>OX421318.1:4227942-5437217 GCA_949125395.1 Diaphora mendica
CGAGTGTCAGTCAATAGGCCGCTAACGAACTAACACAAACGTCAGAGATTTCCAATTGATGTGTGCAAAAGGTTTGACGTGACTTGCATTCGGACAGCCGACGCGATCCCTGTCTTTTGTGTCGAAGGACAAGGTTGAGGTTATGCGCCTATATTTGAGTTTTACTTTCAATATAGGATTAGTATCTGTAAATTATGTAGTTGATCTTTTGTTAAAATTGATTCAAGTAAGTAAGTGGTAAGGCCTGTGTGGTTCAACAATATCGAGTTCAAATTGAATGTTTACATCTATCTTTTCTTATTAATTGTTAATATTTAATAAATTTCTTAAAAATTCTTAAATTTATTAATATCTAGTATGTAATAGGTAAACTCTTGAATAAATAATATACATAAATCATTATGCATTTAAATTGTGTAGACAGCCGAATATTACTACATTTTGAGTTTCGTATATAGAATAATAATATCCGATTTCCAACTGATAAATTTTGCGAACCTGTTGCCCTCAAATTACTAATTACTATAAGTTTCAATATTTCATGTGAATATTTCCCATAAACTCAGGAGGTTAATTAAAGTCAGCCAGTAACCCAGTAGTGTAAGAAAACTGTACAAAACATACATAACGTGTCATCGGAGCGTGGTAACTAATATTACATCAACAATCGTGACAAGGATGTTGTAAACGATTCGTGAAACCTATGACGAAATCGCTTACTTTTGGCTAAGTTTAAAATCCTTACTTGTAAAATAATCTCTATGCACCACCTACCTTCCTAGATTTCTACACCTACCCTAAGGTTGATTGGAAGAGAATGCCTTGGGCAATTAGTCCGCCAATGTACAAATGTGCTTAAAGTTTTTAATAAATAAATTAATAAATAAACTGTAATTTGTCCTCGGCTTAGGTCGTCTTAACATAGATTTTGTCGATCGATATTGAAAGCGTTAACATAAAAGGGGCAATATATGGTGGTGGTAAAAACACTATTTCTCTTTTTTCTGTACTCTTGGCAAAGTGAAGGTGTCTGTGAATGTCTGTCTGTGGACATTCACATTTTGAACAAAAAAAAAATTATTACTGAGCACCCTTTAGTGTTTTAGTAACTTGTACCATATAAATGTAAAAGGTAAATGGTTTTTTCCATACTATGTATTCTTAAGGTATATTTTTCAACTTTAATTTAGTATTATTAAAAAATCTCATTAACTGTTAGGCCAAGCAACACAATGGTGATCAGCGTTGTGGACTTATCAAAATATGTTAAAAGGTTACTTTTTCATTTAGATGATCATTTCTTACTAAACATTTCTTCATCAGTTCATGAGTAAGACGATAAAGAGGATTGTGCGGAGGCATTAATAAACAACAGTAGACGTTGCACAACATGGGAAGCTGTACATCACGACAGCCCCGCGGTTATTGAGTTTACGGAATATCTAATGGTAAACATGGTAAACAAATTAACTCTTCAACTGGGGTATATAATTTAACTGAACATCTCGAGCGAAAGTTATGTGCACTGTCGAAGCTCGTGCGCATACTCGCGGTGCCTTTGGCGGACCAATAACTCCTGGTGGCAGCCAGATCGTTAATTAAAAAATGTTCACTCATTAATCAGGCGCTTGACCGCACTGCGATCGCAATCGGCAGCACCGATTTATTGCGGTCCAGATTAGAGTCTAGTTCTTGTTGTGATCTATGCAATGTTATTTAATTATAATGTTATACTTAGATAACAAGTAAATCGATAAAGTTATATAATTTTGAATAGGAGTAGAGTTTAGGAACAGTTTTGGCTTGTTGTACAAACTTCAACTCTGTGTAAGTATTGACACACACTAGATGAAGAATCTAATTGCTAATTAAAAAAAAAACTTAAATGAAATAGAAAAAAATTGCAACCGAAAGTTAAAATATTTATTTATTCATTTTTAATTTATTTATCAAAATTAAAATTTTAAATATACCTAAGCACTAAGAAAAGGATATTTCAAGAACAATGTTTGAGTTAAATAACAATCTGTGAAAACATTTGAGTGGATATTTGGAAGTGCAAGAGATGTCTTTGCGACGGGAAGGTTCATCGAGACAATAACAACATTTTATTTTCTAGAAACATGAGAGACATAAGTACAGGGAAATAAAAACTAAAAATGGTATAGATTTAGTGGAGAAATATTTTGACCTGGATAATGAATATTGAGCGAGGTTAATAAGGACGCGACGATGCGTGAAGCCACCTTACCTTACTGATTTGCATAGTTAAGTACGAATGTGTATGCGCCCGTTTAGACGAGGTGTCGCCGGGATCATTAACGACTTCATGGAAGGTACAACGGCTATACCCTCGGACTAAGAAACACAGAAAATCAACGGAAAATGACAGCGTTTGCTGTCGTGTTTCGTTGGTGAGTGCGAGACCGGAGGCCCAAATAGTCTAGTCAACAAGTTCCATACTTGTTGACTAGACTAAAAGATGCAGAAGCATCATTAGGCCGCCATGGTGTGGGTCGCCATACTGCATTGTCTGCATTCGCAGTGAGTATGGTGACCGCCACTCTAGGATTCTACTTATGTTTTCCATCAGGCAGAGTAGAGTCATTTTGGCGGGCCATACATAAAAAAAAAAAAAAAAATACGGGAACGATCGCTACATTTGGATACACATTCAGACTTACCAAGAGGAAAGTACAACAAAATTATCTATATAGAATTGTTTTTCGTATCAAAATCATATCTTAAGGATGTATTTATCAAACGAATAAGTACATGTTTCCTCTTAAAGACGATACACATATTAAAAAACGTATCAACATGTGAAGAACTTGACAATCTTCTAACTTCGTAGTTAAGCACAAAAGATTACTTAAAATACGTAAGAAGTGAAAAAGACTTTAAAAGATTATATGATGAACTATGTAAAAGGGAATAAGCTTTAAAAAAGCAGATATATTTAGATAGAACTTACTGATGGGAAAAGTTGATGTGTCGTCTCCTCTGCCTTTTGGACTAAGTTCAAGCAGACTATCACAATTATAATGTACTTGTCAATTTAATTTAGTGTGAACAGTTTATCGCCTGCTCTATGAACCAGTCTCGAGACTTTGTTACGATCACTGATGGCCAAAAGTAGCGGCTGACCAGTTTCCATAATAATGTTGTACCGACGGTTCCACGGTGGCCGCGGGTGGTCGCGATAACCGGGCTGTGCGCACGCGCATCTCAGCGGGCGTATTGTCTAGCCTTACACTGATAAGATAATTATGGTACCCCAAGCCTAATTTATTGTTCCTGTTATCATTTTACCTTAACTGTAGCATATGAACAGTGTAGCATAGTGAAAGCAGTATAGGGTGATAAAAACATAGTATACCCACGATCTGTAGATTAATTTTTGTAAAGAATTAAGTATATTTATACACCTAGATATTCATCTTCATCACCAACCTATTGCAGTCTATTGCTGGACATAGGCCTCTCCCATTGTACGCCACTTTGATCGATTTTAGTCTCTTCGCATCCAGATCCTGCCTCGTTGGTCTCGCGGTTGGCGTGTGCGACTGCTGATCATGAGGTCTCGGGTTCGATTCCCGGGTCGGACCAAATGTTTGTATGATCTACAAATATTTGTTTCGGAGTTTGGGTGTTTTCTATGTATAATATGTATGTATTTATAAAAAAAAAGTATATATGTATTTATATCAGTTGTCTAGTACCCATAAAACAAGCTCTGCTTAACTTGGGACGAGATGGCGTTGTGTGTTAGATGTCCGAAATATTATTATTATTATTTATTTTCATTTTATGAATCTCCCTGAGAGGGGTATTTTTTTCCTGATTTCACGGGCCGTAGCCAAGTGTAATCAGGTTTAAGTGATAGTGTATGTGGATGAACTTGAAGATGTGGTAAGGAATTTTCGAGTAAGTCTACATGTGTTTAATAAAACTGCTTTTTGAAGCAAGTGTAATGAGTATTGTGGCATTTCTAAAATGTCTAAACTACGTTGAAGGCTTTTAGGTATTATTCAATTATTATTATTATTATCCTGACAGCGACTCCACCTGACCTGTGGGCGTCCTACATTACTTTTGCCGTATGGTCTCCACTGTAGAACTCTTGTATATTCAGATTTTTCAAAACTAATCTACTTATTTAAGGTAGAAATGTTAAGGTTAGTCTGTTTCAAAATAATCCTTAGGCTAAGTATTTAAGACAAATACAATACCCTATTACAATCATGAAAGCTTTGAAAGGTTTAGCCTTGACACCCTTCCTCTTATATTTACGGTACAGAGGTTTATTGTGTCACTACTAAGTCCCTTGATTAAGGATATCATTGTTTTATGCGTCCTCTTTCACACGAACTGTGTCAAAAGTATGAGTCAAATACGAGACGTAATAATGGAGCACTGTTAATAAAATTATAATATGAACTAAAAATTATTTTTATTTGCATTGGTAGTTTATAAAACAGTTAACATTTCAAAATTTCAAACTGACAAATATCGGTTTGAAATTTTCTGACCTACATATCAGAAAATTTCAAACCTATCGATTGAAATCATAAATCCATTACTTTTAATGTATAGAAAATATTAAAGTAATCGATTTGCAATAATTTTTCAATCATAGCACTGTCAAGTCCATATTTATTTAATTCTGTATTTTTTATGATCGAATTTATATCTTTAAACGAAGTCAACCGAAGGAGACTTTAAATTTTGTTGTGTTTTTAGACGTCTGTTACCTCCTTCTTGCTCATGAACAAATTTTTGAAAAAAATAATCTTAGTGTATATTTCTCGTTTGATTCGTCCCACTCAAATAAAGAGACTAAATGTCACTCCTAAAGGTGGTAAATGAAGGAATAAACAATATAAGCTATACTATATTCAATATTATTAAAAAGTTTGTTATTTAGTTATGATTATGGAGGTTACCGCTTTTCCGACAATTATCCTATTGATTTTCTAATTTGTCTAATTATCTCCGCCTACCCCTCTGGAAAATAGGAGTGACGTTATGTGTATATGTATATCTTATTGAATGATATTTTGGAATCGCGCACCTAGAGTCATTAAAGGTAAAAAAAGGCAAAAAAAGGTATTGTACCTCACAGATATTATCGCGATTAAGACCCGATTTACAGGCGAATAATATGTGTAGTCGCGAAAGTTTAAAAACAATTATTAATGTAATGTTTCGAAAGTAGTTGAAAACACCTACACAGGCCTCCTTAAAATACAAAACCATATGGAAAATGTAAATAAATACCGGTTACATTACAGTTTATTCATTAACTAAATGCCTAAACGAAGCCAGACAGACCGGATTTATAATCACTTTGACGGAAAAACGTAAAAAGGCATACAATGATCGCTACAGCCGGCCACCTGGCAATCCTATACGGGGGGACTGTTTAACGGTTTGTTTATATTCTGCTCGTGCATCAGTCGTCCGTCATTTTGCTAAGCTCTTCCTTGAAAGCGAAGTGGCCCACTTGGTGCTGAGAACCCTTACCACCACCGGATGTGATGGCCACGTCATACTAACTGTTGATTTTCACTTTTATAATGCTTCTCACCACAAATGTTATTGTTCTAATTATAACGTACAAATGACATTTGAATAACGTTTTCGAATTAGCCGTCTTTTTACTGCATCAGTTTTATACTCTTTGTTGGAAAGCTAGAAAATCCGTTTGCTGAATTTCGAAGTATGGATATGTGTAACATGCAAGACGCTGTGTGTATAAGACTGAGTACTACTCTGTTCTACCCGACTACGAAGACATCATAAGGAAGGGCATTCTAAGTTGTTATGGTGTGTGTTCCACCATATCGCCTAATCAAGAAGAAGAGACACAAAAGAGTCGACCTTTTAAGTAATTGGATTTGGACTTCATAATCAAATTTATTTGGTGAAAAGCAATTTCACACTTCTTTCGGTGAGGCTCTCATACGACTCCCGTCGAACGGCACATAACTATTTTTATGTAAATAAATATAATACTTTAGCACGCAGTTTCCATACAGAGTCGTGACAGGAGTCATGTTCTACATGATATACCTGTCCCCGGGTCCCGTAGGCTTCTTTATTATTAGTATACAAAAACAACAATGCTTGTTTCAGTCACCTTTAGCAGTCTCCTTATTGGCAGATAGAAGTGATTTTACAGTCCAAACGATTTCAATTTGCATAAAAATTGCTTACTGCTTTGCACTACCTCCTCATATAGAAGTAATAAAACATAAGAGAGGACAAGAAGAAACTAGACCAACACGTAGTTTCTCTTTGACCATTATTTTGAACGTAGTCGTTCTACAGTCATGTGATGGACATAAAACGCTCCCATTTAGTTGTTATTTAAAGGCCCCGTTACACCGTTTGCTTTACAAATTGAATTTCTTTACCGTTTTTCGATTATTTTGTTTCGGTGCATAATACGAGGTTGTGCAACCGAATCGGCGTGTAATTGTGAGAGGGTCATTGTTTGTAACGGGACGGGCGGGTGCGACGCGTGGTGTGAGATGAATGCGAATAGCTGGGTGAACATTGCCGGTACAGGTCGTTTACACTAACCCACAGACCGTGACGCGCCGAAACTTTGCTAAAATATTTCAAGGCTGTATTATATGAATATGCGAGTGATGTAATTTCAGAAATTATATATGAATAATTTTCTTTACAGCTGCTTACGAAAACCATATGTAGTCATGACGATCTATTAGTCAAACAAACTTTTGAGAAAGTCGATGGACCTTAACGAACGCCTACTTGCACCTTAACTGGGTCACTGCCAATTTGCGAATCGGATTGTAATCGTATTACGACACGACCGCGACCGGTTAGCTCTGAAATTGATGCTAAAGTTGCGATCCGGCTAAGAATGAACACGGCATAGTCATCTGAAGTTGCAAGTCTTGACCCTCACCTGTGACATGCGACAGCGCTTCACTGAAGGATTAACACATTAGATGTTTACTATCGAGCCTATGTATATTGACATCCCATCGGTCAAATCAAAAGGGAATTTCTTATAATGGATAGAATGTACCTAATTGTAAAACAAACAGTAATAGAGTATGCTTTTGAAAAGTCTCGAGAATAGGCCAAAAATAAATTAAGTATATAAAATTGGTCTCTAAAAGCAAGATTTCTAAAAGAATTTGTCAAAAAATATTTTACTGATATTGACATTCCGTCATTGATATACAAATTCCGTATTCAATGTTCAGGAAAAACATTTGAATGAAAAAACAAACGATTTCAAGATCGAGTGACTCTCATATGATGAAATCAGACAAAAACGACTTAACCTTCTAAAATCATAGTTAACATGAAATCTGCGCCAAAAAAATCGGTTCACCTTGTGGTTTCTCTGCATGAGTGGACAAACCTAAAGTCAATATTCAAGATTCACATATAAGTAAATGTCATCATACCAAATATACTGCAGAAAATAAATTTTAGCCAAATTATGCCAAAACTTATTTCACATTACGCCTAAATCGATCAGACGAACATCACTTGACTTATATATATTATTATATATTCTTTTATTGAGATCAACGCTCAACATAATCACAAATTTTAACAAAAAAAAAACCTACTTCAATCTGGACCAAATTTAAATGGGACCATACGGGAATATTGAGTTATTCGTTAATTTGTCGCGTATATACATAATGCAAATTGAAGACTTATGTTGTTTTCTCATGGATGACATGTCAGAACTGGACCAAATTTAAATGGGACCATTCGGGAAGCACCAGCTTTCAAAAAAAAAAAGAATCATCAAAATCGGTTCACCCAGTCCAAAGTTATGAGGTAACAAACATAAAAAAAAAATACAGTCGAATTGAGAACCTCCTCCTTTTTGAAGTCGGTTGAAAAATAAATATAAGTATAAGTTATTCATTATTCACATCGACGAAAACTAAAAGACTTTTGCTTATAGTTACATTTTAAAGTAAGTGTTCAATCTTATTGAAAAAGGCACACGACTGTACGAATAAAATAGAACTGCAGGCAAAGCTAACAAAGTGGTCTGGAAGCCTTTTGATATCTGATGTCGATGGCCCAATCCATGGGTAAACAACTTCATCGCAGTGCATAAAAGATTATTACCCAAGGAAAGCGTCGCTGTATCAGATACAAGGGCCTCGTTGGCGAGATAGTCTCGACCGTAAGATGGGAGATTACATGGGATCGTACCATCACATACGGCGTTGTTTGAACGCTGCAAGCCGCGCTGGGAACTCCAAACAACCTTAGAATAACCACTCATAAATACGTCTCTTGCGCCGATATGAAGCGTGTTTCCGTTCAGATAAACTCACAGTAATGCCCGTAATTCTAGCCGTAAGCCTTGCATAGTTTAGGTAGATGTAATTGATAGATTAAATACTTAGTGCTTTTATTACTAAAATAATGATTATGTAGAGGTTATGTAAATAACGCTAGGTTCAATAATATGACGAAAAACTTGATGCGAGAATGTTTGAATTTAAGTATAAATTTCGTCACAGAGTCGTGATTTGCGAGTTGGTTGCGCGCCATTATATCGGTCTGTGCGCATTGCATATTTTAATTTAAACGACATTAAAATGGCCCGGAACTGGGTATTCAAGGGCGTACTACAACAATATTGCACGAGGAATTACAGAATATTCAGCTAACACCTTAACAGCCAAGTAATAAGAACCAAAATACAGTTCTATCCAAAAACAGAGTTGAAACACATAATGCGAGCGTTGAACTTAAAAGGTTGTGACTACAGTAATTACCTTAATTTGTAAACACAAAAAAAATGACGGTCGACTCGTAGTACCTTAACTGATCGAAAAATTAAATAACTGAGGTGGCAACGAAATACGTCACCTAGCGTATAGGTAATTCGTTTAGAATTGCGCTCCAATTAACGCATCTCGCGCCAGTTCATATGAACATTATCAATTTCCCGCAGAAAATTTTAATTGAGCAGTATGTCTACGGATACGTTTTAACTCGAAGGAGCGTGTTTTAAATGGGAACACATTTAATAGTGTCGAGGCAACTACGAGCGAATAGTGGCAAACGGAGTAGTTTAATCGTGAAAAATCTTTTAATCGAAAAGAGGCGGGATGCTGGAGGGCACACTCCTAACGACGAGTTTCGCATATCGTTTGCATGAATCTTCCCAGTGACGAGCACCTTCGGAATGCGCCGGGAACCGCGAAGTCGGTCGTTGACTGATTGCCCAAACAAAGCACAGCCCGCAGCCACCCGCATATGGCCAGATCTATTGTATAAAAACAAAACATCGAAATATTGGTGATTCAGCAAGCGACGCCTTTTGCGTAAGGTCACGGTTTAACACTTCATCGGCCAAGGATGCCCACGATGCGTAAATCAAATCGTTTAACGAGGAAATCGAACCGCGTCAACACACCGAACTAGCTTTAATTAACCATCTCCTTAAACGGCCGACCTTCGATGGTGACAGTGGTAAGATTAATTCGCAAACGTGTATTAAAATAAGATATACTTCGATCACCCCTGAATGAGACACTGAGTGAAATCATTATTATTTTATAAATTGCGGCGATACATTAATTCATGTTCAGTTTGCGCGCGCGCAATTATTTAAATTCCTTCATGGTAAATAGTCTCTGATTCCTGTGATATTTTTATTAAACAATAACTTGACAACCTTTGATAATGCCATAGAGCGAAACCAACGACTTACTAAAATACGATAGAAAGTTCCTGCCTAATCAAAAGATACTGAAATTATTGTCTTTCCCTACTTAATCCTTCTCTTTAGTAATTGGGCCCTACACCTGCATACCAAAAATGGAGTCCGCGTGACCACCCAAGATATCATCGAAGATATCTGGTGTATCTGTGGTGATTTACTGCAGTCGTTAGCATACATAGAACAGGTGTAGTTGGTGATAATTGCGTCCTAACTGTGTAGTGTAAACGATTGGCGCGTTTAGATAACAACGACACTATTTGCGTGTGCGCAAGCTCCTTACTGCTTATCTGTTTATTGAGGCCTTTTGTGGATGGGAACGGTAAGTGTGGTGTGGCGTCATTGTGTTTTTTTTAGTGATGGGCCGATCAGTACTTTGGCCGACTAGCCGACTAACCGATTAGTCGGTCCTAAAAAGGCCGACTAGTCGGCCGACTAATCGGCCAAACCGATCGTGGTCTCTGACATTTCCGTAACTCTTCGTTTACAGCTGATTCGCGCCCCAGTCGCAAACGCCGCCTGCGAACCTTGTTTCTTCATTTATGCTTATGTGATGGTCGGAGTCGGAACGGTGTTTTAGTGTAAAAAGTATTTTTGTGTAAAGATATTATTATTATTGTTGATTGAAATGAAGAGTTAAATGAAAAAGAAAATTACTTGTGCCGATGTTTTTTTAAACATGGGGACAATGTTTTTTGTTTTTTTTTTTTTTTTTTATTTGATAGCCTGCCAAAGTGATTCTGCTGAGCCTGATGAAAGCTTGAGTAGAATCCAACAATCCAACACCATACTCACTGCGAACACAGACAATGCAGTATAGCGTGATGAGAGAGGCCTAGTGAGATGCATTTTCACACGCCGCCTAAAGGACCCGGGATCATAGTGGAAGGGAAACACGTGCGCTGGCAGAACGGAACCGTTTAGTTCCAGAGCGTATTTCTACGACTCTGAAGCGGTGACTTACAATGCCAGTACGTGCTGTCCTGTAGAAGATGGGAGAAAGTGGGATTAGTTGGAAGAGCTCTTCAGAACACTGTCCATGGTAAACACGGTATAGGACTGTCACAGAGGCGATATCTCCCCGCAAGTGCAAAGACTCAAGGGACTCGGTGGCATCGGGACTGTTGATTATGCGGACTGCTGGCCGCTGCAACCAACCAAGAGCATCAAGCAAATTCTGCGTGGATCCATTACAAAGATGAGAACAGTCCTCCACGAACGAGCGAACCTGGGTCTTATAAAGAAGACACAGATGCTCGGGCGCAAAAAACCGTCTCACCCTATTCAGTACGCTAAGTTTCCGCGAGGCCGCCTTAGTGATGCTCTCAATTTCTTTTATGTATTTGCTGCCAAAATGATTCTGCCCTGCCTAATGGAAATCATGAGCAGAATCCAAGAGTGGTGGTCACCATCCTCAATGTAGGTAGTAGGTAGGTAATAAGGACAATGCAGCATGATGACCCACACTATGGCGGTCTGGTGAGATGCTCTTTCACGAACCGCTGAAAGGACCCGGTATCATAGTGGGAAGGAAACACGTGCGCTGGTACTGAGTTCCAGGTTTTGACCGCTCGGCACAGGAAAGAAGAACCGAAGCGATGAGTGCGAGAATGTATGTCTACCACTCTGAAGCGGTGACTTCCGAGGCCGGCCCGTGTCGTCCTGTAGAGGAGAGGACCAGTTGGAAGAGCTCTTCAGAACACTCTCCATGATAATGGCGATAGAGGACTGCCATGGGTGCTATATTTCCTAGATGTGGCCACAACGACCCTTTAGCGTCGATTGGGGAGGTAGCGGCCTCTACTGCAGTCCCTTCGTCGCCTCCTGCGAGTGGGGACGGCCATTTCCCGATCCCGCTCTGCGGACTACTTCTAAAGCATTACGTCTGCACAGAAGGAGACCACGGCCTCCCATCCCTCACTACTCGCCAGCATTGCCGCGATCAATGCTGGTGGTGACAGGTTTCGTCCGATCTGTCCGACCAGGAGTCGACACTCGGACTCCCACGCAGGGCAGTCCTCCAGCGTGTGCTGGGCGGAGTTCCGGTCGGACCCTCAGTGATGGCATTGTGCCGTAGCCTCACGTCCGATTCTGTTCAGATACTCTCCGAAGCAACCGTGCCCGGTGAGTATCTGAGTGAATCGGTAGGTGACACAGTCGGTCCTCCCTATCTAAGCTTCGAAGCTCGGCAGAATGGGTTCGACACACACGAGTGAACCTGGGTCTTGGAAAGAAGACACGGATGCTCGGGCGAGAAGAACTGTGTCACTTTGACACACAAAACACCTAGCTTCCGCGAGGCTGCTTTGGTGACACCCTCAACGTATTCGTGCGGGTTAAGATCTCTGCAGAAATCCATGCCAAAGATGTCGAGCTTACCTTGTAATTGCATTTGAGTGTTCTGAAAAATGGAAGTAGAAGGAATGGAGACTTTTTGGCAGATAACACGAACACCTGTTAATCTTGGCATTGAACTCGACTAGATTCTGATAGCCCCATTGAGAAATGCCGCCCAGAACTTGGTTGAGCTCAGAGACAAGCTCCTGTCGTTTTTCCTCAACTTCTGCCAGCTTGACTGCAAGTTGTCCGGCTAAAGAAGAAACAGTGTGGTCAACAGGACGGAGCCCTGAGGTACGCCAGCGTTTACCTCTAGAAAATCAGAGGCCACGCCGTCGCATTGGACCCTAATGCTGTTATGTGTAATCAATGTCAATGATTATTTCTCGTGGTGGAAAGGAAAAAAGTGCAAACACTACAAGCAAACATTTTTTTTAATAAATGTCAGATATGTTTTTTATCAGCAAGTAATTTTAGAATCTGGCTACCAAAAGAAAGATTGCTTTGTTTTACATTTCGAAATGTCTAAAACTGATTATAAAATAAAAATTGACAAATATATTATTGAGAAATACATACAAAGTAATAAGCCGAATAGTCGGCGCTTTTTGCCGACTATTCGCCGACTAGTCGTCGACTACGATTGTTGCCGGATAGTCGGCTTTACCGACTAGTCGTCGACTAGTCGGCACATCTCTAGTTTTTTTTTCAATAAAAGCAGATTATTTTGTACTTATCATTGTTTTTCTATAATATTTTTCATTATATATTTCGTTATAGAAGAGTACCAAAAAATCGGTTTATCAATTAATAACAATAAGAGCATCAGTTTTTTACTTAGTTTACTTGGCTTATTGAAAAAAGCGTAGCCTTATTCATCAACGTAATTTAAATGTAAGCAACGGTTCTGTGTCATATTCAACTTTAAACATACAGCCTTAAAATTGAAAATAACCCAAAACTGTTGCTTAAAGCCAAAAAAAGTTTATGAATAAGAATGTATATTTTTATTCATCTAAGTCAACTTTACATAAGGTAAAATATGGATATTCTGATATTATATGCATTCCTAAAACCATTACAACACATCAACAGATATTAATAGTCCACTGATAGACATAAGGGTTCCCGCACATAACTGCGAATTCGCAACGCATCGCAAATATCTGTAAATAAAGTAAATAACTTCACGGCGCATCCCATCGCAGTTATGTGTGGCCCTATGCCATCTCCTTTGAAAGGAGAAACAAAACTACTTACAATAATAACACTAAAAAGGGAAAAGGTATTAGAGTAAAGGTAAAGGTCTTAATAAGGTAAAAGATATGCTGGCCTTCGCACCTCTTACGCATGTATTAATTAAACACGTCTGCTAGTGTTGACACTCATTGCAAATCTTATGACTTTTGCGATACGGTTTTGGCGACGCGAAACGGTTTTGATTTTGCAGAAACTTGCATTACCGATTTTGAAATACATATGTACATAATTCGGTACAAATATAAACCGGTTAATATTTCTTTAAAACGTTTAGTAAAATTATCATTAGTTTCTGATAATCCATTTAAAATATTCAATAATAATATCTTCCATCACGGCCGTTTGGATCCTAGACAAGGTGGAGCTTCTACTTTAGTAACCAGATTGCTCACAAACATACTTACATAGTCCTAAATAAATACACTTACACACACACATACAAGGGCGTCGCCAAGGGGGGGCAGGTAGGGGCAGCTGCCCCCCCCCTAGAGACTTGATTTGATGCATATTTGAATTTAAAGAAACATGTTGAGCATGGAAAAATAATGCCAGTTATCAATCAATCGATATTCGAACTTAGATCATCTTAACAGATCTACGCTCAGAAATTGTTAATACCACAAGACCATATTTTTTATTACTAACCGTAGGACAAAAATATTAAATAATAGGTTAAAGTGTTCTCTGTCCGAATGAAACAATGTCCTACACGAAAACAGGTATATATCGCTAGTCCGACAAGAATTATTGTCACAATCGTTTTTCTATTGGTATTCTCAACTTTAGAGCATAGGAGCTGGATAATGTACTACGCAATTTGTAGGACAACGTGCAGGCACGGTTTCATCCTGAAATTTTGGAGAGGGGGTCACTAATAATCAATTTAAGTCGAGTAAATTAGACTTTATTGCACAATACACAATTTTATTGCACACATTAAAAACAAATGGATATCTTTCTTTTAGTGGTAAATCTATTGGGATGATAATATTTGAGACGTCTGGGACAATCTCTGGATGAACACTTAGAGGAGCTAGCTCCGTGGGGGGAGGAGGAGAGACACGAAGGGCGTGTGTGGGACTCCCGACAAGTCAGTCTACCCACTAAACCCCGCGGCGGCCTAACTCGGCAGTCAAGAGGAGCTCCAGAAACGCATCAGCGGCTTCTGGAGTACCCCCTGCCATACCTCACGCGTAAGGTACATCCCGGGGTAACCAGATTCACCCCCAGGGCAGGTCGCTGTTGAGTCTCTCACAGCTCTACGCAGTTAGACGACATCCCCCGGCCGCACCGAGGTGTCACCGGTCTCGGGACGTTTGCAGTGACCACATCTCCCCTGGATGTGGCCACAACGACTCTTAACCGACGATTGAGGAGCTAGCGGCTTCTAGGCGACAACTTGCCCCTACCTAGGCCAAGGGCTGGCGACGCCCTTGCACACATACATTATGTATACACATATATAAAATATGTCACATTTTCGCAACTAATAATCTTTTACCCTAGAGCCTAGACAACACGTAACACATGAGCCCTTTGCGTCTTCATCAACAATCCCGTTGGAAAGTCCCAGGGCGCCCGAAGCGACGGAAGTCGTTCTTCCGGCACGCGCCCTGTCAGCTGTCGTGCATGTTAATGCTGCTAATTAATGCTAGCAGATATAAAAGAGTAGGGCCTAAAGGAATTGGTAGAAACAAAACACCTTTTGCACTTGGCCGGTTCTTTGGTGCTGGTTTAGAAGATTTTTTCTATAAATTATAGAAATTTCAAAGAATGTTAAAGCATGGTACCTTTATTAGCAAGCCTAGTCAAACGTATCTTGTAAATAATTTATTTCGGTGGGTATAAAAGATAATAATTTGTAACATTTCTACTTATAATCTATACTTATAATAAAAATGTAACAGGTCAAATTCTGTACATTAAAGATATTTCGAAAATTTTTTTTGGAGGGCTCTCTATAATCGATACTGAAACCAAAACTGTCTGTCTGTCTGTATCCTGGCCGCGCATCACGCCGAAACTACTGAATGGATTCAAATGAAACTTGGCATGATTTGAGTTCATACTACGAGGTAGGACATAGGATACTTTTTATCCCGAAATTCAGCACGGTTTCCTGGAGAGAGGGGATGAAAGTTAAAATATGTACTTAGTTGTAATTCAATAACACAGTCCGATTTCATTCATTCTTTTTTGCTAGAAAGAAAATGAACAAAAGATAACGGGGAAAGGCTTTTTTTTTGTCCGCGACTGTACACTGCCTGTAGGAAACTAAGGCAGATATATAAATAAGGCGATCCGAAGTTCGCTGGGTCAGCTAGTTAATAATATTTTTTGTTGAAGGTCATATAACCTTCTTAAGACAACATTGAAACTTCACAATGTCGATCGATCTATTCCAATGAAATCAATTAAATGAGCTAGATTTACGGCACGAATATTTTAAAATTGCAATTTGCAGTAACCTTGTTAAGACGTCATACAATATTTAAAAAAAAACTTAATCTTTAAGCGAATGTCAATAATTAATAGGCAATTATTGTATATAAATAGGACATGTATATTAATTGCACAAAAGGACAATATGAACCTTGTGTAAGGTAACTCTAGAAACCCGTCTTATTTCTTACGATCTCTGAATAAATTCACAAAAGTCACAGATGGGATTATAAGTTAGATTATGTTGTGAATAAGACATAATAAAATAATAGTATTGTTTGCATTGCAGGTTATAATAACAAGTCTCTTAACTGAGTAACTAAATAACTAATAAACGCTATTTTCAGAAGACATAGTTATTAATTAAATATTAAAGTGGTATTTCGAGGGGTTTTCCTTATAATGGATGATAATATGGAAGTGTCCACATCCTGTTAGAACGTAATTAGTTAATGCAATATCAATCCTATATTTATTTTGGGGCTATATTATTATGTGTCATTCAATATTAGCCGACACATGTTTTCCTCATAAATCTTCCGTTATAACAGAACAAATATCCATATTTATGTATGTATGTTTATGTACAACTGATACCGCTTTACGACAAATATTAGTAAACATACGGCACTGATACTTGGCACATTTACAGATGTATTATAAAATTATTTGCAAATCAAGACACTTTATTATAGTTGTCATGAACATTTATGGCAATCTTTACTGGGAAGTCAGTGCCCCCATGTAGTACCTTATATATTACAACTGTTATAATACAGTATATTATTATATATTATACTTTATTATCACAGTTGTAATAACTACAAATATTTCTTATTCTGTAACACTTACATTTCACATTCTTCTAGTTACTAAGAATCAAATATTTTATGTCTCGTTCATAATCTTTCTCAGACTAACCCGATATGCACACAACATTTCATAAAAATCAGTACAGCCGTTTTGGAGGAGTTTGGTAACAAACACCGCGACACGAGAATTTTATATATTAGATAGAACATTTTTCATCAGGTAATATATGTATTTTTAGTACCCTTTAAAAACACAAAGAGGCTTCTTTCTATCATGGGAATATACATAAACATAATATCTAATAGCGTTCTGTTGTCGTGCCCTGCGCCCGCGCAGGCGTTTGCCCTCGGTTTCGCTCCAGCGATCTGACACGCTCCCTGGGCGCCCTAATGGCCTGATACATCGCCCCTACATTTTTAGATACATTGCCCTTAGTTTCTTACGAAGAATGACTTAGTTTGAACTTGAAAGTAGCATCTGGCTGAGGGTTATTTTTATCGTTAAATAAAATAGGCTTCTACAGCCTACAATAATAATCTTCAATATATTAGTATACTAGCTGTTGCCCGCGGCCCCGCCCGGGTGTATGTCGGTTATCGCGACAAATAGTAGCCTATGTGTTATTCTGATGTATAAGCTATAAAACTGTAAAGTTTCATCCAAATCCGTTGAGTAGTATTTGCGTGAAGAAGTAACAAACATACACACTCACAAACTTTCTCAATTTTTTCAATATATTAGTGTGAAGTGATAGGATAGGAAAGTGGGAAATAGGAAAAGTAGGAAGTAGTAGGAATAGGATGAGTAAATAAAAGTAAATCGACTTTTAATAATCATTTTTCCAATATCCTTATCTTGTTTTAACACTATTGAGATGTAAGATCAGTGTTTATTCCCTTTCTAACTTTTCCTTTCCTCCTTCATTTTTATGACAGTTATTTCTGTTACGCTGATGTAGATGTAGCTTCACGACAGCAAATTTTTGAAGGTTATACTAGACTAGATTTATTATTTCTCAGAACAATGACTACAAATACGTTGTCTTACTAGAATCAATATACACATTTGAAACAAAGAAGGGATTTATCAATTATAAATATATAGTATATATAGTAATCTTAATCCTAAAATGAAATTTCTAATAATCAACAACAATTGATTGTTCGTCTACTCGGCTGTTAGTCCGATTCCAGAATTTTGATATGTCAAATTTTCACATACCCTTGATCATACAAGAAGTAGATCAAATACTCATTAATTCATAATCAGACGAGTAGCGAAAGCTTTTGGCAAATGAAAAAGGAAAGTGGCATGCGGCAGGTGCACGTCGAGGTGAGCCCTTCCAGGGCGAGGGAATGGAATGCGACTATTATTAGAGGAGTCGGCGCCGGCGCACGCCACCGACCTCATGATACAGGACGCTATGGGAATGCTTTGAATGGGAAAAGTTTAGACGGTTGAAATATTTGCTTCAGACTTTTTTAATACACGGAGATATTTTTAACCAACTCTTTTTTTCTCTTTCTCCTACGATACTTTGACTCAATTTGACTTAGATATGTGAGTATAGGGACATGTCTGTAAACTAACGTATAATTAAAAGTTTCTTACATTTAGTTATTTTATTTCTGAGAAAAACAATGCTTATTAGATAAATAGTATAGTGACAGCACAACGTGTGTTTGGTACAGCGGTTGTAAAACAGATTTAATTTTTTAAATAATTGTACGGAGGGTGTAGTGGCTTAAGCAGTTCTATTGAATTGAGGGTTCGATCCCCAAAAGGGACAAGACTTTGTATGATTCACATATTGTTGGTCTGGGTGTTCTTTTTGTACGTTGCATGAAGGCTTTTAAAGTTCCCCGCTTTGCATTTTAAATAGAAAGTATCGTAATAAAATCGTAGCGAATCATGAATATTTTATAAAAATAATAAGAAGGTATAATGTAAATTAACATTCACCAAAATTTCGCAACCATCCTGTATACTGAAGACTATTGCAGTGCACGTTATCGGTGGATGCTGTGGGCATCTCTCTCGCTGCGCCATTGTTGCGGCCCGGCCCCCACGACCATGCTAATGTTCCGCCGTGTCTGCGCCGTAATGCCCGATACTCAGATATAATAACAATAAAATACCCGATATTCACAATGGAATACGGAGGAATTATGTTTTAATTTTAGTTCTATGTTTCGAGTTTTGTTTTTTTACGGTTTTTGTACTTGCGATTCTAAACTCTATTATATTAAACTAAAGTAGGTAATTTTTATACATTGCAAATAAAGTAGTATTTCCAGTTTCAACATGTAAAAAGTAATCTATCTATACTAATATTATAAAGCTGAAGAGTTTGTTTGTTTGTTTGTTTGAACGCGCTAATCTCAGGAACCGCTGGTCCGATTTAAAAAATTCTTTCAGTGTTGGAAAGTACATTTATCGAGGAAGGCTATAGGCTATATATCATCACGCTACGACCAATAGGAGCGGAGCAGCAATGAAAAATGTTTCAAAAACGAGGGAAAATTATCACGCTACGGGCAATAGGAGATGCAAACGAGGTTGCGTGGGTCGGCTAGTCAATAATAAGATACACAAACAGGATTTCACTTTTGATAAGTTTCATTCCTAGTCACTGGTTTTTCAATCCTTGTTTTGTCTTGTTAAATACACGTTACAGCCCAGCTTAGTGTCAAACGAAAAGATTAGGAAACTTCGGTAGTTCCATTTAGCAATAAGCGATATTCTCGGGATTGGACGTAAGTTCACACCTCGGGATCGAGTTGCTAGTACTGGTCGTTACGGCACTCATAAAGCGCTCGTATAAAGAGCGACATTCACGGAACGAGAATAACTTGTGTGAAGTATGTATCAAGGAGCTAAATGTTTTCAATGTTGGGAAATTTGATGTCATTTTTTTTCCTAAAAAGTTTTTTATATTGAGCCTAAAATAATACTGGAGATGACTTAATATCACCGATAATAGTCACGATTTGATTAGAAAATATTAAAAATATATTGTCTCTGATTAAAATAAAATTTCCATTTCAATGTGTATAATTATTAGAACAAGAGCACATTATAATCTGCAAATGTATTAAAATATCATCCACCAAGTAATATGTCATTGTTTACAAACAAATTTAGTTATCTTCTAACAGTCGAACTCGTATCTATAAGTTAAAGTAAAACTAAGAAGGACAATTCCAGTTCCCACAGCTAAAAAAAGAGACCGACCTCAAGCCTTTTTTTCCTTCAACACGGAAACATGTAACCCAAAAATTACACAAGAATCTTGACGAAGGCAGTGCGTCGACAAACGGCGTGTCGGCGTGATTTAAATGAATTGCGCGCCGTGAACAGAGCTCTTAACTTATGTGTAGGCGAATAAATCTGGGAAACAGTCTGTTAAGTGCAATTGTGCGACCGAAACGGCGTCCGACGACAATTTGTCGCCCCGGCTACCGCCAGACGCAGTAGGAAATGACTGAATCGTCTGTACTGATTAGGGCTGAGCATCGACCGAGTGCTGGCGGCCCGTTTCATACTAGAATAGTTATTACTTACATCAATTTTACCGTCCACGTAATGGCTGGTCAGTGAAAATAATGGAAGTACAAAAATGCATCGATGACACAAGAAAACAAGGTTTAAATTTAAAAGATCAGAATACTGATGAAACGTTAACAAAAATTATTGTTTAAAGATTGCTAGGAAATTAATACAAGCATTAAAAACAAACGTGTAGTTAAAGTTTTTTAGTAGTTTACTACTAAGCAAACGAATTTCTTCACGATTAAGGTGCTGTTCGAAACCGATCGTGGTATATGTAGTATAAAATCTTATTTGTAATGGCAACACTAGGTCATGTCAAAGTGACATTTCAGGATATGTCAAAATGACTCGCTAAGTAGATCGAAGTCTCGAGAAGGACTGCCTTCGGATAAATTAACACGTGCGGACAAGTCCTTTTTCGGATAAGGAGGGCATGGCCTAAAAATTGTTGAATCCTCCCGAGCTAGGTTCCGTGATTGTTGTTTGTTGTTACCTGCTGGGGACCTATCAAGATAAAATTGTAAATGTCACGGAACATAGAACCTAAGTTGACCTCCGTTCACCGGTGATCGGTCTACGAGTGTTTAGCTTATATCTATGGGCCGTATAAGCCTATCCATAAGGTTTCCTTCCACTCCAAAGGAACGTAGCACTGGTAGACGGACTAAACAGGTGCAATTAAATACAAATAATTATGTTATTTTTATAACAATAGTATACCAGGCCTTGTGTTAATGACCCTGCAGCTATTGCAAGATACATAAAGAAATATTATGACTATTCTTGAAAGGAGATAAAATAACACCTATAAAACACTTTAGCAAAATTGTAAAAGAAATTTGATTGACATCCCTAAACAAGTTGATGGCTATAAGAATTAGTTATGGAACGCATGCGCATACAGACCTACTTTACATGCAAATTACTAAACATTAACACTTTACTTAGGCTGGTTAAAGTATTTCTATTTTAAACAACCCTGGCAGAAACCGGAGAACCTGGCTTTGGTCTGTAGACAGTACGGGCTTTGGCGTAATATTTAGAGGTGTAGAATGTTATGTAACGCGACTGTTACAGATAATAAACGTTCTGTAATACGCAATTAGTGTCCAGTAAAGCACTTATGTGATCTACAATGATTATGAAAGTGATAGGATTACTTGATGTCAAGTGCCAAGGAAAGTGTTATGATGATTGCTTAATACAAATACATACATATAAGTGTACCTAGTTCAGCTCAGAATATGCTTCATATAAAATATGGAGAATATATTGAATACAAGTATTTATTTAAATATAATAACAAATTTTAACAAAAAAAAAACCGGACCAAATTGAAACGGGAAGCACCAGCTTTCAAATAAAAAAAGAATAGTCAAAATCGGTTCACCCAGTCGAAAGTTATGAGGTAAAAAAACATTAAAAAACTTTTTATAAAAAAAAAACCGACTTCCAAAAAAACATCCAACGAAAACTTTCTGCCAAAAAGACACTTAAAAGCGTAAAATTAACTGGTTCTTCATAAATTGCCTATACCTAATTATTTATTCATTTCAATAGTAGTATTATAATGTGTGCTAGGTACCTAGAATCTGTTTGAAGTCGGTGCCAAGTGACTATCGCTTAGAGTTTTGTAATTGTTCGTTTGTATTCTTTTTGGCTTGGCACCGACTTCAAACAGATTTTAGGTACCTAGCACACATTATAATACTACTATTGAAATGAATAAAGAATTAGGTATAGGCAATTTATGAAGAACCAAATTATTTTACGCTTTTAAGTGTCTTTTTGGCAGAGAGTTTTCGTTGGATGTTTATGTTTTTTTGGAAGTCGGTTTTTTTTTTTAATACTAATACTAGATATAATTGGTATCGATATTAGTATTAGGTATTTATTCGAAGACTTATTACGATAAAAAAAACATCGCCGCCCGGCGGATCACGAGTATTACTAATTACAACCGATCGGGTTCTTGTGTACTAACGAATGTTTTTGCTATAATAAAATCAACATTACAGAATGTCTGCGAGTACACATTACAATATTACATGATTGAATCGTTAAGTAACAAGAGGGGATTATTGGACATTATCTTTTTAGACCACAGTAATTAGGGTCACACTGTTGGTCGCGCATCGAGGTACAATATCGTTGACATTTAAGTTTTGTGAGGTTTCACAATAAAAAAATCTTTATGAAATCACCTTAATACATCTTTATATTACTATGGCGGGAAATTTTCTACGGCAAGCGGTTGAAACGATCCATTTTCGAAGGGTTTTGTTTAAATTACGAAGATCATCTCCCTGTGGCGTCTGACTTTCTATTTAACGATGTACTCTTTCAGACATTTTCTTTGCGTGGATTGATTTTTTTTATTGCAAATCTTTATCCAAAAAGGTTTCAATCCCATTCCAATCTCATATACATGTAAATGCATTTTTGAATACTACATGCATTAAGTCACCATCGTCATTCGTCGTCATTGCGGCCTTTAAACTATTATAAATATTTATATTAACTTTTAAAATACCCGCAGTATACTACGACTGCTAGACATAATGTTTTTCCATAGAAAGGAAATTTTGGCCCATTAAGTTATATACCTATGTATATATTTGCGAAAAAGAAAAACACGACCAAACAGGTAAACGTTAAAAGAGCAAGTGACTAATTCAAGTGTCACCTGATCGTCACAATTGTTCTACTTACACGTAACTTTACGCTTCTTAAATGACACCTACTTAGATACGCTTTCATTGTGGTCAAACCCCTTCTCATACTAATTCTGCTTACATCATTGGCATACGTGAGCCCTTTCAGCCTTCAGCAGAGTAGAAAAACATGCGTAATATGGAAAGCGTTTAATTTATGTATTTTTATTATATCAACCTTTGTAAATGTGAGGACAAACAGTGGATAGTGTCCAGCTGGACGGCAACGCTGCGCAGTGACAGATTTACACGGTCAACGAAATATTTGGTCAAGTTTATATGTGTGTGTTGTTAAATAACGTATTTCGTCACTCATACATTTGTAAATTAAGCGTTTAATATTATTCCGAAACCATTTCGCGTTTATACTTTTAATTTCTCTACTAGTTGAATAGTTCGCTAAACTCATTGGTACTCTGCAGGAGCAGTTATCTGAAGTATACCAGAGTTTACTTCGTCGATACAGTCTATTTTCCAAAGCGTAATTTCCCTAGTGGGTATCGATCGACATTAGCATGTCGGCGCGAGCGCAGCCCTCACGGTTTATTAATACGTTGGCTATGATTATGATAGATCGATCCGCTTAATTGGCGTATGCGCCACATCAACTTGCCCACACAAATTACACTGCATAAATTAAAGTGGCAGTGCCAAAGGATACGCCAACCATTTAATGTACATCAATTTTATTCAATTTTATGAGGTCTTTCACATCATTTTATTGTTTCAATATTTAATGCTATAAATAGTTTGAATTTACATGCTTGTTAAGACAATTATATGACACTGCGGCAGAGAGAATTCGACGGGGTTCTGGTCGATGATTCGTTGGAGACATATCATTCTTGATGGTTCAATGTTTTTTTTAACCGACTTCAAAAAAAGGAAGAGATTCTCAATTCGACTGTATTTTTTTAATTTTACTGGGTGAACCAGTTTTGATGATTCTTTTTTATTTGAAAGCTGGTGCTTCCCGTATGGTCCCATTTAAATTTGTTCCAGATTGAAGTCGATTTTTCTTTTGTTAAAATTTGTGATTATTTACATGTTTCAACGTGGATAGTTCAGTTACCAGGTAATATAGGTGACATTATAAGTTATAATTCAGTAGGCAATAAACTCAAAACATCTTAGTAGCAGTAAGTACATAATTTATAAGTAGAAGAGCATGTTATGTTTACCACCTATGTAGTTAATTTTATTGTTGAAACATTCAAATATACGAAGAGTTATATAATTTAGTCCGTATAAACTGACTCTTCTCAGTTTTATAAATAGATATATTATAGTTGACAGAGGGGAGATAAACACTATTTATCATCAGGTTTTATTCTTAAGAGAAAAGCAGAAGTCATAGTCGTCAAGAACAAATCCGCGCCCGGTGAGAGCGGACACGCCCAGTTATTTATAAGATTAAAACAACTTCATAAAGATCACTAATTGATAATTTATTTGAATTTCTAATAAACTCGTTGGTTAACATTGACAGAGCTGCAATCTGTCAACTGAGAATGATAAATGCCCGTTTTATTTACTTACAAGAGGAAAATATTCTTAGATACTGATAGAATTGAATGGTCACTTTATATTGTGAAAAAAGTTGTTTAGGTATAAACTACTTGTAGTATGGGATACCCAGAACAAATTTTACAAGATATTACTATCAAGCTAATTTTTCGTGAGAGGCTTCATTGTGATGACGGCCCACCTTTCACCTTAAAAAAAAACGATTGTGGGAACTAACAGGGCTAGCAGAGAAAAAAAACGAGCGTAGGACCGGGATAACGTACCATGCAATTTGTAGGACAATGTGTCTGTTAAATTATATCAATATTAACTAAGCAACTGTTAAAAAATCAGCTGGTTAGTATCATTTTTTATGACCTCGCTATCGATATATGTTGGAAGGATCAAACCATGCATTTTGTAGGACAAATACACACATCAAAAGTGTCTAGGGATCAACATATGTGTCTAGGGATCAACATATATTTTTGCAATAACTTTTCTCCTGATTGATATTAATTAAAATTTTCTTTAAGGATTCATCAAATAAAGTGTTTTCGTTTGTCACAGTAACGATAAACCAAGTCACCTTTGCATTAATAAAGAAATTTGCCAATTTCCTAATAAAGGGATTTTTGACATTTGAACCACTAACATTAAAGTTCGAAAAAAAGACTGAAATAACAGTTTTCTTTAAAATTTTATTAGGTAATTTAAACAATTAATAATCCGTGTTTCTACCGCGAACACTAACAACACAAGAATCGGTTTGGCATACTCAAAATGAGTTCATCCAAATCACGCTGTGGAATGGCCGCCCATGTTCGTTGCAACAACAAAAAAAGGTCTTCTTGCGACTGGATACCCTCCATATTCGGCAGAGCTCTTCTCTGTAGCATATCCCATGCATGCTCAATCGGGTTCAAGTCTGGCGACTGAGCAGGCCAGGGCCAAAGCCACATCTCAATCTCAAGAAATCCGCATAAAAATGCTTGATCCCTAGACACTTTTGATGTGTGTATTTGTTTCCATTATGTAATAATGCTAGTTAATATTTATATAATTTAACAGCCAATTTTTTTCCCCTGCTAATCCTATTAGTTCCCACAATCGAATTCTTTGTAAGGTGAAAGGTTGGCCCTCATCGAAATGAAGATACTCACGAAAAATTAGCTTAATAGCAATAACTTGTAAAATTTCTTCCGCGGATCCCGGACTATTACTACTATTATGACTTAGGAAGTTCCTCCATTGCCATCGCATAATTGTTTTCCTAAATAGGAAGTCAACAAAAGAACTCTGGCTTGGTAAGTAGTTAGAAGTTAGTATCGCTAACTAGACCAACATACCAGTCAAGTTGTTCATTTAAGTATACGTTAATGAATTTTAATCAGCTATGTCCTCTATTTGAATATATTACGGAACATCAGTAAGACACGGCTTCGACGCAATATTAAATCGAGGAGTACTAAATGTTCTAATCGCAATTGCAAGATGTAATTTGTCCAAGGTAATGCAGCCAATTTAGTTAAATAATTGACATCGCTCTGAGGAAGACTCTCAGCCATTAATTGTTAAACATTATGAGTCTAATTTCAACTGAATCCAGACAGAAAGGAGCTTTATGACAAAATACCTTAGAAATTCATTTATTACAGTGTAGGTAGTGGTTGATTAACGGCAGCGACGATTCGTCGTTGACTGATATTATAGCAGTTTCTGTGGGTAGTGCCAGATCAGATATATATTAGAAACTTTATCTTTTGCTATTTACACAATCTCTGTTTATTTATTAAATTTCACTTTTCTGATTACGACACAACAAATCCTTGGAGTGACAGAAATTTTAGAGTTGATAACCACGATGTGATATATGGTAAAACTGATTTAACACTTTAAAATAATAATTCGATTCTCACGATGAACTCGGAAACTATCGAACGTATTTTCGTGTTGTTTTTTAATGTGTGTTTTGCATGCGTGCCTAAGATAGGATATTTAACATCACGCTTAAAGCAATAGGAGCTGAGCATGATTGAAAAGAGACGCAGACAAAGGGCCATCTAGTATACATTATACATGTATATATCGATATAAGAGGTGTAATATCACACAAAGGGATGGGATAAAGTCGCGTATTTATACAAAAACATTCGATACAGCTAGCTTATGATACATCGATACAACCGCCTTTGTTTCTGCATCCTTAACACATTCTGAATCAATATTTCTACGTTTATATAAACGACATAATGCACGAGTGTGTGACTCATGAGCAACTTATTGAGCTTGAGAGCTTATTGCATCCCGCCATAACTATTTAATGCTTGTTATCTTATTTTTTTGAACTTGGTAATTGTATATTTTACCTAACGCTAAAATAACATACCATTATATCAACACTCTTCACCAGTCCACTGCTGGACACGGGCTTCTCATTAGAAAGGAGGTTTTGGCATTATTACATCAGCATCATCAGCATACCGTAGTCCACTCGGTTGGACATAAGTATGCCTCTCCAATTGCACGCCACTTAGTTAGATTTTAGTTAGTTAGATCCTCGGCTTCTCGCATCCATTACATGTGATGTTAAAATTATAAATCGGTTCTTACTTTTCTTAGACAAGAATTTTAGGAAAAAGTTAAAAATTGTCGAGTGTTTTCATAAATCTTCAAAATCTTTAAATAAATTGAAAACAACAGTTCACTTCAATATATTTATTTCCCATGAATCTTGATACCGATAGCCATTACGCAATAACTATAACCCTGCAATTTTACATAAGCAAGCACACGAATGAAATCTATACTTTATTTGTAATAGCAATTGAACGACTTAGCCTTTCAAACGTGTTATGCATTAGACTTAAATGAAATAAATGTTTTATTTTATACAACGTGTTAAATTTCTACACCATTTTAATAAATATTTCTGTTGATTGGTGCTACTTTGTCAATGTTGTAAAATATATCTATATTATCAACATGATCTTCTGAGTGTCACAGGTACAAAGTAGGAGATATTATGTTGAATTAATCTACGTAGGGCAATTCCTGTCCCCTGGCCAAGTTGAGATTCTACAAACATAAACGTTATAAGAAAACTAACAAATGCATGGGAATGACGTCATCTCACGCTAAGTCACGTGGTCAAAAGAAATATTTTTGCCTATACTACAAGAGAACAGAGACGTTGGCGATTGGAAACTGGCTTCCACCAGTCCTGTTCTAACTTCATTGTTTTTTTAATAACATTTACTAACAATACAAACAGGATAACCTAATTCCATCTTACATGAGTCTGAATGATTTTTCATATTCGATATCGATTCAAAGCCTATTTGGGACAACACTTTGTGTGATCCACAAACAGTTTTTCTGAGTCTAGGGTTCTTTTTTTCCGTTGCATGTTTTTTTTTTTATGTTTGGCCCTGCCAAAATTACTCTACTCTGCCTGATGAAAAGCATAAGCAGAATCCAAGAGTGATGGTCACCATACTGCGAATGAAGACAATGCAATAATGCAGCATGGTGACACACACCATGGCGGGCTAGTGATGCTTCTGCATCATCCTCCGGCCTCCGGTCTTGCACTCAGCAACGAAACACGACAGCACAATCGCTGTCATTTTACGTTGATTTTCTGTGCAAGGGTAGTACCGCCCCGGCCGAGCCGGCCCGTTCGTGCTGAAATCAACGTGGCTCTACGAGTACCTTGAACAAGTTTGTAAGGTCCCCCGTGACAAAGAATTTATTCCTAGTGCAAGATTGCCTTTAAAAAAAAAAATTTTAGGTACTGTAAGATCATATCAGTCATCATTTGAAGATGAATTATTTAACAATAATGATGGTTAAACCACAAAACTTGTTAAGTATTCACAATAAGCGCAAATAGCAAGGTCGAAAAACAGTTTGGCTGGAAACTTATTTAGTCAGAAGAGGCCTCTTAGAGTTTCTAAAAATATGTAACATGAACAGGCTACTCAACTTACTGCGATAAGTGGAACTTATGGGGGGCTTGGTAAAGTTAGTACTGTTCAGTAGCCGTCAGCGAAAACAATACACTACGAGCCGAGAATGTAAACAAAGCATTTGTGACTATACATAATTACTATTCCCTATTGAATACAATACGATTTATTACGTCTTGTTAAAAACATGGTTAAATGTAAGATTTTTCATAACAAATAAATTTCAGTGTGGTGTGTGTGGACGCCGTAGTCGGGTAAAATACATCAGTACGGAAGTTACGTTAAAAATGATATCGCATATAATCGCCACCAAACTCCAATAATCGCAAAACAAAGTAAAAAGATGAATGCGAAATGAAAGCTTGAAATCACACTTGGCGTATTTAATTGCGTTGCTACCGAAAGGCCACCGTAAGCTGTAATAGTTTCAATGTCAGTGAAAGTGCGTTGAATGCGATGTGCATGCGCAATTTTCTAATGTGCACTTCCGATAGGTACAGCTAATAAAATCTCGTTCGTGTTAAGTCCTTCGGGTTACATTATTACCAAGGGAAGGTTTCAGAACATGGATGCTGTTAAATGAAATAAAATGTTGATTGAACATTTTTAAGACTTGGTTTGTGGTATCCATCGCCATAGTGGCCACAAGAATATATCGAAGCATTATATCTATTTATTTTTTTCACAATTTTTATAAGAAACTCAAGATGTGTGTGACAGGAGATGAATCTCGAATAGGACTTTGCTAAGGAGAAACTTATTTTTCCTTAGCAAAGTTAGTCCTTAGATAAGGTGAAGTCAGAATTCAGGCTTAACTGAATTCTGACTTCACATTAACATAATCATATTTAACTAACAAAAGCTTTAAAAAGTAATAAAGAACATAAAAAGAGAACAAAATTAATACTTACTATACTATTTATCGTTTAACTTTCAAAACATATACTTAGACGAGCCTCAATTGTGCCAGCAGTTTCATGTTTACAACTTAAAACATGACTTAGGTACTGCTTCGAATTAAGTTTCAAATCTTTCATCACATATGTTTACAACAAATGAGGACCATTACAAACTTGCTTTCAATCTTAAAAACACGTATTTTCATAACCTTTAAATAAATAAAAAAGTAGTTTGATATTCGTAGCGTGTTTAATAATAATAACATTAATGAGTTTCACTAATGAATTCAATACTACAGACTCCATTAGAGCGTAAACCAAACTTGACATTCACCTTTCATTGGCGAACATTTATGGCGAATTTCCGGTTGGACACCGCGAAAGTCGACTTGACGAATACGAACCAAAATATAATATTAAATGTGTACAGGTTCAAGATCACGACACTTTCGAAGCAGCGAAGAAATCGTCAGTGTTTCGTAATGTTGACATATGACCTCAGAGTTGTAAAACGACAGAGTAATAGAATAATGTCGAAAGTTTGCTGAATAACTGACTTATAATCACAACTTGTACTTATAATTTAAAAACAGCATGCCTATGGTCCCTATGCTACTGCGGTTCCCGCCAGCTGTTGTATGAACGTAAATATTTTATTTAAAACATATTTTTTACAAGTTCTACTTTTTTAATCTTACACTTGTATCACTTACAATTACATATAAATTACTGAAAAAAAAAGTAAAAATACTCATTGTTCTTTTTAAGTAATTCACACCCTCTGCGGTCTCGCAAACACATGTTGTACATTGAGTCATCGCGTTCACTCCCGAACCAATTGCGCTTAACGCAGAAATAAAGCGTTTACACGTTCATAAAACGCACAATATTTACGAGCACGTGTATTGCAAAGGGGAAACCTTGTTTATAGTTAGAACATACATGTAAAAGTCTCAACTTTCGAGTCTATGAGTCCTGATCCCATTAATCTTGCACAAGTAGGCAGGTAGGCCGGCGCCAGCGCAGCATGCCAACCCACCCACTTGTCGAGACTGAATCTCTTATGAGCTAAAATGCTAAATACTGCTTCATTTGAGCACTAATCTTATTTTACAACTTAACCTGACAAGAGTGCATTAAAGCTGTAATTCATTTTGTAGTTCTAATTTTGTTTCACATATATTTAAATTGACTATACATTTGGATATTTTAACAGTTTCAACTTAATACAAAAAGGTTTAACGATATTCATTCAATTAATTAGAAATGTGGGTCAATTAGTTATAGAAATCATAAATTTATACTATAGAATATATTATTACAAGTCAATAAACAATTTACATCTAATTCGTTCCTCGTGTGTACGTAAGTAAAACGTATAATATTTGTTATTACGTTGTCACAAAAATGAAATTAGTAAATTTTTGAAAAAATATCACAGCGTCAATAATAGAGGTGGTACTTCCTTTAAAATTACATTAGAATAAAAGGAGAATTTTAAATTTCAAAGAAGACGTAGTGTGAGTGAGTTCCAGCTCGTCGGACCACCTTGTAGGGATATCACTACAAGGTGGTCCGACGAGCTGGTAAAGGTCGTGGGAAACCGTTGGATGCGGGCAGCACAGGTCAGGTTGTTCTGTACAGCCTTGGGGGAAGCCTATGTCCAGCAGTAGACGTTTTTCGGCTGTGATGATAATGATTTTCTTTCAAAGATATAGGAAATCATATAATCAGAATAAAAATTTACAAAATCGATTCATAAATAATGAAGTTATGATGTAATTACATCCATTACTTCAAAATAATTTAATGAAGAACCCCTCTTGTTTTGAAGTTGGTTAAAATTTAAATTTCTTAGATCTTAGATAAATTGAAGGTAGTAGAGCCACGCTGATTTCAGCACGAACGGGCCGGCTCGACCGGGGCGGTACTACCCTCGCACAGAAAATCAACGTAAAATGACAGCATTTGTGCTGTCGTGTTTCGTTGGTGAGTGCGAGACCGGAGGCCCAATTAGTCTAGTCAACAAGTTCCATACTTGTTGACTAGACTAAAAGATGCACAAGCATCACTAGGCCGCCATAGTGTGGGTCACTATGCTGCATTGTTGCATTCGCAATGAGCATGGTGGCCACCACTCGTGGATTCTGCTTATGCTTTCCATCAGGCAGAGTAGAGTCATTTTGGCGGGCCAAACATAAAAAAAAAAAAAAAAAACTATTTGACACAGAAATTAATATTGTTGATGAAAATTTGTAGCTTTTTAAAGCTAACAAAACTCTCTCTCGGTCACCTGGTTTGGTGAGATTATGTAGCTCAAAAGACCAGTATTTAAAAAATGGTTAGCCAATAAAGACCCATATATATTATGCCTAATAACTAACCTAACCTAAGCCGAAACAGGTTTATACAATAATTAACAATACGCAATAATTTATGGACATCAATGAATGACCTAAATAAGTATCGATAGAACGTTGGTTCACGACAGTATGAATTACTGTTAGAAATACATTTAGCAACATTGAGTTATCTCCTTCTATAACCACAAGATGAAACGAGACGGAATAGCGTCAATAAAAAAAACGGTGTCTTTCAATTCCAATTTCAAATGGCTATAATTTTACTATAAACGTGTTTCATAGACAAGCTCAGACAGAACAAAGATGTATAAAAACTACCGTTACCTAACACCCATGTAGTTATCATCGATATTTTTATAACTTTAATATGTTATAAATTAAAGCCAACCACGCAAAGCAATCGCTTGTTAATTGACTGTGAGATTATAGAGAGACTATAAAGCATTATTGATGTTTTGTAGTTGTAATGCTTTATGTTAAAATTGATGCGTATGCGCACGCATGGCTCATAGTGATGGCCGTGAAGCCTTCTGTCCCTTTTATCACGCAGTAGTTGGCCTATTTTGATAGCAGGACTAGCAGGTTTGTTACTAAGTATTAGAATTTGTGACTCGGTATAATTTTCTAACAATGATTTATAACAACAATTTTATTTATGGCTCAATGGTTTAAAGTGTATTTTCTCACGCAAAAGTACAACTTGCAAATAGTTGTACAGTCAGAAATAGACAAAGTTCACAATAGTAAATATTTATATGTTTAACACCTGTATTTATCGGTATAATTGATAATGATCGGTATAAATCGATACTCATAAAAAAATGAATTACTCTGTATTAATAAAAGTAGTAATAAAAATCAATTGGACCCGGTTTTGCAGAAATGTGATCTAACTGCAAACTGGCTAAACTGTAATATTTATACCAAAGTATAGAAAATGTAAATGTTTCCAGAAAGCTACACAATTTAGGTTTTACAATATCATTGCAGTTTTTCATTTCAACTCAACCAGTTTCTTAATTAATCTTTTCTATTGAAGCTCACAAGAATATTTAAAATCCGGTGATCCTTAACTTTGTTTATTATTAAATAATACAGAAGGAGTTCATTAAAAAGTAATAATAAAAACGCAGTATATAATGTATAATATACGTCCGAGAATTACAAGTTTACAGTTGAATCGTATCGATCGAAGGTCTCCATTACAAGGTCGGGAACTAAGTTCTTATGTATTTGCTATTTATAATGTACTAAGTACACTTTGCCACTTAATACGTGTGAACACAATCGCGTTATTAATATCCTGATTATGTGTGGTATAAAGAGACACATTCATTACATCATGCTTGTTGCGTCAAAGGAAACCCAAGGAACTGTTATCTACTTGGAGCATTTAAAATATATTTCAAAAGCAAACAACACCTCTTTTAAGAATGGTACTGGATTTTTTGGAAGAATAAATTAGCTTCTTTGAAACGTATATTTTGAAAATATAATTTAAACAAAAGTCAAACGGGCAAGTTTGAAAATTAAAATTAGAACATCGGTACCCCGTCAAACCATCAACCAGGTTTTGGATGACAAATAATGTGATTTTTTTTTCTGTATAATACTATAATACTACTAATAAATTTGGAAAAAATATATTATTTGTAAAGAAATTGTTAGCATATTGCTACAAATCTGCTGCAATAAATGTAAAATTAAGTTTGTCAATTGCTTAAATCATAATAACATACAAATCCTGATCTGGTCACGGCTCATAGCTCAAAAATCTTGCATTCTCTATATCTATTTACGTATAATCCTCGAGAAGTAATGCAACCTGAATCAATTCAATCCCTTACTTCTTGAACGTAGTGATTACCATCAATTACTTAGCTAATCTCATAAGCCAATTGACAAATGAGCCATACTCACATGTATGTCAAGTGATAATTAACTGACACACAACGGTGATTAGTCCCGAGCGAGGTGTTGCGACATGTAGCCTAGATGTTACACTGTACTGTCGGATCATGGTAAGATAATGGAATGAACTATTTTATTAACAAAGAAAGATGGCTTTGAGGAGCTGAATCCCAGAAGTCGAGGATCGAATCAAGGCTTGCACTTGGAGAGGCCTGTGTCGAACAGTAGACAGGCTGATGATGATGTAGTTAACAAAGAAGTAGAAAAAGATTTTTGTATGTGATAGAGAAGAAAGATAAAGCCTGTTCTCTTCTGGAAAAAATGCTTTAGTTTTCAGTTTACAAAGTTTCACCGCTTTTTTAAAGCAACTAGGTTAAGTCGTGTTTTTTTAAACAGATCCTATTATTATTAATTTAAAAATATTATTATGCTAGATATTTTAGTTTTTTTTTAATTTTTAGTTAAACGAGATTGCGCTAAATTCAAAGTATTACAAGCCATAACTAATATTTTGGACCTCGACTCTTATTTTAAACAATTTTATCGCGGATTTTAGACCAAGGTTAATCAAATAAATTAGTATTATTTCAAGATTTTAAGTGAAAATGTAAAAAATAAGTATAGAGAGTGGATGATCAGCAAAAGAACATTTGTAACCTGTAGGCATCCATAAGGTAAAGCAGTACTTATTTGATACTCACTGGAACGTAGATGTTTATGTTGGGGTCTAGAGTTTCAACTCATCTTTACGAATAGCTGAATTTCATCTCAGAATGCGTTCATAATTACCTGCAACAGAAAAGAAAATAACATTAGGTACGTTCATACACAACTTCAACAAACAATTTAATTATGTAAAACGTTATCTGCAAAAACGATGTGCACGGAATTAAAATTAGTATTCAACCTTATCGTTCGGTTACTCGATAAATATTCTGTTAGGAAAATACCAAACTATCGTCAAGTCCGGCGACTGACTGATGCGATAAATCGATTGTGTGTCGCGTCGTGTCGCGCATCTGTAATCGATATAATCTATGCTATTGGCATATCGAATCACCGGTGGAAGTGTTTAGATATAATAGCTACCAGACTTGCGATTCTGTGTATTGGTATACATTGTTGAATGACGCCAGAGTGTTATTGACATTTTGAACAATAGAAATAGCAAAATAGTACACATAGTACCCAACATATTCATCTCAGCAGGAAATTACAGGAGTCGGACTAGTCCAATTATATTTCATTGTATTTGCTGAACATAACAACAGTGTAAGCTGTAACCTGACATATGGGATTTATTCCTTATACAGCACTTGACATTAAGAGGACTATAAATACCTATTATATAACAATCAAAACATAGGCACACACAAGTAAACAAATTACATAATGAAAACATATTTACTATCTAATTAGTAATTACGTCAATTACTTCACTATTTTAATGATCCAGATGATCTCGGAACAAAGAAAAAGAACAATCGAAACGTATAAAACAAGAAAACAGAATGCGTTTAATTATTATTGTGTTCTAAGATATGAAACAAATTATAAATGAAGTATCGAGGCAAATAGCTCAATAGCAAATGTCAGTGGGACAATTGGCGTGACCCACGACTCCGTAAGCCAATCACGACTAATAAACACAAATTAACTACTGATCAAGCAGATTGACAACAATGCAATACTGCCAACATAATAAATAGGCCAACCCATCGTGACTGAGATTCTGTTATTGGCTCCATTTAATTGGAATAAACTTTTGGAATTCCTGACAACTTTTTGCTGGCACAAATCGAATTTAATATACCTTGTAAGATATAAAAATTAATTAACATATAGGAAGTCATATATCTTTTTGATTTTCTGGATAAAAAAAACCTATTCACTGATTTCATGATTAATTTACTATGCATAATAAATATCAATCTACATGTCCCGTCGTAGAACAATAACAATAGGCGCAATATAAACACATTCATCATCGTCAAAGGGTTCCACGGTTTCGCAACAAGATCAATCGATTCGGGAGGAGTCAAATAGGACTAATCGATTCCAATTCGATTCGGCACAGTATTGGTTGCACAACTAGAAGGTTAAGTCGTTCAAGGACTCCATCCTATTGGAGGCATATTGAAGCAATTCGATTCTATAATGTCATGGTATTCGATTAATAACAAAAGATTTGATAGCCCTCATTGTAAACTGTCAACTGGCTATGTACTTCATAAGTTCACGGCGAATCGAATTGTCGATACGCTAGGTTTCGTAACGATATTAATAGTGAATTGGATCGTGTGCAGGAATATTCATCATAATTGTTGACAGCCATTGCCTTAGAATGGCCCGTGGTATGATGGATTGGACAAAGCGAGTGTAAAGACCGTGGCTTTGCAGTTACTTTTTTTATTAAAATCAATCAAATAAAGACGACTATTCCAAAGACTTTGTAAAGTCAATTGAACATCCATTAGAATAGTACAAAGAGCAGCTATTTAACAGGTTTAAGTAAAGCAAAAGGTCTGCGCGAAAATTAAAAGTAAATTACTCCTCATTTCGCTTTAGAACAGTCATGATTATGCAGACTCATGAATAAGACAAGACACAAACTGGCCTTTTATGTGTGAATCGATTCAAATTCAATTCATTGAGAACTGTTGTCACTGCGTAATCTGTTCTCATCATTCACACAATCGATTAATCGATCGCGAAGTTCATAGATGTGGCAGACATATTAATTACAAATTTTAACGGAATAATCACGGCCTCACAGTGTATACCTTTTATCGATACTCAATAATAATCGAATCTTAACACCACAATATTTCGTCATATTGTGAGATACGATATGGTATTATTTAGGACACAGAATATAATTATAGTCTTCGTATCACATATCATCTTAATTGTAGCTTTGGTTCTTTATTGATTCATGTATTGACACAAAATTAATGGCAACCTTGCTGCTTTCGATTGTTAGTTATATAGATTTAATTGCACAATGAGCTGAGTGCACAAATCGTGCGCGGGAGTCGGAATGTGATCGTGGCCACCGTGTCAGATGTCTCACGTTAACTCTTTGCCCTTGGAGTGACCAGCACTATTCACTAACAGATATCAGAGTAGATTATACATACAGGATTAACTAATCTTCAATGACGCTTTGAATATATACAAACGTGTCAATGTTACATACTTCTGTGATAAATTGTGCAATCTCATTCAAAAGATTGATTGCTCAAACATTATCGATCAGTTGAGTGGTTAATGAAAATAATACATTTTAGAATAAATTTAAATCGACAATAGATAGATAGATACTGATGTTTATCACAAATCAATGTGCAATAAAGGCGATTTACAACAACGAAAGGAACAAAACTTATGCATATATATACACCTGGTGTATTTGCATTCGTCACATTAACAGTACCAGTGTAAACGGCACTGCAACCGAGCATACAAATCGCTTAATTATTGGCTCAGCTAGCCCTCACTTTAAACCTTCAACAAATCGTAAATCATCACCATTAGTTAATTTAATATAATCTCATACGTATGCGGAAACAAACAAATAAATAATACACAAACTAGATTGAATGGTTAAAATATATGTAAAGAGCGAATGCACCCGTCATCGCGACGCCTGCGCCCGCGTCTCCACTCAAAGAATTAGGTCGGCGGAGCGCGTGCGCCGGCGCCGCGCAAATCGTGCGTAAACTGTTTACCTAAGCTTTGCGCTGCTATGTATATTCACGTTCCTTGTTTTTTAGACCCTACACTGAAAACATGACTAATTAATTGACGAGAAAGGGACTGGACGGGTCCATATTCATTGTGAATCGTGCACGAAATCGAAAGTATACTGAGAAGAGTTGAGCTTCGAAAGACAAGTGTTAAAGGCTTATTTAAAAAGATGTATATATATAATGGGTAATTGATAGGTAATAAACAACGATATAAAACTGAGATAAGACCTCTACAATGACAAAGGCGTAATAAAAGAAACAAAGGGCTTGGTTTAAGTCCATAAAGAGTCTTTTATCAAAACAGATGACAAAGATAACAATTTAAATGTGCACAAACAGGTACTACGGCAGAAGTCTACTTCCGCAATCATGACACGACACGGATGGTTGTTTTTAAACTAAAAGGTTTGCGGACAATATTTTAAGTGCATTTTTATATGTACACATGGCAAAAAGATTGACGACAGGTAAACTCAGAATTGAGAAATAGTGTACCTCGAATCCGTCATTGTTATAGCCATTGTCGTTGGCGTTAAATGACTTATGGCTGAAAGTTACTCTATACTCTTTGCGCTGTAGCATGGTGCGTGCTGGTTTAATTTAATTTACTACAGTTTATGGTTTAATTTAATTCACTACAGTTATTAATTATTTAATATATTGCGCATGTGGTACAGCTGAAGTACTAAGTCATAAATTGTAAATCGCGGCAACTTTCAAGAATGAAACGAAATGTTACTGAACCATACCACGCACCATGCTACAGCGCAAAAAGTATAGTTGTACTTAGTATCTAAAATTTATTGCGTTCTTACAAGTATTAAGGGAGTCTTAAGACTTTATGGCTCTCAAAAATTCCGAAAACGTAACTTAAGCCAAGTATTAACTTAGGCTTTTGTTTATAAGTTACGTATACGGTAAGGCCAGATAAGTCTCAGACTATAAAGATCATTTAAGATATCAACACAAACTAAATGCCTTTAAGAAAACATTTCTCAGAAACAATAAATATTATATCTAAAATTAGCCGACGACCTCTAGCCGCTACCGTGCCGTTTCCCCCACTGTGACAAGTTGGGTACGGTTCTAATACCTTAATGCTTTAATAACTATTAACGTACAATTACACGGCGTCGTCACATGCAATGCCTACAGTAAACAATTAAGATAAATACTGTTATAACAGTGACCAACTGGCTGGAACGGGTTTGAAGACAGCACTTTATTTTACATAGCGAGTTGACACAGCGTCGTACAGAAACTTGCACGAGTTTAGAGATAAAAAAACGACATTTATTTTTCCTCATATGTAAAGTTGTAAGTGTCGTAAGAAACGACTAAGGGAGAAACGGATAGGACTGCAAAGTAAAGAAAAGCTAGAAAGAAACTTTATAGCAACTCAAAGGGAAGAGAAAAATATGGGCAGAGTGGCATATTAGGCGAAAACATTCTTTCTTTTAGAAGCCTGGACATAGGCTGTTGACTATTAAAGGTGGTTGATGCAACAATACAATGTCAGTTCTAATAAAAGTAAATGACTCTAGATTTACCCACGTCTGTGGTTTTGCTACACGCACACGTACGCCGCACGTCGACATATTGTCCCTATAACACACTACCTTTGAAGCATGGTCTTAAATCTAAATGAAACTAGACTGAGTTGAAAACAGGGGCAGTTTGAGTAACCGTGCGTGTTTCGCGTGTGTTCCATACTTTATAGAGCGATGTGTATAAGATGAAGTTTACCGTAAGACCCGATTACGTCGGTTATAAATCGTATCGGACCGGACAGACGACACGATAGAATTAACGGTAACGTGCCAAATTCGGTCACTATTGCCGATCGGTTGATTGGCAACCGATGAAATACAACTTTGATTAAGGGTGATCCGGTTTTTCACCGACAGGTTATCATGGAGATATTATCATATAATGAGGTCATTAATTTTAAATGCGTATGCGTAATTTATATATAGGTTAATATGACATTATTGTTTAAGGATTTTAAAATGTAATTTTGTAAGTATGTAACTTGCCTATAGGCAGGTATTCGATGTAACATTGTAATCTCAAGTTAGTTAAAGATTTACTGGACCCGAATGAAAAAACGTTGTTCAATCAAAAATCAAAATGGTATTATTTTATAGGATTGAGGTGTCTCACAGTGCCGACAGTTAACTAAATCAAAATGATAGCTACTTGTTTTACATTCTTATTTAGCAGAAGGATTTCTTTAGCATTAAAAAAAAACAATTAATGTTCATTTCGCGGAACCTGAGATAATAAAATCGTCTCATTAGTCTCAATGTATCACATCGTAGTAGGTTACTAAAAGAGGCACCAAACCGTCTAAGTACTCGTAGAACCCAAAACAAAATGTATCTATGTGAGAGCTACAAAATTGAGACAGACAGTTAACCAATTAGCATGCTGTGTATGTGTAACGGTGGAACACGCCACAAATCTGCCACAAGTATGGCGAGACACTACAATATTATGTCAACTTTAATAAAGCTAGATGCCCGCGACACACTGAAACATTGGCTATAACTCTGTGAAACGAAAACTACGAAACGCAAGTACGTCTTATGCACTAACTTTAAATTATATTGCAGTAATTTAAGAGAAAATTTAAATTTAAGAAATAATTATTACACGATTGCCCAAAAAGGGAGTATTATATTTTGAGCGAGTTCCGTTATTCCACTTAATTTAAATGTATGATTAACTCCAAACAATTTGAAATCATTATGGTAAAATAATCGTGATAATCTTAGCATGAAACTTTTCATACGTAAGTACAACATAGGGTTACTTACTGTCATTCAAAAAAAGACTATTTTTCTTTGAGAGATTTAATTCTATTTTAAATTTTAATTATTTAAATACTGTAAAACTGTGTACTGTTTGATGGTAGAGTAAAACTGCACTAATTATTTCACAACCGAATAAGCCTTCGTATGATATCCGGAAAAACGAATTACTGAATCTCAGTGAACTTTTTGTCGATACATAGAGCTTCATAGGAGTTCATAGTCATTCTAGAAATTAGCCTCTCTTAAACATTAAGTATTTGCAATAACCATTACTATATTTCAGTATCGCGCAGCTACAAGTGTAAACATACTTAAAACGACCACAAAATAACGGGTCATCATTACATTTTACATTTCATGAGCACATACAACTTCGTGGGAAACGTCAACGAAGACCACAGCGTGGGTGTGTATGTTTGTTTGTTTGCGAAACCATCACAAACGACTTGTTTATTGAAGTCTAGGAGTGCGCCAACGTCTTTAATAGCCCACTGGCTGAACGGACGTCTCTCCATAGAAATGAGGTTTTAAGCTATTATGTCACACTAGCTGACCCACGCAACCTCGTTTGCGTCTCCTATTGCCCATAGCGTAACAATTTTCCCCCGTTTTTGAAATATTCTTCATTGGTGCTCCGCTCCTATTGGTCTTAGCGTGATGATATATAGCCTATAGCCTGCCTCAATAAATATACTATCCAACACTGAAAGAATTTTTCAAATCGGACCAGCGGTTCCTGAGATGAGCGCGTTCAAACAAACTCTTCAGCTTTATAATATTAGTATAGATTTGTCTGACTTTTGTAATTCAATACTTGTTTACTTTGTTTATTAGCATTTTAATTAGTATAATGCGACTAATCCCGCCCACACTCCTACCACTGTAACCCCTATACACCAGGATCAACAGCAGTGACCCTCGAACACACCGAGTTATGACACTCGGGAAGTCCCAGGAAAAATTAAACTGTCTTGGAACCCGCAACGAAATTAATCAGAAGAAAAACTGGAGAAGTTGGAAATATAATATGTCCACTTTAATTAGTATAGATAAGTGATTTAGTGTGCACTTTAATCCTTATATTTAATTAAATAAATTGAATTAAAAGCACATCATTCGCAATGAGTATGGTGACCACCACTCTTGGATTCTGCTTATGCTTTCCATCAGGCAGAGTAGAGTCATTATGGCGGGCCCTACATAAAAAAAAAAAAAAAAAAAAGATATTCAATAAAGAGACTTGACGGTCACATACTACATTCTAGATTGTCTTGAATGATTAAACTATAAATTTATCTTAACTCATTACTTGCTTTAATGTTTAAAAGAAATAATAAATTTTCATAACAAAGCAGTATAGTATTAAATTTTATTCGGTGCAATTAAATCGCAATTACGCTGTGTCCAGTATAAACTATGTTAATATGAGTTTAAAAGAATACCCAGCGAAGTAGATGTTTAAAATATTACCGTTTAATGGTATGACAACTATCTTGTCGTGGTGCAATTACTATGCTTGAATGGTTCGCCATGACGGAAGACTTATACCTTTTAACACAAAAATATCAACTGTGGATATTAAAATAGCTTTTTTACAACACAAATTGATTATTAATATACGCATAAATAACATGGGCAAAACGTTTCGCTTTAAAACCGTAATTTGCATGATAATAACGTTTATCGTCATGAGTTTCAGTCATTTTACTGTCACTGCTACTAAAATTATGGATTTTCAACTTGGTATGAACATTTTCCATACTAAAGTAAATAAATTCGAAAGTAACTCTGTCTGTCTGTATGTCATTCTGTCACGCTTTCACGGCTAAACTGCTGCACCGATTTTAATAAAATTTGTCCTAGAGATACTTTGATTCTTGAGGAATACCGACATAGGCTAGTTTTTGTCGCGATAACCGACATATTCGCGGGTGGAGCCGCTAGCAAAAGTTAGTAACGATATAAATATGCTTTTAAGTAATGTGAGTTGTCAGAGTCCACATACACAACATACTTGAAATCAGTTGGTTTATCCAGTCTAAAGTCCACTGCTGGACATAGGCCCTTCATTACACGCCACTTTGATCGATGTTTTGTTTGGTTGGTTCAAGAATTCTATTCAGTTCTTCTTCCCAAGTTAAAGTTTAATCAGGCATACTTACTATTGTATGATCAGTTCTGTGCTTGGTGTATATTATATTTTTTTTAGTATAACTGCCTCGGTGGCGCAAGTGGTAGCGTAAGCGACTGCTGTGCTTGAGGTCTCGGGTTCGATTTCTGGGTCGGACCAAATGTTTGTATGATCTGCAAATGTGTGTTTCGGAGTTTGGGTGTTTTCTATGTATGTATGTATGTATTTAAAAAAAAACGTATATATGTATTTATATCAGTTGTCTATTTTTATAAAGCCAAGAAGTCATTTGATATACATACCTAAGCACTCTTGTAAGGATTCATTCGAAGAAAGCAATTCAACTGGGATTACGACACTCCAATTACACTGGTTCATAAAAAAACAAAAATGTCATTAACCGAAATAGTGATAGTTAATTCGTAACTAAAGCTACTCAAGTACTTTTATGGTTTTTTAACAGACTTCGAAAAGGAGGAGATTCACTATTCGGTTTTTTTTAATGTATTTTCGGGCATAACACCCATCATTTATAGACGTGTTCCACCCAGGATTAATGATATTGTATGATGAGACCCAGACAGAATAAATGGTCGTGAATAAACGGCCGGAGACCCTAACCCCTTACAAACATGGTCGTGGATTCATAGCTCCTTGGAAAAGTAATTGTGTTATAAGTACGATCATTTGCTCAGTCTTGTCACCACAGCACAGGCTGTGCTTAGTTTATGATCAGACTATCGTGTGTGAGATGTGTGAAGCTATTTTATCTTAACTTGTCATCTAAACCTTCAAAGAGATGGTATCTTTAATCTACTATGTTACCAGATATTTTAATAGAATTTCCTATTTAAAGACATTTCAGTAAATATCCCCTGCTGTTTTACGATGGAAATGAATATTAATAAATATTATTTATTTACATTTTAATAAATTATGTCGTAAACACTATATGTATGTTGCTTTGACTGTGTAGTAATGACACGATAAGTTTCATATTAAAATATAATTTACAGACCATAATGCTTCCTAATGATTTTTATTAATGAGGAAATATTATTAGGTCAATTTAACATTACCTCGTTGTTACACAATTTCATGTAATACTAGTAGTCCGTTTAAATGACAACTCATTAAGAATATACATCCTGTGTCGCGGAGGACTTTACATACATACATAAAACGGACACTAAGAACGCCCAGACTAAAAACAAAAATTTATGGATCACATAAAGTGTACCATGAGGGATTTGAACTTACAACACTTGCTCATTAACTACAGCACCAGATGTATCCCCTCATCAACAGCCTATACTATTACTATTAGACATAGGCGTCTCTTTCGAAATGAGATTTCGGCCTGCTATATCATGCTTGTTATACAGGTTAGTATAGGGTTTTGTTTCAAATTTTCTTTCCCTATACAGTCACATTGTTCTGCGTAGTTTGCCCCCTTAGTTTTAGTTGGTTCTTACGACAGCTAAATGATGAATAGGGGATTCGACACTCTGTCTTGTCTTCTTAATCCACACTCACTTAATTCATGAACTAACCTCCAAACATAAATAAACTATATAACTATAAATTCTCAAAATTAAGTAAAGTAAAAAACACGTTATGCGCTTTCATTTGAGACCCCACTCGATGATATTTTTGCAGACATTCGGTTACTCTTCCCCACTTTCACCCCCATAACTTTAAACGACTCAACCGATTTTCATGGAACATGTCTAAAAACACTCGCACGTAACTCACCTTTCATACAAAAAAAACTAAATTGAAATCGCTTCATCCGTTCGCGAGCTACGGTTTCACAGACAGACAGACACGTCAAACTTATAACACTACTCTTTTTGCATCGGGGGTTAATAACTAAATTCTTACAAGAAATCACAACGGCATAACGATGAGAACTCAACACGAAACAGAGCCGTAACTAGACTCGCTCATTTCTTTAACAATGCTTAACCAGAATAGGAAAACCGTGCTTGTCAAGAAACGCGCACCTGCCGATGACCTCCAGTCTAACGGGTGTTCCTCCGGACAGCCAGCCACACTGCATCTATCAGATGTGTGAATTACTGTACACAATGTAACAAAGCTACAGGTCTAAATTCGCTGGTGAAGCTATCCTAGCAGTTTGAATAAAGGTCGCGAGGTTGAGAGCACTACGACGGCTATTTTGCAGCGTCAAAAACTTACAGGTAATGTGTGTCGAATAACTGTACAAGTAAACATTGGTGAGTATCGTCAAATTAAAGATACAAGTGAATCATGCTGCTGAGATCTTTATAACCTTGCTGCGTCATGCGACCGTGTTAGACAATCGCAAACTGGTAGTGCGATTGTCTAACACTGTCATGAACTGAATTTAATGATCTCATATTACAAGTTTTAGATTCCAAGCATAATTAAAATTGATGGTTTTCCGTCAAAGTGAAAACCGTTTTATCTACACAGGTTCAAATCAGTTCAAATATAGGTAGACTATAATAGGTCCTTACTAATAAGGCTCGTAAGATTAATTCACCAGAAATGTTGCAATTTGTTTGCGATTACTCATTATGTTAGATGCATACCGTTTTATAAACGTTCTAACGAGCTAGTTTTCCCACGGTGAATACCCAACAAATGACTAAATAATCCAACAATAGGCTTGACTACATTTTACTTGTATACATACACAATCATTGTTTCGTGGTTTTACAAAATAGAAAACTAATATTAAACTTTAAGTCAAATTAGTAAGTTTCTTAAACAAATTTGCTTAAATCTTATTTTCAATAATAAAAATTAACAAAATAAAAACCGACTTCAAGGTTCGACTCGATTTCTCTTGGATGCCATCATCAGATCTTAGTGTCCTTATCATGGTACCACCGTTGGGATATCTCCTTTTCATTAAAAAAAGAATCATTAAAATAGGTTAATAAACGACGAAGTTATCCGCGAACACACATAAAAAAAACATATATACGGTCGAATTGAGAACCTCCTCCTTTTTTGAAGTCGGTTAAAAACAGTTTTTATTGTACTTTTTGAAAAACTGCCTTGACTCCAAAACACAAGTAAAACACCACTAATACTATCTTGTGAAATAAAGCACTACTATCGTTTTCTTACCTGTATTTGAATTTGCATTCTTTATGTGATGTTCAGGGTAAATTCACAATTTCTTTCTTGTTTCTTTCTCAACCCACAAAACAGAGACATAGACAATATCTGTCAAACAGTCTTCGCTCAAGTACCTACTTAATGCGGACTTTCCGTTTTTATTAATCGAAAATAACGAAATACAGACCCAGAAACCAGTTCCAAATCCACATCGACGTACCTTAAACTGGATCTAACGTTTAAGTCCTTGATAATATACAAATATAACGTTTATATTATATAACTAAAGCGGACGTTACAAATTGCGTTCCTTTCTTCCAAGTCGTGCTATCAATCTGTCCACTTTATGACAGTAGTCTAAAAACAGTTTAACCTCCCGCCACTTGAAAATTCAGACTAGCATACCATCAATCGTATAGCAGAAGACAAAAGAAGGAAAGACTCCGTAACGCAGCAGTATCAATTAATAATGAAATAGGCAGACACCCACCTGCTACATCACGGCCGAGATAAAACGCAACCGCCAGACGATATTATGATAAATGGCACGTAGAATATGGAAGCAATAATTTATGACTCGTATGCAGGTATAGAAACGGTTCCTTAGACTTCAAGACTTCCATTAGATTATCTATTAACCTCTTAGTACGATGTTTTCTATTAGTAATATTAAGCTATGGTTATGATTGCAATTAGTTTACAGTAAAAAATAAACACGATTGAACTTTAATGTATAGATAATCACTATTAGTCAATACTATACGTTCTAATGTTATTAATGCGAAAGTAAGGTTGGTATATCATCACTATTTGAATAAAATATAGCCTTAAGATACTTTGAAAGTCGAAATCAACATACTGATGGATGGTCGCAATGGATTGATAATTTTAATTCATACTAATATATCAGACCGAAACAGCATAATATGGTAAGTAGTAAATGTGTGAAAGCTTGCTTTTTAGATGTTAATTTAGAACACGACGATATAATTAAGCTGACTAATCTTTAAATTAAAGTAAGCTTATTATTATCACCATCTCAGCCAAAAGACGTCCCATTCAGTATATAGGCCTCAACCAAGGACTGCCATGTGTGGGGGCCTATCAATGCTGCATTTTCCGGTACGCGGTTGCCACTGAAGAACTTTATGGCCCCATCGCATCGGTCATCGTTTATGCGAGCAAAATAATGGAGCCTATTATGCCAGATAGTAATTGATATTTTGGTATCAACATAGGCAAGTCGAAGCTTTTGAAGGCACAACATGTATGGGTGTTGTAAGTACAACGTGTGCATCTTTGAGTCTTAAGGGAGTTGTAAATATATAGGCGACGTTAGTCCTTTACCAACGTGACCTTTCTCCTTGTTTGCCCCTTATGTCCTTATACCACAAAAATGCCGCTTAATTGGCTATGTAACAAGAAAACAGGTAAAAAAAACCCTACAAGTTTAAATTGTTAATTTACACTTTTTAAAGGACCGGGTGACGACCTTTACAGCTTAAAAAGAGGTCAGACACCGCGAAGAATAAAATGTGTTGATTAAATTCATAAGCACGTGATACTGTATGGCGCCGAACTGAATAGCAAGCGGGCGACGCACTCGTCCTTAATCCGCCATATTGGATGTAATCTTATCAACATGATACGGACAAGGAAAAGCCGAAACAAAACTGACAAGAAATTAACATTCTGAAATTGATAAGACCAATTGTGAGGTTATATGTAGTACATTGGAGTACATACTTTCCATAAAATAATAGGTGGTAGGTTAAATATCAGAAACTACCGACTTGTATTTAAAAGTTTAGTATTGGATAGCCCATTAAGCGAGGCAGGCTATTAACAACACGCTACGACCAATGGTTTTAATGACAATGAAAAATGATACATAGTTAAATTATAACACGTCTACGTAAAACTTTTGATAAAAATATAGCCTGGCAACCGTCTGGCAATCTATTGACACCTCATTCATTAAAATTGATTCAGTAGTTTCCGTGCTACGGTGAAAAAAGGCGTTTTTGATGCGCGCGTCAACGTCAGCATATAAATAAGTTTTTTTAATCTTATTATTAATACGGATTACTCTTGAAAAATACTACAAGTAGTGAGTGATAAATCAGCGAGTCTGAAGGCCGCTCTGGTCACCCCATTAATTCTCATTAATTCCTTGTAAAATGGCAATAAGATAACAGTTTTACGAGTCAAATTTCTACTGAAATTAATTAACAATTTCAAGCTTCCGTGCCGAGGGAGTAATGGAAATGTTTATTTAAATCGACAGAGGTTAAATTTAATTCCACCATGAACAATGATTATTGGTTTAAATCGCTTCACGCAATTGACTGTGTAATATTTTACACCTTATTTGGGTGAAAAGACGGAGTAATTTCATATAGTAGCAGGCATATTTACATGCGTTTATCGAGATAATACGTTGGACTACCTCAGGCCGATTGTTAGTCAAATTCGACTGGTGTTCAAGTATCCATTAAGATGTGATTTTAAGAGAAGGTGAAGCGGACAGTTAGCGATTGTAAAGTCCTTAATAATAATACTATCACGATAACAGTTTACACCTAGACACAGAACAGATCGTGTTAATCACACAAAGATTTGTGCTGGGTGTCGTCGAACCCACTATCTCTGGCCTAGCAGACAGGGTCACTTACCCCCAGGCCCGTCATTACAGTCCTTAACATCCAAGATAAAAATCATGCAATTTTTTTATGGTATTGTTGGTAACGAGTAAACGGTCTAATGGACACTTGCGATAGAGGATTGGTATGTTGTTGGGTTTTTCCTTCTTGTTTTCATGAGCATGCCAAAGTGACTACTCTACTCTGTTTAATGGAAAACATGAGCAGAATCCAAGAGTCACCATACTCATTGCGAATGCAGACAATGCAGCATGATGACCCACACTATAGCGCCCTATTTCTATTTCAGTATAATTGGTTCCAGTCTCGCACTTGGTTTTGAAAAGGAAGTAGCCCTATATAATAGAATCATAAATCAAAACTTAAACATGTATCATGTATAAGTTACACGTGTTTATTTCTAAGTTACTTACATTAAAAAAGTTAAAGTAGTATTATATCATCAACTACAATCAATTAGATGATTCATAACAAAAAACGTTGTTGCGAAAATAATTTGAATATTTCAAGCCTTTTAAATCACTTTCAAAGGCCATTAATTTCGTGTAATGGAAATGTCCGGTCATGGAATAATGACGCTTAAAACTAACAAGATAAGATCTACATTACTGTAAGATTGTCTAAAGGTTAACCTTCCGGGGTGATTAGTGAAATATAATGTGAAATTACGTATGTTTAATACGACAATATTGATGTTCAACCTTACCTCGATTCATAAATAAATATTTGGTAATGGACATTAAATACCTATTTATGAAAGTAAATACAAAATTCATTATGACTTTTAAATATTGTAAGTTAGGCTCTAGATGTAGAGTGTGCAAGGGCAGAAAGATATCTGGCGAATTGCAGACACAAAGAAGACTGTGGTAAAATAGAACACTTTTTACTCGACTGCGAGAGGAGGGTTATATTTTTCGAGTGTATGTATGTATGTATATTTCTTTGGCACGCCCTGGAGCCTAAACGGCTTGTCGTATTTTTATGTAAGTGGTGTCAATAGATTCGTCTTAGTCGTAAGAGTGACACTGGGTACATCAAATTGAAAAAAAAAAGGATTTTTGGCGCCAAAAAGTAATATAAAAATAAATTAATGTTTTCAAAATACATCGAGTGTGGTATCAAATTAAAGATTTTTTACGGTGATTACGAATATATATAAAACTTATATGTTTTTATTGTTAAATATTAACGCAGTCGGGTTTTTTATTTTTTATAATTTGTACTTGTTTGTATAACTTAATTTAGTCGTAGGTAATGTATTTATGGTGGCAGATTTTCTATCAAGGTACGCAACTGCAACAGTAGCAGTATTCTCTATTGTACAGTGAAGAACTCTAGAAATAAAATACTGTTGGTACTGGCCTAATCAGACCAACGTTAAAAATACTAAAACACAAAAATATAAAGATAATTAATATCTTTATACCAAAATGTTATTCAAATATCGCTTATCAGTGTTATCACTTACAAAGTTACCTTGACGATACATATGATAACATTATATCACGCACTAACCTTCAAAACACAGGTCTTTACGCAAGATGTACAAGATGGATCACATTCCACAGCTAAAATGTAATTCTTATCACACATATATATATTTAACCGCCTGATAAGTAAAACTAATTGCAAAAATAGTTCGTCATCAATTAGTAAGATCACAATCTTTACATTCAATGTGTATCAAACAGGTAATGTAATTTAAAAAACACGATAAACACTTAAAAAAATTTGATTAATAATGGCTTATTTTACCAATTCTTATACTTTGTTCTGCTCTGACGATAACAATTGTAAACTGATGTCTTCACCGTTTTATTCTTAACTACACCAAACTTCTGATTTCACATATAAACTTGGCAACTTTTATTTTTAACTGTCACAAACATTGAATAAAGGGTTTTCGTTTCGATCTCTTATGATAATAACCCATTTTATTTAAATCATTCACAAAATACTACAGGTGATGGTATACCTAATTCTCCACTAGCCAATACCTGGGTAGTATAGAAATCTTATAAGGTAGGAACGGAGAATATGTTTTATATTTATTAATCATTACAATTTAATGTAACAAATAATAGCCTAACAAAATACAAATACATAAAATTCCTTAATTCTTGGCTATTTAAAAAGGACTGTTCTTAGATAAATTCTGTTTTATTCATATTTTAAAATACTTGTGTGTCATTTAAGCGGATAAATTCCAGAACCAATAAGATAAAATCGGAATTCTTATTAATCAAATGGTATCACGCACATTTGCGTCGATGTTTTATCTCACTAGATCTACTACGCAGGAGGTCTGAATCATCAGAGTATATTTGGACAAAAGCGTAAAAAACAATCCTGTAAGTGCTTCGACCACACTTTGCCACCCACGTGGAATCATATTGGTTTCTTACCGAAAATTTATTAGTGCTAAAATGTGTATGTTTACAGTTTTTTTTATTAAAATGAATTAAACTTTTGAAAATTTAATCACACTAATATATTAACATCACACTAATATATAGACTAATACCTATCTAATGTATATTTATTCACTATACTTAATATAGGAATACCTAATATCACCAGTATAAAGATTCCAAAAGTACGTCAAAATACATTAAACACGGAAACCAAATAAAAATATTAAAATTCGCCGTGCTTGTGTCGATATGTGCAAGTCATCAACTATCGGTGGTAACATTTCAACTCGTAATAACCTCTCTGCCTGACAGTCGTAAAGAGTAAACAACTTCGCGGAATAATTTTGTGCTTTCATTTTACTTGTTTCTTATGAACTGACATACTTTAACTACTATTCAACATACTGTTTTTACTATGTGTTGGTATTAACAATTAGTGAAATGTATAGTTAGTTACAAGAAGCATAGAGAAAAAGTAAAAAGAAGTTTTATTTTTCATAGACAATATCAATATACCGTTCTTTCCTACTTTCCTTGTCGACAAACCAAATAGATGCTACAACATGGCTCAACATGCTTGTAACAGATGCTTGTTTAAAGTGCATTAAGTAGGTAAGTCGTCATTTGTCCATATCCAAATTACGAAGAGTCAGCACGGTAGCAGGAATATGATTATGATCAAATCTATACTAATATCATAAAGAGGTAAAGTTTCTAACTTTGTTTGTATGATTGTAGGGGGGTAATCTTCGGAAGTGTTGATGCGATCCTGAATATTCTTTCAGTAACAGAAAGCGACACTATTCAGGAATGACATAGGTCATATTTTATTATGATTGAACAAGAAAAACAACTAAAAATAATAGTATTAAAAGCGGGCGGTTAACGCCCAACGAAGTGGGCACGGGTCGGCTAGTCAAAGTATTTTTTTCAAAGTATAAAGTACTCTATGGTTCTAGCAAAGCCTTTTTGTACCACAAATCTCTAATAAAGTCCTATTTAAGCTAACATGGCTTACATCTCAATTACAACTGTCATATTATGCAAATCTTCTTCTTCTAAGAAAAATATCAGCCATCCTTCCATCTTGCGGAGTTAAAAAAAAACAATGAAACATAAAGCTATTTCTTGATGTTAGAATTTAATCCCGACACACAAAAAGTAATGTAAATCTATGTGTGCGAGATATAGTCGACACAGTGACCTCGAATAATGAAGAGTTGTTTAGTTGCACACCGGTCTCTAAGTTGTTTTGTCAAGAGAATAATATACATAAACATCAGTGCTCGTGTGAAAACTTGTAATAAAAGATATTATAGTAAATTTCCATAGAACAATTATCCTAATAATGTTATGCAGGTTAAGTTTACGAGTGCAGCAAGTGTGTGCGTGACTTTTGATGTTTGTCACTCCTTTGTACCGGTATAAATGGACAGATTTTGATGCGAATTTACAGATACTTTTGTTTACTAAATTAACAAAGAAACACAAGAACCAATATTTGTAAAGTTCTAGAAATAAACTAATAATATCTTTTTCGCATTTTTACTCGAAAATTCCATATCTTTTCCGAATCAGAATATGCTAAATACTTGCTTAGATGATACGCGTGATTTCAAAGTTTTATAAGCTAACCATATAGTTACAAATTGAATGTATGCGTAATTTCTATTCAGAACAGTTTGTGACACGGCATAGAATGTCTTGCAATTGCACTTGGCTACGTTCCCAAGTGCCTAATACGATTCCACCCATAAATGAAGCACTTGGATATTACTGAAGTATCTACAACCGTCCTTTTGGAAGTTATGTTAACAGATTATTGACGCTTTACATTGTATAAAGATTACGTGTTGTACTTTAATTTTGTTGGTTGCTATTTAGAGTTACGAGTTAGTCTTCTTCTGTTTCAGGCTTATTCAATCATTGTGGTGCAGGCCTTCTTTAACGATCATATCCGTGTTTTTTTTTATGGAATATAAGGGCAAACGAGCAGACGTATCGCCTGATGGTAAGCGATTACCGCCGCCCATGGACACCTGCAACACCAGAAGCGTCACAAGTGCGTTGCCGCCCTTGGTCGGGTATGGGCCCTCATTATCCTCACTCATTCGGTGAAACACAGCGCAAGCACTATTTCACAGTTGCACTCTTTGTGTCCAGTTCGACTCAATGACTTTCTCACGTGATCTTTTCAGTGCATTTGTGGTGGTCCTTGAGGACACTTTCTCACGACGGTTTCCATTCCAAATTACGTTTGCAAGAGTACGTTTAGTTGTTGTAAATAAGTGCTTTCATATGTTTCGAAATTTGAGTATAACATAGGATACACTGACAATATCCTTTCTCAAAATATTTAATCTAAAGGATCTATTGGTTATTAATCTTGACTGCCAAACGAGAGATCGTTGGTTCAAACACAAAACAAGAATAACTTTGTGATGAGTACGATAGAGCCTCGTCTCTGTGTCTTAACGCAATTTATTTATACTATAGATATAGATTCTATAGTATATATTTACTTGGAAATATTTTAATACATTTATCAGTGATTAACATAGTACACGTGTCTAAAAAAGACTTCCAGCATCAGCATCTAAAGCGTAAGTAATAAACATACTAACACTAAAAGTTATCTATGGCATGGTGCAACACTAGAAGTTTCCATGCTATTCTATATATACCTACGTATGTATACGCTATAGATCTACATTCAATACAAATGCAGTATCACATAAAAATAAATACACAAACAGCCTATCACTGATCATTAATGTCAATCATTAAGGTAGACGCGTTAATGACATTTTCGTATATCATAAGATACATTTCGATATCAAAGAACATATTTACTTTATTAATGTGATAAATATTTAATGGTTTTTATTGCTTTTTACGTTGAAAAAATATAGGAAACGGCACTCGTCTAATTTATTGATCGCAATACGCGTAGGAGCAACCCACGTACCAATATGGACGATCACGCCGAACTAATTTGTTTTCGCTTACCAAATCTGTACTTAATTAATGTGGCAGTTAAATTAATATTTATTAATTAAAAGCGTTTAAAAAGAAGATGTACCTTGATATATCTTTTAGACGTATTAATTGGCAAACAATTATTGTCTGAGGAACTGTGCTAAATAATTATATTTTATAGAGACCGATGTCCAATAAGGCTTTAGTTTCTGGTGCATACATTTGTGTGATACACCTTGGTTTTGGTGCATAAACCTAAGTGATACAGAGATTATTTTTTTTGAAAATTTAATTTAATAATATTTAATTTCGGGTGCAAATCAAGCAAGCTTCGGGAATCAATGATAGCAAAATTAAAAGGTAAGTATATTGCTTACACGAGGCATTATTGCTGGATTGGGCAGTATAAGCAATAGCCCAGGTTAGAATATCAGACTTCCATATATATCAAAATAGGTATGTAGTTTATTGAAGATGTTAACATTGATTAGGTACTCTCAATAAAACTTAATAATAATACGAACATCACATGAGCAGAACCAAAGGGCGAAGCTAGTATATTTTAAAACTTAATCTACAGATTAACAATAACAAGTAACCTTCAGCATACATTAAATCCTTTAGAGCAAAAAAACTGAATACCTAATTTAAAATACTCGTCTCGTGGCTCTTTGTCATTAAAAAAGATAATTAAATATTTAAACAGCTGAATTTATAGTCTCAATTACCTCGTACCCAAAACGGGAGATGTTTAGACCATTATCGTGACAGTTTAAGATCGAAATGGTGGCACAAGACCAAAATGGGCATCACCATCAAATAAAATAACACAGGTAAAACTTCAAAGGACTGGTCACCATGACATTAAATAACATGTTACACTAATAGATATAATTAATTGATATGTTTACACTAATTAATTGTGTTGAGAATAGAGCATCAATCAGAACAGATAGAACACACTTTATATGTGGACTAGCTGACCCACGCAACATCGTTTACGTCTCCTATTGCCCGTAGCGTAATAATTTTCCCCAGTTTTTGTAACATTCTTGATTGATGCGCCGCTCCTATTGGTCTTAGCGTGATGATATATAGCCTTCCTCGATAAATGTACTATCCAACACTGAAAGAATTTTTCAAATCGGACCAGCGGTTCCTGAGATTAGCGCGTTCAAACAAACAAACTCTTCAGCTTTATAATATTATATTAGCCGACCCACGTAACCTCGTTTGCGTCTCCTATTGCCCGTAGCATGATAATTTTCCCCCGTTTTTGAAACATTCGTCATTGGTGCTCCGCTCCTATTAGTCATAGCGTGATGATATATAGCCTATAGCCTTCCTCAATAAATGTACTATCCAACACTGAAAGAATTTTTCAAATCGGACCAGCGGTTCCTGAGATTAGCGCGTTCAAACAAACAAACTCTTCAGCTTTATATAATAGTATAGATTAGTAGAAAAAAATACCGAGCAATGTTCGGTCACCCAGGTAATACCGAGCAATGTTCGGTCACCCAGGTAATACCGAGCAATGTTCGGTCACCCAGGTAATACCGAGCAATGTTCGGTCACCCAGGTAATACCGAGCAATGTTCGGTCACCCAGGTACTTTTAATTATTATAAGTAGTTAACACATCATTTTTAAGAGATTTAAAAATAATAATTACCGAAATTATATACGGGAAATTCCAAGACAATGAGCAAATTATGTCATACTAGCTGTTGCCCGCGGCTCCGCCCGCGCGTATGTCGGTTATCGCGGCAAATAGTAGCCTATGTGTTATTCTGTTGTATAAGCTATATTATTGTAAAGTTTCATCCAAATTGATCCAGCCGTTTGCGCGTGAAGAAGTAACAAACATACACACTCACAAACTTTCGCCTTTATAATATTAGTGTGATTATTATTTTACAAATGCGAGTTAAAGTTTAGAAGTCCTCAAGTACCCTACTTCTGTCTCTATACTTCTTTGTCCAAAAGGTTTTGAACGACTACTAAACAGTCAGAGTATTATAGCATGCCTATGCACTTGTTTCATTTTGATAAGATATCTTATAAAAATATTCATATGTTAATATAATCTTCCGATCAAATAAGCTTATATTACATACAAGGAAGAGATGTTTTATTAATGCGATCCTGGACAAAACGCCGCACACCAACGACACCGTGATATATGACCTGCGCTGGCGCCGATACCGGTACCGATTTGCCCTAGGAGTTTACTACATGGTGTAGAATTACCTACATGATTAACATCAATACGTGAGAAAAATCTGTTAGAGGATTTTATTACTAAGTAAAAATAAGTAAATTTTGAACCTGGCCAGCTGTCGACATTTTTGGTATGGTATCTCGAGTACGAAAGAACTCGTCAGCTGGACGTGACATTATATCATTATAACCTATTAAACCACTATAAAAAAACCTTTAACACGCCTCATGCATGGTTTTCATTTAAATTTAAAGTCGACTTGAAGCCGTTCAGGAGTCAGAACTCATTGTTCACTAGTTGGTGATTAAGAGCACAAAAGCATTTTAAGATACCTAATAAAGTATTACCAGAAAAAAGGTGAAATTGGCTGTTTATTACGTCACCTTTGCTCTCTTATTATAATATAAACAGTATGTGTAGTTTAGGTAAGTTTGTATACCGTCAGAGGGTGAGAGCCTGGAGATCCGTCATACAGGTCTACAACCTAGAGCAGACTCCAGCTCTCATACAGGTATTAACTTATGCAGCTATTATGTATTGTATTAAAATTGTGTACCTTTTGAGAGAAATAAACAAATATGATTTGATATTACAATCGGTAACCGCGTACCCAAGAAGATGTGTGCTTACTTGTCGACTCATATGTTCAAAATCAGCTATTGTCAGTTACAAGTTCCTAGAGCTATTCCAGATGCCAAAGCATAACTAAACAAGAATTCCCAGTACTGGAAAGGTTCATAAAACTTGATAGGGATAAAACTACGGTCCATTGACGACCTTGAGGCACTTACGCAAAGAGTGATCACAGGCCAGACTATTGTCTACACAGCGTACATATGTGACAAGGGACCGTCGGCTCACCGGGCATGATGTGCGAACACATTCCTGATTAGTTCCACAGAACGATGCGAATACGACCGCGCAAGTGTACAACACAAACACATCCACGCACATCATCACATCACGAACAATTACACAAATGAGCGGCGAACACATTTTGAAAGTGGCGTCTGACCAAATAAAATTCCACAACAATAAACACAGAGCCAATTATTAACAGCAAAATGAACAAAAGTGAAATCAGTTCCATTATCGACTACGTTCACGGATTAGAACAAATAGTTGACGTTACAGTTTACAGTAGCGACTAAATGCATGCGGTCGGTTAGAATCGTTTTCAGTTTATTTTCGAGTAATGGCCATGACCTCTTCACCGGGAGATATCAGAGTGACCAGTCGCTCTCGCTCCTCTGTAGCTTTCTTATGACCCGCTTTTCATAAACAATACTTCGACAACTCGCACCGCTCGCTCAGGCGCGAGAAAGTGGCCAATAGCATGCAAGAGACGATGCCAATATCAATTTAACAAATAGCCATAAGATTGCCGATGCTACCGATGCATATTGCATCGAGAATTCAAATAGGTAGTGGATTGGTCACGGAAAAACAGTATCCGTTTTCGTATTCAGTTTAATTTACCGTGAGAACTATTACGATAAACAATTGTAAATGAGCCGATATCCACTTTCATAACAAATTCTTTGTAATTTAGTTATTTATTTATATACTTTATGGTATACACAAGATAGATGCATAACAAAGAATGATTTACAAAGTTGAAAACGTAACAATTGGCGATCTTATCGCTCAAGGCGATTTCTTCCAGACAACCTTAGTATGGATATAGGGTGTATAAGATTTTAAGGTAGTTTTCACACTAGTAACACACAATCAAGTGAATATTCAAACAATAAATAAAATAGAAAATAACATTTATATTTGAAAGGAATTAAAAGGAATGCTGGGAAAATGACTATCTTTATAATCGCCAATAGAAACGTGAAAAGTATTAACAACCACAATAAATGTAGGTATTTTATTGAAACTAGGTGCTTGAGTGTACTAAAATGAAAGATACATACGACTAGTTTTGAACTTACTTTGTTTTGATTCTTTTTTATGTATTTCAGATTGTCTTTATTTTCTGATAGTGTGTGTTAATAATGAAACATGTGCTGACATATATACATGCACTAAATGCAGAGTACAACATAAAATTAACAAACTAAAATTGAGACTAATTTAATTTGGACTTTAGAGTCGATGATTTTGATGTACGTTATCTCTTTGTCTTTAAAATAACAATATGGTAAACAGATATAGAAAGAAATAAATAAACAAAGAGATGGGGGACAAAAAACACAGAATTTGTTTGTGAATATTTCATTTCCGAATATTTAGTAAGTGGATAAATAGCAACCGTTTAATTAAATGAGGATGCAGTACAGGAGATCTCGGTCACAAAACAATGAAGGTCATAAATCACAGTTTCCTCCGTAGAACAGTTGCATCCTACGGGCAGAAGCTTTGCGGCGGCAATCCGACGCACTATCTAAATTGATGGTTTCCGGCGCACATTAGAACAGAGTCTATCGCGCAGCTGTCTGCGTACGCGACACACTTCATTTGCCGTTGCGCGTGCGCCCCGTAGAAAGTGACGCTTTATCATCGTCCACACTCACCCAAAATCGAACAAACTGACGCTAGAAAGAGAGGCATTGATACCAATCCTATGGAGTTGAAACGAGAGGGATATTCATTGTACGAGAACATTGAAGTCGCACATTTAGCGTGTTAGCACATCTGCACACTGCGCTTTGATCTCATACATCGGTAGGTTTCCTCACCGAAAACATTTTTGTATGCCACCCAAAGACAAAAGCCAACTACCAAAGATCGATAAATGGAGGTCGTCAATTATGACTGCGACGATCATCAATGTTTACTAAAATATCGGTCGATGAACCGTGCAAGTAAATAATTGAACGTAATATCCGGTCATTTAATCATTACAATTCCATCAACAAACGTTCAGTTACAGTTGCAATAAAGTATTAAACGACTAAGTTTCATCACCAATTGAACTTTTTCGCTTCCTCTCCTATTAACATTGCTTATTTTTAAGTGGGACTGTATTTTTTTTGTTTAGCTACAATTAATTTTCTTTTATTCAACGGAAATCATCAAACGGTTCTTATAACAAGCGTATTTGGTGTAAGCTTTGGCGTGTAACCGTCTGAATGAATTTATTTCTGTTGAACGAGCGGTGGGAGACGATGTAAACACAGTATATCGAGTTACTGTCGTTAATCAAAGCTCCCGACGAGGAAGAAGATCGTGAACTCGTCTTTGGCGACAAAAAACCGAGAGTTCAGTGACGACATGCGGTCAAAGCTGACGCGTTCACGCCTTAATGGCCTTTTTAGACACGTTTACAACGTTCCACGAGGCAGTCCATCACTGCTAGAACATTGAACCTACTCCCTTCTTGAGGTGAACTTTGATTGACCTATGTTTCCGTTACCACTCTTGGCTGTGATGTTATACACAAACAAAATTAAAACAACTTTTAAGAGAGAGTACACGACAATATAATTAATTTAAAAAATTACCTTGAGCTGTGGAAATCTTAATACCCTGTATTTAAATAAAACTTTGCTATCTATCGAAGGCTAACTAACAAATTTAAATGTAGACTGTGGACAAACTTCAATTGCAGTTTTAACAACCTATCTATCTATCTATATTAAATGAGTCCTAGACAGGACGAAGGCTTTGCTCTTGAGCCCTTAGTATCTACAGACATATTTCACGAATTTTAAAAATATTATGATCATTCAAATTATGTAAAAGATAAAACGCTAAATTTAATTTCATATATGTTCATATTTTAATTAATTAGGTATCTATGACGAGCTCATAGAGCCACCGCAGACTCATCGCAAGAAATGCAAATGTGAATTCTTGTTTCGTTTGTCATCTTTAAAGCACAAGATTTCGGATCTCTCGTACAGGTTTGTAACATGCGGATGAGTCAGATGATAGAAGGATAATCGTTTAGATCGGTCATCGATTACGTCAGCGCTGTTGAGAATCTTTTTTGTACAAAGTTAAGTCAACAAAAGCCAGATGAAATAATCTGACATGAAGTCACAAAAAATTACATACTGACAATCATAACTTGTAATTAATCGTTTTTAACCGACTTCCAAAAGGAGGAGGTTCTCAATTTCATCGGTATTTTTTTTTTGTTTTTTTTTATACTATCGATACCTGGGTTAGATAGATTTAAACTGGCATGTATCTTACATTGTTCTTTAGGGTCTTATCATTTAAGAAACATACGGCATACTCAAGCACTTGAAACTCAATCAAAACAACTTTTTCACAGTCATCAAAACACAGGCATCATTCACAATTTAAAATTAAAAACATACAGTCTTGGCCAAAAGTATTTTTTTTTTTTTTTTTTTTTTTTTTTAAGAGATCTTGAAGATCTCGCTGCTTTTCCCCGTCCAAAGATTCGACAGGACCTTATTATTCTGGGTGTCAATATTATCATTTATTATTAGTGTTGTTTCTTCGGGTAATATTCCCGGTACTATAGCTATTTCAACTAATCTTCTATTGGAGTATTTAAACATGTTTTATTTATAGGGCTTAACTAACTATTCTTCTTATATTAAATACACTTATTGTTTTCTTAGCTTTTATATTTCTTACTTCTGATTGTCTACTTCTTTCTAGTACTAATTTATTCTTTATGACTTACAATTTTTGCTTTTCTTATTTATTTGACGTATATTTATAAATTTTATAACTTGTAAAACTTAATTATATAATATTAACTTTGTATACTAAATATAATGTTTTTGACTCGATATATTCTTCCTTAATTATTTCTGTTGTTTTCCATTAGATAATTTCCCAATAGCTATAATTTGTCTCCTTATTTATTCAGTATGTCTTTATTCAATATCTTCCTGATTTACCTCTCCAAGACGTCTCACTCAGCCATCAATCCCCAACACGTGAGATAGTAATATTTGTGACTTGTGTATGTTGTTTTGTGTACGTGTCCGGTGTTAATGTGCGTGTTTTCTTTACCTAATTCACAAATTTTTTGTACCTATCTTTTTTGTCAACAATATATTTATATACTTAAATATACGTAATTGTTGCCACTTCTATTGTGAATTATTTGTAAGCTGTTTCATGTTGTTTATGTGTCTAATGGTTTGTATGCGTGTTTTGATGTGTCCATATATAATCATTATATACTTTCCAGATCAAATTTTGTGTGTGTGTGTGTGTGTGTGTTTCTGTGTCGTGTGTGTGCATGAGTTAGTGAGTCACAAATATGCCGTGTTGGATCTCGCCAGGTAGTCCCATTTTGTGCGGGTTGGGCATTCGGCACTGAAGGCGTTGTGGCTGGTTTTCTGCAGCCCAGAGTGCGAGCAGTTGCAACACCGCGGCTCGACTCCCGTATTGTAATCGGGGCATTTTTCGCGGTGGTGCGGGCCTCCGCAGTGGCTACACCTGTCCACACTCTCGGTGCAGAACTTGCGGCCGTGACCGAAAGCGAGGCACTTCGTGCACTGGATGAGCGGAGACTGGTCCTCCACTCTGACCCTTTGCAGGTCCAGGTAGAGGGTTCCCGCCTCCGTCATCCTTTGCCATACCCTTGGCTTGATCTGTAAGACTATGTGAGACGTCTCGGGGTTCCTTGTCCTCTTTTTATATTTAATGGACAGTTCCTTTTCTTCTTGTTGTAGGCCCATGAAGATTTCGGTGTTTTGGGTGTAAAGGGCCCTGATCGTTTCCTCGTCATCACTGTCCATGTAGACATCTTTAAGGACGACGAGTGGATCTTTGTTCTTCATGGGCACTACGTTTAGCCCATTTCCGTGTCGTTCAAGGCGCTCTCTCACCTTGTCCCGTTCTGTCTCCGTGTCGCAGCCTAAGATCACGGTGCTGCCCTTGGCCTTTCTGGCCTTGCTGACTTTAAGTCCAGTACCCCTGGCGTCGACCGCCTTCTTCACCCTGGCGAGTACCTCATCGGCAGTCTCCTGACTGTCCTTTGAGGCCAAAAGTATTAGGCACCCCTATAAAACATGAATAATTCAAAAATTATTGAAAAAATTGCATTTGTCTTTAAGTATTATCAATCTAGTGTTCTTAAACGATAATTAAAACAATAGGTAGCCAATTTCTATGGCCTATAAATTATCCGGAGAAGAAAACCAAAAATATGGATAGTAAAATAAAAATTTCCAGACACATTGATAGTTTTTTTATTTGTTATTATATCAGCGTAAAAAAGTTACCGTGTGTAGTTTAGTGATGAAATTGACCTTCTAATTTATCTAAATGCCAAAAAATGTGACCATTGTGAATTAAGAAACGAATTAAAATGCAGTTTTGCACGAACAAAGAAGTCTCAAGTAGGGATTACTAAAATTGTAAAATGTACACGGTGCGCAGTGTAATCTGCTATTAAACGGTTTGTAGAGATTGTTTCACATGTAAATAAATCCAGCCTGGCAGTAAATGTATGACTACTAAGCGCCAGGATAGAAAACTGATCTGGGAAACTAGGAAAAACCGCAAAAAAATTTGGACGCTCGCTGTTGCTCTGACCGAGGAAATTAAAGAGACTGTTAGTGCTCGAACAGTAAGAAGAAGACTTGCTAAAGCAGGATCAAAAGGCTATAAAGCAAGGAAGAAACCATGGCTCTCAGAAAAAAAACAAAAAGCTCCGTTTGAAATGGATTCTACGACACCAACATTTCACGGAGACAGATTGGTCAAATGTTGTGTGCTATACGATGAATCAAACTTTAAGGATAAGCTTTTATTTCATTTTTACAAACAATAACACTAACCGTTCTTATTTTATTCCACTTCCCTTAAAATAATGAGCACACATTTCAACTCGTTTTTTTTTCGTTTTCACAAGAATTCCGCACAGCGGCTGTAACATTTTTGAGGCGGCGCATCGGCGAGGAGTATCATATAGATTGTGTGGTGTCTACTGCTAAACACGACAGAGGTAGCAATATTATCTGAGGCTGCATGGCAATCAAGTTGTGCGGCAAAATGTTCGCTTGTGAAGGTCTTATGAACAGCCCAAAGTACATAAATGAGCTGGAAACTGCGCTATCGGGTTCGCTTACGTGCATTTTGGGTGACATAAACTTGAATGACGTTAAATTCCAACAAGACAATGCTCCTTGTCATAAATCATCAACCACAATGAGTTGATTTAGAAATAACAACATTGACTTGTTAGATTAGCCGGCGCAGTCCCCAGATCTGGGGTTTAGATCCGGGGACTGCACCCCATCGAGCATTTTTGGGGTATTCTGAAGCGCAAGGCCTGTGAGCATAGTATTATATCCTAGACAGTATTAAAAATGCCTTAATTCAAGAATGGAATGCTATAACTGCAGCCGAATGTACAAGGCTTCTAAGCAGCACACCCCAAATAATCGTTGTTGTGATCAAAGTTAAGGATGGTTCAACTAAATATTAGTTTTTTAAGTCATACGGTGTTAATATACTAATGTTGAAATCAAAACTAGTTTTATTTTTTACCTTAAACATGTAAAATCCATAATTTATAGGGTGCTGAATACTTTTGGCCAAAACTGTAATTATGTGTTAAAGACATAGTACATTTGCCACAACTACAATAGCATGTGGGAGGGAATGGACCGGCTCGACCGGAGTGATACCACGGCCTCACAGAAAACCGGTGTGAAATAGCGCTCGCGCTGTGTTTCACCGAGAGAGTGAGAATACCGGAGGCCCATTATAGTTTGGGATCAGATGGCCGTTGTGTGATGATAAAACTATTGACATAAATGGTAATTACTCACTAAGTACCTCAATGGTAAAAGAGTTGAGTTAATACCTGAAACAAATAAACATTGCGTTAGATAAGTTGATTATAGAGGTAAAGTGTTGGCCCAGAAGCATAGGGAAAGGCCAAAAGAATGGTCATATCTGAGGCGGGTGTCCCATTAATAATTCATGCAGTCAAGGTACATTCGCATGCAGTATGACAAAGAGAATATTTATAATGCTTGGTGCGAGAATACAATTGACTTTTTATAGTGAATTCATATCATAAAACTTATGAAAACGAGATTGGAAGGTGACATTGTCTGACCGCTCGGACGCTACACTGTCAGGGTTTTCGAACTACATAGCTAACCTTACGTCTTATTCTTTTATTTAAAAGTAGTTTGTTTTGGCAATTCTTTTATTTCCTTAAAGGCTGTTTACATATTAAGGTAAAAGTACTAATGCTAGACACATTAAGGCCAAATCAAACTTCATCCTCAAATATTAAATGTATTTATCAATAAATTACAGTTTCAATTTTTTTTACTGTTAGAGCAACTTCTAGAAATTAACTTTTTCATATTAAATATTTTATGACTGTTGTATTTTCAACAAAAAATTACAATCTCATCAAGTTTGCCACATACACTAATAGATGACAGCATCAAAAATCAAATCCACCAAAAATAGACACCAATTGGCACTAATAGTAGACATGACTATAACATGACTTTAAGTGCTTTAAGTTCTTGGAACTAGTTATTTTTTGAGATGTTGTTACAGATGCTCTGGAGACTGTCAAGTTTTGAGATTGCCTTATTATAGGGTCCTTCCTTCCTAGCCTTTATTATTCCCAAGATTTGGGGGTGGCTATTAGTTCAACTGGTTTTACCTGAATATCAGTTTTTACACAGAGCGACTGGCATCGGAACTCCGTAACCCTGAGGGGTGAACTGTATTCGAAGGTTGAACTAGTTGTCAGTATATTTGAGGGCACTAACTTCCGAATAACGACTGCCATAGATAATCATGACAACCGGAACAGAAGGCTTAACGTTACGTTACGTTAACGGGCGGGAAACACTGCCGTTTTCCATACTCGGGGCTGCTATTAAGAATTTCTTGTAAGCAAAATCCAACTCGGACTCGGGCATGGAACCTGAGACCTCTTGATCTGCAGTCGCTGCTGTGCCTTTTTATAGGTTGATGCTTTAAAAAGCTGTTGTACCATCTCATCCCTGGTCTACCGTTTTTGTAGGGGGTTTCAATCTTAAGACCATCCACTATTTTCTTAACGCTACCTTGTAAATTATCTTTTCCTATTCCAAACCCTTGTTGTTATTCAAAACCCAAACCATAGCTTTGGCCCATGTTACAAGTATTTTTTCTACATCGTCGGTCACATAACAGCTTCTTCCCATTTTACCTGTAAAAGGGGTCTTTCCCTTGACTTAGTTTAGTAAAGTTACTCATAGAAGTCCAAATTTCTTCGAAGCAGTAGCTGTCGGAACGCCCTGCTTGCATTCTTCTATGGCTGCTTTCAGTTTGACTTCAGAGTATCGAAATATCTGACCTATTCCTGGCGGCATCGTGCTGGAAACTTAATGGATGCTAATAGTTGACACCTAGTATACCCTAATAGTTGACACTGTCTACCTTTAGTAAGGCTCGTGTAAAACGCACGAAACTCAGAGAGGAGCTTATTTTTACAATATAAAGACTAAATTTGCATTGAAATAAGCAGAAAAATTCAGTTCGATGTAACCCTAGTAGAAGACACAGGTGTCATCTTTTAGGTATTGATTCATTTCTGGTACTAATAGTTGACACCACTTAAAATTTATACAAAAACAAGCCAAAATGACAGGGTAATGGTTCTAATAAATCAATAATCTATTATATTTATAATATTGGCACCAACAGTAGCCAATAATCATAAAAATAAGACAAAATCACACCTGTTGAAAGTCAGATGGCTTAAGAAAAATGCTAAGAATTACGAGCAATATGTCAACCTGCTCTCATTGTTTGTTATCATCTGACGCCATTTAAAAATTTTCTTCTAACAATATACGCAAGCTTTTGAGCACGTATCATGGATGATACTAGGTGTCTTTAACATCAGTAGCGATGTTATTTGAATGATTAGTTTTCTTATTAGAAAAGTTTTTTTTGAAAATGTCATCTTTTAGTTCAATGTCCGGCATTAGTGCTTTTACCTTATATAATTATATTATACAGGTGCTACTAGAGTAATTAGTAATATATATTTAGTTTGTGCGTTAGATTTTGGAGCTTTTTCATAAAAGGAATATCAGGTGGCAACAGCTTGCATACTGTTTACCTTACATGTAATACTAACACTATTGTACCTGAAAATCAGATTTTGAAAAAGAGTAGCCATGAGTTTCTTTGCCAGTATTCTTCTCATGAGCTCTACGCATTTTGGAAACTGGAAGTTATGGATCGACACAGGCAGGCAGTAGATTTTGGTGTTTTCGCTTAACTTACCTTGACAATACAGCACATGCTGTGGCCTCTGTTTGTGTCGATCTATGGTTTTTAACTATAGCTTCAATTTGACGTTCATCAGTGTCACTTGGTGTCTTAGATGAATAAATGATTTTGATTTGATTTGATAAAGCAAGTGTCTTTTATTTTGTAATATCACTGAGGTGTAATTAAAAGTCTCTGGCGGTGAGATAAGACTTCTAATATGGTAAGTGGATAGTGAAAAGCAGTCACCACATGGACGATATAGGTCGTAGGCATTAGCTGTACATGCCCATATTAATTTCAAACAGACCATTAAACTACAAGAGTTAGCATCGATCTTCTGTTTAAACTTTAAACCTAACTCCGGTGAGCATTTAGTAAGTGGTGTTCTGCATTAAAGCCATCAACATGTTCTTCAAAAGAAATGTTTGAATATTATTTAATGAAATAATAATAATATTCACTTGTACCATATTCATCGCAGCGCAATGCCGCGGGGCGGCCCACGGGTTGGCCACGGTTTATGCTAATATCCGATGTGCGCTGGCGCAGTGCCTGACCACCCCCCAAGCAACTCGAGCCGCATAATATAACAACACAGTAACGACTGTACATAAAGCAAAATTTTTAATTCAAAATACCTAACTAGTGAACTTACGTTACCTCATATTTATTCAAATATATTATGCAACGAATGAATCAATAGCTTACTGACATTTATACATCAACTATACACCGAATAACAGATAATGTTTAAGAAGGTATTTTTATATCGTACACGTGCACACACAAATATTTCAGATTATAACTAAGCACCTATATACATCTGACCATATTATCAAAGGTACAAATTGCAATATTTCAGGTTTAGGTTAGGTTTAGAAAAAAAAACTGATGTACTTACATATATAAAGTTTAGATCGTTAAGTAACAGAATATATTAATGTTAATCGTGAACGCATTCAGCGTCAATAACTCGACGTAAGGAGTTACAGCTGCCGACGTTTCCAATTACCTGCACTGGCGCGCACGCCGCAATATATGCTGCCCTTGGACTTACTCCTTACTTCATAAGCCAACATAATAAAGAGCCTTTATGATATAAGTTACAATCATCAGTAAATAACCTAAACCCTGGAGACTATCAGCGGAATCGCACTATTTGCCTGTACGTCTACGCAAATAAATGTACCGTAATGCTTTCTGATTGTAATATATGGAGTATAGATCCGTGTGAGCAATGGGCAAATTCGCGCAGGGCCGCGCCTTATTTTGACATTCCATTTCTTCGCCGGATTGAGCCGTCAGGGGCAACTGGAGATTTATGGCGGCGATATCTAGCGCCCTTCCGCCGTGCTGATAAATAGCCTCTCTAATTATATTTACGCAGCGCCGGTCGACACGCTATAAATCCTCGACCTGGTATGTTAGAATAACACTGCTGTATATACCCGATAGAGCTCGCCCATTCGTGGGATCCATCACCACTGACAAGTGTATTAGCTCCAAATTAGTAAACTAGCGATAAAATCTAATTAATTTCACCATTACCGCATACATCACTTGGTTGAGTTTATTTCACGGTGCGGAACACATGTAGAGTATATATAAATAGACAGCATTCTTGAGCAGGATGCGCGCGAACGTGACGACCGATACCGCAGGTCCCTCTGGATAGAAATACACCGGAAGTGTACAATTAAAGACAAGCGAGATGTGTATGATGACGAGTCAGTGAACTCGACTCAAGGTTATGGAAGGGAGTGTAAACATAATCTGGTCGAACCGCATCCATCAAGCGTGCAAACAATGTAACCGAGATACGTCAATATTAGTTGGAGACCGCCACACACACGCTCAATGAGAATATCGTATTCACGACTGATAGCAGACCACGATAACATGTGCTCATTTGATTTGCATAAAAATATATATTATTAAAGCACTAACATTTTTAGTTATTTTGACTCTCTGTTACCAAAATAATAAAACGAAATTGAAATGGAAATAACAATAACTTATTATCCCTGACTAAATCTAATAAACAGATCATCAGTACCACATCGTACATCTGACTGATTCATGTCATATCAAAAAGTTCAAGTGAAGGTATCCAGCTCAGTGGGACATCTATCTAGACTAGCATCACACACATAAACACCCACGCGTTCTGAAAAGTTCAGCCATTATTTTTCAGGCAAACATATTACATATAAACACAAACGAGAATGTTTAATTCACACAGAATTCCAAAGATAGAAAAACGAATAAATGACACACGTCTGATCAACGATACCATCTCATGTGCGCACAGATGTCTGAAATTGTTTTTACAAAAAATATTGTCAACCATTGAAAGACCAATATCGTCGCTGAGACCACATCTCAGGAGCAATCTAGGTATGGCATCAATAAGCTATTTCGCGATCCGATCTCTGTGTGAGCGTGAATATCATTACAGAATATACGACTTAAGTTACAGCGTTAAGAACGAAATAAGAATTTCATTCGTTTGAAACTCATAAATCCAGGAGATAAGAAAGAGCTACGAGCAACGCATCATAAGCAGTCAACGTTTAGTACATAGCAGCTTGTCAGCCAATGTTTCTTGGTTGAATAGTTATTAAGTGTATCGAGATCTGAAGTACTTATTACCGCCCATATCTAGATGCCGAAGGTCGGCCAGACTTTCGCTACGCAGTCACACTCTGTGGCTACATAATAATGAGTGGCCCAACCCGAGAAAATCTAGTCGCCTACACGCCTTCTTAGTTAATACAAGATGCAGACACCGAGCGCGGCGCTGATCGCATTACCATACAGACAGTTTAAAAGTCAATACAGGAGCCGTGTTGACATTGGCCCACAGTTACTGTTGATTTTGTAACGATATCAAAAGCCCGCATTCCAGCAAGCATGTTGTTGAATGAGCAGGCTCGATTGTTCTCGATGGCGGGTGATCACCCACGTGCGACGAGCTGTCGCACTGATTGCACAACCAACGGACGCCACGCGCCCGCCCGCAGACCCACTACAGGTGACCGTTTGCCGTCGGCCTTGCAAAATGAAGGACACGACCACCAACTCTCGTATATCCGTAGAGCGTGACGACCAAGCTTGCTGACGAGCAGTACATCACCAGCCTACAAATAAATTAATAACACCGAAAGTTGGAAACTAGTTGAAAGGCAGATTGATAGAAATGGGGGAAACAAAAAAAAAAATTTACTATTCATAGGACATGGTAAGTATATATTATATATGTAAAGTACGACAGTGATACCACAGACGTGACGGTGGCTGGCCTCGCTCGCGTGCCACTACACACAGATCGGGTTTCGTTCCGCAAACTCGAGATAACTGCTGCACGTCGCCGAGACTCGTTGCATTCTAAGAGACAACTATGAAACGATGCTCTAGCCTCTATAATATCCTCTTTTAGCTACGATCGTCTTATTTGAATAAGAAATTAAAGATTATGCTTATAGTAATCCAATTCCAAAGGGCCTTGCGTGTTTTATGAGTTATTCATGTAATGTAACCGGTGCAGTGCGAACATCTAACGGGTCGGCTAAAAACAGCATTCTAATATCGACACTCGATCTAAAATAGCCGCGTGACAAACGAAACCGAAAGTGATGCGTGATGCAACGGGCCCGAAATTAGCTGGTGCGGCCCAGAGCGGTGCATCGGCCGCGAGAGAACGCTGAGGCCGGCGCCGCGGGTGCCAAACGGCTGGCATTTCGCACTAATGACACGAATAAGATATTAGCACGGATAGCTTGCCAGTCGGCGCCGGCATCCAACTCAGGTATTCGGGCCGCTTGTAGAATCAAAATTAACCCCAGACCGATCGTACGCGATACGTTAACGCTAGACATACCGAATGACGGAATCAGGCTTTGTTCTTTCTTAGCAGGCAACGCTCGTAAGCCAGAGAACCGTTATAGACACAAGTTATTCAATAACCTACCGCATAATAGAATTGGGATTGAGGCAATGTTGTCATGCAAATGGTGTTAGTCTACCTTCATGTAGTTGCAGGTGTGTGTATATAAGCGTATGTACAGGAAGGCCTATCGCGTGGGGGGAGGAATAACGACGGTGGTGACACCGCGGGCGCGGGTCGGAGGTCCGGCCGCATTCCGCCGCCGCATGAAAGTGAAACCGCTTCGACAACCAACCGCTCAGCTGTAGAAAGTCCACGATTACATCTCGCCAGCGCCGGCGTCGGCGGACGAGCAAAAACTGCTATCGCGGCGAGTCGCCGGGCTCCCGGGAAACGAGGCGCCCCGGGCGACATCGCGCGGAGAAATTGCCAATAACTGCTAGCGGGCGCTAAACGATTCCTTTCCTAAAAATTCCAATGCTTGTTGAAATGTTAAATTTTACTTAAACTAGCCGTAACTGATTGACCGGAGGCTATTTCCAATAGATCACTTTTTGTAGTAAACAAAATAAATCACCTCAATGCCGATTTAATCATAGAAATTATCAAACGTTTCTTTTATGTATCGTGATTCGTATGAAAATATTAGAAAGAACTGGAATGTCTGGTTTGTGAATGACGCTAACTTTTTACTTGTAACCGGTTATTTTCAAACTTGGTACAATTAACACGGCAACTTGTAATTACCCCATTAATGTTGCGTCTAATCATGATCTGATCAGTCAAAACTACCAAGTCAACAGCGTGTTCATCTTACCTAGAGACCTTATCTCAAGAACGTGATTTTGCAAAAAACTAAATTGCATAAATTGATCTACATAGTTAAGCAACAAAAGCTTTGTTACATATTCTACAGAGAATGATTCATTCATTCATAAAACATGAGATCGTTGCACACGCGGTGCAGTAGTCATTTCTTTCCGCAGATTCAATTTATTAAATGACTGTTGATATTATCTAACTCAAGAATTTAATACTCAATCGCTCGCAACATCTTTAAGTTAAGGTGTGGTATATGTAGACTAACGATCCATTTTAAACGTCATCCACTTCTGGTAAAGTTTATTTCTATCCAATATTAATAAACCAATATTTACAACTTCTATTATGTTACGGTATTTCAAAATCGAGATCACCGAACGTTAATCTTCACTGAACCTCTCAATTTTTTTTTAATTTTTTTTTATGATATAGCGGGCAAACGAGCAGACGTATCACCTGATGGTAAGCGATTACCGTCGCCCATGGTCCGTCGCAACACCAGTGGCGCCACAAGTGCGTTGCCGACCTTTGGGGGATGGGGAAAGGGATGTGGGGAGGGGTGGGGGTATGGGCCTCCGGTATCCTCACTCACTCGGTGAAACACAGCGCAAGCGCTATTTCACACCGGTTTTCTGTGAGGCCGTGGTATCACTCCGGACGAGCCGGCCCATTCATACCGAAGCGTGGCTCTCCCACGCTCTCAATTACAATTAGGTAGTAATTTCTTAAAGAAAAAAACTCTATTTGACAAATTTTAATAGAAGAAATTCTTAAAATTATTACACAATGCAAAAGGCATGTCTAAAATTGAACACATTATTGAGAAAAAATATTGAAATAAAATAAACAATTAGTACAGAGATTGTAATTGTGTAGGTCTTTAAAGCTGTAAGAAACTTGAATGGTGTGTATGTATATGTATGGTAGCGTCTAACTGGTTTAAGTCAAGCCAACTTGTTGCTACTGGTATCCATTTGCAGGCGCATGTGATGCCCTCTCCTTTATTGGAAGTTCCTCGTGAAGTGAGTACAGTAGTCGGTCAGTATACAGCGGAAACCTACCGGATTGTAATGTGAATACTAAACGATGACTTCTTAATGTTAATTACGATCAATTCTACGTAGTTACGTGTTTTGATACGAGCTTATAGGAAATAATGATTCTAAATACAATTGCAGTGAATCGTTATCAGTTGGAAAATTACGAGACGTAATTGGAACAAAAATATTAGGTCACAGGGCTAACAAAATCTAAACTAACACTGAATGTATATTTTTGCTAGCTGAGCCACGCAACGTCGTTTACGTCTCCTATTGCCCGTGGCGTAAAAAAATCCACCTTTTTGTAACATTCTTCATTGGTGCTCCGCTCCTATTGGTCTTAGCGTGATGATATATAACCTATAGCCTTCCTCGATAAATGTACTATCCAACACTGAAAGAATTTTTCAAATCGGACCAGCGATTCCCGAGATAAGCGCGTTCAAACAAACAAACTGTTCAGCTTTATATATTAAGTATAGATTATAATAACTAATGTGTAAAAACCTGTTTGAAACCTCAGGAAATTCAGGGTTAAGCAATACCTAATTAGTCTATCCACTCGTAATTAAATATTTAAGAAATTTGTTTAGTAAGAAATTACTAATAGTGTAGCCAGGTTTCGTATGCACTCTTATTAATATTTCTGGGTTTAAAAGCAATTTCCCGTATTACCCAAAAATTTGATAATCGGATGTTAAAGATCTTGTCATGTAGGAGTTACTGAAGGCATGATTTAGGTAAATTGTATTTGAAATGCTTTCTAGAACTAATTTTAAAAACAATTCTGTGACACAATGAAAACTTTAAATGAAAAATGGAAAATATCCGACGATCCGACCGGCTTCATGTCTTATATATAAGACTCTTGCCCATCAATATCATTGTGGTCATGAACAAGAGAATTTTGTAATAACACAGTATCTTCTAAACTTATGGAAATTTATCGGCATTTGAGAGAATTTAATAAAAAATAAGATAACCAAACACGCACCGTATCTATTTTTATCTATATAATGGAAGGTTCTAGATATTGGAGAGAAAACTTAGTAGTTAGTGCAACATTTCATTTACCCCCACATAGAAAGCTCAGATAACCTTTTGAACGTAAACGTCATTTATAAATGAGAAGTGGAGGCGTGGCTCGTACATCGAACATCTAAGCTGAACAAGATAGAAAATACAGGCTATAAAAAAGAAATAAATCAAGTAACTTATATTACTTGTATATATAAAGCCGGGTCTCCTGCGACACTATTTTGTGTTTTCTAAAACCTAACATCAAAAATCTAACAAAATATGGGCGTGGCCTATCTGTTTTATTAACTAAAACAAGCAAACATGTTATCCGAGGCGGACAGAAAACATCCCAGCGTATACTTCTCGTATAATGAAACTGACCTGAACTAACATTAATACTTATATTATTCATATTTATACTATAAAAGTAAGTAAGTAAGTGTACTATAAGACATTTTGTCGAGTAGATAAAAGATGTTTGCTATTCGTGTAATCGTGTTTGATGTTCGTTTAAAAGTCGGTCTCCTGCGACTTTTTGCTAACATGTTTAGTTAAAATGTTTTGTTATTTTTAGGCGCAGGAGACACGCCTTAAGTGTGGTCGTAGATTGCTAAACGTTTCACAAACATGTTTCGTCAGATATATAGTTTGGCTTCAACTTATTGCTACGAGGCCGAAAATCATTTACTTACTGGTGATATTCACAGACATTATTTGTCTGTAAAAACTGTCATACGAAGAGCATTCAAAGTCAGCCAGGTGCTCGCACTTATCGTGGGAGAGCCATGCACATATGGGCTAATTTCGACCGGAGTGTGTTTTTGTGTTACTTGGTAGCGAATTTTCTGCTCGTTTGTCACCTTATTAATGAAATTTGTTAATATTTATGCAATCAGTTAGACCTGATTTATCACAGAGTCTACTTCTATCTCAGAGGATAAAACGCGTCTCAGTCTCACACCTTACTTATAAATAAATAAATTAATAAATATTTCGGACATCTAACACACAACGCCGTCTAGTCCCAAGCTAAGCAGAGCTTGTGTTATGGGTACTAGACAACTGATACAAATAAATTCCCGACCCGGGAATCGAACCCGAGACCTCATGATCAGCAGTCGCACACGCTAACTACGAGACGACTTATAAAATTCGTAATATCCACAGAATATAGGACATACAGGTCATGGTTAAGATAATGTATAAATAAACATTCGTTACTCAGAAACCAGGTCTAAATATCTTCAAGAAGAATACTGTAATAAAATAGCATTATTTCATCTGAGCTAGAAAACTATGATCAAGTACTGCAGTGGTTCCGATAGAATCCTTTAACAATTTACACAACTACAACAAATTCGATCATTTTTTGTTAAAAAAGGACCTGCCTTGACTAATTAAGGTAATTTAAATAACGTCATAAGTAACTATGTCAGTTATGTTATGACACAGAGACTGGATGATTGTTTGAGAGAGATAAGCGCTTAAAATGGATAATTAACTAATTAATTTGAGTAAGCGAACATGACGCAGGCTGTGGAAAATTTGTATTTTCAAATGCTTTTCTAATGTCTTTGTTAAAATATGAAAGTAAAACTTTCGTAAGTACACATAAACATGGATACGATTTGATTAAGTACGGCATCTCTAACGTTCCATATATAATGTACATTATACTTCATACCACACAAACCAAAATGTTTTAACGAATACTTTTAAAGTTTCGAAATATAAATACTTAGAGAAACAAATTTGGGAAAAAGGTAAGAAAATGATGATGATATTTCCAAGAAACAAAAAATATTGTCACAGATTTTATGTTTGAAAAATCTAGATTTTTATGTTGTAGAGTATGTAAGTACTACAGTAGTATATGTATCTATGTAAAGTAGTACGAATTAAAAAGGTGTACTTGACACGGAGGTACGCTTCGAGTACTTTTGACACAATAAATCTATATATATAAAAGAGGAAGGTGACTGACTGACATAACCAGAGATCAACGCACAGCCCAAACCGCTGAAGCTAGAATCCTGAAATTTTGCATGTAGGTTCTTTATATAACTTAAGTGAGCACAAAGAAAGGATTTTTTGAAATTCCACCCCTAAGGGGGTAAATCAGTGGATGAAAGTCTGCGTGCCGCGTGTAAAAGCTAGTAATTAAATATCATGTTTACTTATGGTTGGATTTCGACCACGATGTCTAACACTATACTCTGTCCATTACTTTATTTTCTTTTTGACAGCTCACGCCTATAAATTACCATATTTTTTTTCGGAATTATATACTACTGTAATGTCGTACTTTATTGACGGTGACGGTACTTTAGTGAAGTGGTCTGTGCATAACAAACAACCACAGACTGTAAAACAGTACTTGAAATACGATAAATCGATCATGTGATAAAAATAATTTGACTTCATGTAAGTATTTTTTGTGTAAATTTAATAAAAAAAGGAAATAAAAATTGTATCTATGACTCCAAGATTGAATTTTTGCAAGGAATTAAGTCGAAATCTTGGAATTTAGGATCAAACCAAGAGTAAAGAACAATAACTCTGTTCATTCATCTAATTTACTGATTTATTATTTATATTTTTGTTTATTTCTTACATAATATAAAAAACTAATGAAGGCATAATTAATATTTCAACAAAAAATATTTAATTAAAACGATTGAAAGTTCTTCGTAAATAAGATCGCTATTCGTTTCAAATCGAATCGGTTATGAGTGAGGGCGTCACTAATTTCAAAATTTCTTGAACTGTCAAAAAGAAAATAAAGTAATGGACAGAGTATAATAACTTTATTTATTTTTTAACTGTTTCAGTGTTCCAGAGATTAACCGGAACAAACAGACAGACAGACAAAAATTGTAAAAAAAAATATTTTGGTAAGTATATGTGCCGTGTATACATACATATGCATTTAGTAAAAAGTGGTTATTTTAATATTACAAACAGACACTCCAATTTTATTTATTTGTATAGATGTATAGACGATGAACGTGGTACGCATTCAAAATTAGTAACTTAGTAGTATTAGTAACTTTCCCACTGACTAAATTCTTAGTTAGTAAATATTAATTTACAGATAACCGTTATCTGCCTCTAACGCTGACCTAATTGTCAGCAGGTAACCCCGCCTACGTAACAAAAGGGCCATAATGCAATTAGCAGTCCAAATTGCCGTCAACTGCGTCAGCTACCTGTAAGATAAGATGTGGATAATACTGCCTAATTACAATTCAGCTGTGAAGCTATCAACTACTGCTTTGTAATGCCTTTCAAACGAGTATCTCGTTTAGTAGGTTAGGGTCATTAACCCATTCATGGTAGTGTAAACTTTTTGTATTGCAATTTTATGAAGATATTACGGTTTTAATTACCTAATAACGCAAAAAATGGTACGTGGTATCGAAGCTTATCAACTTTATAGTAGCTTTTGCCTGCGGTTCCGCTCCCGTATATGTTGGGTTTCGCGATGATTCTTTTATAAAACTACTTAATGATTTTTTTTTATTTGTCAACCAGTTGAAATAAAACAAACACTAAAGTTTTTTTTTCGGCGGTAGATGTTAAAAATTATAGACGTGTCGTAAATCTCAGAATTTTATTTAAATATACATTTTGCTTAATTTAACATCTTAGGACATATAAATATAGTTTAAGTGCTGTTACTCACATTTGGTAAACGTTTGATGTGATAATAAGCCACTGAGTCCTCACCACCGACCAGTGCATCGCTTCACAGAGATTAACAGTGTATTTATTTTATACAAAAATAAAGGATGTCACAAATTAGTGAGGTATTGTCGGCACAGAAGACACTAGAGGAGATATGCACTAAGAAGATGTGTGATCTTAAGGCTCAAATCCAGAGTGCTGGTCCTGCCAAGGATACTGTGGCCAGGGTTGCGGAGGAGTTCCGGACTTTTCGGGAGTTAGTCTTCTCCATGTTGGGCTTGCTTCGAAAACAAATCTGCGAGTGCTCCAGACAGGTTGATGTTATGGAAACCAGGCAGCGGCTTAAGTCCTTGATCTTCCTGGGTATCGAGGAAACCGAGAAGGAGGACTGCAAGGGAGTCGCACTTGAGGTCATCAACAGCAGATTGCGCCTTAAGGATGTGCCTGCTTCTTCAATTAAGGTCTGCCACCGACTTGGAGTACCCAACAAAGAGCGACAGCGGCCTATACTTGTTAAGTTCACCTCTATAGATGACCGTTCGTTAGTGTGGAGGGCTAAGTCAGGACTTAAAGGTACCCCAATAACAGTCAAAGAGTTTTTGACAAGGAACAGGCAAGCTGTGTTCGCAAAGGCCAGGCTACATTTTGGTGTACCTGCTTGCTGGACACAAGATGGCAACATAGTAGTCAGGGCCCTCAGTGGAGTCCGGCACAAGATCACGAGCATCGACGAGCTGAACTCGCTTCTATTAAAATATCCGAAAGCGCAATTGACTTCTTCAAAGTCCGGTGATCGGTCGACAAGAGATGTCAGGTCTAGTAAATAAATCCACTTTATTACATATTTACTTAATGTTTACTATATTTGTCTATATTAAATTATTCTTCTTAAGCGCCCTTGGCCCTTTTGTGCACGCAGTCTGTAAATTCTGTTTTTAATTTAGTAGTTTTCTTACATTTGTTTTGTTATTAGTGGCATCTGTTGTTTATTTCATATCTGACGTTTGCTTGTATTAGAGCGTAGAAGATTAATTCATTCACTCATTACGGTCAATGCTGTTCGGATACACTGAATACGATACAATGTGCGCATAAGGGCTGTTTAAAAGCCTTATAGCAGGTATATGCTCTAAGTTAATTGCCTGTTAGAGACTGACATTCTCGTCAAATTTTATAAATTGTTTTTCTTTTCCTGTTTTACATTTTTGTTTTAGTAACTACTATTATAGTGATGTAAGCTGGCGGGTGGTGCAGAGACACAGGCAGTGTACATCTGCACGTAGTTTAATTAATTTAACATAACTTTATTTATTTTATTTATCTTATTATATTCATAGTTATATTTTATTAATGTCCTCAGATAGTGAATATTATGTTTCTGCCCGTGAGTCTGAAACCTCTATTAGTGAAGAAAGCTTCTCTTCTGTAACAGATACTCTCGGTAGTATCCTACGCCACAAATTTAATACTAACAAAAACAGTCAGCTATTAAATGTGTGTCACCTTAATGCTCAAAGCATTCCTAGCCATTTTGCTGTTTTGTATGAGGCGTTTTGTGATGCCAATATTCACGCCGTTCTGATCTCCGAGACTTGGCTCAAACCACACCTTCTCTCCACTTCTTACCCCCTGCCTGGCTTTGTTCTTATCCGGAATGACCGGACGGGGAGGGGGGGAGGTGGCGTGGCTATTTACCTGCGCAGTGACTTTTCCTATAGAATTATTTCATCTTCTTCTTCTAATTATGACGCTTCAGCAGAATTTATATTCCTAGAGGTTTGCGTCAAAGGCGCCAAAATCGTGCTTGGTGTTGTTTATTGTCCCCCTTCCATTGACTATTTCACTGATTTCGAAACAGTTCTTGAATCTCTGGGTGCAGAGTATGTTCATCATGTCATCATGGGTGATTTCAATACCAATCTCCTAGCCCATAACTCCAATCGTTCCTGTAAACTCCAACTCCTTCTTGAATCGGTCAGCTTTCATGTTCTGCCATTACATGCCACTCACCACAATCATATTGGCGAAGACACTTGGCTCGACCTAATTATCACTTCCAATTCTTCCCTTGTTTCCTCTCATGGTCAAATTGACGCTCCTGGATTTTCACATCATGACCTGATTTTCCTCTCCTACATCCTTAAACCCCCAAAACCCAAACCTAGAATTTTATACAGGCGTTGCTTTAGACAAATGGATATCGACAAACTGAGTGACGATGCGTCAAATATTGACTGGACATCTCTGATTGATTCCACCTCTGTCGATGATAAGGTGCATGTATTTAATGAAGTAGTAATTAAATTGTACGACACCCATGCACCGGTTAAAAAAGTTAAGCTCAAACGGCCACCGGCACCCTGGATGACGAAGGGTATACAGATGGCGATGAGACGCCGCAATAAGGCATTTGGGACTTATAAGAGGGACCGTATCGAGGTCAACTGGCAACTGTATAAGTCTGCGAGAAATCGCTGTAACCAACTGATACGGAACGCCAAACGCCGCCACATTTTAGATAATATTTCCTCCTCTTCTCCTGCTGACATCTGGAAGTTCCTTGGAACTCTTGGGATCGGCAGATCGCGACATGTAGACTTTCCACAATCCATAAGTCTCGATTCCCTAAACCAACATTTCACTACTACCTTCACATTAGACAGTATATCTGAAAATAATACTAGAAATTACATCAATAGTCTACCGCGCCCTGATTTAAACCCATTCTACTCAGTTCGGTTGCAGAAGGAGAGATTAAGAAGATTATCCTTTCTATGAAATCCCAAGCGATTGGCTGTGATGGCATTGGTCGGAGAATGATCACAACATTGCTAGTCCACTTTCTTCCTGTTATCTCCCACATTGTTAACTTTTCCCTTATGTCTGGAACATTTCCTTCTCTGTGGCGGAGAGCGTATGTGCGTCCGTTACCTAAAATTTCTAATCCATCTCTTCCTACTCACTTTCGTCCAATCTCCATCCTTCCTTTCCTCTCCAAAGTGCTGGAAGCCTGCGTCCATAAACAGTTCTCACACTTCATTTACAGTAACAACTTACTCAGCCCTCTACAGTCAGGTTTTCGACCAGGTCATAGCACAGTTTCCGCCCTTCTTAAAGTGACTGGCGATATTAGGGCGGGGATGGAGAATACTAAGGTTACTACCATAGTACTGGTTGATTTTTCCAATGCCTTTAATACCGTCAGTCACGAACTTCTCCTTACTGTCCTATCCCACTTCGCGGTCTCTCAAGAAGCGCTGAACTGGTTTTCTTCCTATCTTCGGGATCGTCAGCAATCAGTCAGTATGGAGGATTCTTTCTCTAGCTGGTGTGATCTTGTTGCTGGAGTCCCTCAAGGCGGAATTCTCTCACCTCTCCTATTTTCCATCTTCATTAACCTTATTACCTTAAGACTTCAGTGTTCCTATCACTTATATGCTGATGACTTGCAGCTATACTACCAAACAGAGTTGTGCAATGTATCGTCCGCGGTTTCGGTTGTAAATAATGACCTGGCAACTATTAAACACTGGTCCGATATGTTTGGTGTATCGGTAAATCCGAACAAATGTCAGGCTATTATCATCGGGAGTAGCCGTAGTATGAGCCTGCTAGACCTAGCTTCAGTTCCACCACTTACCTACGATGGCATGGTTATTCCATATTCTGAAAGTGTAAAGGACCTCGGATTGTACATTGACACGACTCTTAGTTGGCGACAGCAAGTTGCATCCGTGTGCCAGAAAGTCACAGGCTCGCTGCGGGCCCTCTACAGACTTAAAAACTTCCTTCCATCGAAAACTAAGGCAATGCTTGTTCAGACCCTAATATTTCCAATAATCGACTATGGTGACATGTGCTACTTTGACCTGAATGCAGATCTGCTCAATATGCTCGACCGTCTTCTCAACAATTGCATTCGATTCGTTTTCAATTTACGGAAATATGATCACGTTTCTCAGCATCGCTCCCATTTGAATTGGTTTCCAATTCGCATACGGAGACAGATACGAGCATTAAGTACCCTTTACTCTTAACTCTTTTCTCCAACTTCTCCTTCCTACTTAACTACTCAGCTTCAGTATATAGGTACAAACCACTCTAAAAACCTTAGGTCTTCAAACAATCTACTCCTTCACTGTCCCACTCACCGTTCTGACTTTGTTCATTCTACCTTCCTGGTTCAGTCTGTCTTGCTATGGAACGTGCTCCCGCTCGAGATCAGGATGGCCAAAACTCGGCAGAGTTTTAAATATCTGTTGCGGAAACATTTTTTAGACACTTTTTCGGATCCACCACAATCTTAGCCTTTCCCATTCAAATTTGTATAGTATGTATGTAGTTATATTTATGTAAATGTTTGTATGTGTGTATATGTATGTATATATATGTATTGTGTATATATGTTAAAGTGTTATATAGTAGCAGTATTATAGTTTAGTAGTAGGGTAGTAGTATCAATATTTTATATTATATTATTCTGTATATATAAGCAATATTTAATAATTGAGTCATTAAAAAAACATTTTAAATCTCTGTGCATCTACCATGTTTGTGTCTGCATCCCCCTAAGGTTGACTGGCAGAAAATGCCTACGGCATTAAGTCCGCCTTTGCAACATCTATGCATAAAGTTTAAATAAATAAATAAAGTTTACCACAGTACATAAGAGAAAACCGCATTCAATTAATCGGTTAAGCCACTTCTGAAATTAGCGCACATAAACACACAACCAGACAAAAATTCAAAAAACTATTGTTTTGAGTTCTCTTACTTTAGTGAAGATCAACTTCTTTCATTTTATGTATTACTAGTTGATTCGGCAAACGTTCTGCCAAAAAAAAATTGGGGTATAAAAATAGATGTTGGTCGATTCTCAGACCTACCCGATATGCACACCAAATTTCATAAAAATCGGTCCAGCCGTTTCAGAGGAGTATGGTAACTAACATTGTGACACGAGAATTTTATATATAAGAAGATAATACCTATTAAGTATATATGTAATACAGATTTTTGTATTACATATTTGCATTGCTCTTATCAGATTACTTTAAAAGTTAACACCGGAAAAACTCTCTGATTTTTGGTGTGCAAAACCTCAATTAGGAATCACTGGATCATACAAAATCGTGTTTATAGTACCTAAGTATGTAAACGGATGAAACATGTTTCCGAAAATCCTAACATATAAAAAGACGCATTCATGGATTTCTTAGTATAATTTATTTTAAAAACAATTTTATAAGTCCAGGGTTAGGGTTTTCTGAACGAAAAAATCGACGTAATCGATCCGGCAGTCTCATATTGAACTTAAGTTCAATCGTCCTAATATGTGTTGCACATGTACATATACTAGCTGTTGCCCGCGGCTCCGCCCGCGTGTATTTTGATTATCGCGGCAAATAGTAGCCTATGTGTTATTCTGATGTATAAGCTTATATTACTGTAAAATTTCATCCTAATCCGTTCAGCAGTTTTTGCGTGCATACACACAAACTTTCGCCTTTATATATTAGTGTGATCTGATTAGTGTGATGTGATATATGGTATAACAAATTTGCTTTAAATAACAAATAATCAATCTACCTAGTTATTGACCTTTTGCTAGCAAATGTATGTATAATATGTAATACAAAACAAGCCACAAGATGATTACATGTAGGCATCACAATACTTAAATAACTAATAAATCAAAATAAACTGGCCTCTATAAGCCCTAAAGTTGGTCATGTTTTATTCTCTACTAGCTGAACCCGGCGGAGTTACCCGCGGTTATCGTCGTTCCGCGGGTAACGCCGCGGGGCGAAGCTAGTCTAAAAAAATTAACCTAAGTTACTCCTTATATCATCCGCTACCTATCAGTGAAATTCTCATCAAAATCGGGCCAGCCGTTCCAGAGATTAGTCAGAACAAACAGATAGACGGACATAAATTGTAAAAAAACATATTTTGGTACATTTACCGTGTATACATGCATATCCATTTAGTAAAAAAACAGTTAATTTAATATTACAAACAGACACTCCAATTTTATTTATTTGTATAGAGTAAGATGAGACAACGCAAGAAGTCTATGGTCAGAAAAAAAACCATTATTAAAAAATTCAATGATAAACTAATAAGTAGGTACATGAAACTACCTAGATGACTACTGTATTCTGATTTTCTTAACTGGTTGTGACATTAACAGCATAAATTAACCCATAATTTACTGAGTAATTTGAATAATGTTTAAAATAAAAATTGGCTAAGTTGCTAATAAGTACATTTAATCAGTTAAAGAAAGCACTATGCATGACATGGATTGCATAATTAAGCCTGTTATTAAAAAAAAATAGGAGACCTGTCATATATTTTTTAATTTGCGACTTAAACCTTAAAATGTTCACATTAGTTAGGGTCTTTAAGGATTATTTTAAATTGTGAATTAATTGGATTTGAGTTTAATTTTTTTAATTAAAAGTTATTTTAGTATTTAAAAACTTGCTCTGAATGTGTTAAGTGAATTTAATAATTGATTTATTAATTTTTGACGCTGTGAAATAAGTTTGTAAAGTTTTTAAGAAAATAATAAAAAGAAAAACTTCCAGAACATTGTGCCAATCTTTGTATCAGAGATATGTTGTCACATGTTTATTACTTCACTATCAAAACTCTTGTCAAAGTACATTTTCAATGCTTGTACAGGCACATCTTATCAAAATTATCTTACACCTACACACTCATCAAGTCATCACTCTTCTTTATCTATAAAACTATGATAAAACTTATAATGCTGAAGTATTTTGCCGGTTTATTACACTTTAAAGAATAAATATCACAATAAACTCATCTAAAAGTACTGTCTATTACTTATACCATAATTACAAAAAAAATACTTTTTTTTTTCTAATACTATTTTTTTAAACCATAGTGTCTGAAGTTTTTATCATACGAAAAATGAGTGTACCACTTCACTTAATGGTTTCTAAAAATTCAAAGCTGTATTTTGTAGCCTTAGCCAGTTTTGATTTCCAAGTCTTTGCAAAGGTGACATACGAGATTTTGGATGTTGGGAGACTTATGTGCAGTGCCTTTGGATAAGACTGTTTCTACACTTTGAGGTCATTTAAAAAAATGTTACTTTCAGGTAGTTTCAGACTAAGTGGAACTTAGTATTTACCTTGCAAAGGGTGTCTGTTCGACGTGGTACACGTCAGTGATGGGTTCCTTCCGCATGATGCTACGGAGCCGCTCCTCAGGCAGCTCCAGCAGTCCATCACTGGCTGTCTTGATGTCCGCTTTACTCAAACCACTTAAAACACTCATTTTAAAAACGTGTAGACGACTATCGACCGAGTCGAAAAGACGGTTATAAACTTCAAAGTCACTAAACGATTCACAATAGTCCTTAAAATCAACGTTTACACTTATTTATGTAAAAAATGGCATTAATTAGACCACATGAAACATTTTAATGCCTCCGGTTTCTCAAAAGGTAACAGAGTGCTCTCCCTTGACATTGCGAGAAGCGGTTACGGATTCATTTAAAACGCTCCACTTTGAATCAACACGATTGATAAACAAACTTTAGTATCACTTCATCATAATTCGCAATGAAAAGTAATAATTTGTTTATTTACACACGCGTTTCGAAAAAACTCAAAATTGACAAGCGCGCGGACAGCTGCGCATCGACGAGTCGACCGCACTTCGCCGTACACGTTTCTGCCGTTCCGTTGGGACTAGAACCGAGCCTGCCCATACCATTCAAATTCCGATTCCGGCGAATGTCGTTGTTCCAACGTTCTAAGTTCGAAAGTTGCAAAGCAAGGTCATTGCATTAATTACTTAAAAGTTTTATAATAAAATCATAGATGGCGCGGCGCTTTTACAAAATTAAAATACCGATGTTTTAAAATTAGCAGTGCTTTAAAAATAGTGTCATTTACCACTGTTGGACAGTTACCTTTATGCAACAATTACGATTTCATTAACAAATATTTTATGTTTAATACCTTTTGGAAAAAAATAGTTTTGTACAAACATTTATTTTGAACATTAAATACACCTAGTGACATCTTTTGAATGCGTGGGAATCACATGAATAGGTCTTTAAAAAAACTCACTAGAGGACGCTGCAACACGAAAAGGATGAAGTATAGAAAATAAATGAAAAGTTGAAATCAGTAAATAAAAACTATTTAGTTACTTAACTTTATTAAAAAATGATTATTTATTGTGCAAAAATAAAACATTTTCAGGACAAAATACACAGTTGAAAACTACCTTTCAGACAGATCTACACGACAAATATAATAGGTATGAGAGATCTCTCATAATCTTATATTAGTTGTAAAAGTTAAGCACATCAATCATATTTTTATAATAATATGTTAAAATATTAGGTCTTTACCTATGAAATTGCCTTTCTTCAGTACTGGTTATTTCAAATAAAAAAAAGTTTGTAATGGCTCTGTATTCTAAATTCAAATTAATCTTGTTTTAAAACCATGACATTCTATTTACAAACTCAGTCTTTTGTTTTTTGATTAGCGTTGTATTTTCATTACAATTTACATTTGAACATTTTTCGTCATAATGGATACTTTAAAAATTCGTGTAATTATGGAATATGAGTTCCGTCGTGGCACCAACGCGACACAAACGGCACGTAACATCAAAAACGTTTACGGAGAGAAATGTACAAACGAACGACCACCCCGTTATTGGTTTTCCCGGTTCCGTTCTGGAAATTTTGACTTGAAAAATGAAGCTCGTGGTCGTCCGGAGACTTTGGTTAACAATAATGAATTAAAGGCGATTGTGGAAGCTGACGAAATCAATCTACAGCTGAGCAGCTGAGCTAGCAGCAGCTTTTAATGTAAGCAACAAAACAATATTGATCCATTTGCAACAAATTGGCAAGGTAAAAAAGCTTGATAGATTGGTGCCCCACGACCTTAACGATCGCCAGCGCAACGTACGCGTCGAGACCTGCCTTGCGCCGCTCAACAGGCAAAGAAATGAAGGAATTTTGAAACGAATTGTTATGTGCGACGAAAAATGGGTTCTGTTCGACAATCGAAAGCGCTCAGCAAGTTGCTTAGACCCTGGTTCAGCACCAAAGTAATGCCCTTAACCAAAAAATGACCCCTAAAAAGGTGATGGTCACTGTTTGGTGGTCTAGTGCGGGTGTGATTCACCACAGCTTTTTACAAAACGGCATGAGCATTAATGCAGATGTGTACTATAAAGAACTGGAGAGAATGATGGAAAAGCTTGCACATCTGCAACCAGCTTTGGTCAATCGGTCGTCCCCACTGCTCCTTCACGACAACGCGCGACCCCATACTGCGCAACAGACAGTCTCCACGCTGCAAGAGCTGGGGTTGGAAGCTCTCCCTCATCCGCCATACTCACCAGACCTTGCACCTACCGACTATTACTTTTTCCAAAATTTAGACAACTTTTTAGTGGGTAAAAAATTCAATTCTCGAGAGGCATTACAAAATGCCTTTGAAGAGTTTGTTGCCTCCCGTCCACCTGCAGGCGCGGTTCCAGGGGGGGGGGGGTCACAGGGGCCACGACCCCCCCCCCAAAACAGTACACATGTAATATTTTCCAACTGCTGCTAGAACCTGATTTTTTTTTCTCCTCAGTTTCTATAATTGTTCAATCGAGATAAGAAATCAAAGGATAGGAATTGTTTAACACCTATAAATTAAAACTAATATAATGTGGATCACAAAACTTTGCCCTCCAAGGCTGTTGTGATTCAGGCCTGCTCTGCCATAAAGACTCAGATGACACTACTAGTCTGGACCGGAGTTTCTAGGAAGAGTGCTAGACAGATACGCTCTTCCCAAGGGTCCAGGACAGTTCTCCGATCCCTCCAACGCAATCGGACCGGCAATTCTGGTCCGACGAGTGTGAGATATTGGAGGCAGAGCTGGATCGAGCTGTATGGCGGCTAGCTTCCCGTAACACCGCTCCTGGACCTGATGGTGTTCCAGGTCGGGCGCTCGTGATCACTCTGTCGGTGCTGGGAGACAAACTGAGGCAGATTTTCACTAAATGGGGGGGCGGTGTTGACAGTTAGCCTTGGCAACGCTTTCGGCATCCTTCCCTAGCGCACGATTAGGGCGGCCCTTGAATATCACGGGGTGCCGCCTTACCTGCGTGCCGTCATAGAGGCCTATCTGCGCGACAGGGCAGTGAAGTTTGTCGATCGGAGTGGCAAATCGAAGGGAGGTGTGTTATGGGGTTCCCCAGGACTCTATATTGAGCCCACTGTTATGGAACCTCGCATACGATGCGGGCCTTCCAGAAGGAGTCCGCAAAACGGGATCGGGATAGGACTGATCCCGCTCGAATGAGATGACGAAGGGGGCGCGGTAGAAGCCGCTAGCTCACCAACCGTCGGTTAAGGGTCATTGTGGCCACATCCAGGGGAGATGTGGTCACTGCAAACGACCCGAGATCGGCACCTCGATGAGGCCGGGGGATGTCGTCTAAGGCGGGTCGGTGTTCCGACTCTTACTGCGTAGAGCTGTGAAAGGCTCAACAGCAACCTGCCCCGGGGATGAATCTGGTTACCCCAGGATGTACCTCACTCGTGACGTGCAGCAGGGGGTACTCCAGAAGCCGCTAATGCGTTTCTGGAGCTCCTCTTGACTGCCCAGTTAGGCCGCATTTGTCGGAGTCGGGAGTCTCGCACATGGACTTCGTGTGGGGGACACGAAGGATATGCAGCTTGGAGACTGTCTGTTGCGCAGTATGGGGTCGCGCGTTGTCGTGAAGCAGCTGCAAGAGCTGGGGTTGGAAGCTCTCCCTCATCCGCCTCCCGTCCAGCTGATTTTTACAAGAATTTTATCAATAAACTGCCAATGCGTTGGCAAAGATGCGTCGATTGCATGGGTGATTACTTCGAATAACAGAAATAAAAAAGTTTGAAAAAATAAGTACTTTCACTTATTGCATACAAAACGGCAATTTCATAGGTAAAGACCTATTATTATCATCCCAATACATTTACCAATAAAAACAAAATATATCCAATTGTTTTTAATGTGTGACATAAAATTGTGTATTATGCAATAAGTTCTAATTTACTCGACTTGAATTGATTATTAGTGACCCCCCCAAAATTCCAGGCTGAAACCGCGCCTGTCCACCTGATTTTTACAAGAAGGGCATCAATAAACAGGCAATGCGTTGGCAAAGATGCGTCGATTGCATGGGTGATTACTTCGAATAACAGAAATAAAAAAGTTTGAAAAAAAGTACTTTCACTTATTGCATACAAAACGGCAATTTCATTGGTAAAGACCTATTATTTGGTTAAAAAATGTTTGGAAAAAGCACTAAGTCGTTAATAGTCATGTCCTACTATGATAAAAAAATTTAAATGTATATAATATAATATATGCATTCATTTGTTTTTTTCAACGTTCATCCCTTTGATTGTTAATAATAATGATTTGTATAAAAACATCAGACAAAGGTCATCAGCAAATAATGAGAATTTTGAGTACCTATAGTATTTCGTGAGATATATCATTAATGAAGATAGAAAATAATATAGGTCCAAGATGAGATCCCTGCGGTACGCCAGATGTAGCACAATATGTAGGTACACTTGTGAATCATATCTTTTATTAACTAGTTAAAGTAACTTCGTATTAGACCGTAAATTCGAGCATTGCCCATCGATGAATACATCGCTCTTTGGGGTTACTTTGAAACTTCTTTATAAAGTTCATTATGAGCGACCACGTTTCTGTATAATTCATAGGTTATCACTGCCAAGTCTGCCAACACACACAACTTTCGTCTTGAGATACTACGGTACTTCGGACGAGAAAATATTACGAAACTTCCCGAACGCTGGCCAGCCTAGTTGGATTCGACAAATGATCTATTTTTAACCGACTTCAAAAAAGGAGGAGGTTCTCAATCCGAATCCGTATCTATTTTTTTATTTATTTGTCAAAGTTAGACTTATCAAGCTGGATTGTCTGTCCTATGTATAAATACCTATAATCGTCTACAACTTTGAGCGTAGTCACTGACGAGCGTAGTGCGACCAGGGGCGTCTTTACATATAGTGCAGGGTTTGCGGTGCACACGGGCGCAGCAGTGTTAGGGACGCTGGCCGCGGCACTTTTAATGAACCTGCGCGCTTACTGAATGGCGCTAGGCTTACTACAGGGCGCTAAAGGAATGATTGCACGCGAGCGCTCTATCGGGATGCCTATTTGAGTGCGACATTAGACGTTCCATATTATTTTTGTCTTCTTCATGTTTTTTTAAACCACCCAGGTTCATGGTTCAGCTATGACCACTGCCTATATATAGGTACCAAAGGTAGGTGAAACCGTCATCATCGTCTCAGCCGAAAGACGTCTACTGCTGGACATAGGCTTCCCCCAAGGTGAAACTACTTGCCATTACCTAATATTTTGAACTGTCAAAGAATTTTAAAAAATATCAAAAAGTAACAACCGTTCAATATCTATTTTAAAAAGTACCTTATAAACAATTAAAAACCTACTGTGTTGTACCTTAACACTTTCACGGACACAACGTAATAGTACCTACGTCATGACTTGAGACTTAGATACGGCACAACATATGGTAACGTTCAAAAACAGAAAATTGTATACGGCAGGGCGTTGATATCCGATTAATTTTAATACAAAAATTCGTTATAAGGTACCTTGTGTCACAACATATGGAAAGCTCAAAACTTTACTGTCACGTGAACTTTGTTTTTAATCGTTTCCAAAATGTGCGTTTGACTATACGTCGCGATACTACACACACACGCACACCGTGTATATACGCCCTCCGCGCCTCGCGCGTCTCTACATTGCGTGCGGCTGTGTCACGGGAGCAGAGTGCGCGCGTTCCATCTGCGCGGGAGCGGCGAATCGTAATATTTGCTGACAAATAAACATCGTAAGTACAAATATAATGCTATTATTTTAGTATTACTAAGTGGTAAATGAATTCTAATATAACCATATTGTATGTAAATAGTATTTTATGATTTATTTTGTTTGTTTTAGATGGATAAACGCAAGAGAAGCCTAATGAAAATTTTTGAAGATTCTGATGACTCTACCAAGGCGGACCCATTCCAGGATCGTGATGGCGACTTTGGATCTGACAAAGATTTTGACCCTCAAGGAGATACATCAGGTAGTGAGAGTTAGAGAGTGAAATCGTCAAAACCCGCAGACAAACTTCATTCAAAATCTGTTAGGATCTCAACTAGAAAACCTAACACCGATTTTAGTTCTGACTCTAGTGATGATGATAGCGATACACCATCAACTAAAAGTGACTGTACCCAACGTCCTATGGACACGCCATCACCTCAAACTACTACCCAATCTCGTATTCAAGAACGTATAATGACGTTGTGACGCTACTACTAGTCATCTATGCTATACGTCTTGCCAGAACGAACGGATACGTTGACGTGATACCACGGTTGTGTCATATTGTCTTATAAACATCTAATAACATAGAACACAACGTAATTAAACGCCAAATATATTTGTATGGCAATTTATTGTGTCCTCAGATTACTAAAGAAATCCAGATAGACCGTAAAGAACACGACAATGAATCTACAAAGTAAATATAAATTAGAAAGCGAATACATTCTCGCGGCAGTGTTTTGATTGCAGTGATTTTTAATTTTATTTTCATAATGCCGTCTTGCATCATTAAACACTGTAAGAGTAGTTCCCAAAAACAAAAAAAAGAAGATGGAATATCTTTTCACATGTAAATACATATTATTTAGTTGCTATAATTATTTATTAACCCGATAATTATATTGTTGTGTCGGAACACAAAACCTCAACCGTAGCTCGACTGTGATACCAGTTTTTGTCTATTTTTTTTCCCCTTCAATTAGGGAGATTACTTGTTAGTCCAGACATTAGTGAACCTCATTTCTATATTTAGGAACTTGGTTCCTAACCTCATCTGAAAGTATTCTTTGGTGATACATACAATTATTTCTAATAATTATTACATACAAACAATTTGTGGATGTTTCTACAAATTGCTGTTCTGTGTCTAGATGTGTTTTATGTCTTTAACTTGTGCTTCACATCATAATTGAATGATTGAGAATAATCGATAGTACGAAACTTGATTTCCAGGTACTTACCGTTTATCCGCAGAATATTAAAAAAAATTAAATTAATAATACATTACAAGTACTTCTGGTAAAGTAATTGATTTTAGCTTTTTATAATTTTTACATGAAATTCACACGCAAAACGACAATATTAAAAAAAGTTAGTGCAAAATAAAGGTTGCTGAGCGTTTGCATAGTATGTAACAGTAACTAAAATAAAAACCATAATATTTAAAGTTCTTTAATATTAAAATACCCTTTTTTCAATCTTAATATTTATCAAAAAAATTGGGATTTTTTTACTGCGTCTGGTATCATTACACACACAAAGATGTACGTGTTCCTACAGTGTCGCACCGAATGTCACGCACACTAAAATAAATCCATCGGCGTCATGTTATTTGACAACAACGTTCTATCTGGCTTTCTTTTGTAATCTGAGATTGTGTCATTCTAGAACACAATTTAAACTGAGACTGTCCACGAACGTGTTAAGCACTATTGACGTGCACCATCAATAATGCAGAGAGACTAATAATTGCACTAACCGCAAATACTGATTAGACCAAATGTGAATTGTACCAAATGCGCCTGCGCCTAGAAGATAACCATAGGTTTAAAGTAAGTAAATAAAAGATAAGAAAATATTTCATATTTTATTCTTGGTTGTTTTTATTCCAGAACAGCTGCAAAGTTTTCGCGAGGGCGGCAGCACCAAAAACAGCGAACTTCTGGAAGTACAGTTCCTGCTCGAGCCTGGAGAACCATTCGTAAGTGCGAGGGTACCTGAAGAAAACGCTTTTATTTTATAGTGTTAGTTAAGTTATAACATTTAAAAGCCCCGGATCGGGCCAGAGTGTGTTATTTTTCTGAATGTAGAAATTCATAATAACTGCCCGGAGTTTGGAAGTTAAATCACCACCGTGCCTCAGAGAGCATCTAAGGCCATCGGTCCTGAGCCTGATATCTCCCCGGTCGTGTCGAATAGCCGTTCCATCAGATTGTGAGAGTGAGGGAACAGAGAGTGTCAAATAATATCTTCGGCGTAGTTGGTCTTGGTCTCCGCCGAGACTGGCCATCATGGTTGAAATCGGCTAGGAGTACATCGTGCATATTACAAGTTATTATTTCTATCCAAATCCATAAAGTAGGGATAAGATTAAAGGCATTAATTTCTTTTTAAATAAAAATATTGACTTCAGATCCTACAATATTAGCTGCATCCGGGGTAGGGTAGGTAGATGAGAAGTGTAAACAAATACTTAACCTGTCAGCATCCAGTTTCAAAATCCCTTGCATCCCGGCAGTAGTGGCCCCTACTGACAAGTCGGCAATGGTGAACTGATCACATGCAATGTACTGGTGTTTGGACAAATATGCTTCCAAGAAACTGTACGCCTCTTCGATATCAGATAGGTGCCTTTCAGTGGGACTTTTCATACCTTCCATTATAGTTGGCAACTGAAATGAGATTAGTGTACAGTAGGCTGGAAATGCATTCAAATCAAATCAAAATCTTTATTGCTAACTAAGTGTAGGTACATTTGTGATCTTAGAATATAGTTTGTCTCAACTTAGTAGCCTTTTACAGGCATTGCAAATTTGAGAGAAGATGACAATGTTACTCACATTACATAGGTATTAGGTTATAGAATTTTAGAATTATATAAAGATAAACAAATTAATAACTATAACTAAAAATTAAGTAATAAAGTAATCACGACGTCCAAGCCCGAATAAGCGCTGCTTGGTCAAAATGGCGAGAACTAACCGGCGTCCTCTGCGACCGTAGGATACCGGTGAAGCTAAAGGGCCTTGTGTACAAGAGCATCATCCGACCAGTCCTACTACACGGCAGCGAGACCTGGCCTGTCCTCGGAAGACATGTCCAGCAGCTTCACGTGGCGGAGATGAAGATGTTGCGGTGGATGTGTGGCGTTACGCGACTAGATCGCATACGTAACGAACACATCCGTGACAGCCTTGGAGTCCGTGACGTAGCGGACAAGCTGCAGGAAAGTCGACTCCGATGGTATGGCCATGTAAGACGCAGGCCGTCTGACTACGTAGGAAATAGATGCCTCGACCTCACTGTCCAAGGCCCTAGATCACGCGGCAGGCCCAAAAAACGCTGGCTGGACGTCGTCAAAGCGGACATGGAAGAGAACGATCTCACACTTGAGGATGCCGAAGATCGGGCAAAGTGGAGAAGATTATGTAGGAAAGCGGACCCCAGCATTAAGCAGGGAAAACGCTAGGCCGAAGAAGAAGAAGAAAGTAAACCATTTTAAAATCCTTAAAAAATTAAATAAAAAGATCATTGATATAATGACATTTTACATCGAACAACTGCGCCTAAAACTAATCATTTTGCATATATTATATCTTTATTATTTATCTACCTAGCCATTATTGTGATTTATTGTTTAGGTGTAGGATTTGTTGGTGTGTGTTCATTTGTGTGTGGCTGTGTGTGTTTGTGTTTTGTAATATAACTAGCGACCCGCCCCGGCTTCGCACGGGTGGATTTCAGATGCCCCCGCCGACGACACGATTCGTGCATTTTAAATCTGTAATATCTTCGAATATATTCATTTAAATTAGATACTGTAAAGGGCCATTTTGATCTATATTAAATGCACAATGTATTTAATTTACTTAATTGTATAAGGATTCATTCTGTAATGCTTATAATCACTTCGTAAATAAGCCATTATTTCTCGTAAAAAGAAAGGAATAAAAAATGGTTGTTGTGGGTTATCCCTAAGAGATAGACATATACCGTCGCGGACTTTTTTGTAGTACTTTTTAAGGTGTACAATACTGTAGTACATTATTTTGATCTATCTCGTAGGGTGCAACCAGCGTTTGCAATGTAAGCGCAAAAAAATGTGTTTATTTGCTACATCACATTAGAAACCTCGAAAATTAACAGTGTTCCCATACTATATTATGCATTTATTATACATAAAAACCTTCCTCTTGAATCACTCTATCTATTAAAGAAACCTGCATCAAAATCCGTTGCGTAGTTTTAAAGATTTAAGCAAACAAAGGGACATAGGGACAGAGAAAGCGACTTTGTTTTATACTATGTAGTGACATATGCGGTAGGTATATTATTAAAAAAATCCCCGCATTTGTTTTTAATTAAAACCGGTCAAGATACCAAATATTTAATAGGTAAATTGCAAAAAATGATATTTTTTGTAAAATATTTTTATATTAAAGTAGCAAATGTGACGCTGTGCACTATGAAATAAAATATTACCTATTATCTGTTTTTGTTATTAGACAAGTATTTACTTAATACCTAATCACTTTTTACATTTATACAATGTATATTTCTTTTTACTTTTTTCGTGTTAAGTAGCATCACAGAGACCCAAGATTGCTATGCAAGAGAAGGTACCCTTCTTATTTCAGTAACTCACTGCAACAACTTTGAGCCTGATGAAATAGACGCTGGCATCAAAGAAGAGAGCCTGGTTTACAGCAGCGCGTATTTGCAGGTCGCTCGGATACAGCGTCTCGCTCTTGTCGCCGCCGTATTTCGACAGCAGATAGATCATTATAGCATGGCTGTCTGACAGCACGTAGTCACCGTCAATTAACACGGGTAGGGTACCCAATGGGTTCATCTGTAAATAATATCTTTATAGAGAATAGTAAAAATAAAATCCTTAGAAGTTTCGCTCATAGTAGGTACCTTACGTGTCTGTCTGTTTAAAAGCTATTTATAATAACACCTTCGGCCACATTGGCAATTTATGATTGGGCACCAGTCTCCGAAACAGAATTATTTTTTTATTATTGGAAACTAGATTTCCAAATTTATTAGAAGTCATTTTTCTTTGTTGGGAATCTGGCTGCCAAACACTTTAAAAAAAATCTGTTTTCGATACTGGTTTCCAATACCAAAACTGGGTCAAAGGTATGAAACAAAAGCGGACTGCCCTTAACATGGCCCGTAGGTATTGTGTGGAGGTTCCTATCTTTGGAGCCCTAACCACAGTTTTCTTGGTTTACTATTTTTAATATAGGTACCTGTACCTACCTATTTTGAAATATGTATTTTGGTTTCCTTTTTTATGTAATTAAACACTTACCTTGCAGTGCCGGATTAAGCCAGCGCGGGGCCTGTAGCAAATTCGGCCAAGGGGCCCTTGGTTCGCTTTAAGGTCTCAATTTTACGGTATTTCGAACATTTAATACACGATTGCCATCTTTTTTTTATGGAAAAGGGGGGGGGGGGGTAAACGAGCAGACATATCGCCTGATGGTAAGCGATTACCGCCGCTCATGGACACACGCAACACCAGAGGCGTCAAAAGTGCATTGCCGGCCTTTGGGAGATGGGAGGGGGATGAGGGGATCAATTTTCCAATCAACAAGCCAACACCACGCATCACATGTCCATACCAGGTTAACCTCTTGCTTCTCAACTTTCCGTCCAGTGTTGCTACTTTCAGTCTTCCACTAATGTACTCATTCTTCACCTTATCTATTCTAGTCACATCACAAATGCATCTCAACATTCGCATTTCAGCTACATGCAGGCGTTTCTCATCCGTTGTCTTTATTGGCTTATATTCAGATCCATGCAGGACGGCAGGTCTAATGATTGTTTTATATATTTGTCTCTTTAACTTTAAAGGGAACTTGGGATCGCAAATAGTTCCTGTTACCTACCGCCACTTCATCCAATCGCATTGATTCGATGTTGCGCAGGCCTATTTCGCCATTATTTTGTAGCAGCGTACCGAGGTACCTACTTGAAATCGGTGCAGACCGAAATTGCTGTTCCATTCAGTGTCACCGCAGCAAGACCGGAAAGACCGCCGAAATTGCAAAACATGTATTCGGTTTTAGTTCTGCAGATTTTTTTTTATGGAATAAGCGGGCAAATGAGCAAATGTATCGCCTGATGGTAAGCGATTACCGCCGCCCACGGATACCTGCAACACCAGAGACGTCACAAGTGCGTTGCCGGCCTTTGGGGGTTGGAGGCGGGGGATGAAGGAGATAGGGAAAGGGGTTGGGGTATGGGCCTCCGGTATCCTCACTCACTCGGTGAAACACAGTGCAAGTCTATTTCACACTGGTTTTCTGTGAGGCCGTGGTATCACTCCGATTGAGCCGGCCCATTCATGCCAAAATGTGGCTCTCCCACGCCAGCCAATTTTCAAACTAACATTCTCTAGTCTTTGCTGCCATGTGTCTAGTCTGCGCTGGACCTCGGACGCGTCGTCACCGACCAACACAATGTCGTCTGCAAATAGTATTCATCATGGTGCCTCCGTGTGTATGTATGTCCGATGTCAGAGCATCCATTATCAGTAGGAAGAGGTATGGGCTAAGAGCCGATCCCGGTGCAACCAACAGAGACACTGAATTGGTCGGTGTTTCCCGCAGCCGATCTTACATAGGTGCTAGATCCTCTGTACATCGATCGAATCAATGCCAATGCCACATAATTAACAGGCACTCTTTCTTCTTTCAAAGCCCATCATCAAACGCTTTTTATTGATCAATAAACACCATATGCAAATTTTTGTGCGACTGTCTGTATTTCTCACACAATTATAATATGTAAGTATTAACAAAAAAAAAGGTATATATGTATTTGTATCAGTTGTCTTAGTACCCATAATACAAGCCCTGCTTAGCTTGGGACTAGATGGCGTTGTGTGTTAAATGTTCGAAATATTTATTTATTTATTAATTATCGAATTGCGAATATGGCATATGTTGGCCCGGAAAAACCCAAATTGGTTTCGACTTATTGCACTTTCCTCTCTCACTCTTCTCTCAATAACTTTCTCCCAAACTTTCATACTATGTGGAAAGAGCTTTATTCCTCTACTAGCTGTTGCCCGCGGCTCCACCCATGTGTATGTCGGTTATCGTGGCAAATAGTAGCCTATGTGCTATTCTGAAGTATAAGCTATATTACTGTAAAGTTTCATCCAAATCCGTTCAGTAGTTTCCGCGTGAAGAAGTAACAAACATACACACTCACAAACTTTCGCCTTTATAATATTAGTGTGAAAACTGCCACATTCCACCATCTCCTTTGTTTTTAGAGATGGGCACAAGCGAACTTAAACGCCGTTCATCCGGGTTTACCTAAGTCCTAATGGCATGCAAGATATTTTACGCCTAACTAAACTTATTTTTTTTACGGTCAGACAGGCGTTGGAGCGCAGGGCCACCCAAATCGCGGGGCCCGTAGCATTTGCTACTCTTGCTACGTGGCCAATCCGGCACTGTTACCTTGGTGTACTCTGGAGACTTATGTTCTAGTTTAAGAAAGTCGGGGGTCTTCAGGTCGAGCTCCAATCCAATGATGTCGGCCAGCATTCGCACGGCATTTGCTGCAGGACTGCGGTCCAACTTGTATAGTAAGGGGGCCATTTTGCTATAAAGGACAATCATTACGCTGTATGTACTGGTCATACTTAGACTGCTATAAAAACCTAGCTGCTGCTGCTAGCTGTGGTGTTCCATAAAAAAATACGTGTGGCACTCGTCGACTGCCGCGGTAAAGCTATTGCATAGAATTTTTTATCAACTTATGTAATATTATATATATTTTTTAAGCAGTATGTTCGTGCGTGATAGTGACACAGATTCGTTGATTCGTCGAATCTGTGTCACTAGAGAGTAATAGTAAAACATTTATTATTATTCTATTCCACATTAGCATAATCTTATGCATAGACTAAAATATGTTTTTTTTAAATTACATTTACCAATGTTCTTTTCAGTAACTAAAACACGAAGAAATCACACTTCCCTACTGATATAAATGTGATTGTAAGTTTGTTGTGATTGTAAGTTGTACGCGAAAACTACTTCACGGATCATCATGAAACTTTGTACACATATTCTTGGACTTATCGGAAGTAACATAGGACACTTTTTAATAAATGCAAGCGAAGCCGCAGGCGAAGGCTAGTATATATTAAAACGTAGATATGGCTTTTTAAAAGTTATCTTTCAAGAGTTTATGTAGGTATTAAAAAGTTAAGGATGGTATATCTACTTACCACTATAGTAACACTGTTATGGTGTCTGATGTTCAACTGACACAAAGCTATAGGCAATATGGTGCGGTGGTGTGCAAATGGGCTATCTATCTATCTACCTGTCATTGACATGCGATTTGAAATGATAACGCATACATTATCTCTAAGTGCAAAGTACTTAATGATGTATTACAGATTTAACAATAGCCAATAAAGCGATATTAAAGTTATTTTATGGTTTAAAAGCAGTCTGGGGACTGATGGTAAATTGGTAAGTGACCACCTGCAATTCAAGATTTTCAAGTGCATGTCTTAATATTTAATTGTATATGAAAATTCGTAATCACACCTTTTTATAACGAACTATTTTGATTCGGATTGTTCACTATTTCATTCAATTTAATTTTCTTCTAAAATATATTTTTATAAATTAAAAGTAGCCTAAGTTACTATCTTTTTTTTTAAATCAGTTATCTGCCAGCGGATGTTCAGTCAAAATAAGCCGAAACAAACAGACAAAATGTTATAGGTACCGTATATACCTACATACTTCCAAATGCATTTAGTGAAAAGCTATTAATTTGAAATTAGAAATAGGCACTGTAATTTTATTTATTTTTAACCGACTTAAAAAAAGGGGGAGGTTCTCAATTCGACTGTATTTTTTTTATGTTTGTTACTCATAAACTCATAACTTTCGACTGGGTGAACCGATTTTGATTCTTCTATTTTTATTTAAAAGGTGGTGCTTCCCGTTTGCTCCCAATTCGGTTTTTTTGTCATTTTATTTAGTATTATAGATACTTATGCAATTTTTTTTTATAAAAGAGCTAGGTACGTGAACTGTCCACAATCGTTTTTAGAATACACATTAGTCAATGAATAGTGTTACTATTACTACTTCTGCCAGAAAACCATGAAGAGACGGCAACTCATACATTTAAAGGTGTTTTTTTAAAAGAAAACTCATTATCATCTTCCTAGCCTTTATTATTCCCAAGATTTGGGGTCGGCTATACTAGTTTAACCGGTTTTACCTGAATATCAGTTTTTCCACGGAGCGACTGGCATCGGGCTTCCGCAAGTCCGCAATTGACTTCGAAGGTTTAACTAGTTGTCAGTATATTTGAGGGCACTAACTGGCCAATAATGATTGTCATAGGTGTTCATGACAACCGAGACCCACGACTGAACGTGCTCTCCGAGGAATGGGCGGGAAACACCGCCACGAAAAAATAAAACTAATTATATTAAATAAATCTTAAAAATATTTTATTATTTACAGAAACATAAATGTATGAGACTTTTGTACCTAGTGGCGTATCTCATGGATTGTTTTTGTATGTAATTATTTGGCTGGTAATAGCGTCATAATAAAATTTCAAATTCAAAAATAAGTAGAAATTTGCCTTAAAAAGTTATTAGTCTTTAATAGTTTACAATGTAATACAGATGTCACAAATAAGTTGTCAACAAGACGGCACGTAGTTCCATGTCTTTTAAATCAAAATCATTCGTTTACGATTTTCTTGATACGTCAATAAATGTTACTCTGCTACTACTAAATACATTAGTAATCTCATTCATATATATATGTCAATTTAAATGTTTTCTGATTTTTCATGATATTTATATCTTAAAATTATATATATTTTAACGGAAATGTATGTAATCCGTCATTGTATACAATTCCTAGGAAATGTATGTAATTCCTAAAATCGCACGGAAATGTGTGAAATAAATAATATTATGCTTACACATTTCCTAAGAAATCTATACATTTCCTAAATAGCAATCGGAAATGTAAAACATTTAAGATATTGGTGGGTAATTATTTTTAGGTTAGGTTAGAACATATTATTATTATTTTACCCGATTGTCTCAATAAGTGCTATAATAAAAAAAATATTAATAACAACGTGTTTTATTACAGAAAGCATTTACTTTATACATTTCCTAATACGATATTGGAATTATATACAATTCCGAGGAAATTTATACATTTCCTAGGATATCTATGTATTAAATAGTTTTTCAAACATTATTTTGTACATTTCCTAAATAGTATCGGAATTGTACACATTTCCTAGGATTTGTATACAATTCCTTGATTTCATACATTTCCGGTAACATATATATCGAAATAACAGACAACCAACACATAACGCCATCTAGTTTTAAAATAAGCAGATTTTAAGCATAGCAGTGCAGTTGTAATAACTTTTTGAGAATTTTAGAAAAGAGCTGATACTCTTACACTGCTGGACCGATATTAACCACCGCAAGGAAACTAGCTTTCAAATAAAAAAAAACCGCATCGAAATCGGTCCATCTGTTTGAGAGCTACGATGCCACAGAGCTACAGACATCGACGTCAAACTTATAACACCCCTCTTTTTGCGTCGGGGGTTAAAAACAAATATAGGATATTGAATAAATTAGAAAAAAATGTAACTGGAAATTTCAAATCAATAGTCAAGAAATATGTTAGACATTCACAAAAGTATATAATAAACATTTCAAAAGCCTAAAAACTAGCATTAGGGCTTAAAATTTTACAATTAGATTTTTTAAAGAACCATAATTCTTAGTTTTCAGGCATCAAATTTACTTAATTCTACAAAAAATACATAATAAACAATTTTATACAAATAACTTACTACAGCAATAGCTATAATATCAAATCAAATCAAAATCATTTATTCATCTAAGACACCAAGTGACACTTATGAACGTCAAATTGAAGCTATAGTTAAAAATCATAGATCGACACAAACAGAGGCCACAGCATGTGCTGTATTGTCGAGGTAAGTTAGGCGAAAACACCAAAATCTACTGCCTGCCTGTGTCGATCCATAACTTCCAGTTTCCAAAATGCGTAGAGCTCATGAGAAGAATACTGGCAAAGAAACTCATGGCTACTCTTTTTCAAAATCTGATTTTCAGGTACAATAGTGTTAGTATTACATTTAAGGTAAACAGTATGCAAGCTGTTGCCACCTGAAATTCCTTTTATTAAAAAGCTCCAAAATCTAACGCGCAAACAAAAAAAAACACTCAGTGATAACGTTGAAGGTTTGAGTCTATTAAACATAGAACAAAATAGAAACAAGGTGCACATCCACTTACATTCAGTTGCAAAATCTACTGTTGAAAATAATTCGTGACTGGATTAAGAGGCTAGGGTTGCAGTTGAACGAACCAGAATAATAGTATTGTCTAAAGAATCGCTGACTAGGCCGACCAGTCACCCCAAGCAGCACCCGTTCACGAGTATGACGCATGGACCAGCCATCATCTCCTTCGCCATATCAGAGGGAAGGAAACGACCCGCCCCACGACGACACCGCAAGCAATGACATTTTATCTATATAATAATTTCGTTTCACGATGTATGAGCGCGATAAACTCCGAAAGTACTCAACCAATTTTTATCAAATTTTGTAAGCATCTGTAATTTCCAACTTGGGAGATATTGTAGTTTTTATCTCAATATTTGTTATTGCAAATTAAATGATTATTATACGACTTTATTGTGTATTTGTCGGTTAGTTCTAAAAAATCCCAATAGATGGCGGTTTGGCATCTAAGTTGCACAGATATCCAAATGGCGCCGTATTACAAAAAAAAATGTGGCGGTACGAAGTTGGCCGGGTCAGCTAGTTATTATATATGAATGAGTTCCCAAAGTCACGTTATTTTGGATGGAGTTTCTTGTCGTTTCTTCTCCATAGGAATGACATCTTGGAACCGCAATCTTACGTTTCGAAAGTGAAAAGAACCACTTGAAATCAGAGCTTTTTGATTTAGATATGTCTGTTATATTTGTTAAAGTCACCAAGGACCACACTGGCACATTAGGATGAAGAGTTGAAAATAAATAAATAAAACATTTATATACAGTGCAGTACTGTCTTCTATACATTGATATGTAAAGAAAATTCTATCTTCCTTTACTTTTGAATAAATATAACACAATGAAGCATATCATATTTAAAATAAATAATGCTGTGCATAAATAAATACAAATAAATAGGCACATAAGTACAAGAAGTGCAGAAAGCTATAATTTTTAAACAATATAAGTATACGTATATCTAGTATACATTTTGATCTGGCAAAGGAACAAATACTTTCCAATGTGAACTCAAGCTATACCGGTCGATGAAATTAATTTAATATAGATGTTACCGCCAATCTGTATAATCCGGTTTTCTATATAATACCTAGGCAATGTATACAATGCCTACAACGAGTAGGTAATGTGCAATCTACGGAAACACGTAAAAAACAATCCACTTAAACTGCACTGCACGGTTGGCCTAGTGGTTTATTGTATATGTATACTAATGCGGGAGTTGTCTTTTTAAAGAGAAAAACATATTCAACTAATCCAAACGATTCAACAACAACACAGTGGATCTAGGATGATCATTGTTCTAACCTGACCTACTTCATTCTGAAAAAAATTTGATTTTAGGAAAACAGAACACGTTTCTAGGTAGTAGTACGTAGCTAGGTAGTAACATAAAATTAATAAATACAAACTAAAATCTATTTATTTTACACATTGCCGGTGGCAGTAGGTATTCTATACAATCCCTAGGGATTATATAAAATAGCTGGGTAAAGTATTGTTGCGCCTTCGAGAAAAATAGTCAAGAACAATCTACCAGTCGCGAGAATTGAATTGAAGGCGCCATCTAGTGTCAAGTAGCGCGCAACTGTGGAGTAACTCTGATATTCGACGCTAGATGGCGCTAGATTACTTACTCTGGTAATTTCTGTTTAGTGTAGAATGTTCTATCGAATATTATAGATTTTTCTAGGGATTTCAAAGCCATATATAAGCAGATTGGGTTACCCGTACGAGTCAGTATTGTTTCACGATACAGCGGAGTTAACATCGAAGCGATCTTCTAGTGCGATTAACAAGTGACATAGCGAATTATTATTGTAAAAAGGGTTGTAAATAAAAAGTGTGTTATTTTTTTGGTAATCAACAGACTATCTTTAATTATTTAATACCCGGCTCGTAACAATTTGGTGTCAGCAGTGGGATTAAAGTATGCCGGTTTTACCAAAGGAAGACACGGAAGGTATCCGAACTAGGAGTCAGCGTCAGCAAGAGGCCGACCTGAGGCGATTTGGAGGTGCACAACTGCCCACACCGGAAGGTCAGCAGCCAGCGATGGAAGCTACGCCGTCTACATCGTCAGCAGCTCCAGATATCACGGCCCTAATGGTGATGCTCCAGGAGCAGGCCCGCCGTCAAGAGGAGCAGGCCCGCCGATTGGAGGAACAGCTGCAGCGGGACAAGGAGGAGCAGGCCCGCCGTCAAGAGGAGCAGGCCCGACGATTGGAGGAACAGCTGCAGCGGGACAAGGAGGAGCAGGCCTGCCATCAGGAGGAGCAGGCCCGCCGCCAGGAGGAGCAGGCCCGCCGCCAGGAGGAGCAGGCCCGCCGCTTGGAGGAACAGCTGCAGCGGGACAAGGAAGACCAGGCTCGCCGCCAGGAGGATAAATGCTCTTGTTAAAAGGCATTCACGAGACCTTCGGCAAAGAACTCAAGGTAGTGAAGGATCAGGTTCTTCAACACGAGAACCGTATCACTGAGGCCGAAACTCAGATTGCCGACGTGAAGAAGGCATTAGGGAACCTCAAAGTTGGAGACGGAGCGGCGACTTCAGTAACTGCTGTTCCTTCGGTGCGGGGGTTCAAAGTACCGTCGTTTGATGGGACATCTTCGTGGTCAGCCTACAAGATCCAGTTTGAGGCTGTTATGACGGCGAACGGCTGGACTAAGGAACAGGCTATGACCGCGCTCACCTTGGGTCTTCGAGACCAGGCTCTAACCGTCCTCGAAGCCCTCGGTAAGAAGGTAACCTATGAGCAACTGCTGGAGGCATTGGAGGCAAGATATGGTGACGCTCACCTGGAGCACGTTTTTCGTGCACATCTGAAGGATCGTGCCCAACGCATCGGTGAGAACTTGCAACAATGGGCTCTGGAAGTTGAGAAACTGGTCCGTAAGGCATACCTTGGACTTGGACTTGGACACCATGAAACTCTCAAGGACGCTCTGGCCCATGCTTTGGAGGTGGAAGCTGTGAGACAAGATCATCGGTCTCATCGGGGCCGGGAGGTTGTGGCGTCACCTGTGCGGGACCGGTTTAAGGGGTACAGCCCTAGGTGTTAAGCCTGTGGTGAAAAAGGTCACCTTCGGTCCAGCTGCTCTAAGCGAAGCATAGGAAATGAATACGAGCGGCCTCAGGAGATTAGGGCGACTGATAGTACTGCCCAACAACAGCAGGGAAACGAGTAAACGCCTGGACTGCGGGGCGGGTGCTGGCTGGTGTTCAAAGAGCCCCAAGGATTTCGATCTCGCAAAGTCATGATGGGAACAGCCTGGTCATCAGAGGCGAAATCAACGGAACAACATGTAAGCTGACGATTGATACGGGAGCTTCTCGCACAGTTGTCAGTTCCCAACTTGCAAATCGGTTTCTGAGGGACATCACCTGTACCCGTGAGCAAATAAACCTAGTAACAGCCACTGGTCAGCGCATACCCGTCCGAGGCGAACAGAAGGAGGAGTTGCAGTTGGGCAACCAAGTTTACCTGCATAACGTCATCGTGGCTGATATAGTTGACGACTGCATCTTTGGCCTGGACTTCATGAAGAACAATTGTTGTGAGATCGACATCAATCAAGGTGTATTGAGATGTAGTCAAGAAGTACTGTTCATGGAGGGAGCGTCATCAGGAAAAGTGTACAGCTTAAAGAAAGTTGTTCTTCCTCCCAGATCAGAAACAATCATGCCAGTTAGTCTTCCTTATAACTCCGGACGAATGCAACGGTGTGTACTTATTGAAAGGATAAATAATGACCTCCCATGGAAGATCGCACGGACTCTAGTAAGTACTACTAACATCCCTGCAGTACGTGTGCTAAATCTAAGCGACAAGCAACATGTGATTCATAAGGGCACACTGATTGGCACTTGCGAAGATGTGGATTGGATGCATCGATGCCAAGACTTGACTACTTCGAATGCTAGCAAGGATGCACGGGTCAACGTGCCAACACTTTTGGAAGACTGTCGAGATGTCTTGTCTAGGGAAGAGATTGACAAGGCTAAGAGAATGTTACTTAAGTACGCTGATATTTTCTCTACTAATGAAGCTGATATTGGAAAGACTGGTTTAGTTCAACACAAAATAAACACTGGGAATGAGTTGCCTATTCGTCAGCGACCAAGAAGACTGCCACTACTGCCAGTAGCACGAGAAAAGGAAGTGCAAACCATGATTGATGGAATGGTCAGGGACGGCGTTATAGAGCCTTCATCCAGCCCATGGTGTTCACCTGTAGTGCTTGTAAAGAAAAAGGATGGCAGCATGCGTTTTTGTGTTGACTACCGCCGTTTAAACGACATTACGAAGAAGGACAGCTATCCACTTCCTAGAATAGATGACACACTGGACATGCTAACAGGGGTAAAGTGGTTTAGCACCTTAGATTTGAAAAGTGGATACTGGCAGGTAGAAATTGATTCCAAGGACAAAGAGAAGACTGCATTCTCTACAGGGAGAGGACTGCGGCAGTTTAAAGTTATGCCCTTTGGATTATGTAACGCGCCAGCAACTTTTGAAAGACTGATGGAGTCAGTACTGACCGGATTAACTGGAGACGCTTGCCTGGTCTACTTGGATGACATTGTCATTGTAGGCCGTACGTTTGAAGAACATATTCGAAACCTGGAGCGCGTATTATTGAAAATCCGAAGTGCCAACCTAAAGTTAAGTCCTAAGAAGTGTTCATTTATCAAACGGCAGGTTAGCTTTTTAGGATATGTGGTTTCGGAAGAGGGTGTCCAAACAGATCCGCAAAAGATCGCTGCCGTCAAGGATTGGCCAGTTCCAAGAGATAAGACCCAAGTAAGAGCATTTTTGGGCTTGTGCTCTTACTATCGGCGATTCGTGAAAAACTTTGCGGATATTGCAAAACCCCTTCATAAACTTATTGAAGAGAAAAGACAATTCTGCTGGGATGAAAGTTGTGACATTGCATTTCAAGAGCTAAAAAGACGTCTATGCAACACACCTATCTTAGGGTATCCAGATACCGAAAATGAATTCATAGTTGACACAGACGCGAGTGATACTGGGCTTGGCGGTGTGTTATCCCAGCGGAAAGGTGATCAAGAGGCCGTTATTGCATATTTCAGTAAATCTTTATCAAAACCGGAAAGAAATTATTGTGTCACAAGAAGGGAGCTACTGGCAGTAGTGAAGACACTGCAACATTTTAACAAATATCTGCTCGGGCGTAAATTCCACCTCCGAACTGACCACGCTGCACTAAAGTGGCTCTTACAATTTAAAAATCCTGAAGGACATGTCGCGAGATGGATTGAGCTACTACAGGAATATGACTTCATGATTGAACATCGCAGTGGAAAATCACACGGTAACGCAGACGCATTATCAAGAAGACCTTGCCCTGAAGACTGCAAACACTGTGCCAAGCAAGAAGTAAAGGAAGCTGTTCCTATAAGGGCAATAAAGACGGACCTTAGCATCGAATGGAAGGAAATCCTACAGCAAGCACAGCAAGAGGATGCAGATATCAAACCAATTCTCGAGTGGATTAAAGCTGAGACTCCTAAGCCTCACTGGAGCGATGTTGCATCGCTGAGTTCAACCACAAAGAGTTATTGGCCCAATGGGATAGCCTAGTCATCCAGGATGGAGTCTTGTGCCGTAAATGGGAAAACGCTCGAGGAGACAGCTGTCATCTGCAAATGGTTGTCCCTAAAGCTAAGATACCAGTGGTTCTGCAGCTCTACCATAACGGATGTTCAGGAAGGAGGTCATATGGGAGTTAAGAAGACATTGTTAAAGATAAGGGAGAGATTCTACTGGATTCATTGTCGTGATGATGTTGAGGACTGGTGTCGCAAGTGTACTAATTGTGCGGCCGTGAAGGGACCTCACACACGTAGCAGAGGTCCATTGAAATTGTACAATGTTGGGGCACCCTGGGAAAGAATTGCAATAGACGTAGCGGGACCATTTCCTGAAAGTGAAACTGGAAACAAGTACTTCATGGTTGTAATGGATTACCTCACTAAGTGGCCAGAAGTTTTCGCCATTCCCAACCAAGAAGCATCAACAGTTGCAGACAAATTAGTGCACGAAGTCTTCTGTCGTTTTGGAGTGCCTTTAGAAATTCACAGTGACCAAGGAAGAAATTTTGAGTCTCAAATATTTCAAGAGATGTGTCGAGTAATGGGTGCTCACAAAACCAGAACCATCTCTTATCACCCACAATCTGACGGAATGGTGGAACGATTTAACCAAACACTAGAGAGGTATCTCGCAAAAGTTGTTGAAAGTAGGCAAAAAGATTGGGACAAACACATCCTACCGTTTCTTCTGTCATACCGAAGTGCAGTCCACGAAAGCACTTCAGTAACACCAGCTTTTGCAAACTTCGGAGGAGACCTACGATTGCCTGCAGACTTGATCACTGGAATACCCCCTGACACCCCGCGAAGTATAACGGAGTACGCTAATGACTTGCGGAACAAGATGAATGACATTTATGAGCATGTCAGACAATCGGGCCAGCAAATGTCTGAGAAGATGAAAACCCGATATGACCGGAAAGTGAACAATAAGGGCTTCGAAGAGTGTTCTCTAGTATGGCTCCATAATCCAGTTCGCAGTAAAGGGAGATCTCCAAAGCTACAAGCCAAGTGGGAAGGGCCATACCGGGTGGTGACAAAAATCAATGATGTTACGTACCGGATACAGAAGTGTCCAAGAGGCGCCCCAAAGATAGTTCACGTAGATCGATTGGCGCGATACTATGGAACTGATTATGCTCGGGACGAGCATGTCTTAGGAGGGGGCAGTGTTGCGCCTTCGAGAAAAATAGTCTAGAACAATCTACCAGTCGCGAGAATTGAATTGAAGGCGCCATCTAGTGTCAAGTAGCGCACAACTGTGGAGTAACTCTGATATTCGACGCTAGATTACTCACTCTGGTAATTTCTGTTTAGTGTAGAATGTTCTATCGAATATTATAGATCTTTCTAGGGATTTCAAAGCCATATATAAGCAGATTGGGTTACCCGTACGAGTCAGTATTGTTTAACATCGAAGCGATCTTCTAGTGCGATTAACAAGTGACATAGCGAATTATTATTGTAAAAAGGGTTGTAAATAAACAGTGTGTTATTTTTTTGGTAATCAACCGACTATCTTTAATTTATTTAATACCCGGTTCGTAACAGTATGTAATGGACAATAATATTCATAATATTTCATACATTGCCTGGGCTGCCCAGGTATTTTATACATTGTCTAGGTATTGTATAGAATACCTGAACTATACAAATATCCGGTAACATAGACATTACAAACAAACTAAATATACCCATCAAGGGATTTTATAATATATGCACCTTAGATCACATTCAACTAGATCAAACTAAACCGGCTTTCAATTTTCGATTTTCTTCATTGCTTAGTTGTTCCAATGTAGTCTTATGACTTTTCATAGCACTTCTAAATTTAGAAATCCATTTTTATCATATCGCCATAGTTGAACAACCGTTAAAGAGCCTGTGGCACTTCTCTATTTATACTGCAATCAGTATGTTCACTTGGTCCGAGTTGGTTCAGCTCATGTAGAGTCCGTTGGTGGGAAGTATTCATTGACGAGGGCTATAATACTGCGGACATCATCTTCTGAAAGCCGCTCCTCACTTTCTTGGACAATCTGTAACATTCAATTATGAGGATTTTAATACTGTTTCCACTAATAGAAAAAGTGATTTAAGAGAAAGGTCTATATGTAACTGCCGTGTCTGAGACGCTTGAGCTTATTATTATTATTATAAATAACCTTAAAAAACATTAATTACTTAAATATAGTTAATACTTATTTGAACCGTTCTGTGTTCCTAGCAGACTACAATCTATTAAAACCATACCAACTAGAGTTGTAAGTACGTAAATTCGATTATTGATAACACTTCCAATGAACAATTTCTTAGGTAATGAAGCATACAGAGGGTCAGAAACACAATACAGCATAATGAAATAATTTCAATAGTTTTTTAATTGCACTTGACATAAGGCCAGTGTGCTTATAGCGCCATCTGTTATTGAGTAGTAGAACTAATAGCAAGCTACAGCAAAAAGGAGATATTTTTAAAGTTGCAGCAGAATGTTATCGAAGAAGTAGTGCAGTAGATGTGTGAGGATATTATTTTTTATTTGCACCATTATAATTACAGATCTACATAATGAATTTCTTCCTATTTGACTAATTGATACGTACCAGTTGAATCTCCAACTCTGTTCTAGGCGGAGTGTTCACCATCATCAACTTCTCCGTCTTAGTGAGCTTAAACCGATTCATAGCATCTAGAAACTTCTGTATTAATTGAGGGCTTTGATGTTTACACTCAGTATCTTGAAGATAATGGACAGTCTGTAAACAAACGAGAAAAAGTATCCAATTAAATTGTGTATTTATTTATATATCCGAAATATTTATTTAAATAAAATAAAAACTATAACTGATTTTGTGAAATCTTTTTATCTCGCATCTATTCACACACATCGTTCATTAAAATCGGTTCAGTAGTTCAGGTGCTATGGTAGAATGTACAAACATACCGAGACTACAAAAACTAATACCCTTACTTTTGGCTTCGCCATAGTTGGGTAAATAAATATGTAGGTATTTTTATTTGTGTAAAATAGGTACTAAAACACAACAGATCATGTATCACAAATAGTTGATACTATACGGCCGACGTATCTTGACGAGTCTCAAAATAGGCTCTCTCTGCGAACTTTAGCGCATAGTACACTCGAAGTAACCAATAAGCACGAAGAAATCAAAAATAAAATACATACAGTGGAACATAGAACCTCCTCGTTTTTTGAAGTCGGTTAAAAAAGAGATGTCCAATACGCGTGCTTGAGGGTGTTGTTTCATCGATTGAAATTAAGTCATAAACATAAATTTATTTTCAATTTTATAAGGAGGTTTTAAATTTTCTTAAACAGTCATTACTCAAGTAGACGTTAATAGATAACTGATATTTAAGTAAATCATGTCTTTCAAGTAAGAAAATAAAATTTTATTAGTTTTTTTTTATTAAAATCGAAATCTCGTTTATTAACTACAAAATTCACTAATATTTGTAACTAAATGTATTTCGTTTAATATCTGATATTTATAAACAAAAATCAATAATTTCTAAATAAAACTAATTGATTTACGATATTTGATTGAATAAAGGGTCGATTGTGTTTACTTATGGTCAATCCCTAGCCTAGACCACCGCCCCCAGTACGTCGCCTAATGCCACCATCACACTAATCACATCACACTTATATTATAAAGGTGAAAGTTTGTGAGTGTGTATGTTTGTTACTTCTTCACGCGCAAACGATAGGCTACTATTTGCCGCGATAACCGACAACACGCGGGCGGAGCCGCGGGCAACAGCTAGTTATATTCTTAAAGCTAGTATTGTTCTTAAAAAAAAAACTATTGCACAACCTTTAATATCAAGCATAGCTCAGTCATCCAAGTGCTAGTTTTTTTTTTTGGAATAGGCGGTTAAACGAGCAGACGTATCGCCTGATGGTAAGTGATTACCGCCGCCCATGGACACCTGCAACACCAGAAACGTCACAAGTGCGTTGCTGGCCTTTGGGGGATGGGCAAGGGGAGATAGGGGGAGGGGGTTGGGGTATGGGCCTCCGGTATCCTCACTCACTCGGTGAAACACAGCGCAAGCACTATTTCACACCGGTTTTCTGTGAGGCCGTGGTATCACTCCAGTCGAGCCGGCCCATTTATGCCGAAGCGTGGCTCTCCTACGGCTAGTTAGAATAACATAACAAAATACAAACCGACTTCAAGATTCGACTCGATTTCTCTTGGATGCCATAATTAGATCTTAGTGTCCTTATCATGGTACCACCGTTGGTATATCTCCTTTCCATTAAAAAAAGAATAATTAAAATCGGTTCCTAAACGACGAAGTTATCCGCAGACACAAAAAAAAAAATATATACAGGGTGTCCCAAAATTCAACGATAAGCGGGCGCCTAAAGGTAGACCTGCTAATGAGTACAGAAGGAAAAAAAATATACCTAGTTTTTTTTAGTTACAAGAAAAATTTAGAATGTCTTTGAAAATTTATACCTTTCATGATATAGACCATGAGTCAAAGTACACTAAGAGTAAAAATATTTCATAATTTTAGGGAAAAAAAATGATTTTGAACGTTTTTTGTGTAAAAACTGCGGGCAATTTGGTGTTTTTAAGAGTTGTGGTGAATAGTAGCACTATTTAGGTATAAGATAAAAAATCTTAAGCATATTTGAGAAATTGTCATCATGGTCGTTCAAAATATCATGAAGGGTGTAAATTTTCAAAGAAATTCTAAATTTTTCTTGTAACTAAAAAAAAACTAGGTATATTTTTTTTATTTTTTTTCCTTATGTACTCATGAGCAGGTCTACCTTTTGGCGCCCGCTTATCGTTGAATTTTGGGACACATGGTATACGGTCGAATTGAGAATTCCTTCTTTTTTGAAGTCGGTTAAAAACAGGAAAGACAGGGACTGTTATAGTGATGTTATATTTGGGTATGATAAATGGAAATAGCCAAAAGCCTTCAAGTGAGTGGAGATTACCTCATAAGTAACTGTGGCTAACGAACCCTCACGTTTATGTTTTTTCTGTGTTGTGTCTTTGAGTTTTTGCAGTACCAGCATCACCTCATTGTTGGACATGAATGCAGCATTAGCTTGTAAACTGTAAATAAAGTAATGTGTAAGAAATAAATAATAATCACAAATTTTAACAAGAATCATCAAAATCGGTTCACCCAGTCAAAAGTTTGAAGTTGGTTAAAAATTAGACAAATTGACCTTTTGAGCAATCCTTTTCAAATACCAACTTTAAAACTTTCGCGTTTCATCAAACTAATCACATCATACTAATATATAAAGGTGAAAGTTTGTGTGTATGTTTGTTACTTCTTCACGCAAAAACACTGACTCACTGAACGGATTTGGATGAAACTTTACAGTAATATAGCTTATACATCAGAATAACACAACAGTCTACTATTTGCAGCGATAACCGACATACACGCGGGCGGAGCCGCGGGCAACAGCTAGTGACATAATAACTATTACTTTTAGTAATAGTAATGTTCTAACAGCGGGAACAAATTTGTTGTTAATAATACAAAATGAACAAAAAAAATACTGACTTCAAGACCAACCAAATTGAATTGTATCTACATGGGAAGCACTAGCTTTCAAATAAAAAAAGAATCATCGAAATGTGTTGGCGTGATATTCTAACAGCGGGAACAAATTTGTTGTTAATAATACAAAATTAACAAAAAAAATACTGACTTCAAGACCAACCAAATTGAATTGTATCTACATGGGAAGCACCAGCTTTCAAATAAAAAAAGAATCATCGAAATGTGTTGGCGTGATATTGAGTTATTCGTCAATTTGTCGCAGACATACATAATGCAAACTGAAGACTTATATTATTAATTTAGTGACCGACCGAAGGTTCGGTTTCGGTTTCGGCCAAAAAATCTAGTTTCGGCTGTAGTTTCGGTTTCGGCCAAAAAATGGCCGAACCTTCGGCCGCGCCGAAACTCGAGTGAGTGTGAATAATCGTGAGGATTCGTGCGTCATTTGGCGAACTTTGTTACTCACTCGTGCGCACACGCTCACATGGCCGGCTCAGTTCACTCCCCGTAATTCCATCGTTAATCGAATTGAATTGATTTTATGTATAATTTCAGTATATAACAGGAATTTTATATATATTTAACTCCTATTCCAATAAAAGTTACTATCATCACTTTGAGCTTTTTTTAAAGCTACTAAATCAACTTGACACGGTAATGTCACAGTTCTAATCTAGTCCTTTATTCAGTGTCACAAAGTCATCATTAATTTTTTTTATTATTTATCTTTTTTTAACAACTTATCAATGTCATCCATCGCTCGAAGTTGATTTGACAACAACAAAATGACCAAAGCTTTTGTGTGAAAATATTCACAATTTTCGAGCGCAATTGTAATACTGTTTCAAATTAATTCAACGAAAAAGCTATGATATTTTTAGGATAAGCTTACTTGTAAGCTAAATCATATAATAGGCCAATGGTGAATATTATGCTCTTGATAAAATAATTTTTAACTAAACTAATATTATGGAACCTTTCTAGCTCACTTCTGCACTTTCGTTTTCCACTATTAGTAAGACAACAAGTAGTTCAAAATTATTAAATATATGTGGAAACGTAAATACTGAGTTCGTATCAATAACATTTATTCAATATTTAAATTTACAAGAAAAAATAAACACAACAAAAAATAAACTGAAACAAATAGTGGTCACTAGATTAGCACTTCTGCATGGGTAATTTTAAATTATTTACCACCTCAAGGTTCCCAATCCAAACTTCAGCATTGCACGTCTTTTTTTTCCTACAGACGACTAGTTTCTCTATCCTCTATCTCTTAATCTCACCTGTCAGATCACCTAAACAACTTGAAAGAATACAACTAAGGCCTTATTTGTGTATATGGTATGTAAAGAATCTTTCTCTAACCCCTAATCGTTTTACTTTCTATTATCAGCTCATGTGAATAACTGAAAGAAAACAACTAAAGGTAACATACATTTGACATTTGAAGATTTATCCTCCAAATTCTAACCGTAAAGGAGTTGTACCTTTTATCATCAGCTCATCATCATAAAATGATGACCACCAGACACAAATATCGGAATAGCTTTAGAAAATATATGATAAGCATGGAACATGCCTCAAAAATTTGTGAGTATCCCTCGATTTCCTTGAGATCCCATCATCAGATCCTGATATGGTGCCAATAAGACTACCTCGGGTGCATGCCCTTCTGAATACAAAATCAATTTTCAAAATCGGTTTGCAATTGACAGAGTAATCGGTGAACATACATAAAAAAATACATACACTAATTACCTAAAATATAACAACTTTTGAAAAAATGGGTTTGGTTCACGTATTTTTCAAGGACAAAAAAGGTTCGGTTTCGGCCGAAACTGAGAGCCAGGCCGAAGGTTCGGTTTCGGTTTCGGCTGAAAAACCAGTTTCGGTCGGACACTAATTATTATGTTTTCTCATGGATGACATGTCAGAACTGGACCAAATTAAAATGGGACCACATGGGAAGGAATGGGCCGGCTCGACCGGAGTGATACCACGGCCTCACAGAAAACCGGTGTGAAATAGTGCTTGCTTGAGGATACCGGAGGCCCATACCCCAATCCCCTACCTCCCCCCCCCCCCATCCCCAAAAGGCCGGCAACGCACTTGTGACGCTTCTGGTGTTGCATGTATCCATGGGCGGCGGTAATCGCTTACCATCAGGCGATACGTCTGCTCGTTTGCCCGCCTATTCCATAAAAAAAAAACAAAAACCAGCTTTCAAATAAAAAAAGAATCATCAAAATCAGTTCACAAAAAGTGAAAGCTATGAGGTAACAAACATAAAAAAAAAACAGTCTAATTGATAACCTACTCTTTTTTTGAAGTCGGTTAAAAAGGTTATAGTGAGCCAGATAGACATATGCTTACATAGTTTTTTTTTAAACTTTCCCCTGTTTTTTCAACTCTTTTTTTATTGATACTCTGCTCCGATAACTGGGCTATAATATAACAGTGAAATAATTTGGAGCAGTACTCTCTGAGATTAGCATCTTCCACCAAACAAACACACTATTCAGCTTTTTAATATTAGTATAGACTAGGACAACTCTTTTGGATGGTTTGCTAGTAAAGATTGTTCAAAGAAAGTTAGACAGAATGTTTTAGAATTAAGGTAATTATTTTACTAATCCCCGCCGGTAGAGGTAACTAGTAGGGCTCAATATAACTGTCGGTATAATTGCTTTCAAAGAACAATAAGTTATTATTAAACATCAAGACTATATGGTTATACACCATTGTACAAAATACACACCAGTGTATGTGCCATCTATGTTGGCTTGTGCGGCATTTGTAACATCCCTTTTAGTTGTTGTAACTTAAATATGTTTACTATCATTACAAGTTTTAATTTAAGGCAAGGTTTAACATGATTAAACCTAGAGCATTGCACATATTTCAAGCTATCTTTACGAAAAGATAACACGAATCACACACATTTGTTTGTGGCATCAAATGCAAAATTTTGTATCAATGACCACCAGCGGTGACAGTTCAGTGGTGGGCGTCGTGAATATGCCACACTGAAACAATATGATTAAATACAAAGATCCTAGACGCCAAACTCGATTTAATGTTGTTGTTGTGATGAATAATACATATTGAAATATTCACTTACGTTTCCATTTTTTGCTAATAGATGTGCTTCTTGATGATGATTGTCTAGTTTTAATTTTAAAGATATTTTCCAAGGTAGGTGTGAGAACGCGTTTGTTGTTTCTCTTACATTTATTCGCTTTTTCCTCTATGATCAACCAATTGTGAGGATATGGATATGGCTCATTAGTTTCAATAACTATATTCAAAATTTAATTTCATTCACCAAATTACAGTAAACATTACACAGATGCTGAAATTAGGGCTTCGTACTTGACAAAACCTCAAGATCATTGTCATTCATTTGTCAAATGTCAAGTCAATTAATTTTCTTGTTGGCAGTGTTGCCAATAGTTAAATTAAGTCTCCACAAGAATACAAAACTTCCAGGAAACCCTTAGAGCATACATATGTGGAGTGAGCGCTGAATGAGCGGAAATGTGGTCGGAGTAGAGAGAGAGAGAGACCGAGTCTACGCAGAGTCTATCTCTCTCACACAGTCTCCGTGACTGGTTGGTGCATTGCGCATGCGCTGAGGGTTATCTTGGGGAAGCTTGCGTGAGAGAGATAGTCTCTGCCTAGACTCTGTTACTCTCCCTCAACTCCGATCACGCTTTCCCTCGTTCAGCGCTCCCTCCATATATTTATATATGTATGCTCTAAGAGGAAACCATATTATACCACTATCGATTCCCTACTAAAATGGTCCCATACTTTTTAGTTTAAAATACAAAATAATATTTATCACATCATCAGTTGTTGATAGTCCACTGGACATAGGCCTCTCCCTAGAAAGAAGGTTCTGGCCTTTGGCCAGGCGGGTTGGTGTTCCGACTCTCTTACTGTGTAGAGCGGTGAGAGCGACATGCCCCGGGTTTGAATCTTACGTTACGTTACCACGGGATGTACCTCAGTAGTCAGTGATGAGGTAAGGCAGGGGGAACTCCAGAAGCCGCTGATGCGTTCCTGGAGCTCCTCTTCACTGCAGATGTAGGCCGCCGCCGGGGTTTAGTGGTTGGACCGATTTGTCGGGAGTTCCATACACGCCCTTCGTGCCCCAACGGCGCTAGATCCTCTAAATATTCATCCAGATATAGTCACAGATGTCTAAAATATTACGATCCCAATAGATTTACCAATAAAACAAAAGATATCCATTTGTTTTTAATGTGTGATGTCTAATTTACTCGACTTATTTGATTAGTGACCCCCCCCAAAATTTCAGGCTGGAACTGCGCCTGCCTCCCACCCCATCATGTGGGTATTAATTAATACCCACATGATACCCACAGCCTGTCACAAGAGTATACTGGACCACTAAAAGGTTTTATGATACTACACCAAGCATGGCTCTATAGTTAATAAGTTTAGTCACAGCCTACTAGCTCTAATTATATTATGAGACGTGATATACTCACTGAGTAAATTTTTCAATATACTGGCATCAACTTGTCTTTATTTTTTCTTGTTGAATACATAAAATATCAGCATTGTAATGTTTTTCAAAATATTTGCGGAAAAGTGTATAATGCAAGGAAGAAATATAAAACTTTTTCTTTCTGTAATTCGAAAAGATATAGTTTGGAGGACTATTAGTAACGATAGTTTTACAAGTGGTCATTGGAAAACTGTTTCATCTACAAGTGTTTACTGTAACCATTATCTGAAATTGAAATTGCCAAAAAATAAAGTTTTTGCAACATATGTGTGGATTGATGGAGGTGGTATAAACTTACGTTCAAAAGATCGTATACTGCCCCGAACTCCGAGTAATTTATCAGATGTTCCGGAGTGGTCTTTTGATGGAAGTTCGACTGGGCAAGCCAGGACTGATGACTCTGATACTCATTTAATTCCTGTAGCTGTATACCAAGATCCATTCCGAAAATGCCCACATGTACTTGTACTATGCGAAACTTATCACGCTAATGGAACTGCAACAGCATCCAATCACAGGGCTCAGTGCGCTAATGTATTGAGTCAAATATCAGATCTAGAACCTTGGTTCGGGATTGAGCAAGAATACACCATGTTTGATACAGATTTGTGGCCATTAGGTTGGCCGAAAATAAGAGGTTATCCCACTATAAAAGCAAAGTTTTCCTATTGCGGCATTGGAGAACACGTTGCAGGACGGGATATTGCAGAAAGTCACGCGAGGGCTTGTCTTTATTCTGGAATGGATTACGTTGGATCGAATGCAGAAGTAATGATGGGTTCCTGGGAATTTCAAGTGGGTACCACGATGGGAATAAAAGCTGCTGATGATTTATGGCTAGGGCGTTATTTACTTGGCAGAATCGCGGAACAGTATGGGGTAATTATAAGCTACCATCCGAAACCAATGGGAAAGAATCAACCGGGTATTGGGTGTCACCATAATTTCAGTGTAAAGAAAATGCGTGAAGATGGAGGACTCACAGAAATTGAAAGAGTCTGTAAGAGTCTTTGCCAAAATCACAAAGAGCACATGAAAAGTTATGGACTTGGCGATGGTCAAGAAAATCGTAAAAGATTGACAGGAAAATTTGAGACCGCTGCGTTTGATTCTTGCAAATGGGCGGTAGCAGATAGAAGTGCTTCTATAAGATTGCAAAGAAGCGTTATGGCAAAAAAGAAAGGATTCTTAGAAGATCGTCGACCGGCTGGAGATTGTGATCCTTATAGAGTTTGTGCTGTAATCGCAAAAACTTGTGCAGATGGTGCTACAGAAGGTTCTAAGAAAACGGTGTGCTAATGCATACACATAAATTCTATTTCACCGATTAATGTAAAACTTTTTTTAGAATAAAAATGTACTGGTGATATACAGTATAACTTCTAAAAACATTAGAAACAGGTTCTTTAGTTCATTCATTTTGTTACATTTGAAATTATACGCTTTTACAAAAATTCATAAAATTGCAAAAATAAAAGTATTTTTTTACAGAATTTTAAGTTATTATAAAAGAAAAGAAAATGGTGACTATGATTAAATGTATTAAATTTCACCATCCCAGCACCGTTTTTACAATTGAAAGAAGAAAACTCATGTACAAGCATTCCAATAATTCGCTATTAAGCAAGAGTCCTAATGTAATGTTTGTAGTAAAAAGAAATCTCTTGAAGCACTCTATCAACCACATCATGAACAAAAAGGTGCTGGACAGGTATTTACGATTGCCTTTACCTTGTAACAAAATCTTGGCGACATATGTGTGGATTGATGGTTCTGGTATCAATCTGAGATGTAAGGATCGAGTCTTAGATTGTGTTCCCTATAGCGCTGAAGCTGCTCCCTTATGGGGCTTTGACGGAAGTTCAACTGGGTTAGCAACAACAACTAACTCTGATACCCGTCTCCGGCCAGTTGGCGTCTACAGAGACCCATTTCGTGCAGACCCACATGTTCTCGTCCTCTCTGAAGTTTATAGAGGTGATACTCTGGAACCCGTAGCAACAAATTTTAGAACATTTTGTAACAACTTGGTACAACACCATAAGGCTGAAGATCCATGGTTTGGGCTCGAACAAGAATACACTATGTTAGATGTTGATGGCTGGGGCTTAGGATGGCCTAAAGGCGGGGGTTACCCTACCACTAAATATCAATATTCATATTGTGGCGTTGGCGCAAAATACATGGCTGGTAGAGACATAGTAGAAGCTCACGAGAGGGCTTGCTTGTATGCTGGTTGCGATTTTGAAGGTACTAATGCTGAAGTGAGCCACGCTTCTTGGGAGTGGCAGGTAGGCGCTACTGTTGGTATTAAAGCTCCAGATGATCTATGGATGACACGCTTCATTATGAACCGGTTGGCTGAGGATTACGGGGTAGATATAACATATCATCCGAAACCGTTTGGAATGTTACACCCTGGTATAGGCATGCATCATAACTTTAGCTGTGTAAAGATGCGTTCAGAGGGTGGCTATGACTTTATATTGGAATGTATAAAAAGGCTAGAGAAGGCCCATATGAAACATATGAAACATTACAGTAACGAAATTTGGTCAAATAAGATGAGATTGTCAGGTAAATTTGAAACCGCACCATTTGACAAGTTTTCTTGGGGCGTCGCTAACAGGGGCACCTCCATTCGCTTACAGAGAGAAACAAAACAAAAAAAAAAAGGATATTTGGAAGATAGGCGACCAGCTGGAGATTGTGACCCTTACCACGTTTGTGGATTGTTACTAGAAACTTGCTTAGGTCCTGCTAGTGGAGGTTCAGGAGGCAAAAGTGGCAAATGTGGGAAGTAAACAAGTAAATAAAAAAAGTATTGCTTTCGCTAAGCAATGATGTGAATTCGGAATAATTTAGCCTTTTAATAATGCGCAAATAATAAATACAATAGCCCTATTTAAGTAATTCAAATACAGGCGGTGGAGAGTGTGGCAATTTAGGAGTTAGTCAGGACTATTGATAGGTAGTAAAAATGTTGAGTGCTTAAAGCATAGTAAAAGTTTTATCCTACCACAATACCACCTTGTACTCATTCCATTGTCAATTGTTCACAGCTTGTACTAAATTACTGAATCATCATGTACATCAGTTGTTTTGTTTGGCAAGAACGTCTATTTTTTTTAAGAAAATGTTTAGATGTACATCTTGTATTATGCTTTCTTATCAATATATATAAAAATCAATGCCACTTTTCGTTGTAATTTTATAACACAAGAACGGGCTCACCTATCCAATCCAAATGTTTAGGCTTTGTTCGGAATATTTAGTAGATGGTTTATATGAAGTTTGCACAAAATCGGTCGAGCGGTTCTTCATTTATCGACATACACGCGGGCGGAGCCGCGAGCAACAGCTAGTTTTATAATAAGTTTCAAAGTCTGCAATCATATAACTAGACAACAAATCAAATACACATGGTCTAATATTAAGTTACATTTTTTTAAAGAAATATAAAAGCAATTTAGTGAAAAAAGAGCTACTTCTGAAACAATGTCTCGTAGCCAGCTTGAGGCAGAAATATATTATGCTGTAGCATGTCGTGACGGTACGTATACCCAGGGGCGGTTCCAGCCTGAAGTTTTGGGGGGGGTCACGAATCCACTAAGTCGAGTAAATTAGACTTTATTGCACAATACACAATATTATTTCACACAAAAAAAAAAAAAAGGGATATCTTTTGTTTTTATTGGTAAATCTATTGGGATCATAATATTTGAGACATCTGTGACAATCTCTGGATGAATATTTAGAGGATCTAGCTCCGTTGGGGGACGAAGGGCGTGTATGGAACTCCCGACAAATCGGTCTAACCCTAAACCCCGGCGGCGGCCTACATCTGCAGTCAAGAGGAGCTGCAGGAACGCATCAGCGGCTTCTGGAGTTCCTCCTGCCTTACCCCATCACTAAGGTACATCCCGGGGTAACCAGATTCAAACCCGGGACATGTCGCTGTCGTACCTCCCACCGCTCTACACAGTAAGAGAGTCGGAACACCGACCCACCTGAGACGACACCCCCGGTCGCACCGAGGTGTCGCGTCGTTTCCAGCGGCCACATCTCCCCTGCATGTGGCCACAACGACCCTTAACGGACGATTGGGGAGCAAGCGGCCTTTATCGCGCATCCTTCGTCGCCTCTTTCGAGCGGGATCGGCCATTTCCCGATCCCGGTTCCCCGATCGAGTGAATCGGTAGGTGATAAGTTGGTTCTCTCTATGCAAGCTTCGAAGCTCGGCAGAAAGGCTCCGACAGTGCCCGCCAAGCTCGTAGGGATTGCTTATGTGTGTTCTGACGATGCATTCTGGGCTCATGATACGGCGCTATCTCTTCGTCATTCCGACCGACAGATCGAATTTCGTCGCAGACCATTGTGTTCATGTCGGCTAGAATGTCGAAGGGTGGATTTCGTGCCAGGATCGTCGCCGCCTCGTACGAGATCGTACGGTGGCCTCGTACGATCCGTATGGCTGCAGACTAGCGAGTTGAGCATTACAGCGGGAAGATCCCGCCGGTGCCCCATAGAGGACCATGGATCGCACGACGCCCTTACGCACTCCCAAGCACAGAGAGGCAGCGAACTTCTTCCCGCGGTCCCCCGAGATTGGGCAGCAGACAATGTGGCACCCCTGCTACTCCTCGTACTGGGGACTAGTCGCCCGAAATGCTTTTCAAAGTTCTACCGATTGTCCATGATGAGGTACTTCATGTACTGACCCACTTGGACTTCGGTGTCATCCACCCGGAGGTATGAGCAGGGTGGTTCCTGCACGAAGTCAGACTAGTGCGAAGGCCCGCATCGTATACGAGGTTCCATAACAATGGGCCCAATACAGAGCCCTAGGGAACCCCACAACACACCTCCCTTCAATTTTCCACTCCGTTCCGATCGACAAACTTCACTGTCCTGTCGCGCTGATAGACCTCTATGACTGCACGCAGGTAAGTCGGCACCTCGTGATATTCAAGGGCCTCCCTAATCGCGCCCCATTGAAGGGTGCCGAAAGCATTAACGATATCAAGGCTAACTACCAACACCACCACCCTGATCGGACTGCCGACCCCGATAGGGAGCGAATACATCTATATATTAGCGTCCATTGTCGAGCGTCCCCGTTGTAATCCAAATTGGCAGTCCGATAGATCAGGGCCCACTCGCGACAGGTGCTCGCTGATACGGCCAGAGATAACTCTCAAGAGTTCCTATCCTTCCTATCCTTTGATTTCTTATCTCGATTGAACAATTATGGAAACTGATAAGAACAAGAAAATCAGGTTCTAGTAGCAGATTTTGGGGGGGGTCACGTCCCCTGTGACCCCCCCCCCCCTGGAACCGCGCCTGCGTATACCACGCAGTAGTAGGGGAGCCCTAGATGAAATTTCGGGGATTACTCGTGCTCGGCAGATTAACTTAAGGAGTAGTATCTTGATTTTCCAAAATACTCGGGCACTTAAATCGAGGGACCATTTTTTTATGTTTGCGAAACGTAATAGGATAAAAGAACAGTTAAATATAAATAATAATAAATATAAATATAAAATAACGAGCTCAATACTCTCAAGTGTCAAGATTTATACTTTGAGGGTAATGGCCTACGGGCCCGTGTCGAAAATTGATGGGTCATGTCAGGGTGGGGAACCAGCCGGAGACCTTTTTAACCGACTTCTAAAAAGGAGGAGGTTCTTAAAACATATTCTAGGTACCTAGCACACATTTTAATACTACTATTTAAATGAATAAAGAATTAGGTATAGGCAATTTATGAAGAACCAGTTTATTTTACGGTTTTAAGTGTTTTTTGGCAAAGAGTTTTCGTTGGATGTTTTTTGGAAGTCGGTTTTTTTTTAGAAAGATATAGGGGCATAAACAATAACATTCAGCACTATGCCATCACTTGTACCGACGTATCATCATATCGACATCTCTGTAAAAATGTATGGCTTCGCCGTTTCGCTACCATACCATCACGAAGGGGAAACGAACGCCTTTTGTGTTTGCAAATATCTAGTTTCTGAAGTAATGTGTTAAACGAATATTTAGTTTCTGAAGAAACGAAACAGCCAAGCCATACATTTTTACTGAGATGTAGAGTTTATGAAGTTAGGGTTGGTAGAGTTAGGGCGTGTAGATTCAGAACCTTGGCTCTACATAAGATCTGATTTCTTTTTCACAGGGTAAGCCATATGCAGTCGTCTTGGCAACATTTTACATGAAAATGTTTTTGGTGGGATTTCATTTCTTTTTGTAAGTTGCTTGAGGGAAAAAGCGCGGGAAACTTCAAGCGTACCGGTGCATTTTTTCTGGATAAAATTTTTAATTTTGATTTTTCATTATAAAAGGATCAGTTTTGTATTATATTGTAAATATTATTCACATTTAGTGTATATATATTAGTGTTAGTGTATAGTTTACCTGATTTGGTAAGTTGTTTTAAAAATTTTCATGAACGAGCCGCCTGACTTGGCGGACCCGGGGGTCTTTGTACCCCCGGCTGCTAATTTTGTAACAGTAGTATCGAATGAATCTGGGATGGAAACGGATGGTCCCAGTGCACAACGTGGTCATAAAAGAACCAGACTACATAAATTATGCAAAGTATGCAATAAAAAGAAAAGGAAGCACAGTCAGGCTGTTGATGGGAGCAAAGGTTGCTGCTGTGCTAGTGCAGATAATAGTGAGAATAGTGATTCTACTCCTACTGTTAGCCCGGTTGAACATATTAATCATAAAGTCACACCGAGTAGTGGTTCGGCCCCCCAGGGTTCAGTATCTGGAGTTGGTAGGACCAAGTATGAGGACAATGACATAGGCCCGTTTGTTATACACGTCCAAAAAGAAGTTAAGTCGCCCAATGATAGTATCACGTTACACCCGGTCACATTTGGCAGGTTTCTCAAGACCAATGCCATTCACAACATTGTGGAAGGATCCGTTAAGAAAATTGGTAGAAATAGAATTACTTTAGTGTTCTCAAATTTTCATGATGCGAATTCATTTATTTTAAATAGTGAGTTATCAAAAAATAATTTAAAAGCATTTATACCAACATTTCAATTAACACGAATGGGACTTGTTCGGGGTGTTCCATCGGAATGGTCACCCGAAGAAATCATCGAAAATGCTTCAGTACCCGATAACTGTGGCAAAATTATTAAAGTTAGGAGAATAAACTATAAGACTATCGTAGAAGGGTCTCCTGTTTGGAAACCAACGCAGAGTATAGTGATTACGCTGGATGGTCAAGTTCTTCCTCCACGTATATTCATGTGCTACAACTCATTACCTGTAGAGATGTATGTGTACCCCACTATCCAATGTTATAATTGTTGTCGCTTTGGACATACAAAAATTCAGTGTCGATCCAAACCTAAATGTTACAAGTGTGGTCAGGAACATACTGGTGATACTTGTGATGTTGAGGAGGACAATATATCTTGCTGCTACTGCTCTGCTAAACACTTTGCGACCTCTAAATTGTGTCCTGAATTTTTGCGCCAAAAAGAAATTAAGAGTGTTATGGCAGAAAAATGTATTTCATATGGCGAAGTTTCTAAAATGATTGCACCTACTTATAATTCTTATGCCAATGTAGCTAGTACTCCGGTTACTACTTACGCTTACCGAAATTCGCAGTCTTCTCATACACAAAATTCTCCTTCACACACTTCACATAAAAAAACAGTGTATATCAATCGTCGCCCTCCCTCCAAATTAGGTAAAGGCTACGACCGAGAACAACATCAACAATTAGTTAACGAATACAGGTTACCAACGTCACAAAATGGCTGTGCCTTTAACACCAATTCCGCAAATCCTACATTGATGTCAACATCAGATATAATCCAAATTCTCATCCAAACACTAACTCAATCTAATATAAAAATACCGACCAACGTTGCCCTTATAGTCGATATGTATAAAAACCCTCAACCTGTTAATAATGTTACTACAAACTCAGAACATAATACAATGGAACTGTAGAAGTGCAGTTTCTAAAAAAAACGAAATTATTTACTTGATAAATAAATATAAAGCTTCTTTGTTTGCAATCTCAGAAACCTGGTTAAAACCAGGTTCCATCTTCAAAATCAGTGGTTTTTCTTGTCTAAGAGATGACAGGACTGATGGGTATGGTGGGACTGCTCTACTCATTAGAAATACTGTCTCTTACTGTCCCCTATCTCTTCCAACATTTAATAATTTTTCCGTAGTAGCTGCACAAATAAATAATACTTGTATTGTTTCAATATACATTCCTTCCCCCTCTTCTTCAACTCTTCAACAGTTCAACAATCTCGTTTCTCTACTTCCTCGTCCTTTCATAATTTTAGGTGATTTCAACTCTCACCATATTTCTTGGGGTTGTACTCTTTCATCATATAGTGGTGACATATTATTAGATATATTTGACCAACATAACCTTTGTGTGTTAAACTCCGGGTCCCCAACTCGTCGTACAGGGCCAAATGAAAATGTTAGTGCAATAGACCTTTCCATATGTACCCCTAATTTCGCTTCATCTCTTGCGTGGTGCACTTTACCATCTTCTTATGGAAGTGACCACTTCCCAATTTTTATAACGCACACTCATCCTAGCAGTTCCCCTAATCCTTCAAGGCAACCTCGTATGAAGTACAAACTTAATAAAGATGGGTTATGGGATAAGTTTAAAACTCTTGTAGAGTTTAAACTTTCTAATTTACAAAATAATTTATCACACGAACTTATCGATTGTAATAATATTTTCACAAACGTACTTATACAAGCTGCAGATGAAACCTTCCCTGTAAAAACTTCAACCAATGGTAGAGTTCCTTCCCCTCCATGGTGGGACAGTGAATGCTCGCGAATGGTAAAAGCTAGAAAGGAAGCTGAAAAAAAATATAAAAATAATATGTCCGTATATAATTTTGAAATTGTAACTGATGCTATAGCGAAAGCTCGTAAATTATTCAAAGAAAAGAAATTTGAAGGATGGAAAACATTTTGCCTTTCCATTACCCCCAATGTAAATCCTTCTATTGTCTGGCAAAACATAAGAAGGTTTAGAAACGGTGTTACTAATTCTAATATTTCTGGCATCCCCCCTATTCTGAAGAACTCTTTTCTTAATCGTTTAGCTCCACCATTTGTTCCAGAACATGACCTCATTTATAACAACATTCCTTCTTCTATCTCTCAGAACCAAAGTCTACTAAATTCTCCCTTTACAATGCAAGAATTACAGGGCGTATTATCATCGGTTAAAGACTCTGCTCCAGGTGATGATGGCATTCCGTATTCATTCCTGGCTAATTTAAATCAAACCTCACTTGAATATTATTTGAACTTAATTAACAAGATTATGATGTCGGGTAATATTCCTCCAACATGGAAGTCCCAAACTGTTATTCCCATTCTGAAACCGGGGAAAACACCATCAGAACCTTCATCTTATCGACCAATAGCTTTGTCACCCGTAATTGCAAAAGTAGCTGAAAACCTAGTTAAAAATCGCCTTGAATGGATAGCTGAACACCGTGGAATTTTACCAGAATCTCAGTTTGGATTTAGGAAAGGCAGGAGTACGTTGGATAGTGTGGCTACCTTGGTAACTGATATTAGAGTTGCATTTTCAGAAAACAAATCTGTAATTGCAGTTTTTTTAGATATAGAATCAGCATATGATAATGTTCTTCTAAATGTCCTTAAACAAAAACTAGATATACTTCGCATCCCTGAAATTTTGGTTTGCTTTACAATTAACCTCCTTTCAGGTAGAACAATAAAATTAGATCAAACACAGGATGAAAGTAGACTAGTATGGAAAGGTCTCCCGCAGGGTTCAGTTCTAAGCCCTATATTATTTAATTTGTATACGTCTGATTTAGATTCTTCACTTCAAAATACATCAAATATCCTACAATATGCAGATGACTTAGTTTTATACGCTATTGGAAATTCAGCAAGTTCTCTGTGTTCTCAGCTATCTAACTCTCTTGATTATTTAAAAATCTGGATGGACAAAAATGGCCTGAGTGTATCTGCGAGTAAGAGTTCATTAGTCTTATTTACTCGACAACGTATTCCCATCCCAATAGCTATAGATTTCGATCATAACGAAATACCAGTTAAAAAACAGGTCAAGTTTTTGGGTATTATTTTGGACTCTAAACTTACAGGTGTTCCGCACTGTGATTATGTGGTAAATAAATGTCAAAAACTTCTCAATTTGATGAGATGCCTATCAGGTGTTTGGTGGGGTGCGCATCCGTTTTCCTTAAAACTTCTTTACGATGCTCTAGTTCGAAGTGTTCTTGACTATGGAATCTTCTTATTGGAGCCTTGTAACGTGAGTGCCCTTAGGAGATTGGATTCCATCCAATCAAAGTCCTTGAGAATAATCACAGGTGCTATGAAATCTAGTCCTATTAATGCATTACAAACCGAATGCAGTGAACCTCCTCTTAGACTGAGACGTCAATTTTTAGCTGATCGATTGTTTTTCCGTGTTTTACAGTTTTCTAATAGCCATTTAATTCAAAAACTTCAGATACTTGCTGATCTCATTGAGTCGTCAAATTACTGGAATAACAAATCTCTTCCTTGTTTAGTTAAAAGTTATATTCGATTTAAATCATTTAATGCCCCGACACATCGATCTTCAAAACTTGATTTGTTTAATAATAAATTCGAATCCTTAATCCATGAGCCATCTATTAAATACATTTTAGATATTGATAAAAATAATGCTAACCCCCATTTTAATTTCATTGTTGAACAAAATTGGCCTGAGTGGCACCGTATTTTCACTGATGCATCCAAGCATGAATCTGATAATTTTGTGGGCGTAGGAATATATCATGCTCAGTATAATATCGTTCAGAAAGTAAAGTGTCCACCTGAAGCAACAGTTTTTACTGGGGAATGTCTTGGCATCCTGAAGGCTCTGGAATATGTCTTACTTTTAAAACTTAAAAATAGTTTAATTTTAACCGACTCCATGAGTGCCCTTCAGGCGCTCTTGAGATATCCTTTTAAGTCTAAACCACCATTCCCTCTTATAGCGCATATTAGGAGTAAACTTTTTGACTGTGTTGTGAAGGGCTTTTCTGTACTTTTTATCTGGATTCCGAGCCATTGTGGAATAAGTGGTAATGAAAGAGCTGACAGACTTGCCAATGAGGCTGTGGTGTGTGGTGATACTGTTCCGTTTAAAAATTATACTCAGGACTTGGCTACTCTCCCTAGACTTTATCTTGGGGATTCCTGGGATAGAGTTTGGGAAGAAAGTGTCCGTTCAAAAGGGAAATACTACTTTAGTATACAACCGAAAATTCCTCGTAAACCTTGGTTCTCTGTCCTCAAACTTGGCAAGATTGCGACAACCATTCTAATAAGAATGAGGTTAGGTCACACCACGTGTCCAGCACATCTGGCACGATTTCATATTATAGATAGTCCTCAATGTGAATGTGGATATGACTTTGGGGATCTGAACCACATATTCCTTTCCTGTCCGATTCATGACCGTACTTCCTTTTACAAAGACTTGATATCACTCCGTGTTCCTTTCCCCACTTCCATAAAGTCTCTTCTTTTTTCTTCTAACCCCTCCATATATAGTGTTCTTTCGAATTTTATTCATAATAATAACATTCGCCTTTAAATTGTATAAATATTTATATAAATATTAATATTTACGTGCCTGCTATTTAATCAAAATATTTAATGTTATGTATGTAAGTATTATAATATATACACATTCCTGATCCTGTTAACTTTGTTCCAAATTCCGTGAAATTGCCTTTTCGCGATAAATTGTTTCCCTAACTTTACTTTGTGTCATTCAAAGTTCAAATGCCAAAAATAAAACTTGACGCTGGCAAATGCACTGAAGTGCGAGCCAAGTTCCCTGCCAAATGGGAGGAAAAAAAAAAAAAAAAAAAAAAAAAAAAAAAAAGTTGCTTGAGGCACTTTTTTTTCTTTTTTTTGGGCTGTATTTGTTGTACATCTTCTTTCTTCTTTCGAAAAAGTCCGTGTACCAAAAATAAAACCTCTAACATACACATTTGTGGAAGTCTCATACAAACTTCCACCCCCCAAATTTGGGGGTTAGGGGGCAAAATTAATAGGTTTATGAATTTTTTTGTTGTTTGTATACTAAACTTAGTTTACATACCAAACTTTAGCTTTCTAGCACTTCAGGAAGTACCCTAACAGTTTTGAAGATCATCAGTGTGTCAGTGACGAAATCGGTGTTTTTTAGGTATCAATAAAATCTAAAGTATCAGAGCTATGCAAATGAAACTTTCTGTGTTTCATTAGTCTATTGGTAACATCATATCCTGAGAATTTGAACGATCTGGTATATCGGGAACCAAAGTTATGAGGGTTCAAAAAAACGACGAAACACTTCTAGAAAAGGTAGGTAGTGCCCTTGCGCTTCGCTTGGCTCGTCTTGGCGGGGGCACGACCGTGCCCCCAGATCTTGTTTTCTTAGACCATGAATATGTCAACAGTTGGCCACGCGGGCATATTGAAATACGTCAAGGAAGATTCGTTGCCTTGGACACGAAGATTTGTTATGTCAATTCCTAAATATAAAATTGTCGTGTCACAATGTTAGTTACCATACTCCTCTGCAACGGCTAGGCCGATTTTTATGAAATTTGGTGTGCATATCGGGTAGGTCTGAGAATCGACCAACATCTATTTTTTATACCCCATTTTTTCTTTAGTTATGGCAAAACAACGTTTGCCGGATCAGCTAGTAATGTATAAAATTATTCATGGTAGCCATATACTACTGCATAAATAAAAAATAAATAAATAATTATAATTGCATAAGTTGATAAAAAATAATATGCAATAGCTTTACCGCGGCAGTCCCCGGGTGCCACATGTCTTTTTTTATATATCTTGAATTATTTTTGAGATATAGGGCAGAGCGCGTGCAGTGTTAAACTATTTAGAGTATCATGGTATCATTCGAGGTCAATTTGTAGATCCGATTTAAAACACGCCGTTTATAGTTTATAAACATATAATCTAAACAATTTAATTTTTTTGATCAACTATTACGTTATAATTAATCATAATTGTTCAATAATTCAATATCTATTAATTAAAATTATTGCCCACTTGTATTGTACTTTACAGGCCAGCTACTTTACAGCTTTAGTCTATTTTTGTGATTGTCTTATAATTGATAATTTAGTATCATAGATATCAGTCGTACAAATTGGTATGTCCACTAATCAGAAGCTTACGTGAGAGAGACAGACTCTAACCAAACTCAGTCTCTCTCTCTCTCACCACTTCGATCACGCTTTCCGCCCGTTTAGAAGCCCCTTGATATATTTATATGCTCTAAGTATCGCATTTATGATACTCTACGGCAACACCATAGACAACAAATTAAAAAAATAACCTAGTCGCCATTTTAACTCTTTGCTCTATTCCTTTTCGTCATATGGCGAATTAGGTGCGTTCTCTATCGTCCGCCATATTAAATGAAATCAATAAAATAAGACAAAATGTCGCCTTACTAAAGTGCGTGAAAATAATCCACTAACATCCAATATTTGTGTGATTAAATCATCAAGAGGATTACGATGGAGAATTCTTACGGAGTTGGAATTGTGAACAGATATGCGCTTTTTCTGGACGACGAGTCCGATCCTCTTGATGCGTTAAAAGCGCAAGAGCAAGCCAAAGAGCTGAAAAGAAAGTCCAAGGAAGCAGAAAAAGAGAATAAAGGCAAGCCAGAAATCAAACCTAAAGGCGGTACTCCCGCCACAAGGAAAGGAATCAAGGAAACCCAAAATGTGAAGACACAAGACAATAGGAGCGGCGAGCCCCCCAAGAGTAAGGGGCCTGTCAGACCTTCCAACGAGCGGAACGCAGAGCGTCCTCCCCCGCGTCGTCGTGAAGACCGGCCTCAAAACGGTGCTATCGAGAATAAAGATGGGGCGCCACGGCCACCTAGGCGCGAGTTTGGCGATCGCAAACCCAACTATGAACGACGCAATTTTAGTGATAATCCGGATGGAGCCGAACGTCGCGGACCAAGACCGCCGCGTGAACCTCGAGACGGAGTGCGCGGGCCGCGTCCGTATGACAATCGAGGCAAGCGTGAATTTGACAGGAGATCCGGCTCCGACAAGACCGGTGTAAAGCCGGTCGACAAACGTGAGGGTGCCGGACCTCACAACTGGGGCACGCTGAAGGACGACATCGACGAACTCAATAAAACCGGTTCGGAAGGTGAGGTAGTGGAAGAGAAGGCTCCCGAAGCGGCCGGCGCTGGCGCCGGTGACGGACAACAGCCGGAGGCCGAGCGCGCGGCGCCCACCGAGGAGGAACCGCGCGAGCTCACTCTCGACGAGTACAAGGCGCTGCGTAACGCTCAGCGTACCGCTCCTCAGTACAATCTGCGAAAGGCCGGAGAGGGCGAGGACCTAAGCCAGTGGAAGAATCTTGTAAAGCTGGAGCGCAAGAAAGAGGCCGAGGAGCGAGGTGAGGACGAGGACAGTGACGACGAGTATGACTTGGCTGACTATCCACAGCGCGTAGGGCGCCAGAAGCGCGTGCTAGGCATCGAGTTCACGTTCAACGACACGGCCCGGCGCGGCGGCACGGGCCCGCGCGGGCGAGGCCGTGGGCGCGGTCGCGGGCGGGCGGCGCCGCGCGAGGAGCCGCTGGAGGAGCGCCCGCAGCTGCGCGAGCCGGTGGCGCCGCCGAAGGTGGACGACAGCAAGGATTTCCCCTCTCTGGGCTAGACTCACAGTGAGTCTACACACTCTTCTCCCTTTCGATAGTTACAAATTAAAAATATTGTATGTACTGTTATTTTTTAGTAAATATACAAATATTTACACGAGTGCGTATTATATTACATTTTTGTTGACTTCCTCGGAAGTCATCTTCGATTCTAATTCTATATGATAACTACCGTTGATCAGTGGCTCGACCGGTTATGGCCGGTCTTGTAGACCTCGAAGAGGGGGAGGAAATAATGTTTAAGGTTTTAAGTTTGAATTCACATAGCTACCGCATATGGAATTAATAATAACAGTAGCTTTTATTATATTGTAATCACAGCTTATGATTTAACTTTGATGAGTTTGATGGATTAAGGTTTTAAACTTACAGACAGTGACGAGTGAGAATTACCTTGTCTCGATTTAAGAGTAGAACATTGGGAGAGTAACCTTTGTTGCATTTTATCATGAGTTTGTGTTGACAAATGCAGACTGGGAACTGTAAATAGTTGATATATGTTTAAAGATAAGGCTTTAAAATAACACGGTTGATTTTGTTGTTACACAACTTCAGAAAAATAAACATTTTGTATGTGTGATCATTTGCTTCATTATTTACCTGTCTGTATTCCTCCCCCCACAACACTAAAGAATATTTCTTGTTTCCATAATGAGCCCAAGGTATGATTGTTAGGTTGAGGTAATGAAACAATTTGTAATCAAGTTATGATGTATATTGACATGTTTTATCACTTTCACACAAAAACAGATTTCTTAAAATTTACAGATAAACAATACACAATTTCAGTAAATATTCAACATAATAGAAATACATATTGCTTAATAAAATAAATGTTACATAGTGTAAGGTCATAAGCATAATAAATAATTAAGTTGTGGAACATCAATACTATTGTGTGAGCTGAATTTTGAGACAACAGCTAAGTGTTGTTCTTGGAGGGAGTACATTTAAAATATTTAAATGCACAATCAATATTTGACAGCTGGGCTAGAGAGTACAGGTAGTGTACTGAGACAGTTGAAACTGTTGTACACAATCTTAGATTGAAATGTAACACATTAAGGATACAATTAGGTTAACTATTGTAGTTGACTAGTAGTTTATAAAATGAAATCTTGCCTAAAGTGATCTTATGAAATACATACTTACATTACTGTAGCATACATTATTTTTGCATATTTCATGATAAGGAAAAGTTACATGTCTGAAACACCACATATTTTTGTAATTTCAAATCACCATTTAATTTATAGGTGTCCAGTTACAATATAGTATAAATTAGTGACGTAAAAGCGTAATTACTAAATACAGGACTCGGGTCCCGTTTCACAGCCACAATATACATTCACTTATATACAAGCGTTAACAAAGTACAAACATGGGACACGAGTCGGATACAATAATAAATATCTAGGCACATCTACATCATAGTCAATCATATTTCTAAAGTACTACTATCTTTGTTCATTCGCTTAACTATAAATTGACTACTATTTACATCGACAGTGATACATACTCATGATCGGTTGCAATTATTTACATAGTTTATGGGATGATTTTATATTAGACCGGGCCGTGGCTGTGGTCCTCGTCGGTAAGCATGCACGGATCACGTACATGTTGCAGTGGGTGGCCCAGATGAAGGGTAGACGGCACGGCTCGGTGTAACGTAACCAGTGGTAGTGGAGGTTCACTCGATGCCGAAGGTGTTGGTCTCCTCGACGGCCAGCAGCAGCTTCTCGTGCAGGGTGGCGGCGCTGGGGTAGGGCGGCAGGTCGAGGCGGTTGAAGCAGGTGTGCGCGCGCGGCAGGGACTCCACGCGGCCCCAGCGCTCCACGCAGAAGCGGCGCGGGCCCTGCGAGCCGCGCAGCGCCGCGAAGCCCTCGTACGGGATCGACGACGTGCCCGTCACGAACTGCACCAGCCGCAACCGCTGCTCGTTCGAGAACCTGCAACACGACTCCTGTTACACTATGTTCACTTGTGTCCAATTCCCTGACTGCCACAAGGGCTTCGGGCCTAGGCAATGCACGGATCACTGTGAACGCCCTCTGCCCCATCTAGGGGACATAGGACCTTCAGTCAAGTATATTTCTTATTTGACTGCTTCGGTGGCGCAAGTGGTAGCGTAAGTGACTGCTGTATTTGAGGTCTCGGGTTCGATTCCCGGGACGAATCAAATGTTTGTATGATCTGCAAATATTTGTTTCGGAATTTGGGTGATTTCTATGTTTATAAAAAAAGTAAATATGTATGAAAAACAGTTGTCTAGTACCCATAACACAAGCTCTGCTTAGCTTGAGACCGGATAGCGTTGTTAGATTTCCGAAAATATATATATATAAATATAAAAAAATATATACCTATCTCCTTTGTAAAGAACCGAGTCCCTTTCGATATCATTCGTATTCATATCTTTTATGGCCAGGCCTTTATGACACTGAGATAGGCTGTTATCTGCTATGTTAAGCAGTTCAAGTATGAAATTACATAGTAACAAGGTTAAGTCTTGCTGAGCCAATTAGAAATGCCATAAATGAATATAGAAAGTTTGATTAGAATAGTATTTGCACTACACGTTATTACCTCTTTGTGTAGAGACGCCACTAATTTACTCAAGCTTATAATTCTGTCTATGTTGAAATTACTCAGTCACGAAGTCCTGATTTGCGATTTTAGTATTATTTAGTTATCAATGAATATCAAACGCCAAAAGATTACCTCGTGTTACACAATGTCAACAATGGCACGACCTTAAATTGGTTAGCACGTGGTTCGGTCCACGTGCTCACCAATTTGTTAACCTATATATTTGTTATGATAGAGAATATTGATACTTGTATAATAGTCGGCCTGAAATAGTACTCGCTACGTAATATCTATTACGACTATTTACGCCTATGATTTACGCAGTTTTTTTTCTAAAACAAGGTGGCAAACAAGCGCGTTCATGAGAACCTTTTTAACCCCCGACCAAAAAGAGGGGTGTTATAAGTTTCACGTGTCTGTCTGTCTGTGGCACCGTAGCTCCCGAACGGATGAAGCTATTTCAATTTAGTTTTTTTTTTGTATGAAAGGTGAGTTACGTGCGAGTGTTCTTAGACATGTTTCATGAAAATCGGTTGAGCCGTTTAGAAGTTATGGGGGTGAAAGTGGGGAAGAGTAACCGAATGTTTGCAAAAATATCATCGAGTGGGGTCTCAAATGAAAGCGCATAACGTTTTTTTTTACTTTTTAAAGGGAACTAAGGGTTTTATATCGGATTTTTTTTTTAATTTTGAGAATTTATAGTTATGTACCTACCTACGACAGAAGTGCTTCCTTGTCAAAGTAATTTTGTGTTCCTATACAGTCTGTAATACAGGTATTTGTGTGTACCAACAGACTTACTGACGTACAATTTGTCTCATTTGTCATTGACTTCACTCTAGACAGCGTACTTTCCCGACCGAATATTTACATTTCCGTGTGCAATAGGAGGCAGTATTGTCTTGAAACATGCAGGGTTTGTGAAGAGAAACACCCTTTCAAACTCTGCAATTAATTTGAGACAATCGCGCACGCGTTTCTGCTTTTCTTTGTTCTTCCAAACACGTGTTCGGAACTCCGCGTAAGTTCCTTAAATCGAATTGCGACACTAGAAGCTTAGCCGAAAGTTTACAAGAACAATTTATATCATACAAAGTTATTTGGTATATTTTCATTTCAGTAACATTCACAAGATATAAAAAAACGTGGGATATGTACCAATTGTTCATATAATTTCTTTACATAGCTATAACATTGTTATTTGTTAAACATATTTTGTATACCTAATGTTATTGGATTTAACGTTATTTTAATCGAGGATCAATATTTCTATTGTCAAAAATATATATTGGTAGGTACCATTATTATGTTAATCCGAACTTGGTAGATAGCTAACTGATAGCAGTTATAAAAAATGATCAAAATTTTACTTCGCGTTTTTATATTATTAGATTCGATTTTATATCAAATGGACCTATGTGTTCCCTGTTCCGTGTGTCTCAAATTCAAAGTGTGAAAAACCCATACTGGTTTCAAAGCACAAACAAAAATAAGCACACAGAAAGTTAATACGCTTCCCGACCTAGAAAAACTGAATATGGTTATTTCTCAACTGGAGAAAATAATTTCTCATTAAGAATTTGAAATCTAGCTTATTTTGTGGTATATACAGACCTATCGATAGCTTGCCAGAACCAGATGATAACAGGATGTGCGTCGTGGTACCCGCCCCTGTACTCGGTGTTGTTCCTCCAGTCCGCGACATCTAGTTCGGGAGCGCCCGCGATCACAAGTTCTAGCTCTCGGGCGTCAAACGCCGCCACCAATCGTGGGTCCACTACCTATAACAACAGATAACAATTATTTATGACTATCAGACTACATATTTTCCCAGGCCACAGCATAACATATGCTTATACTGTTATCTTTCTAACCACTAATGGAGTTTGCGGTTATGTGGTAGTCAGACCTTCATGACATACATACATACTCGGTTACAATAATTGTATTGAAACGCATTCCGCCATGTGAAAATATTTCTAGTAGACCGGAACTTCGTACCGCCATATTTACATATCTATCTCAGCTTCCCAGATGCAGTGTACAGTCGCGGCCAAAAAAAAAAACTTTTCCCGTTATCTTTTCATTTTTCTTATACACAAACCTTGTCCTAACAATAAGGAACACATAAAAAAAGAATTATTTAATTTGGTATATCGAGCAATAGGAGACGTAAACGACGCTACGGTCAGCTAGTATGTAATACATCTCAAGTAATTCAAATATTGAACTGCACGATTGGCCTAGTGGTTTAGGCGGTCACCACGCCGCTCTCTACTGCGCCAAGTGTTGTGGGTCCAAACCCCATATGGGACAACACTTTGTGTGATCCACAAATTGATGTTCTCAGTCTGGGTGTTCTTTGTGTCCGTTCCATGTATGTTTATAAAATCCCCGCGACACAGGATTTATATTCCTAATGCGGAAGTTGTCTTTAGCAAAAAAGTAATAGTATCTTATGGGTAAGTAATAGTTACTATTTCGTACATGTCTTTAATTATTTCTTAGTAAATACTCTCCAACTTTAAGCATTTAAAATTACAAATTGTTGTCTGTGCTTAAGAACAGTATTTGCGCACTTCGCGCCATCTTTTTAGTGGTGGAGGCAACAGACGATGGCACCTAAAATGTAATCTTAGAAATATCAGGATTTAGAAAGAAGGTTTTAGCTTACTGTACCACGCAGACAGATTTGTATATAGTTTGTTTTGTGGCGATGTCCACATAAGCATGGAGTATAGAGGTAGGTAAGGAGTACAATCTCTGATGGGCTCATATAGGGAAAATTGTCCATCAAACATGACTAAATAATAGTTCGAGAACCGACCACAGAGGCGCTAGAGTGTGACGAGAGTGTAATATCGTTTTAATTCTTTTTATGAAATTGTGGTTTAAATATTAAAAACTTTGCGTAGTAAGTGTCCGACAAACATAATCAAATAATTAAATTGTGGTTTAAATATTAAAAACTTTGCGTAGTATCCTGTCCGACAAACATAAACAAATAATAGTTCTAATATTAGTATAGTTCTAGTTCTAGTTATAATAGTTTCTAATTCTTTAAAATTTACACTCGTTGCACAGTGGCGCCACCTAATTAATGCATTTTGGCGGACACTTTTTTAACATTGAGATTTTACTCCTTATCTCTACACTCCATACACATCAGGAAACAAAATATACTATAGCGCCATCTACTGAAGACACAATGAACTGACTGCACGGTTGTGATACAAGCAGTCGCCATGCTACTTTCTACTGCGTCGAGTGTTGTGGTGCCGTTTTTTGTATGTATGTAAAGTTTCTCGCAACAGAGGATGTATACTCCTAAAATAGAAGTTGTCTGCTTAAAAAAGAAAAAACTACGGCGTATCAGTTTCGCGACTAATCTACTAATCCTGTATCGCAATATGGAAATTCTCTCGCCGAGTAGCATATATAGCTGCAGGTCCACCAGACATGCACGCTCCTTTTGTGTTGGAGGAACATGACATTCGTTCCTCTGCAGTTTCAAGTTTTCGTTCTTTTTGCAGTGCTGTTAATCTGCACAGTTTTTATAGTACAGGATTTACTTAACGTATGTTATTTGATTAATGCATTATTATGACAAGAATATGTTGACTACAGTTCTCTTCTATGGGTATTTATATTTTCGAATTGAAGTACAGAATTGTTTTTTTCATACTCTCTTTTTTAAAAGTATGTGGATTTTGATATTGATAACTTATTCTGTTACGAGATCAATCACCACTCCTGCCGCCATAAGCCTATTTTGTGACAGGTTTACAAGATACACAGTATTAATTTATAACCTGGTTAATTCAAAATATGATTAACTTCCTGTGGGAGAGTCACGCTTCGGCATGAATGGGCTGGCTCGACCGGAGTGATACCACGGCCTCACAGAAAACTGGTCTGAAACAGCGCTTGCGACCGAGTGAGTGAGGATACCGGAGGCCTAACTCCTCCCCATCCCGTCGTGACGCCTCTGGTGTTGCGGGTGTCCATGGGCGGCGGTAATCGCTTACCATCAGGCGGTGCGTCTGCTCGTTTGCCACCTATTCAATAAAAATAAAACTTATACTAGAGGGTGCTAGTAGTCTAGTATGTAACAATATAGGGCTGGCTTGCCTCATGGAATCCTCTGACGAGCCACTCGGTCTGTTCAGCGACGCCTCTCTCGACCCTCCACCGCACAACTCGCTCCAGGTATTCCTTCTTGTTCCGCTCCGTGACGGCCACGTCCCGGCCGCCTGGCTTCAGCTCGCGCTCCAGCACTCGTCCGTCTGCCAGGCGCTCTGACACCGCGAAGGTGAGCTCCAGAGAGGACACGCAGCGGGCTGTCTGGAATTCAAATAGTTCAGGATGAGTAACATTTGAAATTAAAAAATCATTAAAATTTACTATGTATAATATTATGCGCTCGGTTGATATGCCAAAGATAGGTAAATAAGATAATAGGTAGTAGAGCCACGCTGATTTCAGCACGAACGGGCCGGCTCGACCGGGGCGGTACTACCCTCGCACAGAAAATCAACGTAAAATGACAGCGTTTGTGCTGTCGTGTTTCGTTGGTGAGTGCGAGACCGGAGGCCCAATTAGTCTAGTCAACAAGTTCCATACTTGTTGACTAGACTAAAAGATGCACAAGCATCACTAGGCCGCCATAGTGTGGGTCGCCATACTGCATTGTTGTATTCGCAATGAGTATGGTGGCCACCACTCGTGGATTCTGCTTATGCTTTCCATCAGGCAGAGTAGAGTCATTTTGGCAGGCCAAACATAAAAAAAAAAAAAAAAAAAAAAAAAAAAAAAAAAAGATAGATTCTTAGTAAATTGTGGTGTCATGGTAACCAACGCCATCTGTTATGTAGTAATGACACGATGACGACGATAAAAGACTGCTATCTGCAGTGAAGTTTGGCGATCTCAGGGCAGGTCACTGTATGTACTTTATAATAAAAATCAGGTAAGTGGCATTTAAATTCGCTTATTATTTATTATCGAAATTGACTTTTATGAAAACATACAACTCATGAATTTAAACGCGTTGTCTCTCCTAGTGGAGTCCAGGAGTCTCCATGAGTACCTAAATGTAGGCCTCTTATCTACTCTCAAGTTTTTATAGGCTGTTACGAAATAGGCGCAAATTAAGCAGTTGGATCATTTAATTACTACTTTCGTCCATTTGAAGGGACTCCATTGACGCCCTTTTGGTACACCAAGATTCAGGGGAAGCAGCGAAAGTATTGCTGATTTTCTGTGAGGTCGTTGCATCTTCTTCACGTGACAATCGTTGTACGCTGTAGTTGTATGAGTGAAGTGGTTACCTGCAGCCACCGCAGCGAGGCAGCGAACTGTGCGTCCAGGGCGTCGACGTCCTCGAGCGCGGGCGACAGGCGCAGGAGAGCGCGGTACAGCGCGCGCGTGAACCACGCCTCCAGCAGGTAGCCGTGCACCAGCGCCAGCCCCAGCACGCGCCCAGAGAACCGGAACCTGCACCACACACCATATTATTACTAGCTGAACCACGCAACCTCGTTTGCGTCTCCTATCGCTTCTTCATTGGTGCTCCGCTCCTATTGGTCTTGGCGGGATGATATATAGCCTATAGCCTTCCTCGATAAATAAGCTATCTAATACTGAAAAATTTTTCAAATCGGACCAATGGTGCCTGAGATTAGCACGTTTAAGTAAACAAATAAGCTCTTCAGCTTTATATATTAAGTAGGTATAGGTAGGGTTTTGAGAAACGTGTATAACCGCTCTATATATTAATCTATTCGTGATCACACAGTTGTGGGTCCTGGTATCCTGTAATACAGGGTTTTAACCGACGTCCAAAAGCAGGAGGTTCTCAACTTGATTGGTAATTTTTTTATACCTAAGTATCGCAGGCACCCACGATCCACAACCTAAAATGTCAAATTTTTATGTTGTAATGTTAACCTATTTCCATTGTATTTCAGCTTCGGTACAAATTAATCATTTTATTATCTTGTATCAGCTCAAACAAAGTTCTTTAAAAGGAAACCTAGATAGATATCAACCAGTCCATGGATGCCCAGCGAGGCTCAAGTAAACGGTATTACAGTATGCAAGAATAATTCAAAACAAAAACAAAGTACTCTGTGATGTTTCAAAGTTGCTGTTAACACAACATTATCAAAAACCCTAGGAGAGCCACGCTTCGACATGAATGGGCCGGCTCGACCGGAGTGATACCACGGCCTTAGAGAAAATAGGTGTGAAACATTGCTTGCGCTGTGTTTCACCAAGTGAATGAGAATATAGGAGGCCAAAGGCCGGCAACGCACTTGTGATGCCTCTGGTGTTGCGAGTGTACATGGGCGGGGGTAATCGATTACCATCAGGCGATACGTCTGCTCGTTTGCCCGTCTATTCCATAAAAAAAAAACACTGTCGCCTGTATTTGTTAAAGGGGGTAGTTTATGTATGTGGGGTGTGTATACCCGAATCAAACATACATAGAAATGTTACCAACCGTTCTAATGGTAATCCTTTTACGTAAAACGGCACAAATACATTTATTCCCCAACACCCTACGCGTATCCGCTTCTTACAATGTAACAGTAACCACAGTAACCTACATTTGTCGGTAACCACCGTATGGTACTACAGAAATAGAATATACTTATTGTGAAATTGGCTCTTGCTTTCTCTTGTAGGAATTCCATTTATGTTTTCAGCTAGAGCTACTAATATTAAAATACCCAAACTATTGTCAATTAATTTCTTAAATAATTACAAATTTAAAAAAAAAAAAAACGACTTCAATCTGGACCAAATTTAAATGGGATCATTCGGGAAGCACCAGCTTTCAAATAAAAAGAGAATCATCAAAATCGGTTCACCCAGTCCAAAGTTATGAGGTAACAAACATAAAAAAAATATATATATATATACAGTCGAATTGAAAATCTCCTCCTTTTTGAAGTCGGTTGAAAAGCTTCATTTAATAGACCACTACTGATCTAAGGCCTCCATTCTAAAAAAGGTTTTAGCTTACGTACCTACTATACATAACGCTAGCCTATGTATAAAAAAACTATTTTTAAAAGTTATACATTAATACATTTTCGTTTCCAAAACAATTCCGTTACACATCAATAAAAAGTAATCTAAACAGAGTAGTAATATGATACGATGCGGTTGAAAGTTCCGCACGGTTGGCGTTGTCGCGTTGTCGCAAGCACAAAAGCTGCATCATTCATCATTGGTTTGTTTGTCCGAAATATGATACATAATGTTTGTAATAATAAACGAACTAAGTTTCGGTTCGTGGTCGCCGAATGTGGAGTAAAAATAAACAGGGAGGGCGCGCGGGCGGCGATTTATTTAAAGAACAGAAGTTTTAATATGCTTTTAGCTTTTGGGGACGATGCAGGCATAGTGCAGTTTTTATGTTTTTTACTCATCTAAAGTTTATTCAATCTGCTCTGTGGGTTTCTGGACATCAGTTTAACTCAAGAGATAGAGTTTGGTTAGTACAGTTACTTAGAAATACTAGTATTCTTAGATTTTTTTTGTATTTAAACCTGAGAATGAGTCCTTAGCGCAATTTTGAGTTCTATGAGAATAATAAGAAACACTGTTTCTCGTCATCAAATACATATGTTTACAAATTTTAGGGAACGCTATTAGTTCATAAATAAATTCTTATTTACTCAAGAAAATGCTTTTCCACTACACTTAATTTAATCGGAAAAAAATTAGAGAAATTGCTTTTAAAACTGTAATCGCTCATTCTTATGTAACTAATCGAGTTAAGTAAATTTTATGAACTTTTAAGAAGGCGTTTGTAAACATGAAATTGTTAATATTTTAGCCCTTTTTAATCAATTTAAGTGTTTATATATAAAAAAAACTATGGTTCATGTTTTAAAACAACACATTCAAACGCTTGATGATATCGGAATAAAGTATGTGATTAGTGTCAAAGTTCGTTAAAAAAATGATTAAAGAAATTTCTTACAGCGACAAATCCTCATCAAACTGGATGTAATCTTTAACGTAAGATATTCTACTGAATTTTAGATTTTTCAAAGTATACATTTGAATGTTAAGGTTGGCTATACGCACTTGTCTATAGTCATTAGTGGGTAAAGGACCTCTTAGTCACCATAGACAAAGACAATCATACCATACATCATGTCATACCATACAAGGTTCCATTAAACCAAGAACCGTTATTCGAATGGTTGTCATTACCTCACAAAAGTACTTAATTATTCAATCAATAGATATTTATCGGCTGGACAACTTTGGCTCGTCCGGTACGTACACATTAGTTAATGACAATGGGTGGTTGTTTTAATAATAGCTACTTAGTTTGTATAAAATATATTCAGGGTACTTCCAAAAATCAATAGTAATCGTTCCAGCCTAGACAAGTTGCAAGTGTTTAGCGTCGATTTTCTTTTTACAGTCGCTAATGCCGCTATCCTCTGACTCTACTCTGCCAGATGGAAAGCATAAGTAGAATCCAAGAGTGGTGGTCACTATACTGCGAATGCAGACAATGCAGCATGGTGACCCACACCATGGCGGGCTAGTGATGCTTTCGCATCATTAGGCCTCCAGTCTCGCATTCACCAACGAAACACGACAGCACGATCGCTGTCATTTTACGTTGATTTTCTGTGCTTCTTCTGTGTTCTTGTCTTATTAACTACGTTATTACTTAATTTACTAACATTAACGTTTGTTAGAATGTCAATTTGGCTAGGTATGCAGGTGGTTTCTCAGGCTAACATTATTCAGGTTCCCATAGACATATCCCAAAAAATAGTACAGAAACAATTAGACAAACTTAGCCAGACATCTGAATTAGAGCCCAACTTTCATATGAATTCTATACTTCTCTTCAGTTTATCGTCATGTCATATATCAATTTTGGGCTACTCGCATGAAGTTCCTGTCAGTCATCTGCGCTGAAGATGCCGCTTAAATTCTATAAAATATTCTCCATCAATACAATAAAACCGGCTTCCTTTTTTTTTATTTGACTACGGCAAAGCCAAAGGAGGGTTATGATTTTGACAGCCTATGTATGTATGTTCATCTGTTCCTCATAGCTCCTTAACTACTTATTAGAACTGGACAAACGAGGTATCGTTAGAAGCGTCTTGATCGTCCGCTGGTTGTAGCAGTTATAGGCTATATGACATGTCACTGAATCTAATGTGGCGCCCTCTAGCCGACATAAAGTACTGTATTATTAAATTTAAAAGAACTATGTGCGCTACATATAAGGCAAATGGATGGCATGGACTTGTTCAAATTGATTACAGCTATTAAGCCTCCAAACGTATCGTATTGTTCTCTTTTCGTAACTTATGTATACTATATAATCAATAGTTCTGTGTACAATCAGTCTGTATATACTTTATACAATTTACTACATTTTCGAATGTTTTACATGTTAATAATCTTAAGATTTCTCATTTGCAACGCTTAAATAAACACTAGATAGACATTTTTTTCAAACTTTATCTAGTTGTCGTATTTAATAACAAACTAGCTTTTACACGCGGCTTCGCTCACGCAGACTTTCACCCCCTGATTTACCCCCTTAGGTGTGGAATTTTAAAAATTCCTTTCTTAGAGCTCACTTACGTTATATAAAGAACCTACATGCAAAATTTCAGGATTCTAGCTTCAGCGGTTTGGACTGTGCGTTCATCTCTGGGTATGTCAGTCAGTCAGTCACCTTACTCTTTTATATATATAGATTGTAAATACTACATCTATTTAAAGAACCAGTTTTATATATAAGGCATTTTAATCATCTCTTCAATGAGTCAGGACTCTGAGCTCACTCTGACATCAACAATTGGCAGTGCACGAAAAGATTTCACTGCAGTAACCTATCAAACGAGCGTAGGCGATTGCCTGCTCTACAATTTGTTGTACAATCACGTCACTGATGAGTACATAGCACTGACAGGCATTTGAGATCCAAACGTTCACGCGAGGTATACCTTTAGGCGTTGAATGAGTTACATGAACGCGAGCACAATTTCTGAATTGCGCGTAATTGTCGCGTGCGAAATGCTACAACGCTAGAGGCTTCTTCCACGTTCAGATTTTCCGTCAAATTGAAAAGGCGTCAATTCAATGTTATGTAGCTTGACTGATGAATACATAAACGAACTTACATGAGGAGCTTACAGAGTCAAACAACACCCCCGTAGCCAAGATTTGTCCACTTAACGCCTCAATAGCAAATCTAGCTCTACACTCAGCAAAAAACATACATAAATAATATGTTTTTAATTAAACAATAATACTACACTTATCATTCTCAACACGGATGCTGGTATTTTAAGAGTAATAACTATAATTTTGAGTTAATTGTATCTGTGTACTTAGAAAAAAAATGTAAACAACTCGCTCGCCTCATTACCACTTGGTAATTTGCTACTTCACGCTTCTCGAGAACATGCGAGGATATGCATTGAAAATAGTATACAAACAAGAAGTTTTAAAATCTATAATACAAATACGTAAATCCTTTTGATAAAATTTATTTTGCTTGTCACCTGATCATTATTACGAATCTATTGACACCTCATTTATTACAATCTGTAACCGTAGCACCTTAAACCTTAACTACTGATAGCTAGTTAATTAAGTTAGATAGTTAAGTTGCTACGGTGGAATATACAAACATACATAGTGTCAAAACCACAGATCATATAAACTTATTTTTCATCCTCCCACCTCGGAAAGAGTATTTTTGCCCTTCGATATCTGAGTGCAAAAGTCGTTCGTTAGAGGATAAAGTTAATTGAATTTAGAACATCGTGTGCACTAAGTTTGTGAATTCAAAACATCATTAAACCCGTTTACTGCTACCTCCATGGTGCCCAATTTATCCTACAACCTTTTTTAATTTGTTAAAAACTGATACTCGGAACCTTCCTGGTGTACTTTTTTTTATTTGCTTTTCCCGCGCCACTTTTTTATTGCATTTAGTAATTTCCTCGCTGAGGTGGGATGAAAAGTTACTAGTTGCACTCGAGTACAAAGATTTTTCACCTCGTGCTCTATTGATTCCCTCGCTAACGCTCAGGATTCTAATTGTTAGAATCTTTCGCTTGCCCGGTCATCAAAATTGAGCACGCGGTTAAAAAGCCGCTTTAGTATAACAAATAACTATTTAAGATCTGAGGTCAAAACTATATACCGTGAGCAAACTACGCAGGACAACTCCACTGCTAAGAGAAGGAAAACTTGAAACAAACCCTATACTAACCCGTCTGGCCAGCGTGGTATAACCCAAAACCAAGGGCGGATCCAGCTTTGGCGCCAGGGGGGAGTCACATAGTCGTGGTCGAGTCACAAGAAGTTATAATTTAATTTTGATAATAATAGATACAGGTAAAATGTAGGTTTTAGGATGTTCGAAATAGGGCACATAAGAGTAAAATGCACGGGCCACGCTGACCGAAATGGATGCTGCTTTCTCTGCGAGGAATTGGGTCACAAGGCTCGAGCTTGTGCAACGAATGCACCAACTTGTCGGTGACCACGACGGCCGGCCAGCTAATCATCAGCTGGGTAGCAAAAGCTGCTGCCCATCAAAAAAGAAGAAGAGGGGAGGGGTTCAGCTCAACCCGCCCTCATTCAGTCTGGGCAGCCTGTGTCGAGTAACTATAACTCGACGGGAGAGGCAACTGAGGCCTAAAACTACCTCCACACACAAGGGTTCTCCAGGGCAACCTCAATTATTGCCGCGCAGCGCATGATCTACTGATTCAGACGCTTACGGAGCAGTCAGATGCCATGGCAGTCATTGCAGAGCCTTTCACAATCCCGGACCAGCCACGTTAGTTCGGGGCTTTTGATGGCTCAGCGGCCATATATTGGCCGGGTGGAGATAACCTCTATTGCTCTCTCTGGAAAGGTGCGGGTGGCAGTGGAGTGGGGGGGTAACAGTGTTGGTAGACTGCTACTTCTCTCCCAATCGCGGCCTAGCCGAATATGAAACATACCTGCACGGGTTGCATCCGGATTTCGTTATGGGTGACTTCAACGCCCACCCAAGAGAGTGGGGTGACACCCGGGACGACGCGAGTGGAGAGGCTATTTTGGAGTAGGTGGCTGGACTGGACCTCTGACTCCTGAATCGGGGCTCAGTGGGCACCTGTGTGAGCTGGCAGGGGGAGTCGATTGTCGACCTATCGTGGGCGACTCCCTCTGCAGAGAACATGGTGTCAGGGTGGCGAGTGGTGGAGGAAGTGGTTAGCCTTCCTGATCACCGGCACATCGTATTCAATATGTCTCTCCGCCACCCTGGCCGCCCACGCCAGGATAGAGAACCTCCGCGACGAGTGTCCCTTAAGCGTCTCAACCGAGATATGGTCGTGGCCGCACTGCGGTTCCGGACGGGATTCCACCCAGCCCACACTGGAGGACTGCTCTACGTGAGAGTCCGAGCGTCGAGTCCTGGTCGGACAGATTGGACGAAACCTGTCACCGACAGCATTGATCTCCTTCTGTAAGGAAATTATGCTTCAGAAGGAGTCTGCAGAGCGGGATCGGGAAAGAGGCGATCCCGCCCGAAGGAGGCTGCGAAGAGGACGCGGCAGAGGTCGCTAGCTCCCTAATCGCTGGCTAAGGGTCGCTGCGGACACATCTTGGGGCGATGTGACCGCTGCAAACAACTGGTGACAGGGACACGAATCTGGCCCGGGGGATGTCGTCTAGGGCGGGGCGCTGTTCCGCCTCTTACTGTGTAGAACGGTGAGAGGCACAATAGCGGCCTGCCCCTGAGGTGACCGTGGCCATCCCGGGATGTACCTCAGTTCTTGAAGGAGGCAGAAGAACTCTATAATGCTGATGCATTCCTGGAGCTTCTCACGACTGCCGAGGTAGGCCACCGCAGGGTTTAGTGGGTAGGCTGGTTTTCCGAGAGTCTCACACACGCTCTTCGTCTCCCATATGGAGGATATGGTGCGATAAACATTCCCCGCGTAATAAAAGGATAGGTAGGTACATCTCAATATCGCAATTTAAAATAAGGTCATAAATCGTCTGCGGTATGTCCTGGCTCCACTACCACTTCACCATCCACAGCCGATATTCGTTTACAACGACCGAAACTGGAATATTCATCATCATCAGCCTATCGCAGTCCACTGCAGGACATAGGCGTCTCCAATTGCACGCCACTTGATTCGATCCTCGGCTTCTCGCATCCAGCTCCTGCCAGCAGTCTTGCGCAGATCATCACTCCACCTGGCCTGTGGACGTCCTACACTACGTTTGCCGAGACGCAGTCTCCACTCAAGAACCCGTTTACCCCAATGATAATCAGTTCTGCGGCTAATATGGCCAGCCCACTGCCACTCCAGCTTGATAATCCTTTGGGCTATGTCGATGACCTTGGTGCTCTGCCGGACCACCTCATTCCTGATGCAAAATGCGAACCCTCAGAGAAACGACGAGCATAGCCTCTCCATAGCACGCTGAGCGACTGTGAGCTTGTCGTCCAGCCGTGCCGTAAGTGTCCACGTTTCGACTCCGTATGTCATGACGGGCAGGACGCACTAATTGAGCACTTTGGTCTTTACGCACTGTGGGTCGATGACGATGAAAAGACCCGATGAAGTTTCCCGAACGCCGCCCAACCCAGCCGAATTCTCCTGTCCACCTCGTCCTCGAAGTTGTTTCTACCTAACTGCAAAGTCTGCCCGAGGTACACATACCTATTTTCGAACAACTTTGAGAACGGCACCGTGTACTGCGACCGGTTCCGGTAGTAGGTACATGTTAATTGAGCATGACCTTGGTTTTGTCCAAATTCATCCGTAGGCCGATGCGCACAGAAAAGTCAGCCATTCAGGATTATTATCTAGGTAGCAATGTATAATCGGTTGCTAAATGTTTCACAGTTTCAATGTCATGATTACTGTATTCACTTTTTGACATGGAAACGCTTAGCTGAAACAAATTAGGTACTCCAGAAGACAGACGGTCCTGCAGGTCACATGATATTATATCTAGAAGAGGGATGTATATAGGTCTGGGGAAATACTCTTCAGTAGATAGAGCAGGTTGGTTAACGGCCCTATGTCTTGACACCATTCGGGACTTTTAAATTCTACATCTAGCTGTTCAGCTACTTCTTTGGCCTCTCCAAAAAGCAGTCGGTAAATAACGTCCGCATTTTCTCTTTTATTTTTATTAATATTGAAGGAATACATGAAATCTATATTGTGATAAAAAAATATACATATAAACATTATAATTGGTGGTCCAACTGGGTCCTGGACCCAGCCCAGGGGGGGGTCATGACCCCCATGACCCACCCCCTGGATCCGCCCTTGCCCAAAACCTATTGCTAAGGAGAGGTCATGTCCAGCAGTAGACTGTTAAAGTTTGTTGATGATGATGATGATGATGTAGTCGGGTAAGACGTTGATATTAGTGACTTGAAGCAATAACTTTGTACCCCTTTTCACGACTGTTATATTATACAGAGTAATATATATTTGGCATAGTTTAAGTTTATATTGGGCAAGGAGTGCAGAAACCTAAAAAAAATGAATTAGGGTAAAATTTCGACCTCTGGGCGACCTCTAGTTAAATGTTAATGCTTGCAATCATTAAATATTTATTTTATATATATAAAATATTTCACGATTGATTGTAATTAAATGAGACAAGAAGAACTTACTAAGTGGCGTTTATACGTTATTTAGACAGCGACTTAGCTAGTTAGTCACCGACTTGTAACGAATAGTTTCTAGTATTTCACTAGGAATAGGTGACTATTACTACTTTACTGTGGTTCTTTACGTTTGTTGGTGTTTAATACTAAAAACGTTTACGTATCTGTCCGTTTTAAGTACAATGTTATTTATATTTTATACTAGTTGTTGCCCGCGGCTCCGCCCGCGTGTATGTCGGTTATCGCGGCAAATAGTAGCCTATGTGTTATTCTGATGTATAAGCTATATTACTGTTAAGTTTCATCCAAATCCGTTCAGTAGTTTTTGCGTGAAAGAGTAACAAACATCCATCCATCCCTACTTACAAACTTTCGCGTTTATAATATTAGTATAGATTCATTACCTATTAGTTAGTGTCTGTAATGAAATGTCAGTTTTGCGTTATTTAGTCACCGACTTGTGACGAATAAGTGTGATCGCATTTTAAGGTCTGTTTTTTTTTCATATTTTTAATTATTTCCTGTAAGTTAGTGCGTGTAACGAAACGTGTAAACAAACGTACGTTTATATTACAAAAAAAATAGTTAACAGGTTCTAAACTGTAAATATTCATGTTTGTGCCTATTACATTCTCAGGTCATTAAGGGACCATTGTTTTAACGCTTAGTATAATAATTATTGTTCATTTTTAATTCAATCTGTGGCACAATTAAAACCATGGGATATTTCCTTAAAATAGCCAAACGTCACTAATGTAATTAGATATCGTAATAGTAACGGGTGTTAATTTTAAAACTGATTTTATCTGAGACATGTTTTCCTTAAATTGAAAAATACAATCGTGTAAATTTAAACAATGTTAATTAAAGCTACACGGGTTTAGTTTAGTCACGTGTATTTCTGGAGCTGTGGGACTCATTTCAGGTGTTAGATGTAACACGTCATGGTGGGTTCCGCCTTCTTGAAGCTGACGCTGTCCAAATATCAGTACTAGAACTAGTCGGATTTGACAAAAATAGTATTGGAGGAAAATTGTATACCTTTGAAAAATACTAGTAAAGTAGAACGCTGGTTAAAGTTCACTTTTTCTTTCTTCTACCTATATTTGTTTTTTAAATTTCATATTTCGACCATAGCCGATTATTAATAATTTTAGAACTGTTAGTTTACTTCAAATTGTAAGGTAAATATATTTTACGATACGCACCATTCATGATGGTTATCCACAAACGCGGACATGGGCGAAACGTGGACAGTGTAAGTATCGTTGGCTGAGTACTCGAACAGTCCATAGTATGGGTTGAAGAGCTCCCTGGACAGAAGAAAGAAGAACTCGCGACTCGGCCCGCCGTAATCCAACCCTTCTTCTCCGTCCCAGAGCACGCAGAGTTTGCCTTTTTGTAATTCCTTCTTTCCGCATGACATGATCCGCCGGAAAGCGTCTTCTAGTAAGTGTTCGCGGCGAATATGGAGTCTGGAAAATTTTTAGAATATCATTAAATCATTTTCATGGTCGCATTACAATAATACATTAAAAAAGCTGGGTAAATGGCATACCTAATCTGGAAGCTACTGAAAAATGCTACACCACATTTTAGTAATACAATACACCTGTAAAAATCGTACCTAGAGAAATAGCATTTATAAAAATCTTTAAGTATATTTTTGAAACTAAAAAAAAGAACTGGAAAACGTTGACGAATAAAGCTGCGAGAGAACTGACATGGGGATTAAATACTAAGATTATTCAGTTTAGATTTTCATGTAAATTCATGTGCACCTAAAGTAGTAAAACAAACATTAACTCACTTTAACTTCCCAGGTCCTTGTCCATAGCCTTTACTTTCCAGCTTGCGGTAAAAAGCTCTGAGCTTAGCTTCGAAGTCCCTTCGCTGAGGTGCGGGCGCACGCGTTGATCGTGCGGCAGCTGGTGATGCGGCCGGAGATGCACATGTAGCCGGCGTCGCCGTGGGCGTCACAACAACGCTGCTGCCACCCGCCGGCACATAGCTCATAATCTCCTGCTCGAACAGACTGCAAAGAAAATAAAGACTTTGGTTAGATTTTGCAGGGCAGCGCAAAAGCTTAGTCTAGAGAATAGGAAGTCTAAACTAGGGTCCCCCTCCCCGAACACATTCATAAACAAGACTGAAAAATCAAAAATTATCAAAGTGTTTTTTGCGACCGTATCGACGGAGAAACAAACCTTTCTTATTTATATGCATAGCGAAACTTACAAAACGCGTGGTTTACAAAAAAAAAAAAAATCCCTACCATTTTACAGAAAGTTTTGAACAATTTACACATTTAAAAGAGCGCGCTAAAGCTTATAACTTGTAAAGCTGCTGTGACGGTTGAGTCTCAAGCCATTGTTTCGAAAGAGGTTAAATTCTCAACTGAGACCAAGGATGAAAGTTAGAAGATTCTGAAATTATTTACCAACATATTTGAACCGCTTAAAGCTAATGCAATTTGTAAGGCATTAACATCTGAAATTGTGGTTAAATTGTAATAATCACGTGAATTATCGGCAGTTTAGTTTGAATAGTTTGTAGTCATCAATTCTATATTTGGGAATCCTATCAACTATATACTGTTTGCTAACTAGTTTAAATACAAGGAAGGTTGAAGGTAGAACGTTCATGGTCGAATGCTCTTATACAGAATCTGCTAAATATTTTCAGTAGTGCAGTCTTATTGGCGTTTGTTATTAAATGAGTATCGCTTCCTTCCTTATACAAGCCGTAACAGGATACATACGAGTGTGATAGAATTATAGGCTATGTGATTATTATATTATATACCTAGGTCGTGTTGTAATAATTGGTACTGGCTTACTGCAGTAATAACGAGGATAGAGGATGGCGATGAATAAATACGTTCTGTGAACTTTATTTTAATACTAGCTGTTGCCCGCGGCTCCGCCCGCGTATATGTCGGTAATCGCGGCAAATAGTAGCCTATGTGTTATTCTGATGTATAAGCTATATTACTGTAAAGTTTCATCCAAATCCGTTCAGTAGTTTTTGCGTGAAAGAGTAACAAACATCCATCCGTCCATCCACCCATACTTACAAACTTTCGCGTTTATAATATTAGTATAGATTATTATAAAAGAGTAAGTTTGGATGTACAGATGTTTGATACTCAATAGCATCAAAACGGCTGAGTGAATCTGGATGTAATTTAGTACATAGATAAACTACAGTCTGAAACAGCACACATCCAACATTAGGGAAAGCGAAGCTGCGGACAAAATCTAACTTGTTATACCTACATATCGGTTTACGGTAACGATTGCTATACACACAATTATGTAAAGTCTATGTATCAATGTATAAATAATAGAGAACTGCAATAAAAAAAAAAACCGACTTCCAAAAACATCCAACGAAAACTCTCTGTCAAAAAAAACTTAAAAGCGTAAAATAAAGTGGTTCTTCATAAATTGCCTATACCTAATTCTTTATTCATTTAAATAGTAGTATTATAATGGGTGCTAGGTACCTAAAATCTGTTTGAAGTCGGTGCCAAGTGACTATCGCTTAGACTTTTGTAATTGTTCGTTTGTATTCTTTTTGGCTTAGCACCGACTTCAAACAGATTTTAGGTACCTAACACCCATTATAATACTACTATTTAAATGAATAAAGAATTAGGTATAGGCAATTTATGAAGAACCAGTTTATTTTACGCTTTTAAGTGTTTTTTGACAGAGAGTTTTCGTTGGATGTTTTTGGAAGTCGGTTTTTTTTTTTTTTATAAAAAGTTTTTATTTTACAGTTTTTTGTGCAAACAATCGTAGGTAAGTAGTAAGTTGAATTATTTCATCAAATTTCATCATCGAGAATACAAATTAAGGTACGTGTAATATTATCATCCTCTAATCCCTAACTGTTGAAGAGTTTAATCTTCTATCATCAGCTCACCTAAATAGCTTGAAAGTATACGACTGAAGGTAACTTATATACATATGATATTTAAAGATTTATCCTCCAACTCCTAACCGTTAAGGAGTGGTACCTTACATCATCAGCTCATCATCATAAAATGATGACTACCAGACGCAAATACCGGTGTAACTTCAGAAAATATACGAAAAACATAGTATGTGCCTATAAAAAATGAGGGTTTCCCTCGATTTCCCTGGGATCCCATCATCAGATCCTGATATGCTGGCAATGGGACCACCACGGAAGCATACCCTGTCGAATACAAAAAAAAATTTCAAAATCGGTCCACAACTGACGGAGTAATCAGGTAACATACATAAAAAAAAAAAAAAAAAAATACATACAGTGGAACATAGAACCTCCTCCTTTTTGGAAGTCGGTTAAAAATACGTTAACTTGTTGTACACTATGTCAAACATATAAGTTTGAAGATTGAGTATTTTAATCATGAGTATGGGCAGATTCTACAGGTGTTCTCAGGAAGATGTAGTTAATTTTTAACCGACTTCAAAAAAAGGAGGAGGTTCTCAATTCGACCGTATATATTTTATTTTTTTATGTGTGTTCGGGGATAACTTCGTCGTTTATGAACCGATTTTGATGATTCTTTTTTTAATGGAAAGTAGATGTCCCGACGGTGGTACCATGATAAGGAAACTAGGATCTGATGATGGCATCCCAGAGAAATCGAGGGTAGCCCTAATTTTTTTCAGGCACGTACTATGTTTTTCGTATATTTTCTGAAGCTACGCCGGTATTTGCGTCTGGTAGACACCATTTAATGATGATGAGCTGATGATGAAAGGTAAAACTCCTTAACGGTTAGGAGTTGGAGGATAAATCTTTAAATGTCTTAAGTATGTATGTTACCTTTAGTCGTATTCTTTCAAGTTATTTAGGTAAGCTGATGATGGAAGGTACAACTCCTCAACGGTTAGGAGTTGGAGGATAATTCTTTCAATTTCATACGTATCTATAGACCTTTAGTTGTATACTTTTAAGTTATTTAGGTGAGCTGATGTCACAGGCGCTATGATGACTAACCCCTTAATGTTTTTTGCTTTAAGTAACTCGCCTGCTTCTATTTCATCACGACATTTAAGCTTGGACACGATTCCTATTGCCCCGTAGACCACGTTCTCGGTAACAGAAATCTTGCATCTCAGCATAATTTTGGAAACTGATCATACTCAGTTTTAATACGTGTTCAAACCACTAAAGTTATTCGCATCAGCAGAAATTATATGAAATAGTTCAACTTACTGATAACCTATGATTGTTTGCACTAAAAATGGAAAAATAAAAACTTTTTATAAAAAAAAAACCGACTTCCAAAAAACCATCCGACGAAAAGTCCCTGCCAAAAAACACTAAAAAGCGTAAAATAAACTGGCTCTTCATAAATTGCTATGTGCCAATTCTTGTCTATACCTAATTCTTTATTCATTTAAATATGTACCAGTATTATTGTGTATGTTAGGTACCTAAAATCTGTTTGAAGTCGGCGCCAAGCCAAAATGTAATAGGAGGTACCGCACTCGCCGCTGCCGGATAGCTAGCATAAAACAACCCAAGCGAGCAGACACGCGCGGGCTGACGCGACGTCGTTCATGGTCGTCTCGAAATAAAGCTAGTGTGGTAACTACTATTACATTTGGCTTGGCGCCGACTTCAAACAGATTTTAGGTACCTAGCATACACAATAATACTACTATTTAAATGAATAAAGAATTAGGTATAGACAAGAATTGGCACATAGCAATTTATGAAGAGCCAGTTTATTTTACGCTTTTTAGTGTTTTTTGGCAGGGAGTTTTCGTCGGATGGTTTTTTGGAAGTCGGTTTTTTGTTGAATAAATGTTAAAAAAGTCGTTTTACAAATCATGTTTACTAAATTTTTGAAGCTTTATTTTAATTAATGCTCAGTAGAAAACGTGGGCTACGAAGCAGTTCGCATAAACTTATATTAATTTCTGCTTATGAAGTAGTAAGAATTAGTTTCGCTTTCGTATAACTTTGTCCTTCACGAATGTCATGTAATATTCATTTATATAAATCATAAAATGCATCAAACGCACGCAATGTATCAAAAATTAAAAATATAAATAACAACTAATGTCTTTTGTGCAGTTATACAAACTCAACCTTAGATAGCTTCCTTTATTTGCACACAAGGAAACAAATTATAAAAAGTATCTACTTACATTTTTCTGAAACTTCTACATGTAGGTCAGTTTCAAGGTTTAGTAATTGCAGTGATTATTGCAGTAAATAATTATATTTATACGACTGTAAATAGGCGTAGTTATAGTAAACGTGACTACCTATCCTATGTGAATACCTATTAGTTAGTTAAATTATCATTTGCTGGCGGGTGTCCCGCAAAGTTGTAACAGGTGCCGTTTGTAGAATTGGAGAACCTGTTACACGTTTGTATATTATACACAACGTTGTAGAAATCCTACTAATATTATAAACGCGAAAGTTTGTAAGGATGGATGTTTGTTACTCTTTCAAGCAAAAACTACTGAACGGATTTGGATGAAACTTTACAGTAATATAGCTTATACAACAGAATAGCACATAGGCTACTATTTGCAGCGATAACCGAAATACACGCGGGCGGTGCCGCGGCCGGGCAACAGCTAGTGTCTATATAATGTATGTCAATTAATTCCCATTTGCGTCAGTCACGGCATTACGCGGCAACGGGTGGACTGATTTCGCTAATTCTGTTTTTGTTATGGTTTTTATGAAAGAAAATAATAATAAACTTAGAAAAATTCATATGGTTGTTAAGTTTTCTTTAATCAGGAGCCGATAATCGATGAAATATATTACAAAAGCATGGCGAACGTTTTCCCGAGATGCAGACGAAGTAGCGCGGGTCCGCTAGGATAATATAAAAATATAAAAATTAAATATTGTTCGTCTATTAGGGAATCACTTGGGATTTGCCGTATCGATTTTCGTAAATACTCGATTAAGGTTTTGTTAAGCCAATAATTGCAGATTTCCTCGGAATATTTGTTTATTCTCGAATCTTGAACCAACACTGGAATTGGGAACCGAAAAAAGCATGCAAGATCTCACTTCGCTAGTGAGATCTTGCATACTTACGAGTGAGCTTTGCTTTTTGTGACTACGGTGGTAACGAGTTGACTTCTTATGTGTATGTAAAAAATATAACTCACTACAAACGCATGTAAGCTATCGGAGCCGGAGCATGAAATCCACCCAAGGTGACTCAAAAGCATGCAAGATCTCACTACCGAAGTGAGATCTTGCATACTTTCGAGTGCGTTCGAGTGAGTTCGAGTAAAATCCACCCAAAGGTCGTGTTTTCATAATTACAACCTTGTCAGTGGTTACACACCAGATAACAACTTAACATGGCCTAGGCAAGCAGTAAATATGTCTCGACCATAATTTACGCGCTCAAACAGTAACTAGTAAGCGCTACAGATAAAAAATATTCCTCAACTATTCATCTCTAAATTAGAATGTATACGATTATTGTACAAAGAAGTAAAAGTAGAACTCTAAAATTCACATTCGCAAAACTTAACAAAACTTAATCGCCTAACTAGACAACGCACTGTGTGAAAGTGAGACTCCTTCATTATTAACCAGAGCGTGGACTATTAAAAAGTATTATAATAAAAGTGATGTGAAACTAACCGATGGCAACACATATCCGTTACGCGAAGGCATCAAATCTCACCGTCGTGAACAAAACCTCCCACATTGTCTTCTAAAACAATTTTACACTGCTCATTATTAAAAAAAAAGCTTCATTAAACAAACGAGATTAGAAGATCTAAAGAAAATGTACAAAGTTTCACAGATTGAACAAACTGCTCACTAAGAGCAATGAACCGTGGTAGATTATGCCCAAAAAGACGAGCGCAAGGCCAGCCCACATTAGACAGAGACAAAACGCCGGGCTCTAGGCTCGTAATACCTGTAATCGATTTAGGAGAGCGGGAGATTTAGAACCGCAACGCCCTCCGCTCGTGATCGAGATTCGGTAATTAGTATAATAATTTCATTTGGGCCCGGTGGATTACACGTGAAGACACGCCGCGTGCGCACACATAATCCCTTGACCGTATAATCTATCCTAGACCATTAGGCATTGCTTTGTATGCTCAGAATTGTTACCGAAAGTTTTTATTGTTCATTGGACGCCAAACAAAAAATGGTTAGACATAACAAAAGTAAAGAATTTTCAAAGTAATTCGTTATTAAAACAATGAGTTCGCCGAAACTTCGATCGTTGAAAATCACGTACGCGCCGTCCATATCAATCTATCGAGCCCTTTTACAGAGGAACCTTCCGTTAATGTTTAGTTGATCTATTACATTGGACGTGCAAGACCCATATTATGTAAGGTGCGTACCGAATATTTTCTGCTCATTGTTTGCAGAAATAATTGTTACGGTCGCGCGACAAAGCCTCCTTGTTCATTATTGAGGAAACAAAAGTCTTCTGTTACATTTGTGCACGACGAACCTACTTCCAAGCAAGGCCGTCTCCCTACATATTTTGATGGGAACGACCTAAAATTACTAGCAATGATCAATGATACACATATTATCTGTTAGATGAGTGTACGTGTAAATTGTATGGTTTGTTATAGGATCGGTGAGAAAATTGTTTTCGGCACGCAACACTCGGCAAATTCGAATCGCATTTTTGAGATTCAGAAAGTCAACAAAAACTGTTGTAATATAGTTTTAACTTTAGGATTAAGCTCCGGTAATTATATAAGCATCCGGCACACCGTACACATATATCATCGAATGCCACCAATCCTCGAAAGTTAATGAGTATAGGAGGCATTCCCTCTTCGGTCGGACAGCGCAGGCGCCCGGGGCAGCGCGCGCGCCGGTCACGTACCCGCCGCGCGTTCACGACAGGTGTGCGGGGTGTGCCTTCAAGCGCCCGCCAGCCACCACTCATTGTACACACAAGATCTGTAATAGCCAACCAGATAACGATGATGCTACCCGTGCTTGACGTCTTGATACTGTCTCACAGATGAATACAAGATGATGCAGCGAGATCTAATCTTATGTATCCAGTAGTTATTCAATAAACAGTGACCGCATCCCAACGAAGCTCGATAAGCCAAATCAATGTCGATATTTACCTTAGCAGACCTGGTATGTAACGGAAAACATTTTTTATTAAACTAAGTGACGCTGTTTTCAACGTGGAGCGTCTGTATTGTACTTTCACCGCAACATGTGTGCTTCTGCCCGGAGGCCGAACCTCAACCATAATTCATCGCCGAACAGCTGCCATTGATGATTCCTACGACCACTTCCAAGTCGTTTGGAAACAATGCACCAACATCCTGACGTTTTAAAATTACTGAGTGTTCACGGTCTTGTTCAGAACGATTCAAGAGAGCGGTCGTCATGATGGCGCGCGTAGTCAAAAAAATTAAGAAAAGTATTTTAACGCTAGTAGTAATTTTAATAATATGATTCAATAACGCTCGTCTATATATATATATAAAGTTAGATTATAATGAAGGTCCCCTAAAGATAATCACACACATGATGGACCATCGTAGCCTAAGGCCTAACAACGACTTATTCAAGAATGCATCGCTGGAGGAAAGGAAAGCTGATTGCTGGCCTCTGGTCAACACGGTACACTATAATGTCATTTACCTGAAGCTTCTAAAAAAGTATAGGCGGAATTTATCCATTATGTGTCGGAGAGATGTAATAATTGCCGGGGGCAAGTTAATACATGACGTCTATTTACGTTTCATCCGTGGCCAATCTATAATTATCGTTCAGTAGGTAAACGATTTGGAATAGCGTCCCCTTAATACGTCGCCGTAATACTCGTGACAAGTCATTATCTTTAACATCGTGTTTATGCAGTTATAACTTTTTGACAACGGCATGCAAAGAATAAAGTTTAAATGCTGTTAGACAATACCTTCGAGAATGTGCCGCGTCGACATTCGAGTGGAACCCGAAAATGAAAATATCAAATTACTTCCAAGAATGAAGTTCAATATTTACACGTAGATCAAATCGAATCGTTCGTAACAATAGCTTTGTTCGAAGGGTACTCAAATGATATATTATAGAAGGTAAAATAGAATTAAGAAGTAGCCGACATTGTTGCGACCTCAGTGGAATTAAAATATGTACGTGTCTAATAATTGTGGTAAATTACTTCCTATGATAAATGTGCACCGAGAAGTAACTAAAGCATGTCTTTGTTTTGTTTAAACAAAACTATTTTATGACCGCGATAGTTCCAGTTCTGGAAGCAACGATGACCTAATAATGCCAGACGTTAAAACCGCTAATTAACATGTTGTAATTCTATTCTAAATAGGACTGGTGTTTGTTCGTATATTTTCCCTGACTACTAAATGATTTTGCTAGTTTTTCAACGGTAAGTACACCATCACAAGTAACTTTTTACTTCTGGTCGAATTAATGCTAGGCCTAGCTAGAGAAATCTCTATTCTAAGTTACCAAATACCAATCATACCTCTATCGACATTATGATCACTAAGATCATAGGGTACTAAGATACAAGTACGGAAAGAGAGGAGAGACAAAAGTGAGTTGTTATAAACTTAGTTACATAAAGATGGTGAAATAATTCTACCATAGACTGACTATTTCAGTATAGATAACACACCGGCAGTTTAATACATATATTTTCTAATATATATAACAATACAACCTTCTTCCACATACTATATAGTTCCTAGTTCACCTAAAATAAATAAAGCTATACGCACTGATGGAATGTGTATTTAATAAACACATTATATAGAAAAAATACACAACATTACACTAGCATAAAAACCGTATCACGTAAGGGCCGTAATCATTAAGGTTGCTCAATTTAAAATTATGCACATTCTTAACTAACGCTTAAGATTGGTACAGGTAACATAAAAAAAAAGATCTCTTTCATAAATCATAGCGGTCCCTCCCGTCTCACCTATAAATTAAGTTTCCAAGAATTTTATGAATTGAAAAATCCGCTAAGATGTGATAATATGGTTGCGGCACTAACATTAAATTCGCGGTAAATTAAACCTTTCCCAAAGAATATTAAAACATTAGCTCAAAAATGAAATTATTTTTTATAGTGATGTGAATTTTTTGCCGAATTCACAAAGGTTATTTCTATAATCGATTATGAAACTAAAATCATTCACATAATCAAAGTGGATTTAAAATAGCATTTCAAATTTTACAAAGATTGACGAGCTTTGATTTTGAAGCGGTTGTAATCTTAATGAATCTCTCGTGCCCATTTTCCTCGGTGCCCAGGTGTACTAATCATTGAAAAAAAAATACCGTAAAATTATCGCGTGTCAATTAAAAACTGGACCGAACTGTAGAAGTTAAACTTCTTTGAAGTTTCAAAGATTGTAGAAGTTAGATAATTTTGGTAGGTAACAATACAGAATAGTGTCGAATTAGCATCACCATTATCACCAGTATTATGACACGAAGGATATCCGTCAATGGACTTTCGCTATTCATTCGTAGTGACGTAGTATATCGTTTCGAAGGCAGATTTTGATATAACTTTTAGTGAAGTTCATTACAAAATCACTTGTTTATAGTTACGTTACATCGTTCTAATTAGGCCGTCTGATATTGAAGTGCAGCGGCGCACGGACTTTAAGGCGATAACGATAACTAATACCAAAATAAATAATTTATTATCTCAGGGAATAACAACGTTTGTGTGGTTTCGTTAGCTCATAATGTCGTACTTGGAGTTTTACGCGTAGGATATTTACATTATTTACTAAGCGTTGACCACAAAAGATTGCGGACTTTTATGTTTGTGGCGACTGTGACGGCAGTTTTGCGACTATTAAGCAAAAGGAATATTATGACAATAACAAACTATGCCTATTACTTTATTCTAGGACCAAAGGCGGGAATTGATCTTTTGGTTCAAACCGTTTTGCTACATTTAGCAATAGGGATCGTCGGTAGCGACAGATTTCTTACTGTAATCGTAACCTAATTTCGCTGGTCCAGCAGTTTCTGTAATAAGTGGTTTATACAGAGTAGCCTCAGGTGGATAGGACGGGTTTTGTATTTTCTATTTGTCCAGTTGCAGTAGTTACCTACTGTAGAACAAGTTAGTTTTAATACCCTGTGTTACTTGTTGAGTTTATGTTTGTATCATCAACAGCAAAGCGGTTGAGTTCTAAGTTGTATATAGCTCCACAACAGCGACTTATTTTAGAACAAGATTTGGGAGACATTGACATATTTCAAGCTGTTTAATTTTCATACATCCCGGCTAGATGTAATAATGCTACAATGACTGCTATGGACATACTCATAAACATTTGATTTTTATTTCCCGAAATTATAATGAATTGACAACCTCTTCGATAGTAGAAAACAATACAATGAAATTATACAGATGTCAGTGTATCCCATGATTCTGAATTGACACGGTTATTGTAGATACGAATAGCTTTGCGTGCTCCTCAAAGTATAACAACTGGTGTAACTTACGATAAAATAAAACTGTCTAAATAATGTAAAGTAAGTACATTTACATGTCCGTTAGTTGATAAAGCCGTCGCCCTTAATTTTGTAATAATTAATGAACGTTTTATACGAGCCCGGCGGAAGTTAACACAATGGCAAGGGAGCAAGGGAACAATAACTGACAGGGGACTTTGTTCAACTCTGACCTTCGAATCGGTTTGCGTTTTGCTTAATTACTGTCTGGTTAGACAGTAATACATTTACTTTTAAAATCGAACGTTCTTTCAAGATTTAGATGGATAGCTTTGACTAATGTTTAGTGTTAGAACCGCAACTAGATACCATCTTTCGTAGATTTCACATAAAAACAAAAAAATACGATTTCTTATTACGTACTTATTTGGTATAGAGCCCGCATTTAGCAGCTATAAAAAAGATAAACATGGTATAATCGTAGTTTAATTAAAATTTTATAGAGCTGCCCACACCGAGAACTGTAAAAAAATAACTGTCATAGCACTTATTTAACCTACCTACCTTTTCCGTGACATGAGTTCAAAGAATTTGTCAGATTATTTACCTCATTTGCGTTTACAACTGTTGACATGACAACTAAGGGAACGATCTATAAACGAAATGTGGGCAACTGCAATGAGTAATGGTTAATGACAGGAAACACAAGGACAATGACCGATTGGCAGGAACACTCCCGCGCAGCGGCTAAACGGAGTTACGCCTTTGTTTTGTTTCTTTTTTAATATGAGCTAGTATGTTTATAGAGTTGATAATACTTCAATTACCTATGGATGTTATAATAAGATTTTATGATTAGCAAAAGTATATAAGTTCATTTTCTAAAGATGGGGCGCACTGTCAAATTCAGCCGTAAAAAATTAAGAAAACGAACGAAACTCAATGATGTTTTTTTTTTTTTTTATGTTTTAGCTGCGCCAAAATGACTCTGCTCTGCCTGATGGAAAGCATGAGCAGATTCTAAAAGTGGTGATCACCATCCTCAATCCTCAATATAATTTTCAAAACTAAATAGTATTAAGTACCTTATATTGGAGTTAAGACATCGACATAGTAAAAGAACACAGAATAAAAAGCATTACATCTGTTGGTAGCTGTTTTGTTTCACTTTTTGTCCGTCTGCCTCTAGTGTGATGTATCAAATAGTAAAGAAAGTGAATATATTTAACAAAGTGGGTCTCTGGTCTCAATTTCAGCACTGCCGAGTATCAGAGCGCTGAATTACAACTGGGTCCCATGATGTACATACAAATTCATGCAATTATACTTTCATGCTTTCACCAAGTCATATGAACTGTAAGATTGGATTGCATGTATGTTATTAAAAAAAAAACTAGATTTTGGTGTGTCGAGAGTAATTGTGTACCATCAAGCAGAGATAAATATAGAGCGCTTGGTGTTCAAATTTTATAGCTTTAGGTAAATGTTCTGAGTTATTTCCAGAATAGCTTGACCTGTATTGGCTACCCCTTCCGTATCACGAGAGATCAATATTACACACATCAAAAGTGTCTAGGGATCAACATATGTGTCTAGGGATCAACATATATTTTTGCAATAACTTTTCTCCTGATTGATATTAATTAAAATTTTCTTTAAGGATTCATCCAATAAAGTGTTTTCGTTTGTCACAGTAACGATAAACCAAGTCACCTTTGCATTAATAAAGAAATTTGCCATTTTCCTAATAAAAGGATTTTTGACATTTGAACCACTAACATTAAAGTTCGAAAAAAAGACTGAAATAACAGTTTTCTTTAAAATTTTATTAGGTAACTTAAACAATTAATAATCCGTGTTTCTACCGCGAACACTAACACAAGAACATCGGTTTGGCATACTCAAAATGAGTTCATCCAAATCACGCTGTGGAATGGCCGCCCATGTTCGTTGCAACAACAAAAAAAGGTCTTCTTGCGACTGGATACCCTCCATATTCGGCAGAGCTCTTCTCTGTAGCATATCCCATGCATGCTCAATCGGGTTCAAGTCTGGCGACTGAGCAGGCCAGGGCCAAAGCCACATCTCAATCTCAAGAAATCCGCATAAAAATGCTTGATCCCTAGACACTTTTGATGTGTGTATATATTTTTAATGGTCACGAACTAATGTCTACAAAAGATGAACTTGTTGAAGAAGTAAGTTTGCTGATAAGTACATTAGCAAATTGTTGATAGGAGTATGAGCATTAGCACGAGCTATATTTGCTAGTAGTTAAGATTTGTCAATTTAGTTGCAAAAAACCGTAAAACCATATCAAAAACAATATAACAGTCTCTATGAAGTAAAATATACGTAATTGTATTTAAAGATCTCCCAGCGCGAAGCAAATCATAGGACAAATTATTGTCTATTTAAGTACTCAAACTAGCGGCCAGACCTTAAATACAAAAACTATGGTAAGTCCATTGTAGTTGCTAACAATCCAGTCCTTGACGAGTACATTACCAGTTATACTTGTCCCACAATGCCATTCCAGCCGACCGCTTCCAGTGTCCGACAGCCCTTTCGTTACGCACCGCGACATTGAAAAAAAAACTCCACTTTGTAACTTTATACTGCAACGATATTTAATTGAAACGCAAATAATTTCGCGGCAAAAAGGGGAAATAAAAATTAAAGCACTAAACAATTCTCATTTGTGAAAATTATTGTCTTATTTTGAAATTTATCTATCGTCTATCGGAGCTTTGTTATTACAATACTAAACCTGCAAATATAGTTATTGGTTATTGACTATTAGTTAGGAGGATTTTGCTAAAATTTAAATACATCTTTTACTTAATACATCATTGAAAGAAGTACTGGCCACAAGCAGTAATAAACATTATGTTAAAAACTTGTTGCGAAACAAAACTTGCGTTCAAACGCATGTGTGCTAAGAAACGAAAAATGTACATATTGTTATTAAAACAATGAGCATGAGAATATCTGATTCTCCACACGCGGTATAATCTATAGCACGGTATTTGTCCAAACGCAAGAACCGACGTTAATACACTCGAAAAGTTCAAAAGGACAAGATACCATCAATTCTTCATGAACATTATTTCAACGCTGTAAAATCGATAATCGCTCGGCAAGTGTCAGTTAGACAATACCGTTTATCTGTTGTGTATCAGGTCCATCTTAGAGAATGATAGTTCCCATATCGAGTGGATTACGACCGAAACCATTACGCTTTACGACGATTTGATTGGTGCCTCACAACCCACAACCAACTCTAGAGGAGAACGTTGCCACTTTACGGACGCGTAAAAAGCACACAATTTACGACATCGTAAAACTTGTGTCCCATTGTTAATTTAAAAGCGATTAACGCCGATTCACATTAATAAAATTTGTTTCTACATGGATAACAGGCAATATTTTAAGTTTTGTTTGTTTTATAGATAAGATATATAGCGTAGAATGTGTGCCAATACGAGTCGAAAGATAAATATCTACTCAAACGACACTGTATGTCAAGCGATAGTTATCTAATGAGGGTGATACAAAATTAGTTTGATTCAAAGTACTGATAACATAGACTGTGTTAACAAAAGAAAACGAGTGCAAATATATAAAAATATGAATAAGGAATGAGCTCTGATAAACAGTTACAAATATCTACTGAGCGCAGATTATCCACTGAAAAGATGAAGAACGTAGGGATATGAATTGAAATGTTTCAGAATCTGTCAATAAGTATGATGCATATATCAAGGTATTTCCTCAATTTGAAACTTATTTAGAATTGGCATACAGTCCGATTTACGCGGCACATCAAAACTCTTAAGCGCGTGTTGTATTATAAATATTAGTGAAACATCGAATATGTAATTTATTACTAAAATGTTGGACTTTATTTTCAAACTTTTTTTTTATTACAAGGTAAAAGTAGATGAATACAAGTAGATATAATAGAAAGAAAATAATGGTATAGATGTTTTTAAACTGTTATCCGGTTCTTAACTATGGCTATTCAAACTCTATGCTACCTTTGACGATTGCCGCCGGTACCGAAATGTCCGGAAGATCTACTAGAGTGAACTAGAATGTTCGAGATTAAATTGCAAACATTACTTTGTTAGATTTTGAATATATTTATAACTTTTCGTCATAATTTTACTAATATATGAATTTTATTGAAGTAAGTAGCTATGTTGAATTTTGACCTGGTTTGAAATATGTTGGTATAATTTAAAAAAGAAATGAAAAAAAACTCTATTTTATTCGGTTTTTAACCGACTTCCAAAAAGGAGGAGGTTCTATGTTCCACTGTATGTATTTTTTTTTTTTATGTATGTTACCTGATTACTTCGTCAGTTGTGGACCGATTTTGAAATTTTTTTTTGTATTCGACAGTGTATGCTTCCGTGGTGGTCCCATTGCCAGCATATCAGGATCTGATGATGGGATCCCAGGGAAATCGAGGGAAACCCTCATTTTTTATAGGCACATACTATGTTTTTCGTATATTTTCTGAAGTTACACCGGTATTTGCGTCTGGTAGTCATCATTTTATGATGATGAGCTGATGATGTAAGATACCACTCCTTAACGGTTAGGAGTTGGAGGATAAATCTTTAAATATCATATGTATATAAGTTACCTTTAGTCGTATTCTTACAAATTATTTAGGTAAGCTGATGATGGAAGGTGGAAGGTACAACTCCTCAACGGTTAGGAGTTGGAGAATAATTATTTCAATTTCATACGTATCTAAAGACCTTCAGTGGTATACTTTCAAGCTATTTAGGTGAGCTGATGATAGAAGATTAAACTCTTCAACAGTTAGGGATTAGAGGATGATTTTAATATTACACGTACCTTAATTTGTATTCTTGATGATGATATTTGATGAAATAATTCAACTTACTACTTACCTACGATTGTTTGCACTAAAAACTGTAAAATAAAAACTTTTTATAAGAAAAAAAAAACCGACTTCCAAAAACATCCAACGAAAACTCTCTGTCAAAAAACACTTAAAAGCGTAAAATAAACTGGTTCTTCATAAATTGCCTATACCTAATTCTTTATTCATTTAAATAGTAGTATTATAATGGGTGCTAGGTACCTAAAATCTGTTTGAAGTCGGTGCCAAGTGACTATCGCTTAGACTTTTGTTATTGTTCGTTTGTATTCTTTTTGGCTTAGCACCGACTTCAAACAGATTTTAGGTACCTAGCACCCATTATAATACTACTATTTAAATGAATAAAGAATTAGGTGTAGGCAATTTATGAAGAACCAGTTTATTTTACGCTTTTAAGTGTTTTTTGACAGAGAGTTTTCGTTGGATGTTTTTGGAAGTCGGTTTTATTTTTTTAGTATTTGTGATTATAATGACAACAGAAATATAGTTCATATAATGACAACAGAAATATAGTTCATTGGTTTAGATAGTGTCGGTGCACCCACACACAATACGGTAGTTAACACCTTAGTCAAATCAGTAACTTTTTATCATCTGTCAAAACGATAAGTTTGTATGAAAAATATACTAAGAACTAACTTATGATGTCATTGTTTTAGACTACTCAATTGAGCAATATATTTCAATGTTTATTTGATTAAAATTTGTAATATGAATGAAAAGCTGTAATAATTATATTTTCCGAGGTTTTTTGTAATATCTGTTTTAATGAAGAAGACATCGGTATTTAGGTACGCCGCAGGCGGGCGGGCCCTTTGATTTTGCGGCGGCTTGCCGCACGTGCGTCTGAGGCGCGATCAATATGACCGTATCTAAGCGAATGGACTATTACATCATCTGTGTAAATTAAGCTAGGTATCACAGTTCATGAGATACAGCCTGGCGACAGACAGACAGACAGTGGTCTTAGAAATAGGATCCCGTTTAACCCTAAAATTTCATTATGTAAGAAAATCAAGCGAAAAGGTTAAAGAAAATTATTTCCTGACTATCATGTGTTATCAAATGTAATAGAGGTTGTCGGACTTGAGATCTAACTGTTTAAGCCACTCTTAGCACAGTTTATCTTAACGTTTTTTTTAACTTTATAGTTTTTTTTTTAAGACCACTCCCGCATTAGGAACATACATCCTGTGTGGCGCTGTGTAGAAAGCGGCATGGCGACCACTAAAACCAGTAGGCCAACCGTGCAGAACTGGAGGCCACTGGAGCACTTAGCGAAAATACTAATAATGACCTAAATTATTTTAACTTTTAATTTTATAAAATATACGTATTATATAAATTAAAATATACGTAAATTTATTTTAAATTTACGCACTCTTAACTATATATGTAATAATAATATCTATATTATGTATATAATTGTCTATAATTTTCAATCGATAACAAACTTTTCAAAGAAGGCTGTTTCCTTCATTAGTCGATTCAATTGTCTGTATTGCGACCAATGATCATTAGTCACTTTTATTTATTTTATATTTAACTAGTCTTAAACTTTAAAAACCGTATTCTCACGATCATTAAGCCGAAGCAGGATATTTATTTGTGGTGATTTCGTTGTGAGAGGAAACACTGATCATAGAAATTGGGGCGTCGTGTTTTAAAAGCAACTACTAGTTAAAAAAATAATTTGATCTATGATCTTAACATAAAGTATACATACTTAAAGAATGGTAAAGTCAAATTATTGAAGCCTTATGGAAAAAAATACTGTTTTTTTTTCATTGCACGGTCGGCACTAGTGGTTTAAGCGGTCGCCACATCGTTTTCTACTACACCAATTGTTGTGGGTTCAAATGCCACATGGGAGAAGACTTTGTATAATCTACAAATTGTTGTTTTGAGTCGGAGTCGTATACGCTACCACTGAGCCACCGAAGCAGTTAAATATTAATAAATTGATAGTATCAAACTTTAAACAACTTGATATTCTATACCAGGCGTGCTTATTTCCGCTCAAAGGATGGATGGGGCTGTATTAAGTTTTAAATCTGATATGAATAAATGTCCTTGAATAGATTGTTCTTTCTGAATTTATATCATTTATACAGATGTCAGGGAATGCCAAGTTGGACTCATATATTGTAGACTGTAGGATAGAGAATTAGTACTTGTAATTTATACTCTCGATTGTCGGCACTTGATATAACTTGTTATAATACATTCCAGAATTAAAATCACTTGTACTTATTCCACTTTTTTTTTTATAGTCAGCTGCTAAAATGACTCTGCCCTGCCTGATGGTAAGCATGAGCAGAATCCAGGAGTGGCGGTCACCATCCTCATTTCGAATAAGGACAATGCAGCATGGTGACCGACACTATGGCGGCCTGGTGAGATGCCTTTTCACGCCCCGTTTAAAGGACCCGGGATCATAGTGGGAAGGAAACATGTATGCTGGTAGTGAGTTCCAGGTCATTTTATTATTCCAGTATCTGAGTAACCTTTGATGATGCCATAAGGCGTAACCGGTCAGGTGTAAATAAAAATAAAATAGATGAATAAGTACAAGTGATTTTAATTCTAGAATGAATTAGTACTTGGAAAACTGAGCACTGCTCAGTTTTCCAAGCCAATTCCAACCGATTTTGACGGGACTTTCACTGGCAGATAGCTGATGTAATAAGGAATAACTAAGGCTACTTTTATAGACTAGCCTTGCTCCGCAGCGTTGCCCGCGGTACGAAAATAACCGCAGGTAACACCGCGGGGTTCAGCTAGTCTTAAATATTGCATCAACTGCAGCACTGGCTAACAGATGATCACTGTAACTGGGTACATACTTCGCAAAATTACTAGATATCCAGTAAATTGAAATAGTGAGACTTGCCTTGTATTTAAATCTATAAATATCTATACAATTAAATAAAAATTAAAATGTCTGTTTGTAATTTCAAATTAACAGTTTTTCACTAAATGCATACAAAAGCTTTTAGCTATTTTTAAAATTTTTGTCTGTCTGTTTGTTCCGGCTAATTTCTGGAACGGCTGGATGGATTTTGACGGGACTTTCACAGGCAGAAAACTAAGGAGTAACTTAGACTACTTTTTTAGACTAGCTTCGACCCGCAGCGTTACTCGCCGTTGTTGTTGTAAAGGTACAACAAAAACCGCGGGGCTCAGCTAGTACGTGTAACATAAATCATAAAATCATCATTGTTATTGAATTTGTTCGATAGAAAATAGGTCGAACGGAAACACGGAGACGTTCTGATTTGATTACTTTCTTTGCGCCGTGTAGGGCAGATAATAATATTACTGTTTGAATACACACACTTTAAACAATTTTATATGAAATAAGATATTAAACTTTAAGATGGTTCTAATTCTTACTACTAAAATGATAAATTCGAAAGTTTGTCTGTCTGCCTGTTACGTTTTCGTGGCTAAACCGCTGCACCGATTTTAATTAGGTAAATTTGGCATGGAGATATTTAGATTGTTGTGGAAGAACATAGGCTTGTTTACCGCGATAAGAGCGGGTAATAGCTAATTAATTATATCACAGCAAATCGTTCAAACCAGACCCAGTTGTCGTAAGGGTAAAATCACATTTCCCGCCAAATCTTGCAAGAAAAATAGCTAATATGATCCTTGTCTCCTATGAACCTTTTAATAATAAGTATTTTTATATAATTCTTTTAAAAATGTCTAATTATTAGTTGTTAAACTAATTATTAAAAAAAAACACTTTTAAAAAAAAACTGAAAAGAAAAAAACTACTTCAGTTCAGAAGACAAGAAAGCAATTTATTTACTACACCATTAATAGTTATTTGTTATACAAGAGTGCAAAGTTGTTTTTTAACCGCGTGCTCAATTTTGATGACCGAGCAAGCGAAGGATTCTAAAATTGAATCACGAGCGCAGCGAGTGGTTCAAAAATTAGAATCCTGAGCGTTAGCGAGGGAATCAAATGAGCACGAGGTAAAAAGAAATTGTTGAAGACTCGAGTGCAACACGTATCTTTTCATCCCACCTCAGCGAGGAAATGACTAAATGACGTGAAAAGAAAATGGCGCTGGCAAAGCAAATCAAAAAACCAAGAAGGTGCCGAGTCTGAGTTTTTAAGAAATAAAAAAAAATGTATGATAAATTCGACACCATGGAGGTAGAAGTAAATAGGTTTAATGATGTTTTGACTTCACAAGCTTAGTGCACACGATGTTCTAAATTCAATTTTACTTTATCCTCTAGCGAATAAAAACGGGTTTTGCACTCAGATATCGAAGGGCAAAAATACTCTTTACGAGCTGGTGGGATGAAAAATAATTTAATTACCAGTAGACACTTCATGTGTCTAGTGATAATTAAATTAAAATTAAAAACTATAAAAAAAAGCGAATAAAAAAATCTTATAAGTAATAATCTACACTGTTATATATATATTATATAAAGAGGTAAAGTTTGTGCGTTTGTGACGTTGAAGGGGGTAATCTCTGGATCTACTGAACCGATTTTGAAAATTCTTTTACCAATAGATGGCCACGTTATTCGTGAGTAACATAGGATATATAATAACCCGAATAGTGAAAATACTTTTTCGTGGCGGCTGGATTTGCAAAGTAAGTCGGAGAAAAAATGTTTTTTGCCCAACGAAGTGGGCACGGGTCAGCTAGTATGTAATAAATTGATTGCAATAGTCGGGACACTCGGGACCCATATTGGATAGAATGATTTTATTCTACATTTTTTTATGGGACCCGAGTCCCGACTGTTGCAGTCAATATGTTTTTAGAATTTATTATGTACATATTTGTTTTATGTGTCTAAGGACACTTGGTTTACCAAGACGCATCTAAAGATATATTAATTAAATAAATCCGCGCAGCGGTTTGTAAGATATTATGAGGTAATAAAAAATATTCTCGCGGAAAACATAACCCTTCTTTGGCAGTCGGGTAAAAGGAATCTATAACAAGTCATTAAATAATAAGTTAGTTTTAGTCTAACGAGAAAACATACATTAAATTGATACTCACAAAAACTTATTTTAATAACTAAATTGATCTTATTATATTTGAAATCATATTATCGCCACTATTCCGTGACTGGAGGTCTTCTGTAAACTCACCTCTCGTAAGAATACTTGGCAATTATACCATAATCAACTATTGTAGTTTTTTAAGTTCTTTGTTAAGTAATTGCTCTCTTAGCTCACGCCATATGGAGCCAAACCAATTTTTTTTTACAATTTGAAAGAGTTAACAACATAATAAAAACAAAACAAGTCAATAACATAATAAGAAATTCTAAAAGTTCTTTATTCAAAACTATGAATAGAATTTGTCGAAATTGTCGTTGTAAATTCTAAGTGTATTTAAGAATAAAAGTAAAAGTCAAAACAAGATCATAAAAGAAACAAATAATAACGGGAAAGTTTGTCAAAACGTAAGCAGTGAGAATAGGCGTTTACAATTAACAATGAATAGCCAAGACACCGGTAGAATTAAGGCATGCTTAAGTTTTTGCATAACTCTACTAATAGATGCATCGCGTGAGATAGACGGAAAATTAGACGTAGATATGAATGAACGCGTTATAAATGAGCATCTTTGGCTACGCGCGCATCTAAACAGTACGCATCTTTACGACGAGAGCGAACGTGCGAATAGGAACACTTGCGCAAGCGCACCGTGCGACGCACTCAAAGTACACGCACCGAGCGCGGATAATGGGCTTTTATTGCCACTATTTTTCTAGTCCACTTGCGTATATGATAAATTGGAGTGATAAAAACATGTCCAGACCTCAGTTACTTTCTCTACTAAAATAAGTGATTCCACAAATATAAAGTGATAATGTAAGATTTCATGCAAATTGAGATAACTTACAGACTGAAGACGACGCCAAATGTTTTCGAAATGACCCCCATGGTCTTCTTCCAACCCTTGACGAACTGTCGGCGGCGCGCCCCCCGGGGCGACACCGCGCAGGTGAGTTCCGTGTAAGAATTAATTTTGCTGGCTATCGGGGCCGGTGGTCTAACTCTTCATCACTGTTCAGTCACTTCACTGATAAACTTGACTACAGCACTATACAAACTTCATAACTCATCACACGGAACGGTTTGTCCAATAGCTAAAAGGGTCCAGGGACTGTCGATTTTCTGCGTCGCTTCATTACAATACAATCCTCTCCTAACGACTTATTTCGAATGTCCAATTTGAATATCAAATCGGTACGTAGTCACGGAAGGTGTAATTCACATCGCACTCGGTGAGAAGTGTTTGGTCGGTGCGTGTGCTCTGCGTCGTCGCGCGGGCTACACTGACGTTGTTTCTCACCGATACTGTACCGTAGACCTAGGGGACGGTCGCTACGGCCGCTACGGGGGTGTTGTTTGACTTTGTAAGCTCCTCATGTAAGTTCGTTTATGTATTCATCCGTCAAACTACATAACATTGAATTGACGCCTTTTCAATTTGACGGAAAATCTGAACGTGGAAGAAGCCTCTAGCGTTGTAGCATTTCGCACGCGACAATTACGCGCAATTCAGAAATTGTGCTCGCGTTCATGTAACTCATTCAACGCCTAAAGGTATACCTCGCGTGAACGTTTGGATCTCAAATGCCTGTCAGTGCTATGTACTGACCAGTGACGTGATTGTACAACAAATTGTAGAGCAGGCAATCGCCTACGCTCGTTTGAAAGGTTACTGCAGTGAAATCTTTTCGTGCACTGCCAATTGTTGATGTCAGAGTGAGCTCAGAGTCCTGACTCATTGAAGAGATGATTAAAATGCCTTATATATAAAACTGGTTCTTTAAATGGATGTAGTATTTACAATAAAATATAATTTGTGAGTATGAAAACATAATCATCATTTTCATCGTCAGTTACAATTGTTAGTTTAGTGAGGATCACTAAATGGGCGATGCATGTATAAATGTGCACAATGCACATAGGTATTGGTAAAACGTTTGGTAGAACCTATTTAAAAAAAAAAACAACTTCCAAAAAATATCCAACGAAAACTCTCTGCCAAAAAACACTTCAAAGCGTAAAATAAACTAGTTCTTCATAAATTGCCTATACCTAATTATTTATTCATTTAAATAGTAATATTATAATGTGTGCTAGGTACCTAGAATCTGTTTGAAGTCGGTGCCAAGTGACTATCGCTTAGACTTTGTAATTGTTCGTTTGTATTCTTTTTGGCTTAGCACCGACTTCAAACAGATTTTTAATATTAAAATCATCCTCTAATCTCTAACTGTTGAAGAGTTTAACCTTCTATCATCACATCACCTAAATAACTTGAAAGTATACGACTGAAGGTCTTTAGATACGTATGAAATTGAAAGAATTATCCTTCAACTCCTAACCGTTGAGGAGTTGTACCTTCCACCTTCCATGATCAGCTTACCTAAAGATTTTGAAAGAATACGACTAAAGGTAACATATATACATATGATATTTAAAGATTTATCCTCCAACTCCTAACCGTTAAGGAGTTGTGCCTTACATCATCAGCTCATCATCATAAAATGATGACTACCAGACGCAAATATCGGTGTAACTTCAGAAAATATACGAAAAACATAGTATGTGCCTATAAAAATTGAGAGAAATCTCGATTTCCCTAGGATCCCATCATCGGATCCTGATATGGTGGCAATGGGACCACATCGGGAGCATACCCGTTCGAATACAAAAAAAAATTTCAAAATCGGTCCACAATTGACGGAGTAATCGGTGAACATACTTAATAAAAAAAAAAACATACAGTGGAACATAGAACCTCCTCCTTTTTGAAAGTCGGTTAAAAAGGCAGACGCACGCAGCTAATTTTATTTAGTTAAAGTAAGTTTAGATAATATCAGACACAAAGATCGTAAATGAATTAAAATTTCATTAATGTTTGCAAAATATCAAAAGGTTATCAATATATTTTGTAACCTTGTCAAAGTTTCATTCACTGTTCATTGCCAACATGTAGATTTTTTCTATAACAATGCATAATTTTCCAAAAGCGCTTCTGTTTCTAGAAAAAATAACAGAAAAAACTCGACTTCAAAAACTAGTCAAAATTCTAATGGGCCACAAAATCTGTTCACCCAGTCGAAAGTTCTGAAGTAACAAACAAAAAAAAAAAACAGTCGAATTGAGAACCTCCTCCTCTTTCAAGTCGGTTTAAAACATATTTCTAATTGCCACGCCGTTACACTCAGAAGGTGTACTTGATACCGAACACCCTAATATTGAGTAAATCCTTTACATCCTAGGCTGCAAATGGCGGTCCAAGTGTCCATCAGCACGCAACACCAATTACAAGCTCATTCTTAATGGGTACAGTATTTCTATTTATAAATGAAGTACAGGTTAGGTAGCCGAGTCGGAAAAATTCTTCAATAATGGTTTAGTTGGAGAGCATAAACATATGAATTATTGTGATTTGTAAGTTACCACTTATTCAAAAACATAATTTAACTTTGAGAAACTTTTCTGTGTTATTTTAAACTTTAAGTCAGTAAGTTTAAAGTTCAAAATAACACAATCGTTGATTATGGTTGAATAAGGTTCATGAATAAGGGTTCGTTTTTAGTTTCTAGAATGATACAACATTAACTTAAAGTCGTTCTTTTATAAAACGTCAAAACGATACGTTTAGTACATTTTGTTTAAATGAACTAATTATTAACATAACACTGCCATATCATTTACTTTTAATATTGCAAAACTTTAGTACACAAATATATGTTTTTCTATCTTATGTCAAACTTCATTTCACGAGGACTGTTAATAGGTAATTTATCTTAAACTTCAAAAATGTATACTTAGGAGTTTAAGTGTATAGTTTATTAAATGCTATGAAATGTATTTAGCTTTAATTCCGCGAGGCAAAAATCCAGGTCTGAAAGAAGGACACAAATCCCACCGTCATGCATACTCACATGCACATATGGGTATCATGCATATGCACACATACAAAACAAGTCAGAAATAATTAGCAAACCTCCAAACCTCCAAAATTAGCAAAGATTTCCGCAAAGTAACGCCTGATTCCATAACTTATGCATAGTTTATGTTTTCAAATACACACATCAAAAGTGTCTAGGGATCAAGCATTTTTATGCGGATTTCTTGAGATTGAGATGTGGCTTTGTAATAAATTTATGATTTTATAAATTTATATGGATCCTTTTTGGTGCATTTCATAATTTGAATCAGGAACTGTCAATCAAATTCGAGTAAAAGATGAAAATCAGCTGTCAATATTTTCCCTATAAAAACATACAACGCATTGAAGACATTATTAGTGCTACTGTTTCCCTACTACTGATTAAAACCAACGTTATTATGGAGCGGCGACGTCATTTAAGCAGGGAAGAAATGCTCAGAGCCGTGGGAATGATAGAAGCTGGTTCCCGGCAACGTACTGTGGCTTTAGCTCTGAATACAAGTCAGAGTGTTATCAGTCGACTTTGGACACGTTACCGAAGCACTGGTACCGTGGCTGAGCGCCATGGAGGACGGTATCGCTGCACCACACGGAGACAAGACCGATACATTCAAATCTTAACTCGAAGAGCTCCAACAATAACCGCCATGATGTTAGCCGTGAGGCTTCATCACTCTTCAGGGAACTTAATTAGCGACCAAACAGTCAGAAACCGCTTGCATGAAGTGAACCTTCATTCCCGAAGACCGCTACGGGTACCACCTATAGCAATGCACAATCGTAGGATTCGATATCAATGGGCTCTTGAACACAGAAATTGGGCAGAAGAACAATGGCGTTTCGTGTGCTTTTTTGATGAGTCTCGTTTTGGTATGAGACCGGATACAAGACGTATACGACACTGGAGAACCCCTGGACGCCAACAGCGATTAAAATCCTGCCAGGAAGTCCATCCTTATAGTGGTGGAACCATCATGGTATGGGCGGGTATTTGGATCGGCGGAAGAACTGAGTTGATTTGGATCAGAGGCAACCTCAACGCTCAAATTTATGCTGAGACGATTGTATCAGACGTCATCGTTCCTCTACAAGTGCAAATCGGTCCCTTATTTCAGTTAATGCATGATAATGCACGACCGCACACCGCAAGAGTTGTAAGACAGACTCTCGCCGCAGCTAACATCAATGTCCTGCCCTGGCCTGCTCAGTCGCCAGACTTGAACCCGATTGAGCATGCATGGGATATGCTACAGAGAAGAGCTCTGCCGAATATGGAGGGTATCCAGTCGCAAGAAGACCTTTTTTTGTTGTTGCAACGAACATGGGCGGCCATTCCACAGCGTGATTTGGATGAACTCATTTTGAGTATGCCAAACCGATGTTCTTGTGTTGTTAGTGTTCGCGGTAGAAACACGGATTATTAATTGTTTAAGTTACCTAATAAAATTTTAAAGAAAACTGTTATTTCAGTCTTTTTTTCGAACTTTAATGTTAGTGGTTCAAATGTCAAAAATCCCTTTATTAGGAAAATGGCAAATTTCTTTATTAATGCAAAGGTGACTTGGTTTATCGTTACTGTGACAAACGAAAACACTTTATTTGATGAATCCTTAAAGAAAAGTTTAATTAATATCAATCAGGAGAAAAGTTATTGCAAAAATATATGTTGATCCCTAGACACTTTTGATGTGTGTATGTGAAGAGAGACCACTCATAAATGTAGCATTCAAAAGGTTATCACGACCCACCTTCTTCAAGTCGTTCTTAATGAGTAATTTAGAATTTGGGGTAAACTTTTACCGTCGCACAAATTTAAAATATGTCCAATAACAAATTGAAATTGAATTAATTAAGTAAATGAAAAACTGAATGTCTGAGTGGTCTTAGTTAATCAATAATAGTTAATTTCAAAACAGAAATACATCTAATAACGAAAATACTAGAAAAGAAGAGATATATATATGCTAGTAAAGATTATGTGTGGTATACCCTATCTGTCACTTTTTCAGTGATAAACATGTATGTAAATACATACTTTATGTATTTATGGTGAATTGTGCAGCTACTGCTGTGACCACAAGTGGTTCGAAATACAAATATTCCGCACGGTACTCGGTTTGTTTCAAAAACATCTCTCCAGAAGTTAACCCCTTTTATCCCACTTTCGAAATTGTTTATTCATCGCCAAAAGTGAAGTATAAAATTATCCACAACACTGACGGTTCACACGTGTTGGTAAAATATCGCCGACCTAAATCTTGCAAGAGTATCTTTATCCCAACCCGGTTACTGCACCCGTATGTTACGACCTGTATTGTTAGTCCTCCCATCTATTTGCATAATTCGATTTAATCAAAGAGATTCTGAGAATAATGTATGAGATAGGGGATCCGGGGGATTGTTGAAAAGTGTATGTATTGAGTATTGAAAATTTTCGAATTAAACTTGTCCTGGACAGCATATTGATACTCCCAAGTTCTTTACTTCTGCTGGTATAATCTGATGTGTTCTTCTGTTCTTAGATACAGGTTCATAATTTACGTGGGTACGTACTTATGAGTTAAATGTAATAACGAACAAAATAGTTTACTAAAATTCACCATGCTGTAAGTGCATTGAAGTTGGCTATACTTTAAAAGTCACTTATCAATACTCATACTCTTTCGCTATTATTGAACTCAATAATAGGGATAATTAACCAAAATCCATGACACGCTTCTGGCGCTTTTAATGGGTCCTCCGGAAGGCCTTCGAAATCGATTCTTACTCAATTACCTATGACGTCAGAATGCTCCGAAGGACACGATAATCTAGTTTATTTATATTATCGGATATCTGACCTTAATTTTATGTACACAAGGCCTGCATGCCCTACAAATCTAAAACGGGGGCTCTATATTGACTATGTATGTACATACATACTAATATTATCTACATAAAATATGTTGAAATTTGATTTGTTTTACGTTACTGCTCAGGTACTAATTGTTAACATTTTTTACAAGTTATTAAATTTTCCAAATCACATGAAAATTTCTAACATTTCGAATACTGAAAAACCTAATTTGTGATAAGATTTGATATGTTATATCTTTCTGGCTATAACTAACTAAATATGGTAAACTCATATAGCAGCGATCTTACAATTACCATAATAACTAATTTGTCTTATTACTTGAAATTACATCTACGTGCGAGCTTGTCAAATTGACATAAAATGACAGTGAATCGCGTGTTTAACTTGTTTAAAATATGAATTATTTAAGATATTCTTCTCGTCAGTTATGGACGCACCATAAAACCAAAATACTCACTGTTAATGGGACTATAGAGGTTCCCTGGAGAAGATTCGCTCATTTCCTGTCAATTATTTCTCAGATAATCTTGTGTGCGGAACATTTACTGTAATACCTTCCTTGCCATTGCGTATCCAGGGAGTAGGGAAATTGTAGGAAAGGAGTTATGACCCTTCCTGGGTATTGGCTAATTCGTATCTACTATTTCAAGTAGGAAATTAAGTTAAAACTACTATTAAAAGAAAACTGAATCCGCTTCTGGACACTTGCAAGTTACCATCGTTGCGATTAGTAAGTTTTCCAGGGATACCTTTCAAGGTTTTAGGGATATTATTCTGATTTAATCTAAATATTACTAATTTTATAATGAAAACTTTATATTTTGCATAATAGTTTTCTGTTAGATTTAATGTCACATGTTTTTGAAAGTTTTCATTTGTAAGCACACGGTTTTTTCATCTTCGTAAGTGGCATCGTCATAGGAAAAGGTAAAAGTTCAAATAGGTAAACATGTTTTGCTTACGGTATTGGCTAAGAATAAATATGAACCGTCATATTTTATTTTGTAGGCTAACACTGAACATTCTATCCATCTGTTCAAATGACATCATCTGTTATTTAAAATAAATAAAATCAGAAATGCACTCAAATGATTGCTTTTGTTCAAAACCGGATGCATCCTACGCCAATATATTTGGCTGTCTCTTAAGTAGGTGACTTATCTATTATGTATAAGTATTTTACTTATAACAATAAATAGAATAGCAGTGTCTTTTTGTAATTTAAATTTTTTCACTAAATGAAACACATGGTAATTACATTAAAAAAATACAATCTCAGGAAAGGCAAGATCGATTTAAACGGGACTTTCAGGACGGGAGTAACTTAGGCTACTTTTATTTCAGGAAATAATATATGTAATTACAAATTTTAATAAAAAAAATGACTTCCAGAACTGGACCAAATTGAAATGGGACCACACTGGGAGCACCAGCTTTTAAATAAAAAAAGAATCATCAAAATCACGTTCACCCAGTTGGAAGTTATGAGGTAACACACATAAAAAAAAACAGTCGAATTGATAACCTCCTTCTCTTTTGAAGTCGGTTAAAAAAAGTAGAGTTAAGCGAAAACAAAATCAAGACCAATGTACGAGTGAACAGTGAATCGTAACAGTGAACAACTTCCGATTCAAAAGCGTTTGACAGCTAGTTTTATATATATTTATTGATACAAGAACTAAAGCCTGCCTGATGCCTGTCTACTACCTACTTAATAATCCTGACTTCTGAGTCGGTGGTCGTGGCTTCGATTCCTACTTGGGGCAAATAATCATGCAATAAGCAAGGTAGTTTAACTTTAAAGGCTTTAGAAACACTTTCAAATGAAGTTGAGTCATATATCTATGACCATTTAAGCATAATTGCATTGCAGACATTCTAGACAAGCTGTCTACTTAGTTATAGCATTACGCATAAACATTACATTTTTTTTTTTTTTTTTTTATGTTTGGCCCGCCAAAATGACTCTACTCTGCCTGATGGAAAGCATAAGCAGAATCCACGAGTGGTGGCCACCATACTCATTGCGATGATATATGTAAATGTTTCTGTGCGTTTATTTCCCTTGCGCTGTTGTACTCTGTGGTATTTCATTTTTCCAACAAATGATGTAGGTAAGACTGATGACGGATTTGTGCGAATGAGTAATGTAGGTATTATGATTGAATGATGTTAAGCAATATTAGAGCAATCGGGTTCCTTGTTTTTCCCAAAAAAAAAAGGTAATTCCATATGACCATAATGAAAATGTAATGATGAGTGGTTCTTAGTCATAGAGCACGAAAATCCCATTGGATTTATTTGGTCTTTAGTTAGCTTGTATCGTTTTATATAGCAAAGTCAAGATCAGGGAGACGGCTACAGTATGTCCTTATGGATCTGTCTCAGAAATACTAACATGTCTACAAGATGATCGGTTAGGTGTGTACAAGCTGCCCCCTAAGCCAAGATGCTGGTATTCTCTTGTATTATTGGACAGAATTTGTTTTAACCACGTGACTTAGCGTTGAGATGACATTATTCCCATACCTTTGGTTTTCTAATAACGTTTACGTTTGTAGAATGTCTACTTGGCTAGGGAGGCTGTTTATATTGTACTAGCCGACCCGTGCCTACTTTGTTTCACTTTTCTTCGACTAGATTTACAAATACTATTATATTTAACGGATTTTTTGTTCAATCATATAACATGGCCTATGTGACTCCTTAATAGTTTTGCTTTCTGTTAGTGAAAGAATTTTCAACATCGGATCAGTACTTCTGAAGATTATTACCCCCGACAACCATACAAACAAAGTTAGAAACTTTACTTCGTTATAATATTAGTATAGATTTGGTGATAGAAGTTGGGAATAAAAGGTACCTATTCCAGGATACCCTGTAGGATGGAGTAACCGAGTCCATCAACTTCATTCTGTCATGCTGAGAACAATATTTCAGAAGCAGTTGCATTGTGTCAGACCTCTTTTATGCTTTTTAAATTTAGCTTCAATGATATCGTACTTTTTTTTTTTTTATAGTTAGGTGCCAAAATGACTCTGCCCTGCCTGATGGTAAGCATGAACAGAATCCAGGAGTGGCGGTCACCATCCTCATTGCGAATAAGGACAATGCAGCATGGTGACCGACACTATGGCGGCCTGGTGAGATGCTTTTTCACGCCCCGCTTAAAAGACCCGGGATCATAGTGGGAAGGAAACACGTATGCTGGTAGTGAGTTACAGGTTTTCACCGCTTGGCACAGGAAGGAAGAACCGAAGCGATGAGTACGAGAACGTATGTCTACTACTCTGAAGCGGTGACTTCCAAGGCCGGCACGTGTTGTCCTGTAGAGGAAGGGAGAGGGAGGGATCAGTTGGAAGAGCTCTTCAGAACACTCTCCATGATAATAGCGATAGAGGACTGCCATGGAGGCGATATCTCTACGCAACTGCAGAGGCTCAAGGGACTCGGTGGCTTCGGGACTGTTGACAATGCGGATTGCTCGCCGCTGCAACCGGTCGAGAGCGTCAAACAGGTACTGTGCGGCACCATCGCAAAGATGAGAACAGTACTCCACGCACGAGCGAACCTGGGTCTTGTAAAGAAGACACAGATGCCCGGGCGAGAAGAACCGTCTCACCTTGTTTAAAACACCTAGCTTACGCGAGGCCGCTTTAGTGACACTCTCAACGTATTTACGTGGGTTGAGATCTCGGCAGATATCCATGCCCAGGATATCGAGCCTACCTTGTAATGCCATTTGAGTGTTCTGAAAAGTGGGAAGGGGAAGGAATGGAGACTTTTTGGCAGAGAACGCTCACACCTGTGTTTTTTTGGCGTTGAACTCGACCAGATAGATATTGGAATCCTATGGGCATCTGTTGCTGTTTATAATAACTTGGCAATGGTAAATACACATTTTTAAATGATTAATTACAGGTGTTTATTTAATTTTTCTCACGTATTATGCGTGTTACTAACACGTGATAAAGCAGTGTATATTATATGTTCACTTATTAGCGTTTTCTCGTTTTCCCATCTTGCTCCGAAACAATGTATCTGATGTTACTTTAATTAATGTGTTATTGTTTGCGCTCTATTCTCATTATTACAATCTGCTAAGAATGTCAAAATTTAAGCGATACAATGAGGTTTTAATATAAAGTAGTTCTTTCCAAAAAATAAAAATCTGATTGTCATGAGATTTTGGATGATTGACAAATACATGTATCTGATTTCACTTTTTACACATGATTCAGAATTGTGAACTGTCATTTTTAAAACCTTATTTGAAAACTTAGAAAACAGCTTAGATTTTAAATTTATATTACCAATTCCCGCCAATACCGTATGACGTCTCATCGCGGGTGGGAGATTCTTAAACATCGCTGTCATTACACACTAGAGCATGGCTGATCGCGCGCCAGGAATGAACCCATGAAGGCGGTCGCTTCTGTGCGCGTGCCTGTAACCTCCTGTCCTGTCCAACGGTTTGTTAAACTAGTGTAACATGATATACTACATCGCTTCCAATCATTATTAAATATACAAATGTGTTTATTGAAAACAAAGTTTCGTTATTAAGGCTCCATTATTGACATTATCCGACTACAGTCAAGCCAAAAGGAAGGGGTTTTAGTTGTGACAGTCTATGTTTGTTCCACCGTAGCGCTTAAACTGTTGAACCGATTTTAATTACGGATATAAACGTTTCGTCAGCTAAGGGTGTTTGGTAGTTACTCAGTATCCCAGTTTTGAATAAATTCTCAACATAGTAGTATAGTATTCATTAACGACGGCATTGGTGACGTACTTATTGCTCGTGTATTACGAGTATTACATAATTAGTAGTATTAGCAGTATGGAACTTGTTGACTATACTATTTCCGGAGAGCGGAGGCTCGCACTCACCAACGAAACGAGACATCACGAACGCTGTCATTTTACGTTGATTTTCTGTGCGAGGGTAGTACCGCCCCTGTCGAGACGGACCGTTCGTGCAGAAATCAGCGTGGCTCTACTACCTTTTAAATGTTCCATGTAACCAGTCTATGTATGTTCCACCGTAGCAGTTAAACAGCTGAACCGATTTTAATACGGATATAAACTTCTCGTCACCTAAGGGTGTTTGGTAGTTACTCAGTATCCCAGTTTTAAATAAAATCTCAAATCATTAACGACGGCATTGGTGACGTGACATTTGCTCGTAATACGACTCTTGGATTCTATGCTTTCCATCAGACAGAGAAGAGTCACTTTGGCGGGTGTATTATTAATAAAAATAATTAAATACAATACTGCGTAATATTACCTAAGCTTCAAACGAAAAGTGAAAACAAAACTCTATTGGTGACATTTTTAGAAGGCCTATTTTTGTAGCATCATAAACGGGCGCTATTTAAGTACATTGTGTACTTTTACTTTCACTGTCGCTATAACAAAGAGGCAAGGGCGCAAGTCTCTATTGAAATGTTCAATGTGACGTTATTTCGATTGTCACATAATTACTTCGCCATTACCTTGCTTCGAAAAGGATTTTTGTTACATTTGTTATATGGTAAACTTTTGAAAGAAGTTGAGTCCACAAGTTCCTTGGAATACCATCCCCATGGATGTTCCCCCACCCACCCCACCATCCTTGGAATTGATAAAAACCGACATGGAAGCCACAAATTGAGCAGTTAACTAAAAGGGTTAATAATAATAAATCAGTGTATGCTCTTCATGAACTCCGCCAAATAACCGATGAAAATGCACTTTTGACTGCATATCATGGTCTAGTGGCGTCGGTTCTTAGGTATGGCATTATATTTTGGGGGAACTCTGTGCATAAAGAAGTTATATTTAAGGCACAGAAATGATGCATAAGGGCAATGTTTTCTTTGTACCAAACAGACAGCTGTAAACCATACTTTAAAAAGTATGAAATTTTAACCTTGCCCTCTCTGTATATACTTGAAGTGGCTTTATTTGTAAAATGTAACTTGCACCTATTTGTTTTGGCTTCAGACGCAAAGGGTAGAATCCAAAGAGACAAAAATAGACTATGCATTTATAAATCGAATACTACATTAATGCACAAAAGCGTATTCGCCATGGCACCAAAAATTTATAATAAATTGCCAATAGACATAAAATAATTAAATGTGATCAAATTCAAAATAATATTGAGGAAGTTGCTATATCAGAAATGTTATTATAGTGTTGATGATTTTTTTTTGGATAAATTATAATTAAGATGTTGTTGACATATTAGTTTTAAATTAAGTGATTAGTGATACCTGACATTTTCTTCATTTTATTTTTATTTTTAATTGTCATTTTTTCTTTTATAACGATTTGACTAATGTAACCTTGACATAATACCTATGCATAACAATCTGAAATTTATTTGTATTTATACTTAATTCGACGTTCGAAAATTTGCATACCTGAGAAAGGTAATAAATCAGCGCACCTATTATTATGTATCATGACAGCTTTGTACCTACCTGTTTTATGCAAATAAATAATTTGATTTGATTTGATTTGACTACACGCGTCCTTCCATGGCGTCGGCCCGTCTACGGTCAGAGGCCTCATTATAACTGTATGTAGTTATACTCATTTGAAAACTAGTGACTCGGTAATTTACAAAAAGAACTCATAAATTGTTTTATCTTATCTAATACCTTTAAACGAGCAATTCTTATATATATATATACAATAATATACATATATATAATCTGAATCTCGGCAACGGCTCCAACAATGTTCATGAAATTTTGTATGTAGGTGATTTCGGGAGCGACAAATCGATCTAGCTAGGAGCTAGGATTCATTTTTAGAAAACCTGGGTACTATATTGTATATAACTAATATATGGTTGATTTTACTCGAAATTTTAGGAAACGAAACTAGGTATGAGTACTAGATCAGACACAACATACAATGTGTGTATGTATGTGACCTAGTACTGAAAAATATAACAAGAACATTAACAGTATAAAAAAAACTAAAAGTATGCCGCTCTACAAAATCTACACGCAAATAAGTCCTTGTAATACGAGTCATAATTACACAACTGGGTTCAAAGAATTGGATCCTTAGAACGGTAAGGAGGCTGCGCGAGCGCATCTACCTGCGCCAGAGCCGCCAGACCAAACTACTGCGTACCGTTACTTTAAAAAAATGCCATTGTGCCCCCAAGCTGTTGCCAGGGAAGGCAGAGAAGTAAAGCAAAGGGTGCAACGGGATGACCCTTTGGGTAATTATTTTTTTAATGATTTCGAGAAAGTTTGATACGGTTATATTTGTTTTTAGAAACTTTAACCGTTTAAAAAAGAAAAAGGATAGGTTACGTGCTTTCTGGGTTTATTATTTTTAGATTTATGTCGTTTATTTATAATTCAACGTTTGATTGGCCCTTTTGGATTCTAAAAATTCATTATACTTGTGATGTATGTACACTTTTTACCCGACTGCGAAAGAAGGAGGATTATGTTTTACGAGTGTATCTAGGGGCACGGTCGTGCCCCCGCCAAGACGAGCCAAGCGGAGCGCAAGGGCACTACCTACCTTTTCTCGAAGTGTTTCGTCGTTTTTTTGAACACTCATAACTTTGGTTCCTGATATACCAAATCGTTCAAATTCTCAGAATATGATGTTACTAATAGACTAATGAAACATACAAAGTTTCAATTGCATAGCTCTGATACTTTAGATTTTATTGATACCTAAAAACACCGATTTCGTCACTGACACACTGATGATCATCAAAACTGTTAGGGTACTTCCTGAAGTGCTAGAAAGCTGAAATTTGGTATGTAAACTAAGTTTAGTACACAAACAACAGAAAAATTCATAAACCTATTACTTTTACCCCCCAAGCACCAAAAAAATACTGCCTCAAGCAACTTACAAAAAGAAATGAAATCCCACCAAAATCATTTTCATCTAAGATGTTGCCAAGACGACTGCATTATATGGCTTACCCTGAGAGATATCAGATCTCATGTAGAGCCAAGGTTCCGCATTTACACACCCTAACTCTACCAACCCTAACTTCATAAACTCTACATCTCAGTAAAAATGTATGGCTTGGCTGTTTCGTTACTTCAGAAACTAAATATTCGTATAACACATTACTTCAGAAACTAGATATTTGCAAACACAAAAGGCGTTCGTTTCCCCTTCGTAATGGTATGGTAGCGAAACGGCGCAGCCATACATTTTTACTGAGATGTAGAGTTTGTGAAGTTAGGGTTGGTAGAGTTAGGGCGTGTAGATTCGGAACCTTGGCTCTACATGAGATCTGATATCTTTTTCACAGGGTAAGCCATATGCAGTCGTCTTGGCAACATTTTACATGATAATGATTTTGGTGGGATGTATATTTCTTTGGCACGCTCTAGAGCCTAAGCGGCTTGTCGTATTTTTAAGTAAGTGGTGTTAATAGAATTGTCTTAGTCGTGAGGGTGACATTGGGTATTTAAAAAAAAAAAAAAAAGATTTTTGGCGCCTAAAATTCAAATTCAAAATTAATAATTTTTTAACGGTGACTGATTCCGAATAAAAAAACTGATTTTAATAAAGATGACAGATATTGACGCAGTCGGTTTTATTAAATAACTAGCTTTTGCCCGCAGCTTCGCTCACGCAGACTTTCATCCCCTGATTTACCCCCTTGGGGGCGGAGTTTAGTAAAATCAGTTCTTAGCGGATGTCTACACCCTATAAGGAACCTACCTGCCAAATTTCAAGTTTGTAGGCGTTATAGTTTCTGAGATTTAGTGATTATTAAGTGAGTGGTATTTCGCTTTTATACATATAGATTAATGGCGTTATGTTGATAGAATATAAAATAAAAATAAAAAATCACAATTTCTAAATATTCAGCAATGCTTAGGAGATATTTCAAAACATCTTTTGTTCTATCTCTCTTCTTGTTTTTTTTCTACTACATATTTTGAACCTTTACTTAAACTGTTTCATATAAACCCTCCGATCATAAGATTACAGCAGGTGTCCATTTCTTGCTAAACAGACGAACAAACCAATCCGAATAACAATAAACAAAATGCGTGAAATCACAACAGCTGCATGATGAATCCGTGACATGTGCGATGTTATAAGGTTTTGTACCAGATATAAGAGGATAATTTGAGGATGTAAGGTTCACTTCAAAGGATTAGAGGATGTACATATAAAAATATGTTAGTAGCAGGTAAGTTAATAAGATTTTATATGAAAACAACATATTTTTACACATCCGATTCCAAGATATATTGGTATCGTTTGATCGGATGTGTTAAAAGCAAATTTGCTTCAAAATCTAAGAAATTAAATTCATTACATTTCCAGATAAGAGTAATGGTCTAACTGAAAATAATGTTTTCTGGCAGTAGGATTATCAAGCATATTTTCGTCTTCTAATAATTGTCTAACTATGTATATATTACTTTATTAAATAAAAATAGAGTCTGAAAGAAATTTCGACCTAGTTGAGAAAAAACATTAAGGGGAAAAGTTATACTTATGGCAAGTCTCATGTAGTCAAGAATTACTTAGAATAGAATATCACATATAAAAATATGTAGTATATTTTTTCTACAATTCTTCATCTGAAATAAAAGAACATCAAAGACCGTAAGCAAAGAATACATAACAACCTTCAGCAACCTATAATTTGGAATACGATACTGAGTCCCAAAAATGTGTAATTCACAGTATTCCGTTATTCGCATCCCAAATCTCGATCAATGCTAAACAATGTAAGATGGATGCACAATTGCAGAGTGCATGCTCGATCTACAGCTATTGTCGCACGCGCACCTGCGCACACGCATCCCAATTACAGTTACTAAGATATTTTGGCGAAGCTCTTGTAACCGTGAGAATTGTGAATTTGAGGACATATGTATAATTAATTTGAGTATTGCAAAATATCTAAGATCGTCGCTGCTTGAACGGGAACAGGTTACATCATACGATTTATACAGATCTTTCAAATTGTGAGGAAACAGGTTTGATTTGAGGATTGCGTAATTAAATTGTTTTATTTTAGGAACAGTGGGATAAAAATATATGCAACTTGTACGCCACGCTCCTATCTCCGAAAGGTTAAACATTAATCGCCCTCATTTTGCTAACTATAATTTAAGTCCAATTACGTAACAAACGGTCTATTGCTGTAAAATGGGTTTTTAGGTGAGAAAATGGGTGTATATTGAAAGAGAAGGAGAGAACAAAAGATAATGGAATAACATAAAAAAGGTCGAATAATACATCGCGGTAATCATTGTTATTTGATTATTGCTGACAATTTCAAGATGCGTTTGCGGCCCATATCATAAACTAGATGTCCCACGCAACCTCGTTTGCGTCTCCTATTAACCGTAGCACAACAATTTCCCCCCGTTTTTGAAACATTCTTTATTGGTGCTCCGCTCCTGTTGGTCTCAACGTAATGATATAGCCTATAGCCTTCCTCGATAAATTTACTATACAAAACTGAAATAATTTTTCAAATCGGACCAGCAGTTCCTGAGATTAGCGCGTTCAAACAAACAAACAAACAAACTCTTCAGCTTTATAATATTAGTAAAGACTATTTTTTATTAAAAAAACCCTGCCAAGTGCGAATCGGACTCGTTCACTGAGGGTTCCGTACAAACCTGTAGGTATATTATACGATGTAACTAAAAATTTATACTTTTCGCAATTTTTCCTTTATCTGTGCTATAAGACATTGCTTTGTACCAAATTGCAAGATTCTGAGTTCACGGGAAGTGAACTCGTGATTCACTCGCAAGGGAATAAAACCTACAGGTGCGGCTGTATGTCTTTATAGCGTTGGCTTAGAAGTTTGATTTTTTCACAGCTACAAGGGACAGTAGACCTGAGTATTTGATATGTATATCAGCTTGATACCTCCCCGCATTCCTGAGAAAAAGGGTCTTGACAGACAGACGGACAACAAAGTGATCCTATAAGGGTTCCGTTTTTTCTATATTTGAGGTACGGCACCCTAATGATGAAAATAATAAAAAAAGTATTACAATGACAGCATAAACTGGTCTTTTTAATGTATGGTTCCACCTCAGCGCCTAGGTTCCTTGAAAGTTAACTTAGTTTCAAGCGGAACGAAGGGGTCTGGTGTTCCCGTTTGTCCTTGACTTAAAAGAACACTATAAATGGAAATTCTAGTATAGCTACAGTGCACTAATTAACTCTTGTACATTCTGCGCAAGCGCAAAGGGACAGCTTATTTCCAACATTGTTCATCAGATGTTATCATGTCCATTGTCTGGATGTAATTATACCTACTTTTAATTATTACTTCATAGCGTTGACATGAGTGATTAAAAATGCAGTTTCTAGCACAAGGTTTTAGGTTCAAATTACGTTGGATTATGCGATAATGTTGGTCTAGATTGTGTAGATTATGGACTCAATTATGGCAAATCATTGGGAAAAAAGAAGTTGCCAAGTTTGTTTTTATATACGAGATTACAAAAACTCAAAAATTCTGCATAGAAAACTTCACACGATGCATAGCCAGTTTTAAAATACTTTATTAATTACACTAGTTTACAGTACATCTGTTGCCGAAAAAATTTTAGCTGTTGCTGACTACATATGATATGCTATTTTCAAAAATATAATTAGAAGATTTTTATCAGCTCTAGTTCCCGAGTTTCAGCTATGTGGGTGCAGAACAGAAATAAACATGTATTTACTAAGAAAATCAATCATTGAGTTCTAAAACACTTCATTTTAAAGTTCTTCTCTGATGTGTAGACTTTGAAAAATGACGTAACAGAGACCAACAATAGTCATACATCATAATTTGTATCCCAGAAACCCTGATGGAGCTCTTTCATCACGCACAAGTCCTGATGCATACGCTCTCCCTTTTGTTCGCTCATATCTCCTAAGTTTTCTGGAAACCTGTCCAGTCTTCAGCAAGTTCAATATAATTTCCAGATTTTTTATTTCCGAGTAATCTTCTCTTTCAGTATAAAAACTTATTTTAGTATCTAAGCAAAACAATTTTCTGCTTTCAGTCTTGATGCTAACAATTCTGAAGCTTGTTTAGAGAGATTTAAATCTCTTTCAAGATCATTTACCTCATTTTGCGTCAAGCATTATGACTCATTCGACATACCTTCAAAATAAGCATCATTTTGTGATGTGCTTGGTCCTACAATGTCTTGTTCTAAGGGTTCAGATATATTTTTAGGCACTGAAGAGTCAGGTGAACGCTGCACTGGACGATGAACACAACTAGTACTTGGGTGCCATTTAGCTCGATTTTTTGTGTTTAAACCGTTTACGTTCACGGTACAAAACAAAACGAGCTTCGTGATGATTTTGTGGTTCTCGCCAAGTAGTCGGTGTTCTAAATTTAAAGGCGCTTCTTTTCTTTTACTTAATCTTAAATATTCCACACACTATTTACAAACATAATTAGGAGCCCAAGACTTCTCATTTTTATCCAAAAGCATTCCAAAACACTCAAATATTATTATTTATGTTATTTGATTTTATCTTATTGTGGTGATAGATCTATTTATAAAAGTTTAAGTTTTACTGACAATAGAATAAGTTTTACTATACTGTATCTAACAAAATGGACGCAAAGTGGTCTGAATAAATGATTTTAATTTTTTAACTTTATTCAATAGGTACAGATACAGACAGATAACAGATAAAAAAATACAAAATTCAGTATTAACAGTCCAATACAGTAAACCTCACTAAGCCATCCAGTTAAACTCTACACAATTTAAAGTAGACAGTGCTTCGTTTTAGCATATTTAAGGTTAAAAATTAAAAGAAAAAAAATTAAAGTCTGCTATAACGGAGGAGAGAAGATTTGAAAGCATTGAGGCTTTCGTGAAAGATATCCAACTGTGAGCACACGGTATTATTATTCATTAAAGACTGTTTTTATGTTATTTTCGCGTTAGTTTTGTTCCCCATTCTTTATCTACCTATGCAACCACAATATGCCACATCGAAGTGTGGCACGTTACAGCTAATATTTTATAAAAAAAATGCCCTTGGTTTACACTTATCGCCGCTATTTCTATTAAGATTTCATTCTGTTAGTAATCAATTACACGTTTATTTAAAACTTTATTTCTGATATCATATCAATTTAGTCCAAGGGCGGGCAAGAAACGTATTATCTTTGCATAGGTCTTAATTATTTACCTAATATCTAAAAATATTTTTTTATTATTAAATTGAGTTCAACGTATATTTTGTGGTGTCATGATACAAAAATATCTGCAATGACAGTTTCTATTGACCAATATCAATAAAATAAAAGCAGACGTCCATATTGCTTAAATGTCTCGTCCTTACTAAATATAGGACATTTTCATACGATACGATATCATATTCTCATTACGAGCCTAAGGTCAAACCAGAAGACAGGCCACCTTTGTTTTTATGTATGGCCCTTCCTAAATAACTCTACTCTGCCTGGAAAGCAAAAGCAGAATCAAAGAGTGGTGGCCACCATACGCATTGCAAATGCAGACAATGCAGCATGGTGACCCACACTGTGGCGGCCTAGTGATACTTCTGCATCATTGGGCCTCCGGTCTCGCACTCACCAACGAAACACGACAGCACGAACGCTGTCATTTTACGTTGATCTGTTACTGATGGTAAACGACTACCGCAGTCGGCGGACACCTGCAACTAAAGTTTTAAAGAGTGTGTTGCCTACCTTTGAATCTCGTCTCTCCCTGGAAATCAGAGAAAACCAGTGAAACCCAAGGACTTAAAAACGACGAAAATTTTTCTCGAGGTGTTATAAAGACAAAAATAAGTACAGTACACGTATGATAACTGTTTTATGTTTAGTTACTTTTTATTTTGTCACTGTAAAACCAATATTTTTTAATTTAATAAACGGCCGTTTAATTTGTTTGCGTATATAATTCAATTTTCACAAATTACATGTGTACATACGTCATTTGAGAAACCAATGAAGTAAATATTCATAAAAATTTCCAACCTATTATTAAACTTACATGCAAACCCAAAAGCGTTCTCGTTAACCACATCAATGTAAATAATTAAGCAGAAAGGTTGGGTTTCTACGTCACATGAGCCATAAACAACGTCACGCGAGTAGGACCAATCACGTGCTTGTTTACAACCCTATAAAATTACACGTGACCTATTTAAATTCTCCATCTAATAATAAAATGTGAGTCTGTTGCCCACTAACCCAATATTTTAATGGTATACGGGCAAATTAGTAAACAGGTCACCTGAGGGTCTGAGGGCCACTACCGACACCCATGGGCACCTCCAACTCAAGAGAATCAAGTTTTTGCAGGCCTTTGAGTTCCTACTTCAAAACCAGGGAAGGCTCTTCACACGCTCGATAAAACTCCAACGGGAAACCAAACAAAAAAAATATAATGTCTTCATAAGTTATGGAGTTGTAAGGTATCAAATATGAAAGATGAATAAAAATAATTAAATGTGTCGCTTAAACACCTACAGTCCTTAAAATATAGATTGATGTCTGTATCAGTGGATGCTAGTGTCATTTTAGATCCTACACAGGAGGGGGTCATCTACAAACCGTAGGTGCCCCGAGGTACGTCGGGGTTTCCCCCGGCTTCTAGTACCCAAGACGGTTTGCGATTTTTAGTTGGTTCGAGTCCGACATAGTCACTACTCGGTGGTATCCAAGGGGATTTCCGACCAAAAACAAGTGACATTTTAGAACTTACGATTTAATTTTAGATATCTTTTTTAATAATGTTATTGCACTTAATTTGTGATAAAATTGACAGGTAAAGAATGAAAAAAGCTTGTTCAAAGTTACTTCGTCGGTCTCGTTACCATCTGTCACAAACATCCGGCAAGTTCACGCGAGTGACGCTGCGGGTGAAAGCTAGTTATTAAATCTTAAATCATTGTAGATCTATTAATAGTCCATAAACGTTAGGTCCAGGGTGTGACTGCAGACTGAATGGAAAAGGTCACGAGTCTAACCGAATAGTAAGCTTACAATGAATGAAACTTTAATATAAAGAAGAGAATGCTATGTATATATGTGTCCATCTTATTGTTATATACGGCGAGAGTAGTCAATTATCATGTGATCAATTACTCGATAGTAATATGTACATACATACATATATGTAGATATTTGTTTCATTAAAATGAATTACTTTCACATATCCCACCTACCGGTTACTTTCAGGTGAATTTCAGGAATAGAGTCCTTACCTGAAACAATAAAAACTCACATTAATCTTAAATTCAACGCAACATTTGGCGAACCTCCTCGACGTTATCAAAATAATGTGGTGAAGATAATAATGTATGTTTGCTTAGCGCAGAGCTTACGAAGGATCAATGAATATACTGAAAATAGGCAACGCGGGCGGGCGGCGATCGCGATGCGCAAGAATAGCTGCCCACGCGACGCACGCGCATGTCATGCAAAATGTAATATCGTATTTTGCGCGTTAGCTTACACGCGACAAATGTTTTAAAAACAAAGATTGTAGGGAATAAAAATGGCGTGGTCAGTCTGCGATGAATGAGCATTGTATTTAAAACGTGATGGATGTTAAATAATGGATGAGTATTTAAGAGTATGAGACTCAAGGCCTACGAGCTATAAGTACTATTAACTTCTTGGTAGCCGACACGACACTGTTTATTAATATAATTACAACTGCGCAAATCGCGAAGAAGAAATTCTTTGTACGACTAGACCCGAAGAATAAGTCAAGAAATAAAACATTTGTAGCAAATTGCCAGTAGAAGACGTGACAAAAAGGAGATGCTGATGGTTTAGACACGTAGAATAATTACAGGACAAGTATGCAAGGCAAATGTAAGTGGGAAAGTCGATAGAGATAGACCGATAGATTAAATTGGAAAAATTCGGAGAAATGGGCAAGTCAATATTATTTCAGACAATTTTGTCTTGCTTTCAGAAAGCTTACTAGTCCCCTGTTAACTAAAAAGAAACTTAATGTAGGCTTGAACTAAAAAAGCTCCCAGATTTCTTTATGTCAATGACAATGTCTTTCAATTGCATTCTACATTTAGTTAACTTGGGCAGTATGATATCTTTATTAATGATGATAGTATGTTGACAGATAAATGTACCTTCGAGGAAAGCGAATAAAGAGTCATCGAGTTATTATTAGTCTGGAGTATATCATACTTTAATGCTCACAGTATGTGTGGTTTGACATCTGAACTAATAATAATATATATACAAGATGAATCTTCCCCCACGTGGATTCCCATACCACTATATCTATACATATATATAGATACTATCATCTGAATTATACCATAGAGAAAGATAAAAAAACAAAAAAATATTGTTACAAGCAGGCAATTTCAGAGCACTTTAGAAACGTTACATCTAAGACTAATTGCGCGGTTTCAAAATGTCACTCCCATGGAGAAGAACCGGCAAGAAACTTCATAAAATTATTATTAAAATTGAGTGCGTCTTTCTCTACATAACATGTATTATTTATTTATTTACGTAAGGATTTAACATATAAATTGGTGTTAGATCGTCAACAGCCTTTAATTATTCACTGTTGGATAAGTTTTCTAAGAAAGGACTTTTTAACCGACTTCAAAAAAGGAGGTGATTATCAATTCGACTGTTTGTTTTAGCTGTGCCAAAATGACTGCTCTGCTGATGGAAAAATGAGCAGATTTTATGTTTGTGGCCTCATAACTTTCGAATGGGTGAACCGATTTGGATGATCGTTTTTTATTTGAAAGCTGGTGCTGCCCGTGTGGTCCCATTTCAATTTGGTCCAGATTGAAGTCGTTTTTTTTTTAAATTTGTGATTATTGGCCAACAATATCACGCTGGCCAGACAGGTTAGTTTTAAATTATCCAACTCTTAACAGTGCTGTTATACTGAATAGTTTGCTCGCTTCGACAGCTCATACGATACCCGCGGGATGAGTCGGGGTAGTGATACTCTGTTTTTATTAATTCTTCACCATATGGACCATTGGTGTTAGAAGAGGCTGAATGTCAGCGATTACCGCCGCCCATGGACACTCCCGCAACACCAGAGGCGCCACAAGTGCGATGCCCGCCTCTGCGGTATGGGGAAGGGGATGGGGAGAGGGATTGGGGTATGGGCCTCCGGTATCCTCACTCACTCGGTAAAACACAGCGAAAGCGCTGTTTCACCCCGATTTTATGTGAGGCCGTGGTGTCACTCCGGTCGAGCCGGGCCCATGCATCCCGAAGCGTGGCTCTCCTACGGTAATATTATTATAATAAGCGAATCAGTATCAAAATCAAGTTCATTATTAAAGTTAAATGTGATAAGATTTATCTGTTTGTTAATTTTGTCGCCATGACAGCAGTGCATTGATTATACAGATAACATTGTGATCATGCAAGGACACTCATACAATTGGCTTAGTTCCACTGCATTTTATAGTTGCCATGAGTTACCATAACAAAAAAATGTACAACAAAAGAATATAATCAATCATCAGTTGTTAGCACTCTCGTATCAGATGCATAATAATATTTTATACAGATAACTGTAAAACAATCTAAATAGTCGACGAATACTTGCAAAAAGCTTTGCTAATATCCTATTATACTTTTAATTTAATTTTTTTGACTGCCTCGTTGGTCTTGCGGTTGGCGTATGCGATTGCTGATCATGAGGTCTCGGGTTCGATTCCCGGATCGGACCAAATGTTTGTATGATCTACAAATATTTGTTTCGGAGTTTGGGTGTTTTCTATGTATAATATATATGTATTTACAAACAAAAAATGATATAGGTATTCGTATCAATTGTCTAGTGCCCATAACACAAGCTCTGCTTAGCTTGGAACTACATGGCGTTGTGTGTTAGATGTCAGAAAATATTTATTGAAAAATTTATTTATTTATTAATTTGAAAGGTATATTCAACCCAGGCGAAAAATTAAGGCGTGGTTGTGTTATTGGGACATAGAGAAATATTATGTTAATAATTAATATGTAAGGGACTGACAATGAGGTAGTGACAAATCAATATACCTATTACTATTTAAAAAAGAAACAGTAATAAGAAAAAATTGAGGCAATAGTTTTGCCTTTTTTAACTATTATCGTCTGAGCCAAAGAATATTTAACAATATTTATTAAAACCATGAATTTCGTTCTTATTTATCCACGTTAAAACGATAAAGCCACACAAACGATACCGATATTGCGTCCATAAACCACAAGTTAATATCCGCATTAACGATATCGCACTATTATTTCTCATAGCTTTTTAAAAACAAGCTTTTACTAGAATGTCTCGAGACGAATCAAACGAGTCCAAACTCGATGATGTTGCGACGTTTCTTTACAGAGTTTCTATGGCCACCTTCCAGCTCCAGCATCAGATCAGCTCCATGTCATTATAATATTGTATTGTCACGCTGTATACATATGCCTGCAAAATTTCAGCAAAATCGGTTGAAGATATCTGCTTCAAAATTGAGTTGCAAGATTCCACCCGAACATACAAGCATACATACATACATTGCAAGTTAATAAAAAGCTTGTAATTACTTGACAATACTTTCTACTACTAGAAAATAACTATATGACGAGAAGTTCGCGTAGAATTTGACCCATTTATTTTGATCCCTTGGGTTCTATATTAAGATGGTGTGGAGTTCACCACTCTAAGAGAATAACAAGCCATCAATCAGACAGTGCACTCCAAAGAAGTGTTTGATAAACATTCCAATTACAGAAATTTTTCTTTTCAGGGCAGACCCGATACAAACATATTACGTCATCTTCTTAAGAACTCGATATACCCTCTTGAAGCTCATCGAAATGCTCGTAAACATTCAGAATTACGGTCTGTTTGAAACATGGTATTGACAGGCCAAAGCTTTGTAACACTTTTAAAGTAACTCAAGTTAATTTTGTCAAGAGTCCAGAGTCTTTAATCGTTACTGTGAAAAATGAATGTGTTCCGGCTTTGGCCTACGATAATCATCAAAGGACTGTTAGAAAGTAGCGGTGGGGGTCTCCGTATAGGCTTTACGTTTATTTTAATATGTGCTTATAGCATTTGCGGAGACTCACTAGGTATGTGTATACTCAAGCAGTTTAAGAGTTTAACATTATACTAGGCATCACAACAACTTCGAATCAAGCACACTCACAAAGTCGCTTACAAACAAACAAACATACAACAACAGACAAACATTTAGGTGAAGCTAATAAAAGCGTGTTAAAATGGAAGCTTGATTCATCTTTTACACTTAACAAATACTAGCTGTTGCCCGCGGCTCCGCCCGCATGTATGTCGGTTATCGCGTCAAATAGTAGACTATGTGTTATTCTGATGTATAAGCTATATTACTTTAAAGTTTCATCCAAATCCGTTCAGTAGTTTTTGCGTGAAAAATTATCAAACATACACACAAACTTTCGCCTTTATATATTAGTGTGATGTGATGATGATTAGTATATTTTTTTATTATTTACTCTCCGATAAAAAACATAGAAAAAACTTGTAACAAAAGATTTGACGTGTTCTTATTTAATTTTTTAATTTTTATTATTTTTGTAAATAAAACTCTAGCATTACTTAAAATACTTCTCATTTGATAGCATATAAAGTCGTTTCGAGTCATTCTAAACAATGGAATGGGTTAAAAGAATTAATCTTGTTTGGGAACGATTGTATGCTAATGCCCGCATGGAGTGCGCTTGCGCACAACGAGGGCAGGCGATCCCTTAGACAAGTGATTGATAATGGTGCCTTGCGTAACCATTTGACAAAGATATTATACTGCCTGTTTAGGTCAAGCAATTAAATTACCTGTGCATGTCTATGAATATACAATGTCTACATTATTTATTTCTGAATATTTAATATAATAGAGTTCGCGGCAATGCTGAATATTTGTTATAACGCGGTCCAAAGTACTTATTTGATATACAAAAACTTTAAAGGTAAATATGAACACTATCAAAATAATATTTTGAATAAAACCACAATTAAAAAACCTTCACTTTTACTAAATGATTAAAATAAATATTTTTGTTTTTCAAAATTATTTCGCTAACACACTCACGCCATTCCGGAAGGAAGAGGAGGCAGTGGGTAATCGATAATAAACAAGTAAAATTATTAAAAATAAAAAACCCGACTACGTCAATATTTAACAATAAAAACATTTAAGTTTTATATATATTCGTAATCACAGTAAAAAAATCTTTTTTTTGATACCACACTCGATGTATTTTGAAAACATTAATTTTTTTTATATTAGTTTTTGGCGCCAAAACTTTTTTTTTTAAATTTTGATGTACCCAGTGTCACTTTAACGACTAAGAGGAATCTATTGGCACCACTCACATAAACATACGACAAGCCGTTTAGGCTCTAGGGCGTGCCAAAGAAATATACATACATACATGCACTCGAAAAACATAACCCTTCTTTCGCAGTCGGTTAAAAAGGGAAAAACTAAACCATTTCTCACATTGTTTTCTTTGTGACGCAATTATTTATTTATTTACTACCGCGTAAATGAAAGAATTTTACAGGAATGCACAATTAAGATTCATATAACTTCTAACACATTCCGTTTACTATTTCCTCATAGCAGTGTTATCATGACGCGTGGTTAGCGTACGGCTTAATAATTATTGTCAGCGACGATTATTGAAACAATGGCCAATTATGTGAATGTGTGTTTATGGGGTCCGTTACGTCTAATACTTTGTAAGTTTACTCAATAATTGGGTTATCACATATACTGGGAACAGCTATGCCTCGCCACAAATGAGCTGGGCCGAGGAAAGCGATAACCCACAAAAAAAAATGTATGAGCCTGACAAAGTGACTATTCTGCCTGAGGAAAGCATGAGCAGAATCCAAGAGTAGTAGTGGTCACCATACTCATTGCGAATGCACACAATGCAACAATGCAGCATGTTGACCCACACTATGGTGACCTATGGAGATGCTTCTGCATCATTGGTCCTCATACCAATGTTCAGCAATTCTTTCGATACTCTTCACTATACTCTTTGCGTTGTAGCATGGTGCGTGGTGGTTTAATTTACTTTAATTTACTACAGTTTATGGTTTAATTTAATTTCTACAGTTATTAATGATTTAATATATTGCGAATGTGGTACAGCTGAAGTACCAAGTCATAATTTGTAAATCGTGGCAACTTTCAAGAGTGAAACGAAATGTTACTGAACCATGCCACGCACCATGCTACAGCGCAAAGAGTATAAGTGAGTTAAGTTACAGGAAACCAGAGTGGGTTTGGTTTCTTGTAACTCACCCACTCAATCGCACTTGTGAATCTTGAGTTACAAGAAGTGTCCATGAGCAACGATTGTCACTTACCATTAAATATGTGAGAATGGGAGTGGATTGAAAAGTAGATAAGGAGGTAGTCACTGAAAGTAAAAGAGCTATTGTCAGTTAGCTATTGCCGTAAAACCCAAGCCCTGTGACGTACCAAGAAATTGTCGTAAAATCCCGTAGTGTATAGGAATTCTGTTTACGGATTAGTGAAGAGTTTATGAGCTAACAAAATCTATAACGTCGATGTCTAAATATTGACGCTCTAAATAATTACTCTCTTCGACTATTTGACGCTCAGAGGGCGACCTGGCTATTTAAAGGCTCCGAGGGCCGAGGCCGTTAGACTACATAATCTACTATATAAAAATAAGTCGGGTTTTCCTTTCTGACGCTATAACTCCAGAACGCACTAACCGATTTCCACGGTTTTGCATTCGTTGGAAAGGTCTCGGGCTCCGTGAGGTTTATAGCAAAGAAAATTCAGGACAATTTTCAACAGAAAAGCGGGCAAGTGTTACATAAAACGAAGCCATCTGGTGGCGAAACGGAGTTCGCCGGGTTTGCTAGTGTGGTATAAAATAAGTTGTCAGCAATTTTAGTATTATAATCACAAATTATAACAAGAAAAGAACCGACTTCAAGAACTGGACCTTATTGAAATGAGACCAAAAAGGAAGCACCAGCTTTCAAATAAAGAAAAAACATCAAAATCGGTTCACCCAGTCGAAAGTTATGAGGTAATAAAAAAAAAACCGTCGAATTGATAACCTCCTCCTTTTTTTAAGTCAGTTAAAAAGAAAATAATTATGCAGAATTAGAGCTGGATTATCACCTTTGGTGCTTTTAACGACCCATAAATAACTACAAAATCACGTTTTAGGCGCTTTATTTTGAAGGATTAGCCGGAATACGTGTGAACAAATTTCTAAGAAGTAACAACTATGACATCTAATAATAAAGGACAAATGGAGGCCCGATGGGATAGCCGAGGTTAGTTTCGAACGAGAACACGTGTGTGTTCTTTCGAAATCACTACTAATAACCTTGGATAAACTAAATATTTTAACAATAATGAAATGAATAAAGGATTTTTTTATCTATGGCCCGCCAAAATGACTCTACTCTGCCTGATGGAAAGCATAAGCAAAATCCAAGAGTGTTACGAAAACTGACGAAGAGAACATTCTGCAAAAGCCATATTCTCGCAAAATACGAAAAGGTAAAAGAATTCTACGTTAGGTAATTATTTTGTCGATCAGTTTAAGTTCCCCTCTCCCGCTTTTTGGGAGCAACGATTCTGTTCATTTGCCCCCTATACCATAGAAGAAACAATTTTACAATTGTTTGGAATACATTCACTAGAGCAAACCAGACTAAGGACCAGATTTAAGCCTAGATTTAGACATGGTACTAGATGAATATTAAAGAAAGAAACAGCGTTGAAAAGAAGAGCATACTTATTCAATTTGACGCGACATCTAATTTCTACATCTTTTATAGCTTAGATAAATATTTCGGTCATTTCACACACAACGCGATCTAACTTCAAATTAAGCAGAGTTTGTATTATGATGGCTAGATTGACTGATATAATACCCATATACTTATTTTTTGTAAATACATACATATTATACACAGAAAACGCCCAAATTCGGAAACAAACATTTGCAGATCATACAAACATTTGGTTCGACTCGGGAAGCGAACCCAAGACCTCAAACACAGCAGTCGCATACGCTACCACTGCGCCACCGAGGCAGTCAATATGGCAAGGAAGTACAGAACTAAATAATTCGAATTAAATTTGCAGACATCTCTCCTGAAGTAGTCATGCTTTCCATCAAGCAGAGTAGAGTCATTTTGGCGGGCCATATATAAAAAAAAAGTCATATTTGATGAACATAATTATAAAATACCGGATATATTAATAATAGTACAAGCACCTACATTTGTTCTGCCCCTATACTCTACTCATTCAGTTATCAATCACTTATTGCATTACAAATATATTGAAGAACTCACACCACTTACAAACATCAAAATTTTTTATGTGAAGAACAATAAAATAAGTTCACAACTATTTAGAAACTTGAGATTGAAAAACATCGTAAAATAGTTATTAGCTTTTATTTTCAAATTAGTACCTTTACGAAAGGCCGGAGAACTCTATACAAGATTTTTTAATGGTGGAATGGAAACTTACACAATGAAATGCAATGGAGGATTTGCTTGATGTTATATGCCAAAATATGGCTCTCACACTGTTAAGTGTCATTGAATTTGTTTCTATCGATCGTATTTTCAATGAAAACGCGTTTTTGTATACTTTGAAAATTGATTTGTTACACATTATGTATGTATAAAAATATCACATAGGCAAGCAACTCCTCTTTGGTCTCCGGTATTGTTATGAAGTGTGATGTTTTTGTATCATACTAAGGAACTACCTTACTATACGAACAAAATACAAACTATTTTTAATCTGTATGATTATTGTGACGATACCTATGACCCAATAAACAAGTGTAAGAAAAATAAAATTAGCTTCAGTGACTGTGCATGGTAGCATTAAGTTTTGAAAATTTAACTTACTAAAATTGTACTTTTAGTATGAATCTAAATAGTTAAAGAGAAATGAATAAATACTTCTTTAACAACCCATAATGTCCCACAGCTGGGCTCGGGACTCCTCTCAGGAGAGGGTTAAGGCCATATGTAAAACAAAAGTAAATACTTAGTGCCATCAAAAGATATAAACAATCCCAGTAACTCTTGGTAACAGTATACAAAAACAACTCTAGTAATTAATTCAAATTCCGAATTTAAAGTGTTATTTTTGTACGTCCTTGATTAGGAAGTACGAAAATAAACTTTAACGTTAATCAAGTATGTACTACTCGTATAATCAGCGATCTTCGTTTTAACTATAACAAATTACCTGTCTACTTATTCCGATTACAAATACGCATAGTGACGTACGTTTTTTTACTTGTAATTTGATGGATCAATAGTCACAGACAGTATTATTGTCTTTTAATACTTTAACCTTAAAAACGTTATTATGGGACTTAAAAGACATTTGAAGTTTCATATTTATGACAATTTACGAGTATTTAACAGCGTAAAAATTAATAGCTGGCAAATCATTTGATGTGGTTTCCAATCACCACTTCTCTTTCGAGTTTGCAGGCATGAATGTCTATCACGTCAACTGTAAAAAAAAACAACGAACACCGCTAAAAACTATTTATTACATCCCAAGTTCATGGATAATTACTCGATAATTTGCACTAATTACACCGCATTTCTGCCGGCCTGAGCAAAACGTATCAAGGTCGTTTTTGAACCACTAGTATGCTGATAAAAATTCAACAATGTAAGTAGTGGTCACATTATCAAATTATTCTTAAGGTCCGGTTGTTGTACTATTATCTCTAACTATGCAGTACAACAGCACTGCAAAGAGAAAACTTGACTCAAACGCAATACCAACCAGTCTGGCCAAGGCATAGGAGGACAAAATCTCCTCTCTGAGGCATATCTAGCAGTGGATTATCAAAGGTTGGTGATCTACAAATACGGATATATAGTGTCATCAAATGTAGATAAGTTGAACTATTCCGAACAACTGATTCTGCATCGCGATATGAAAGATTTCACTTTGATTACTTATAAATATCTACACAACGGCGGCTGTCGCGTCACACTCAGCATGATAACATAGAAAAATTAAGAAATTATCGTAAACCTAAGGTAGTAGAGCACTCATGCTGATTTCGGCTCGGCCGGGGCGGTACTACCCTCGCATAAAATGACAGCATACGTGCTGTCGTGTTTCGTTGGTGAGTGCGAGACCGGAGGCACAATGATGAACAAGCATCACTAGGCCGCCATGGTGTGGGTCACCATGCTGCATTGTTGCAATGTCTGCATTCGCAATGAGTATGGTGATCACCACTCTTGGATTCTGCTTATGCTTTCCATCAGGCAAAGTAGATTCATTTTGGCAGGCTAATACATTAAAAATAAATAAAAAACTAGACCATTACTCTTATTAGAAAAAATAAAAGCAGCTATTTTTATTTATTTGACAAATTATTTATTACATATTACAATCTTCAGTTGTAAATCGATGTAGGAAATACCCATTGCCGTACTTGGTATTATTCATTATAAGTCGGAATGCAAACAATCTTATTAATTAACTCGGCGATGAAGCGATTATCACATATTATGGAAAATCACGTGGAGAATATTTAGCAAAAGGCTCACTGCAAATCTTCCAGACCATAATGATTTCGTCATAATACAATATGTATCAAGTGATATTTTAAATGTTTTATTCAATGCTGTAATGCACCGGGCAATCCCGTCAACTTTTGGACACAAGAGTTTGTGAAGATGGATGTATAAATTTTTGTAACTGAACCATATCACAACGGCTGAACGGAGATACGTTCAGCCGTTCAGAAAAACAAATTTCATGCAGATGCATGAAATTTGTTTTTCTTATTTCAAAGTTGAAATTATTATTGACTAGTTGTTGCCCGCGGCTCCCGCCCGCGTATATGTCGGTTATCACGGCAAATAGTAGCCTATGTGTTATTCTGATGTAGAAGCTATATTACTGTAAAGTTTCATGCAAATCCGTTCAGTAGTTTTTGCGTGAAAGAGTAACAAACATCCATCCATCCATACTTACAAACTTTCTATTATATTTCTTTAAATATTAGTAAGATGAAATATACATAACGAAATTTAGGCCTGTGTTTACTTAAGAGTTTGAAACTGTTTGAGATTGAATATGTATGGATGGTTTTATTAATACACTGTTAATTCAAAATAATTATCGTAAATATAACGGAAAAAGGAATTTACTACATGTGCCGCTTAAAATATGAAGAACAACAAAGAGATATGTAAATATTAAATCTTAACAAAGTTCCGCTATTACACAATCATAACACAAATGTCCGTGTTACCTTAAAAAGTTATTATAGTTTTTTATTCATTAATCATAATTACATTATCAAATGTTATTCTAAGGCTTCTGAGCACTATAACAATAGCAAAAAAACTGTTCACGTAAAGTTGAACTGTAATATTGAGTTTGTTTCTTTGTTTCTCACTAGAATATAATAAACTTTAATGTACATCAGATCAAACAGTTTACGTAAAATCAACATATCAATAGAATGACCATGTACATATGGCGGCGGCTCACTACCTCATAAATAACATAACTTTCGAATAACGAAATAAGATATACGCTTCCTTTTATTGCAAGTATTATTTTTGAGGTAGAGAAAAATAGTTTTTATAATATCTACTGTCGGCGCACGGGCACCGAGCAGCGGCGTGGGACAGGAGTACAGCGGCGCGAGGAAGCGATCCTCCGGTGCGACGGTACTCCAACTCCACGCAACAAATTGGACAGCGACGCTCGCCTTATATAATAATATGTATGTATTTGGTTGTCCATAATACAAGTCTTATTTATACAGTCCACTATATTTTATTTACATATACCTAAGTAATAGGACCCTACTAGAACTACCGTAGACATTGGTCCTTCGAGCCGAATAGAGTCACTTTGGCAGGCTCATAAACAAAAAAAAATGACATAATATATTTGAGGTCACGAAGCAAAAATAATTTAAGTAGTCATTCAGCATTATTTTAATTCCCATGTGTTCCGTTATTTGTAATGAATGAAAATCCCACAGATGGGATACCAATCTGTTCACATTAGTAACTATGGAATGTTCTGGTAGCCCAACAGGGCCCCTAACAATCGAAATACTACCGTTGATGTCACTTTTGAACTATGTTGGCCAAGTTTCTAAGAACGATTTCTAATTAAAAGTTCTAAGAATGTGTCAAATTATATGGATAGGAGAGGTTTATTTTATTACTACATTTTAGTAATTTATTCATATTTATTAGCGCTACTAGAAACTAGGAATACCGTATTAGTCTCAGGAGTAGAAAGCGATATAATTTATCTAGAACCGAATTCTTAGTATTACACTTAATTTAAGGAGGCCACATCTTTAGGTTTGTTTAAGTGGGCTGTAATGACTTTGTTTCTTCTATTTTGGTACGAATACTTAAGAGAGATTTTTGTTTCATTGTTGAGCGACGCTAAACTTGAAAGTCAGCAAAAAAGCCAATCAAAGCTTGAAAAGCGTGCAAAAACAAAATCAATCAGATTTGTTATTTCACCTGTTTGTGTCCGCCTCAAATTGTATGATTTTTTGGATTTGTCAGCTCCTTTCCAGTATACACTCACACTCACAAACACGAATTTCCTGTACCCCTGACAACGTGTGTGCAAAATATCATGATGATCGGCTTAGCACTTAATGGGTAAAACGTAACCGACAGACAAATGAACAAACCAACACATTTTTGTATTTATAATATTGGTTAAGAATTTAGTATGCAAGATGGCAACTCATTTCACGCACAATTTAAATAAATCATTACATGGATTTTAAATTACTAAACAACAATGACTAACACATTTGTTATTATTCTAATATGCTCTTTAATAGTTAACTCTAAATTGATGCTAAAATTACTTTAAAACTTAACAAAATACGTAATCTTTTCTGTTGGAATTACGAAATTCCGGACTTCGACTATCTCTCCTGTAGTGAAGAGCGATGGTCGAAGCCGAAATTTTGAAGGTGGTGATTTGACCTTTGGCTTCAGAGTCCAGTATCATTACAGAGTTTTCAATAGACTAGTGACGTCAGTTAAAGAGAAGTCATCTTCTAGGCAACAGCTGCAGTTACTGACATGCGAGGGACGAGGTTAGAACTTGCCGTATCAGCGATATGATTTTTTCCATTACCTTCGTAACTTCAACTAGGTAGAACAGAAAACCAGGTTTTTGCTTGAAATTGACCTATATTCATTACTAGCTCACCCGCTTCGTTGGGCGGTAAACATTTTCTTCTCCGACTTACTTTGCAAATTTAGCTACCACGAAAAAGTCTTTCCACTTTTCGGGTTATTATATAGCCTATGTCACTCCCAAATAACGTATCCTTCTATTGGTAAAAGAATTTTCAAAATCGGTTCAGTAGATCCAGAGATTACCCCCACAACGCCACAACGTCACAAACTGACAAACTTTACCTCTTTATACATAAGTTTAGTGTAGATGTAGATTACCTCTGTATATACTCGTAATAGTGTAGAAGTGTAGATTAATTTATTGTTTCAACAAAATCAATAAAGCTGTCCACTTTCGCATCGTGTACAAATATCTAGAGGGATTCAAATACCTCTTATCCTAAATAAGTAATTAATGTCAGTATTGTAGTCATAAATTAAGACAAACTTTGTATCTAACAAAATCCAACTAATTTTCTCCGAACACATTAAATTGTAGAACATCAAATTGTATAATGAGAAAATATTTGTTAAAATAATATGTTGAGGGATAAAATAATATATACCACCTATTGTACATAGATTAAAATCGACATGTACGTTTGGTCTGTTACTAAAGGAGACGAAGAGATCAAGATATGCTTAAAATGCTTTGAATACGGTAGCACATTATTAAGTTTATGATATCGTGTCCAGAACTCCAGAGACAAGTTAGACTGTTAGAAAAAGCGTGGGAAAAAGGTTGGGGAGCTGAAAAAAGCTTACTAGGAGGGGAAAACCTGTATCTAATAATAAATGATAGATATATGATAGATGCTGATGATTATTATATATAACGTAGCACTTTTCAACCAATCCAATGAAATTCAAGAAGTGTTTTTTTTTCAACTAGGTTTTAAGCCTTTTAATCCTAGGATTTTACTTGCTTTAGGGAGAATGAAATGGTGCCTATTTGGTATCGAGAGAAATATATTTTTAAAGCTTTTAGATTGTCTAAAAATCTAGCTTGATGATGACCAAAATCTATACTTACCTATAATAAAAATGTAACAGGTCCAATTCTGTACATTAAAGATATTTTGAATTTTTTTTTGAGGGCTCTCTGTTATCGATACTAAAGCCAAAACTGTATTTTTTTTTCTTTTTTGTCTGTCTGTCTGTCTGTCTGTATCTTGGCCGCGCATCACGCCGAAACTACTGAATGGATTCAAATGAAACTTGGCATGATTTGAGTTCATACTACGAGGTAGGACATAGGATACTTTTATCCCGAAATTCAGCACGGTTTCCTGGAGAGAGGGGATGAAAGTCAAAATATGTACCTAGTTGTAATTCAATAACACATAGTACGATTTCGTTCATTCTTTTTTTGCTAGAAAGAAAAAAAAAAGATAACGGGAAAAGTCTTTTTTTTGTCCGCGACTGTACACTGCCTGTGGGAAGCTGAGACAGATATGTAAATATGGCGGTACGAAGTTCGCCGGGTCAGCTAGTACACAACATTTTCGTAGTTTCGCTCATCTCTTTAGTTTTACATTTTAGTATAGGCGCGCACCTACTTGCACGCGTCACCTACGTAGCCTAGTTGGAGTTCAAATGACGTCATTCTTATATGTCTTTTAGGTGTCAACAAGCGGTGATCTAAAATATTGTAGATAAACAAATATTACTTCACGTTATCTTTAAGTCGAGACCAGATAGGTATACTTTGCTCCATTAAATTTAATGGATCTACTAGTGTGGAGGTGCTAGTAATGTTCAAAAATGTATGTAGGTACACCAGATAAGTATGTATATACAAGTGATTGTGAGATATATATAAGTTAAAGCATAAGTTCAAATGTTAAGGATACATGGGCACAGGAATTTCGATTCCGAATTCGATTTCGAATCTATATTAATAAAAGAGGAAGGTGACTGACTGACTGGCATAACCAGAGATCAACGCACAGCCCAAACCGCTGAACCTAGAATCCTGAAATTTTGCATGTAGGTTCTTTATATAACGTAAGTGAGCACTAAGAAAGGAATTTTTGAAATTACACCCCTAAGGGGGTAAATCAGGGGATGAAAGTTTGCGTGAGCGAAGCTGTGTGTAAAAGCTAGTACACTATAAAAACTAGATGAACTTTATCAACAGTCTTAGACAAACATGGCCAATTACCTTGTATTTCTTCTGACATTCTTATTAACTTTTCGTTACGCAATATGGTAGCACTTTATAAAATACAAATATAAACACACTTAAAAGCTACTAGTCTATTTATCCTGCCCAAATACATTACAAACAAACTGACTATTGTTAGTACAATTCCAATGTGATCTGAACAAACTAACACTATTCGAAGGTTCCGGTAACAATAACATTGTCAATGATATCATAAATATAAAGTCAGATAGATCAGCTATATTTTATACTAGTTTTTGCCTGTGATTTCGCTCGCATTTATGTCGATTATCGCGGTGATTCTTTAAACTCATATCACTATCACTTCACTACATATTATAATACAAACTCCTACGCCGCGTCTGTCTGCCTGTCTGTTAGCGATAAATTCAAAAGCTACTGCACGGATTTTTATGCGGTTTTTACCAATAGATTGATAGACTGTTGAGGAAGGTTTACGTATATAATTTTTTAAGGTTTTGAGTATATTGGCAAAAATATAACGATATTTGTTGAAGACGTCGGGAAAAAAATAAACCCGATATCTCCTCAGAGTAACATATGCTATCATACTAATATTATAAATGCGAAATTTTGTAAGGATGTGTGTTTGTTACTCTTTCAAGCAAAAACTACTGAACGGATTTGGATGAAACTTTACAGTAATATAGCTTAAACATTAGAATAACACATAGGCTACTATTTGCCGCGATAATCGACATACACACGGGCGGAGCCGCTAGTATTATAATATGCCTGTCGTAAAGAACCCGTGCGAAGGCGGGGCGGGTTGTCATTATAGTGATAGTTAATTCATGGTAATAAAATAACATTTGTTAATGTGTGTAATAACATTGATGAATTTTTAAACTGATTTAAATAAAACAAACAATGTTAAGTAAAATTTACCACAACACACGAGAGAAAATTGAATCCAAATCGGTTAGGCCACTTCTGATATTAGCACGCACAAACACAGACAAAAATTTAAAAACTGTTGTTTTCAGTTCTGTTACTTACTTTAATAAATGTTTAATGTACATACCTCTTAAAATGTTATTATATGTATAGATTTCACAACCTTAAGATTGTAAGAAAATATGTACAAAAAAAACATTTTGAAGGATGTTGTTTACAAAACATTGATGTTAAACATAGAGAAGTTTACATTATCATATTTACTTACTACAGCTTGTAAATAGATGAAAAGCGATGCAAACTGTAGATAAACTACCACAGCCAGTTGAATTTAAACCAGAAAATTGTTGCTGTACTTTTCTTTTTCAAACTATCTTAGGAAGTTAATAAGTCGATGAGCAAAATCAAATGATTTATATAAAACATTTTAATTACTCAAGACGTTACACAAAAAAGTAAAATATCGGAAGAGCTTTTAAATAAAATGTAGTAAACATTTACAATTATACTCGTACAACATACCGCGAATATAAAATTTTGTAGAAAACCTAGAGAGAAAACCCTGATATTTAATAAGCAACAAAAAAATGTAAGTAGAGAAGTTTATGAACATAATCTCATTTTAGGATTATATCTATCTAATCTAATACCTTTAAACGAACAATTCTTGTATATATATATATATTTATATAATCTGAATCTCGGAAACGGCTCCAACAATTTTCATAAAATTTTGTATGGAGGGGATTTCGGGGGCGATAAATCGATCTAGCTAGGCTTCATTTTTGGAAAATGTCGTTTTATTCGTGTTTTTAACAATCAAATATATAAAATCAATGTACATCTAGCGCCATCTATCGCAACTCGAGCGAACTAAATTAAACTATACTGGAACAAGGTGCAGAATAAACAGTATCAGGGCGTACCAAGAGAGGGCGCCACTTAACTTTTTTTTATTGGAAGAAAAATAACAAAAAATTGGCGTTTGCCAAAAAAGCCAAAAAAAAATACCGGTCATCCAGGTACTAATAAAATAATAATAATATTCCTTTAAGTCATAACAGATTTAAAAATTGATAATATTTTTAGATATTACAAACAAAGCCAATCACTCCTTGCTTGGCTTAGCCCACTTAAGAGCCCACTAAAAGCGGCCAAGCGCGAGTCGGACTCGGCCATTAAGGGTTCCGCAGCAGCAAGTAACATAATATAATTTTTATTTTATTTTTATATTTGTGTTGATTGAATAAAAGGTAAATTGTAGTTTACGATTTATGAAGTACCTATTAAAAAAAACTACTTACTAGATTTCGTTCAAACCAATTTTCGGTGGAAGTTTGAATGGTAATGTACATCATATATTTTTTTAGTTTTATCATTCTCTTATTTTAGAAGTTACAGGGTGGGGGGGGGGGCACACATTTTACCACTTTGGAAGTGTCTCTCGCGCAAACTATTCAGTTTAGAAAAAAATTAGAAACCTCAATATTATTTTTGAAGACCTATCATGGGTTTGATGAAAAAAATTTTTTTGAGTTTCAGTTCTAAGTATGGGGACCCCCAAAATGTATTGTTTTTTTTCTATTTTTGTGTGAAAATCTTAATGCGGTTCACAGAATACGAGTGCATCTACTTACCAAGTTTCAACGGAAACGGAGTTTCGGAAAAAAGTGGCTGTGACATACGGACGGACAGACAGACAGACATGACGAATCTATAAGGGTTCCGTTTTTTGCCTTTGGCACGGAACACTAAAAATTAACAGTAAATAGTGTCAAAGTACAAAGCATTTATTTTTTTAAGTTCCAAGATACAAGTGACAATAGTTAAAACACATTTGTTATCATTTTAGTTTTAAATTTGACACCAGGTGTTTAAAAAGCTTTGTTTATCTAATACGAGTAGTTGCGAAACTATTCGTTCCATATAGACACACTAATTACTACAAAGGCGTGTGTCCCTTCTTTACAGCTAATGAACGCGATAGCTGCGGCACATTAAACAATAAGGTTTTGTGTACAACTGTAACCCACGGATAATAAAAACAATATAATTTACGACAGGCCGACAGTGTTGCTGACTGCCTCGATGGCATAGTGGCAACATATGCGACTGCTGTGCTTGAGATCCGGAGCTTGGATGTTGGAATGTAAAAGTATATAAGTAAGCATTCTATTAGTCAGTCTAGCTGCCACAGTACAAGGTCTGTTTAGTTAAAACCTAGACGGCGTTGTGTGTCAGATGTCCGAAATTTGAATAATCTATACTATGTATGTAATATTATAAAGCTGAAGAGTTTGTTTGTCTGTTTGAACGAGCTAATCTCAGGAAACGCTGGTCCGATTTGGAAAATTCTTTCAGTGTTAGATAGTACATTTATCAAGGAAGGCTATATATCATCACGCTAAGACCAATAGGAGCGAAGCAACAATGAAGAATGGGGGAAAAGTAGTACTCTACTGGCAATAGGAGACGTAAACGAGGTTGCGTGGGTTAACTAGTAATATATATTTCAATCATTTCGATGGTGTCTAAAGCAGCAGTATTAGTTGTTATTGATGAAAACATTATGTTCTATAATATTTTAAAATGTTTTAAATTTAGAAATGACTACCCACAAACTCTGGAAGAGATTTAACGAACAAAACAGAAGTGTGTAATAGGATATCGGGAAAGCGAGCGTTAATTGATTTGACCAAAAAATACGCGCGAACTAAAGTTGATTACCGGACCGAGCTAACTTATTTTCCGAAAGGTTGTATGATGTTAAGATTACTAATTAACAGCAAGCTTAACCCAACGTATATTTGAGAACTTCCACAGACTTCAGATGTCTCTCAAAACGGTGACCGGTGACCGGTGAGTATGACAAGTCTTACCTTATCCAGATTGAAGAAAACATTGTTAATAAAAATATACTGAAAAGTGTTTCAACTTTTCACTTGAGTTCCCGTTTTCCACAAGCATTTTGTTTAATATTCTTTAAGCTTCTCGAGTAGGTTATCACATAGATATATATCTTTTTACCACTCGTGCCGAATAATATTCGTAATATTATGTACATATTTGCGTTTAGTGAAGGGCATGTAGGTCTCTTAACGGCAACACGATGACATAAAGACGGAATTCATATAATATTATGTGCATAAATACCGATGATACGTTTAACAGGGTTGGTAAAACTAACTGCAACTTGTTTTAGGTTTATGAGATAACTGAAAAAGCAGCCAAGTGCGAGTCGGACTCGCCCATGAAGAGTTCCGAAGCAGCAAGTAACATAATATAAAAGTTCTTGTAGTTCGTTGTAGTTTTGATCGATGTTTTAATAATAGTGTTTTTTTTTGCGGTTTACCATTTATTAAAAATAAACTACTTACTAGATTTCGTTCAAACCAATTTTCGGTGGAAGTTTGCATGGTAATGTACATCATATAATTTTTTTAGTTTTATCATTCTCTTATTTTAGAAGTTACAGGGGGGGGGGACACACATTTACCCACTTTGGAAGTGTCTCTCACGCAAACTATTCAGTTTAGAAAAAAATGATATTAGAAACCTCAATATAATTTTAGAAGACATATCCATAGATACCCCACACGTATAGGTTTGATGGGTTTTTTGAGTTTCAGTTCAAAGTATGGGGACCCCCAAAATTTATTGTTTTTTTTTATTTTTGTGTGAAAATCTTAATGCGGTTCACAGAATACATCTACTTACCAAGTTTCAACGGTATAGTTCTTATAGTTTCGGAATAAAGTGGCTGTGACATACGGACGGACAGACAGACAGACAGACGGACGGACAGACAGACAGTCAGACAGACATGACGAATCTATAAGGGTTCCGTTTTTTGCCTTTGGCACGGAACCCTAAAAAGACGTGTGGCACTCGGGGACTGCCGCGATAAAGCTATTGCATAGCATTTTTTATCAATTTATGCAATTACAACTATTTATTTATTTTTTATTTATGCAGTACTGTTACTGTGTGGCTACCATTAATAATTTTATACATTATATTACATAACAAATCTTCGTGTCAAGGCAACGAATCTTCCTTGACGTATTTCAATATGCCTGTGCGGCCGGCTGTTGTCAAGTGTATGGCAACCATGAATAATTTTATGCATTATATGACATAACAAATCTTCGTGTCCAAGGAAACGAACTGATCCGTTGATTCGTCGTTCGGAGCAGCTCGTCTCGATCCGTACGAGCTTCGGGTGTCAGGTTTTATTTTCGTTACGTTACGTTACGGAATTTCTTAATTCGGTCGCCGCGCTCAAAGGCCTCAAAGCCCGCGATAAAAATCTATGCAATAGCTTAAAAATAATGTAGAGTAGAGGCTGATCTCTCTGAATTATTTAAGACTGATTTTCTGTGAGTTCGTATTGTAAGTACAGTAGCCGGTTCATTTGTGACGAAACATAGATGTCCCTAGGTGATAATTGAAAATGAAAATACCCTTTCCTCAGAGAGCGTAACTTTCATAACTATAATTATTATTATAAATATGTTTAACTTTTCGTCAATTCGTATAAAAGGGTTTCAGGTAAAAACATTTTTATAATGTGTAAAGCTATTGTTCGCGGACGCCTGCTATTATATGAAGAGCAAAATCTGAATTTCTAAAATCACGGTAGTGTTTAGGAACAGGAGTTCATTGACCTCTGTCTTTTTTCTATCGTGACACGATTAAAATTGCATCGTATATTTTATTTGAGTTTTTTATCCATTAACCACCCTCAGCCCTTAACATGGTCCTAGATCGAAGCCGGATTGGATACTAGAGTGGATTAACAGTTTTCAGCAATTTCTCGGGATTGATTACGAGAAAATTAAAAATTCAAGATCTGGATTTATGATAATCACCGGCGAGTTTGGAATTTGGATAATAGTACGGTGTTAATTACATATTTTAGTGTAAAATATAAACCCAGCACTCATTCAGGTAATATTTAAAGTTAAACCGCGATTATTCACAAGGTTAGTAAATACTTAAGTACTTATTACCTATCATTTCATTTAGTTAGTTAATCACCTATTGCATTGTGTATAACTTATTTGTCAAGGAATATTTTCTATTAATTAGGTTTAAATTGTACTTAACTACAGTACAGTTAGCATTATTGCTACATTATTTAGCTTAATTAATTAATATTTTGTTAAAAATTAAAAGTCTTTCACATAATTATTTTGTGCGTAGGTAGATGTTAATTTATTACTTTAACTAAAATCATAATTTAGAGTGCTAAATAGTATTAATTTTTATGTAATAAGATAGAAAAAGAATATTTGCATTAAATCATTTAGTTACAGTGTTATATATGAGTTGTAATATTCAGTTTAAACCAATATTACTTTCATTGTAAATTGACAAAGATTGTTAATTTTGTAAGACGCGGTGGGCGTTATCTCATCTATCAGCTGTTAAAAGATATTATTATCTTGTTTTGTATTGACGTTTGGCATTGTATACATTCCAGGTTGACAACGCTCGACTCCCAGAATGGCTAAAGATGAGGAAATTAGGATTTTGATCAAAAAACGAGGCAGTTATATAGGTCAATTAACTAACTTTATAAATTATTATACAGAGGTAAATAAAAAATCGTTAAGCAGTACTGACGCTAAGGAATTGCAATTACGTATTAACAAACTTGAAAATTTGTACCAACAATATGACGGAGTGCAGTTTCAGTTGGAGTGTTTAGCTGACGATACTGAACCTCTGTACGCCTCGCGGTCAGAGTTCGAGTCCAAGTATTACGGAGCGTTAGCAAGCGCTCAAGACACTTTAAGTAAATTTCATGAAGGTGATAGGGGGTCAGAATCATGTAATAAAAGTACAGTTCGTAGTGCCAGTGGCAGGCATCAGCTCGTTAAGTTGCCCACTATTCAGCTTCCTAAGTTTAATGGAACATATAATAATTGGCTCGAGTTTCGTGATACTTTCACGAGTCTCATTGATTCCAATGACGACATAGACGAAATTAATAAATTCCACTATTTGCGAGCTTCTTTAGAGGGATCTGCCTCAGTCGTCATACAATCCATTGAGTTTTCTGCTCCTAATTATATTGTGGCATGGAAATTATTATGCGAAAGGTTCGACAATAAGCATTTATTAATTCAAAATCACATTTCGTCTATATTTAATATTGAGAATGTAACAAAGGAATCTTCCGTTATTTTAAAATACTTAATTGATCAACTTAATAAGAATTTACGAGCATTACAATCATTAGGTGAGCCTGTCGAGCACTGGGACACGCTCTTAATATATATTGTCACACAAAAATTAGACCAGAAAACCTACCGAGAGTGGGAAGAGTTCAAAGGTCGTGTTGACAAAAAGGATTCTATTAAATTTCAAACATTTATTGATTTTATTCGTAATCGAGCTGACTTGATGGAAACCTTAGAGTTGTCACGTAACAATTATACAACGACAAATCAAAAATCAAATAATTACAAGTTAAAAACTATGGTATCTATGCAAAATAATTCTAACATTGTATCATTGCCCAAGGGTTGTCCTAATTGCAAAGGTGAGCACAGTTTGTCAAACTGTCCCCATTTTCTCGCTTTGAGCAATGAATCACGTCTTAAAGTATTACCTAAGTATAAGATTTGTTACAATTGTTTCCATTCAGGTCATTTTGCTAATCATTGCAAAAAGCAAGGTTGTAAAATATGTAAACGACGTCATAACACGCTTATTCATTCAAATGAACATAAATCTAATAATAGTAATACGCACAATGAAACTTCACACTTTTCTGAAAAACCGTCTTCATCGTCAACGCCGCAGTCGAACTCGTCGTCGTCGAGTAATCAAACCGCTTTGTCTGCGAACGTAACTTCATCCAACGATCTTATACAGCATGATGTTTTATTGTCCACCGCCTTAGTAAAACTTTAAGATAATAATAATCGCGAGCATGTTGTTCGCGCCGTACTTGATTGCGGCAGCACGTCGTGTCTGATTACAGAGAATCTGTGTCGGCGGTTAAATTTGAAAACCTGTCAAATTGACAGGTCTATTCTTGGTCTGAATAACGTAACTTCACACGTAGGTAGAATGTGTCATGTTAGCATGAAGTCATTAGACGACAGTTATGTTACTGACTTTAATTGTTTCGTTCTACCGTCAATTACCAATAATTTGCCGAATCGTAATATTGACATAAGAAATCTCAATATACCCACAGATATCTGTTTAGCGGATCCATCTTTTTACACGTCGGCTGCTGTGGATGTTTTGATAGGCGCTGACCTCTTTTGGGATCTACTAGGGTCCCAAAGAATTAAGTTGGGTGATCAAAAACCGTTACTTTACGAAACAAAGATTGGTTGGGTTATTTCAGGCCCTGTTTCTTCTCCCAATCATGTCGCGTTGCATGCTCATGATATAAAATGTCATTTCATGAATATTTCTGAGAGTCGTGATGACTATTCCGAAAACAAACTGGACTTGACTCGTTTCTGGCAATTGGAAGAAGTCGATTCACATTCTTCTCAGTTTTCGTTAGAAGAGAAGCAGTGTGAAGAACATTTTGTAAAAAATACATTTCGCTTAGATGACGGCAGCTTTTGCGTGCGGATTCCACTTAAACAAAGTCCTGATGTTTTGGGAAGTTCTTTCCAACGGGCCTCCCAATGTTTATTTTCATTGGAGCGTCGAATAAAAAGTAAGCCAGATTTATGTAAGCTGTACTACGATTTTATGTCGGAGTATAAGACGTTAGGTCACATGTCAGAATGTCAACAGCCCGACGACAACCGCAAGACGTATTTTATACCTCACCATGGTGTCTTGCGGGAGAGTAGTACCACCACGAAATTGAGGGTAGTATATAATGCGAGCTGTCCGACAACATCAGGGATTTCTTTCAACGATATCCAAATGGTCGGCCCGACGGTGCAGGATGATCTTATGTCAATATTACTTCGATTTAGGCAACACAAGTACATCTTATCAGCCGATGTGGAGAAAATGTATCGCCAAATTTCTGTCCATCCGTCAGACAGGTACTTGCAACAAATTCTCTGGCGAAATAATACATCTGAACCGGTCAAAACATTCCAGCTGAACACCGTTACGTACGGCACAGCTAGCGCTCCCTTTCTGGCAACACGGTGCCTCAAGCAGATCAGTCTCGAGTGTAGTGATCCTAAAATCTCTGAAATCATTGAACACGATTTTTACGTAGATGATCTGCTTACCGGAGGTGACGACCTAAGTGAAGTAAAAAACATTCGTAAAGCTGTTACAAATGCACTCGCATCAGCTGGTATGCCGTTACGGAAATGGAAGTCAAATGAGCCTCTATTGGCTACTGATAATTTAGATCAGTTCGTTAATTTAAATATCGGATCTCATGAACCCAGCAAATTATTAGGCCTCGGCTGGAATGCAAATTCTGATGAACTTTTCTATCCGATAGGTTCACCCGTAACAAATGGCAATACTAAGCGTGACATACTTTCAGTCATTGCACGCATTTTTGACCCTTTAGGTCTGCTAGCTCCTGGTGTAGTCACCATGAAGATGCTGCTGCAGAAGCTGTGGTTGCTAAAATTATCCTGGGACGAACCGCTATCTCCAGAAACTCATAAATGTTGGAATGACATCTTAAAGTCACTGCCACTTATAAATAACATTAAAATTCCTCGCATAGTTGTTTGCGATTTGTATACTGTGTTTCAGTTACACATCTTTTCAGACGCATCCGAGCGTGCGTATGGTGCGTGTGTGTATGTTCGTAGTGTCAACGGTAGAGGAGAGGTCTTGGTTCGTTTGTTGGCGGCTAAAAGTCGAGTGGCACCAATTAAACCTACCACAATTCCAAGACTTGAATTGTGTGGTGCCCTGTTAGGTATTCGACTATATGAGAAGGTGATTAATTCACTTCGCTGTAAGGTTGACACGGTTTGCTTCTGGACCGATTCCACCATCGTGTTGAGCTGGTTGCATTGTCTGCCTTCTAAGCTTCAGCCTTTTGTGCGCAATCGCGTCGCTAAAATTTTAGAAAAGGCTGGCAACTGTACATGGCGCCATGTCTCAACTAATAAGAACCCTGCAGACCTAATATCACGAGGTACAGATATTGGTTCCCTGCAACATTCTGAGTTATGGTGGTCCGGTCCAGATTTTTTGAAACAAGAACCGATGCAGCTCCCTTCTCAACCTAAACATCTAGACAATTTGCCTGAAACCAAGTCTATTGTCTCTTTAAATGCGATCGTTGACGCTGACGAGAATAAACTCGAATTTTTCGATTTTCGTAGATTTTCAAATCTTTCACGTTTGATCCGATCTGTTGCATACGTTCTGCGATTTATCGATCGTTGTAAGAAGATTCCTGTTTCGATGAAATTTTTAACGGATCAAGAATTAAAAAATTCATTAAAATTAATTATTAAGAAGAGTCAAGACGAATCATTCATTGAATACAGATTACTTTTAAATAAAAGGGACTTACCAAAAAAGAGTCCTTTGTTAAAATTTAATGTTTATTTGGATAGTGACAATATAATGCGTGTTGGTGGTCGTCTTGACAATTCTGATTTTTCTCATAACAAAAAACACCCTATACTTATACAGTCCACTCATATATTTAGTAAGCTGTTGTTTGAATCTGAGCATAAAAAATTGCTACATGCAGGTCCACAATTATTACTGGCAAACATTAGGGAAACGTACTGGCCTATAGGAGGTCGCAACTTAGCGAAGGCCTGTTATCGCAAGTGCGTGCGATGCAGTCGCATAAAGGGTGAGGTCATTACTCCGCAAATGGGCAACCTTCCGCGGCAACGTCTTGTTTCTGGTGGATTTCCCTTTGAGAATGTGGGTCTAGATTATGCAGGTCCCATTATGTCTGCAAGTCGTCAAGGTCGTGGATGTAGATTGGTGAAAGTGTACATCGCGATTTTCGTATGTTTCACCACAAAATCTATTCACTTGGAGTTAGTGGGCGACTTGACGAGTAATTGTTTTTTGCAGGCATTGCGTCGATTTATATCACGTAGAGGAAAACCTATAAATATATATTCAGACAACGGCACGTCGTTTGTTGGTGCATACAACGACATTTCAAAATTTTTGAAATCTAATTGCAATTCCTTACCAGAAAGTGCAACTAATGAGGGCATAGCCTTTCATTTCATACCGGCCTATACTCCTCATTTTGGAGGTCTCTGGGAGGCGGGCGTTAAATCAACAAAATTTCATTTATCTCGAGTGCTGGGAAATTGTAATTTGACGTTTGAAGAACTTAACACCGTACTTACGCAAATTGAAGCGATATTAAACTCCCGGCCTCTGACTCCGCTTTCTTCCGATCCTGCAGACTGCACACCGCTGACACCAGGTCATTTTTTAATCGGACGGCCACTCACAAGCTTACCTCAGCCAAACTATGAGAACCGCTCCATGTCATCCTTATCTCGCTTTCAACGGATCGAGCAGCTCCGCCAGCACTTTTGGTCTCGGTGGAGCAAGGAATATGTTGCGGAATTGCAGCAGAGAGTTAAATGGCGGTCCGGCAAGAGTGCACTACAGCTGGATACCTTAGTCGTGGTGAAGGAAGATAACCTGCCGCCGCTTAAATGGAAGCTGGGCAGAATCATTGCAGTTCACCCTGGACCTGACGGCATAGTGCGTGTGGCAGATATCCGAACCACAAATGGAGTAATCCGGAGGGCTTTTAATAGGATTTGTCCGCTACCTCTTTCTTCAGCTTCTGGTTGAAATCAATGCTTTCAACGCCCGGGGGCATGTTCGCGGACGCCTGCTATTATATGAAGAGCAAAATCTGAATTTCTAAAATCACGGCAGTGTTTAGGAACAGGAGTTCATTGACCTCTGTCTTTTTTCTATCGTGACACGATTAAAATTGCATCGTATATTTTATTTGAGTTTTTTATCCATTAACCACCCTCAGCCCTTAACAGCTATTATTATAAATTTAAAGACTTTTTTTTGGTTGAACGCGCTAATCTAGCTACTGCTAGTTAGTCTAGAACTGCTAGTTTGATTTTAAAATAATTCTAGTACATAATAGATAGCCCAGTTATCGAGGAACGCTATAGAGTACTTATATATCATCACGCTACGAAACAAAGGAGCCGGGAATCAATGAAAAATGTTACAAAAACAGGAAAAAAATATTCCTCTAGAGAACTTCCATTGCGTCTAAACGGTTAAAGTTTCGCAAAAACTATGTACACTTAAAAGATTTATTTCCCTTTAAAAGTTAGCAGCAAGACGTATGCGACTGCCAATCAAGAGGTCTCGGGTTGGAATCCCGGGTCGGGCCAAAAAGTGTTATCGAGTTTTTCTGATTATTCGGAGTTTGGAAGTTGGGGTCTGAACCCCCGTGCCTCGGAGAGCACGTAAAGCTCCTGCGCCTGATCTCTCCCCGGTCGTGTCGGTTAACCGTCATATCGGATTCTGAGAGAGAACGAACAGAGAGTGCACCTGTGTTTACGCGCACACTTGTGCACTATAATATCTCCTGCGTAGTTGGCTGGTCTCCGTTGAGACTGGCCGCCGTGGCCGTTATTGGCTAGGAGAAGATTATAACACAACGCTACGGGTAAAAGTAGACGCAGACGAAGTTACGCCGGTCAGCTAGTGCTTTTTAATCCTAACAATATGCCACAAGAAACAATTACCAACCCTAAGTAGTACCTAAACATTGCACATAATATGTGAGAAAGGACACAGGACAAGTAATTATAACGGCGCATGCGCATCCTTGTTACGTGTGTTTACATAACAAAGCGTTGTGCTTATCTCACCACTAATCTGAACTTGGAGCTTTGTTATCAGTATGATTTATACATAATTTCAATATTTTAGCTAAAGTCCTTGTGTGAATGCAGTAGTCTCCTCGTCAAACTATTACATACTTTAAGGGGATCCCCCCATTATGGATATGAATCCTACTTGGGAAAACTTTTAATGCGACTTCTAGAAAATTTGTGTAACTACCACTAACTAGTCTCGGTGAAGAAACTTCTAAAATGGATTGCTGATTTGTGACTTCATGTCGTACTTTTTATTAAACGGTTTTATTCAGCTTGACCTGGGTCAAATCTTGTAATTAAAGTATGACCCCCTTCCTGATGACAGATTGATCTGAAATTTGGTACACATCCTCAGTTCTGGGGACAATACAATTAAATAAATTCTGTTTCATTGTAAATGCAAGATGGTCGCCGCTACAAAATTGTGGTTTAGAAATTTTGTCACGACTACCTCGATATGGCTATCAAATGAAAGGGCTTGACTAGTAAAACACAGTTCACTATGAAAAATTAAAATCCAAGATGGCCGCCGCTACAAAATGGTGGTTTACACATTTTGTCAAAGACTATCACTATATGAGTATCAAATGAAAGGGCTTGAATAGTAGAACACAGATGAGAAGTACTATGTAATGAAATTAAAAACTAAAAACTTAAAAATAAATAAACTTGTAATATATATATTTTTTTAATTTAAACGGTTTTATTGAAAATAATGTACTAAAAGCAAAAAAAAAAATTTGGTAAAAATATTCGGTTTAAAATCGTTGGGCCCGTCTTTCCTTCCAGTCAATTCAGTTTACGCTTCGACCAACGACGCTACATTATTTTCAATAAAACCGTTTAAATTATTATTTTTTTCATGTTTTTTTAATTACTAATTTATTCACAAGACGAAACGTAGAAAAATGTATGACGGACTTTAAAGTGCCTAAATTATGACAAATTCTAATTGTTCTTCGTCCATCCAATTTAAAGATTTTAATTATTTTAATCAGAAAAAACCCCGATTGCCAAACTCTTACTTTTTGATGTCGGTTATAAATAAAAAGTCATCTTTGTTGCATACTTACTATATGCAACGTTTTCATGTTTTTCTAAAGGTTCTCTGACAGCGTCATATTAGCCCCAGACGAGTTGCAATTACTTCGGTAACGTGTAATTAGAATGCGTTTACATCACTCGCATGAGCTAAAGGATGAAACAAAGAGACTCAATAACGTGATATCATCTTGGATACCTAATTAGCAAGACTTAACTTAAGACTGGTTTAACTACAATTTTATTGTTTTAGCTCTGCATCAACTTAAGGTTGCCTGGAAGAAAATACCTATGGAATTATGTCTATTTATTTAAAAACTAGCGACCCGGTCCGGCTTCGCACGGAAATCTTTGTAATTCTCGAATTTCCTCCACTATAAAATGGATATATCTATACTATATATTAATACATACTATGTATTATATAAAGCTGAAGGATTTGTTTGTTTGTTTGAACGCGCTAATCTCAGGAACCGCTGGTCCGATTTGAAAAAATATTTCAGTGTTAGATAGCCCATTCATCGAGGAAGGCTAAAGGCTATGTATAATCACGCTAAGACTAATAGGAGCGCAGCAACAATGAAGAATGATACAAAAACGGGGGGAAATTATTACGCTACGGGCAATAGGAGACGTAAACGAAGTTACGTGGGTCAGCTAGTTTCACATAATTATTATATATGAACATTTCTCTTGAATCACTCCGAAAAGATCTAAGCGAACAGACATCGAAAGCTACTTCATTTCATACTATGCAATGATTAACGCGTGGTGACAGATTAATAATGCAAAGTATCACCAACTCTATTCATCCCATGGGTGTTGTAAGAGTCGACTATACTCTTTGCGCTGTAGCATTGTGCGGTTGACAGTTTCAGTAACATTTCGTTTCACTCTTGAAAGTTGCCGCGATTTACAAATTATGGTAGTATATATATTAGTATTTCAGCTGTACCACATTCGCAATATATTAAATCATTAATAACTGTAATTAATTAAATTAAACTGTCGCAAACCGTAATTTAACCCCCGTACAGGCAACTGTCACCCGCACCATGCTACAGCGCAAAGAGTATAAGCGAGCAAAATACGCAGAACAACACTGTAAATAGAAGAAAAACTTGGAACAAAACGATACCAACTCGTCTGGCCAGCGTGTTATAGTACACCAAAACCTTCTTTCTAAGGAAAGGTGATAGTTGACTGCACGTTTGGCCTAGTGGTTTAACGGTCACCACGCCGTTTCCTACTTCGCCAACTGTCATGGGTTCAAATCCCACGTAGGACAACACTTTGTGTGATCCACAAATTGTTGTTCTGAGTCTGGGTGTTCTTTGTGTCCGTTTCATGTATGTTTGTAAAGTCCCCCGCGACACAGGATTTATTCCTAGTGCGGAAGTTGTCCTTAAAAAAAAAGCAGTGGTCTATTAAAAACAGTTAATGATGTTAACAATCTAGCTGACCCACGCAACCTCGTTTACGTCTCCTATTGCCCGTAGCGTTTAATTTTTCCCGGTTTTTGTAACATTCTTCATTGGTGCTCCGCTCCTATTGGTCTTAGCGTGATGATATATAGCCTTCCTCGATAAATGTATCATCCAACACTGAAATAATTTTTCAAATCGGACCAGCGGTTCCTGAGATTAGCGCGTTCAAACAAACAAACTCTTCAGCTTTATAATATTAGTATAAAATTATGTTATTGTAACAGTGGCTGGCAGCGGATGGATGCGGACTGGCCAAAACCGGAATAGTTGGTGCTCCACAGTGGACAGCGATAGGTTGATTTAAATTGCAATTTATATTAAGAAATATAAATACCGAGACTTTATTTCTAGACTTCAAACTACATACATTTTTATAACAAAGAAAAACATTAAACTATAATAATATCGCTTATTATGGTTTCGATTCCACGTATAGCAACTTGTGGTCTAGAAACGAACGTGCCTATTTAGTAAATTCATTTGATTCATCAAATCAGCGTGGCTCTACTACCTCAGGAATTATTGAATCAATAGAATTATAGTAACCTATAGAAGATAGTCCATTTGAGATTTTATTACAAAAAGTTACCTGAAGTCCTTTCCATTCTATATCTATAGTAGTATTTAGGGTTCCCAACCCTCCCGGATTGCCCGGGAGACTCCGGTAATAATGGTTAACCTCCCGACCTATAATTTACCTGCAATAATTTCTCCGGTTTTTCTAAAAATTGTGTTAATGATTGATCTGAAAACGAAGCTACAAAGCAGGCAAGCTGAGCAATTTTATGGTCAATCTGCCATGGATTTATTAAAGCAGTTTGATGAACCGCAAAAAACTGAGTTCAATAACTACTTTACAAAATTTTTGACATATGTATTTACAAAAATGGTATAACTTTGAAGATGTGCAATACCAAGCAATGAAAATTTTATCTTTAAAAGAGCCAATCACATGGTTCGGCATCACAAGACTCCAGGAATTTGATTAAATATTGACTTCAATGTCAGTAAAGTCAATATTTAATCAAATTCTTGTTCAAAAATCAAAATTTTGTTAGTAAAGTCTCAAGTTGATTGGTGGATATAAAAATACATCAACCGAAATATGCTAAAGCGGCGGGCAAAAACTAGTTGTAGTTGTTTAAACAAAAATGGCACTGGTTCCATATATCACTTTTATAGTGATATATGGAACCAGTGCCATTGATTAAAATGCGAGCTTATTTCATCAAACACAAAGTATTTAGTTATCATATCAGGTACAAATGTATACTTGTCGATGAGTATACTTTTGTTACCGCAACACAGCGATGATTCATTGAAAGAGCTTTAAAAAAGTATATATAGGTACAGCGATGTGTTTGTAGATAATATAAAATTACTTCATAATACACAATAAGTACTAAGGTAGACTTACGTCATCGGTGATTCAGTTAATAACTATTAATCAAAGTTGTGCAACGTGTAACTACAAAGACTGAATTTAAACGACGATGTTAAATAAATTTTTTAGTCTAATTATCTGATACGTTTGTTAACCATAAAATAAATATGAATATTTTTTTTTTTTTTTTCGGACATCTAACACACTTTGTCATCTAGTCCCAAGTTAAGCAGAGCTTGTGTTATGGATGCTAGACAACTGATATTAATAAATACATAATAATATTATACTTTTTTTTGTAAATATGTACTTACATATTATACATAGAAAACACCCATACTCCGAAACAAATATTTGCAGATCATACAAACATTCGGTTCGACCCGGGAATCGAACCCGAGACCTCAAGCACATCAGTCGCGTACGCTACCACTGCGCCACCGAGGCGGTCAATATATGAAAAGCTTTGAAAAGAAATGCTTAAGAGAAATCAATGCAAATAATATTAATAACCAGTGTACAAATGAAGTACACACAAGAGTTTGTGTCTATTTGTACTGTAAACAAATACATAATTTAGACACATTGATGACGTAATATATTGTATAACATAAATTACAAGAAAACTAGGTCTTATTTATTATAAATGACCAAAATTACCGTCTACTCTAACATAGAATTAAGCCCAAACCTCGCTCTAATAACGAAAACACTACCTTTTAGCGAGTGAACCAGGACACGAACCTTTTGTCCATTCACAATCTGATGCCATAATTGTCATGTAATTACAAATTTATGGCTACTAGTAAATTAATAGTGTTGCAAACTATATGTTGTGCACTAACAATCCCGGCCGTATGATTTGCGGTCTGTGTCACACAAATTATAGTGAATTAAAAGTATATTGCTGGCTAACTGTTTATTTTTGGAACTATGGCAATGGTAATGTCTATATCTCAGATTACTAAAGAAAGCCAGATAGACCGTAAAGAACACGACAATGAATCTACAAAGTAAATATAAATTAGAAAGCGAATACATTCTCGCGGCAGTGTTTGACAAACCGCCATATTGTGTTCACGTCACGAGTGATTTTTAATTTTATTTTCAAAATGCCGTCTTGCGTCATTCATTAAACACTGTAAGAGTAATTCCCAAAAATAAAAAAAAAGATGGAATATCTTTTCACAGGTAAATACAGATTATTTAGTTGCTATAATTATTTATTTACCCGATAATTATATTGTTGTGTCGGAACACAAAACCTCAACCGTAGCTCGACTGTGATACCAGTTTTTGTCTATTTTTTTTCCCTTCAATTAGGGAAATTACTTATTAGTCCAGACATAAGTGAACCTCATTTCTATATTTAGGGACTTGGTTCCAAACCTTATCTGAAAGTATTCTTTGGTGATTACACTACGATTACACTACATAGCGAAATTGGAAACGAATTCTCGAAATTTAAACGCAAAACGATAATATTACAAAAAGTTAGTGCAAAATGAAGGTTGGTGAGAGTTTACATAGTATGTAAAAATAACTGAATTAAAAACCATAACATTTAAAGTTTTTTAATATTAAAATATCCTTTTTTCAATCTTAATATTTAAAAAAAAATAGGGACTTTTTTACTGTTTATGGTATCATTACACGCACACAGATGTATCTGTTCCTACAGTGTAGACGCCGGCTGCACGCACAGTAAAATAATCAATCGGCGTCATGTTATTTGACAAGAATGTTCCATCTGGATTTCTTTAGTAATCTGAGGTCTATATAATGTAATAGAATAGGGAATATGCATGTTTTTATTTTATTTCTGAATCTGATCATTTATCTCTCTATAATATAGAAAAAAATATAAATAGGCTTGAAAATAGTCAAACTAATTTTTAAAGTGAAATTTAAAAAACTGACTAAATTAGACCTATTCAAACGCCGCCATTTTGCGCGCGCTCTTGACATAACCAATGACGTCATTGTCATTTCGTGTTTGTTTACTATTCAGTGTTTCAGTTACTTTATAGCTATTTACAGTTTTAGTTGCTATAAAAATCATGGAAGAAGTTATTTTTTCTCACAAACACTACTAACACAGTACAGTATGAATTTCGACGCCGATATATAATTTTGATGGAGTGACCATTGACGTCATATTTTGTTTCGACCAATAGTGACGCGTTTTGTAAGTTTGAATTTGTAATTTGTAGGTTTAAATATTCACTAAATAAAAAAATACCTTTTAAGTATATTGTAAGGACCTTCGGCCTTCGTTTTTACGAGCAATGTGGCTCGCCAACTAACACTTAATTTAGTTATTTTCTTACACCATTTATAATATTAATAAAAATAACATTAGCGATATACCATAATTGTACACACATGAAGCACATAATCTCAATATTTAATGATTTAAAGATTTTTCGACTACTACAATTAAGCGAATCCAAAGGCAGAGAAAATATTGAATTTATGATGTAACGATCTGTACGCTTTCATTTTTCCACCGGAAAATATAAAAAAAATTAAAGCCTAGTAATTATTTCGATTATTTCTTATTTTAATGTACTATATTCTTTTGTGTAAAAGTGTATTATGTGTACGAAAATTTATAACGAGAACATTTGTCTGAGACAAAATTGTCCCCCCTGAGGATGGAGGTCCTGGGACTGGCCTCGTGTGCCCTTATGGTAAAGACGGCACTGTTTTCATGAGTAATGGCGCCGTCAGCTGAAAAACAAGCTTTTACCTAGTTTGGCATCGGAGAGTATCGCGTGTCAATTTGTGGCTTGAAACAAATTTAGCCGTCATACTGCACTGTCTGCATGCTAGGATTTTATTCAGGCTTTCCATCAGGCAGATTAGAGTCACTTAATGTATGTACCACTACTACGATGTACTGACCTGAGTAAGCAAGTGAGCTGCACATCATTCTGGTACCGGTTGAGAGCAGCCACTCCCTCCACTCGCACCGTGTTCACCTTCTCCCGGAGCGAGCCGCCGCAACCTCCGCAACGTTCCCGCAGAATAGACATTATGTTCGGCTGTCGAAGGAATGCCACCACCTGTTGAACAACAAATAGGAAATTTAACGGTTAGTATTATAGTCATTTTTTTTTCAGCCAAAGCAAATAGTTTTCGAAAAGAATAGTATCTACAATAATCTACATATAGAATAATTTCACGCGTCTCACATACGAAGGTACAGTTTTCATAAGCGTGATTTAATTAACTATTTCTAAATACATACATTAACAGTCTTTAATCGTCCACTTCTGGACATAAGCCTCTCCTGAGAAAGGGGGTTTTGGTTTTCTATACCACGTTGGCCAGATTGTTGGCCAGTGTGTTGGAAGTGGAGACACTTTGTATACTTAATCACCCATACAAATTACACCCATATAAGGAACTAAGCATATGTGCTCGTCACACTTAAAAAACCCGAAGATGTAAAGAAGATGCAAAAGAGGTGCTTTACGGTTGAAAATGTAGATTATTATACAATTTGATGACAACTACAGTAATTGTTTTTAAACTTTCGCGTCTATACATATTATTCGAATGTAAATCGGGACTTAATCGCGATAATATCTACCAGGTACAATACATTTTTTGGTTTCCCGGGTAGACCGTGACAGACTACCCGTGACCAAGAACGGTGCAATTCGATCGAAACGTCGGGAAACCAAAAAATGCATTGTACCTTGTAGATATTATCGCAATAGTTTCGTGGGAGAGCCACGCTTCGGCATGAATGGGCCGGCTCGACCGGAGTGATACCACGGCCTCACAGAAAACCGGTGTGAAATAGCTTGCGCTGTGTTTCACCGAGTGAGTGAGGATACCGGAGGCCCATACCCCAATCCCTCCTCCTATCTCCCCCCCCCCATCCCCCAAAGGCCGGTAACGCACTTGTGACGCCTCTGGTGTTGCGAGTGTCCATGGGCGGCGGTAATCGCTTACCATCAGGCGATACGTCTGCTAGTTTGCCGGTCTATTCCATAAAAAAAAAAAATAAGTCCCGATTTACAGTCGGACAACTACATTGTAAGACAGACCGGAACTAGCTCTGACTATAAGTTTATATCTACCTCTTGTCTTGTTGCCACATCTATAATATACGAAACATATTTTAGCGCCATCTAGTGAAAACACTCAGAACTACATACGATATTAGATTACTTAATAAAATCAAAGTTCCTAAATAAATGGACTAATTTTCATTTATTAAATTATCTAATCGCGGGTGTTCTTTTAATAAATAAAGAATCTGAAATCAGAAGTGTTTTTTATAGAATATTTTTATTATGATGACTATTTAGTAAGTACGTAATTGTGAAAGGATATTTTGATCTAGAATATACAAAACATATTTCAGCGGAATCTAGTAAAAACACTCAGAACTACACACGAAATAAAAATATATAAATAAAAAAAGTTCCAAAATATTTATCATCAAATCCATTTGGACTGATTTTCATGTATTAAAGAAAAGTATCTTACTCGAGGGTGTTCTTTTAATAATTGAAGAAACTAAAATCTAAAGTGCCTTTTAAAGATTATTTTTTATTATGTAGACTCTTTAGTACCTAATCGTGAAAGGATATTTTGAGTACTTGCCTTTATTAAATTAATGTATTTACCTTGTCATTGTAAGCAACAGGTATTTCTTGATGCGCGTTGTGAGGTTGTACATCCATTGCAGTGATCGGTGGTCGCGGAGGTGGAGTCGGCGCCTGCGCATGTATATTACATTACAAAACTGGTTTAGTAGTGTGCTATTTTCAAATTTTTCAAAATAAAATCAGAAAAATTGTGTTATTTTGGACGTTGAGGTACTAAGTCTTTTTCAATTATTAAGAGTATTACCCTACAGAGTATGACAACTGAAATGAAAAGTTCGTGAACTAAGGTCTGAAGAAATATCTTTTAGCTAAAACTTGAACAGGAAAATGCTGTTTAAAAAGAAATAATCAATGGAACCAAGTTTACCTATCAGAGTCACAACGAAAAAAGCTAATAAAGTATTATTTAAAACGATTGGACACTTAAAATAATTTTAGACAAATGTGAAATCTAGCTTACCAGCTCCAATTTAGCATATGTGTACATTAAGCAAAAATAAATACCGATGGTAAATTGGTGAATAATTTAAAAACGCATCCACTGACAAAGACGACGGTCCCAAAGCGACAAAAACAAAAAAAACGAAACAAGATATCCCAAACAAGACCACAAGAATCAAGTACAAAAAAAAACAACAGAACAAACAAAATACCGAAAGCAAAGTGCACGTACCAAGTAAAGCATGCCCTGTGCTCAACCATAAACAAATGCAAACAACACCACAAAAATTAACGCCATGCTATCACAAAACAAAAAACCCTTTTTAAAAACAAAACATAAATTAGAAACTGAATATTATTCAATTACAAAATGTGAATTTCCTATCCATTTTCTTTTAAATCATTTTTTAAGCTATTGCATAACTTTTATCGCGGGCTTTGAGGCCTTTGAGCGCGGCGACCGAATCAAGAAATTCCGTAACGTAACGAAAAAACCTAACACCCGAAGCTCGCACGGATCGAGACGAACGACGAATCAACGAATCTGTCTATTTCGATCACGTTACGAAGTGCGTGACACAGACAGACAGACAAGACAGTTTGAGAAAGTATATAGGTGTATAGGTATCTATCATATCTTTATAATGCCAGACTCACCGCATGTGCGGTGTAAGTATACATGTTCAAAGAAAAAAAAAACTGCATAAATAAAAACCGGTCAGCGCCATCTGCTGAGCTGTTTCGCAACTACGAGGTACACCAACGCCCTCTATTATTTAAATACTTTTTGAACAATATTAAATGAGAAACTGGCAAAATAAAATAAAAAATAAATAATTAATTATAATTGCATAAGTTGATAAAAAATACTATGCAATAGCTTTACCGCGGTAGTCCCCGAGTGCCACACGTTTTTTTTTGTTGTAAATTTGAAATATGGCTTACATAGAATTCACAAACTAAACTACTTTTACTACTGTTTCTTGCTGAAATTAAAAAAAAAAAAAAAGTGTCTACCCTCATTTAGATATAATAATTTGCGATCGAATGAAACGAGAATTTTATTAATTGTTATCACTTTGCCGTTGTTTATAATATATTTTTCTTGTAATGTCCATGTTGTGATCTCCCATACTTGAGGAAGCACGAGACGAAACTAGCATATAAGGCATATTCTGTATCGGAGGTCCTAAATAAATAAATAAATATGAAAATTGTTTGAGTAAACTCCAATACGTGTGTGAAGTGATGAAGCGTGGTGGTCCAACTGACCGTGTGGTGTTCATGTGGCACGTGGGTCACGTGTGGTCGTCGTCGCTGCGGCAAGAGCGGCGAGAAGGGGCCGGTGGAGGCCGCGCGAGGTACCCGCGGGTCGATGAACGTTGTACGACGCATCACGTGGTCCACGTAGAAACGCTACACCATGGATACACGTTAGTCCTACCGTACCTGACTCTTCTACAACCAAATACTAAAAGACATAAGATTTGATGTTTTTGATCATCATCGACTTTTATCAAGACCTTCTAGCAGTCGACAGCTGCATATAAGATAAAAAGGAAGTTCAGGCCTACTATAACACCTTAGTCAGACGGGTCGGTTTGAGTTGTTCGACTCTTTGCAGTCGGCTTCTATGACACCCACAGTAGGTATGAATCCGGGTGGTGAATTGGTGACAATTGGTATTCTTGATCTGTTACTAAACGGTAACTGGATACTAAATTACAATCCAGAACCATCAGTAGTGCATTTCTTTAGTATAATTCTAACGACAAGTTTATCTATATTATTACCAGCTGACCCGGCGAACTTCGTACTACCACATTTTTTTTGTAAATATTTTCTACATTTCTATGTAAATTCTAGAAATAGAAATACGGCGCCATCTACCAGATATCTGTGCAACTTAGATGCCAAACAGCCATCTATTAGGATTTTATAGAACTAATAGATCATAACAAATATTGAGATATGGACCAAATTACAGATGCTTACAAAATAGGATAAAAATTGGTTCAGTAATTTCGGAGTTTATCGCGAACATACATGGTGACACGAAATTTTTATTTAAAGAGAGTAGCACATAATTCGGAGAGCAGTAGTTTTCTCGCTTTAGGGAATCATAACCGAGACTGCACTGAGGAAATTATTATATTATGTATGCCTATAGACTTTGGGAATCTCGTTTTCTCCAGGACACGTCATAATTTGCCCGCTAAACCAAACAGCAAATTGGTGACACTCCTATCGTCTTTAGAACCTTCACCATAAACAAGACAATATTACATTTCATTCTAACCAAATGGTCCGAGTTTATTTCCCAAACTAGGTGGGATCAGCCAGAGGGGTTCCTATGTGTAAAGAATGCCCACCCATTTACAGACTGACCTGGCTAGGATTGCTTAACCTTGAAATGTGTTAAATTAAACTATTTGGAATAGAATAGAATTATATGCCATTCTATGAGAGATGACGTACAAAAAACTTAAAACAGACAGAAATCATGTTTTGTGTACCTTGCCGTTCCTGTCGAGTTTGGTATCCCATCCCAACGGTAGGTCTTTTTCCGTCTCACTGAACATGTTGACCAGGGCGACGAGATCCCGGTTGTGCTGATAACGCTCGAAGGAAGATGTGTCGCGACGGATCTTGGATATCATATGCTTAAGGGTAGAGTTGCCGTTGTAAAGTGCTGATGCTTCCTGTAAAAGTTTATAATAAAATTATGTTTTATATGAGAATAATAATTTTATCCAAAATAATTAAACCGAACACTTTGTTACATAAAAAAAAATTGGCAGTCTTTCTGCCGATAGAAGTCAAAACTTATTACTTGAGATGACGCCAACTCATAAGATTACCCTACCAAAAAGTGCTCAACGCGGCTAAAGAAGTTTTCACTTCAAAAAATCCGAAATATTATAATAATCTTCTATATATATAAAAATTAATCGCCAAAATGTATGTACGCGCATAACTTCCAATCAGCTGCACCAAATCAAATAATTCTTTTTTTATGCGTTCGTATTGTTAGAACAAGGTTTGTGTACAAAAAAATTAAAAGATAACGGGTAGTCCGTGGGAAGCTGAGACAGATATGTAAATATGTGGGTACGAAGTTCGCTGGGTCAGCTAGAATTAGTATATTTACCTGGTTCATGTGCAATATGGAGTAGAAGTCAGGCCTGGCGAGGAAGTCCGCGGCGGGGTGCGGGGCGGGGTGCGGGGCGGGGTGCGGGGCGTGGGGCGGCGCGCTGGAGGACGCGCAGGCGGAGTGCGCGGGCGGGGGCGACGCGCACGCGCCCGCCTCCTCGTCCGACAGCTGCGTGCGCGTCATCGTGCGGCGGATCGACTGGTACCTGACACATACGAACACATTACAGTCGCGAACTTGAACACTCACACCGACAATACTTCTTACACAACAGTGCAAAGTTGCAAACATTAAAAAATTAGAATCCGAAAAATGAGCGTTAGTGAGGTAATCAAAAGAGCACGAGGTGAAAAATCTTTGCACTCGAGTGCAACACGTAAGCAAATTAAAAAAAAAGTACACCAAGAAGGTTCCGAGTCTGATTTTTTAACAAATTAAAAAAAGGTTGTATGATAAATTCGGCACCATGAAGGTAGAAGTAAATAGGTTTAATGATGTTTTGAATTCACAAAGTTAGTGCATACGATGTTCTAAATTCAATTTACTTTATCCTCTAGCGGATAAAAACGGCTTTTGCACTCAGATATCGAAGGGCAAAAGCACTCTTGCCGAGATGGGGGGATGAAAAACAATATTAACATACAACTATTCTGCCGTGGTAATCGAGAGGACAGTAAGTCAAAAAAAAAGTAAGTTTACTAGACCGCCATAATGTGGGTCAACATGCTGCATTGCCTAAATTCGGAATGAGGATGGTAACCACCACTCTTGGATTCTTCTCATGCTTGCCATCACCCAGAGTAGAGTCAGGTCAAGCAATAACATAAATAGCCGCTGTTGACTTGCCCTGTCGATTAAAACGGCAGTATAATTGGTTTCTAAATAAATAAAAACCAAAGGTTTACAGTCCTTTTATAGGAACTTAAAAATGTGAGTTGCAGGCGTTCATGAGCGACGTTCACTTTACATCAGATGACCTGTCGGTCCTACGGCCACTTTTTTATATAAAAAAAAAGACTCGTAGTTGTAATATCAATCACACTTTAATTATCTTGAATAAATGTTTTTTCGTAAACTTTATGAGTATGATATTTATTTATTAAGTTAAATACTTACCGAAACTTTTAAAAATTTTGCCTTTTTAGTACTAATACTAAAGGATTTTTTACCTTCGATCTAACTGTCGTCTCTGCACTTCAGGCGCCGGGGATCTGGGAGTTGTTCCGTTAAGTCCTGGCCGCTGCCACGTCGTCGTCCTGTTAATATGGTCGATGTAGAACACCCGACCGTGGCTGTCCATTCGGGCCTCCCATCCTAAAAAGCGATAAAGTAGACTATAGGTATTAAAGACAAAAATATATAATTTGGTATTATATCTTTATCAAAATATCAAATAGTTCGTTGAGTACTTTGTAAAATACTCTGTTAAATTCAAACAGTGTTACAATATCTAAACAAGTAGCGCCACCTAGTTCAATGCTTAACATTTTTTTCCAACAATAACAAGATGGCGCTAGTAGTGCTAAAAGTTAAATAATAAGTTATTCTTTAATAAGTACTCACCCGCGGGTAAAGGTTCTTCACATTCAATAATCCCTCCAATCATATTAGCGGGAAAATCACCAGTTAACGCCATTTGTCTTGAAGCCCTTTCTGGTATCGAGGGCAGTCTTATACCCGCCATGTGCCTCAAAGGTGTAGGAGATGCTACAGAATTGTCGTTATCATCGTTATCCTCTGGTCTCGGTCTCCGTAACACAACATCTTCTGGAGGACCCGCGTGAACTATCGTAAAGTGATTACTATTAACAAATTCCATATTTGGAGACCTAATTTCTGAAGTTCTTAATTCATTTGTGAATTCCACCATTTCAAAGTTTTCATGTAATCTAGCTTCTGAATTTTGAATAGGAGGGGGTTGTAAATCTGGTGGAGGTAAGGGTCGTGGCCTTCTAGCGTGATGAGTAGGCGTCGGCGGACATTGGGGCACTGCCGTTCCCGCTAAAGCTGCCACTCGTGTGAGCACTCTTGGATGAGGCCTTACAGGACTTTCCAAGGTACTGGTGCTCGTCTTACTAGGAGAATGTTTTGGAGTTCCCTCACAGCCGAGATTCTTGATTAAATGCCGAGGTAGGCTAGAGTGTTTTGGTGTAGAGGATTCACACGAGTACTTGCGATTCATCAATAACGTTCCTACACTTGGTAACATTTTGTTGGACTCATCAACGGGTGACGTTGAATGCGAGGAGTTACAAGAACTTGGTGCGTTTGAACTAGTGCTGTTATCCGTCTCTCTTGTGGGTGGATCAATGTGAGAAGAATTTAAAAACGCTGTCATCATTGTAGGTGTATTCCCACGTCCCGAGTTTTGTCTAGTCAGAGGCTTGTGTCCTTTTAATATTGTAATTTCCTTCTCCTCTATTTGATTTCTATTATCATCTTCAAATTCAGAATGATTACTGATTTCATTTAAGAAAGTATTTTGTGCTTTCTCCTCGGACTTTGCATGGTTTGGCGTTCTAGAAACCCCATCCACCACGTCTACGGGAAGATTGGGTTTTTCTTTTCTTGCAAACGTTGTAGTAATGTAATTATCAGGACCTATATCTTTGATAAACAATATCTTATTCCTACTAGCGCTAGGTGAGCTATCAGATGCATCTTTAGGCTTTTTTTCCTCATGTAATCTCGTCATTTTTGAAATTGTAGATTCACATAAGCTACCATCAGTTTCAGGGGTTGCTAAGGGTGCAATGTTTTGTCCACCTTTCCAGAAACTAGCAGTTGAAGAAGTGGCTATTTGATTTCCAGAGTAAAACTCTCCCGGCTTAAAGTCATTTATTTCACCTTGCAGAACAGCTGAGTTTGTTATGTTATTGTCAGTAAAAAAATTCTCATCGGTGTCTATCAACTCAAAAGTGAATGAATCTTCGGGTTTTGTTAACTTTTTTGGTTTTCTGTGTCTGGGTACCTGGGGTGGAGACAATGCGTGCATTCTCTCGAGTGGTTTGTGCGACTGTCTAGGCGGCAGGGGAGGTACCGGTGATTTTTGTGCATCACTGGGCACATTTGCGCTCTCTGCGTCGTATACGAATTTCATTATCTTGCATGGATTCTTTGGTGACCATATTTTATAATACTCAGTGCCCGGAGAAGTAGGCGAATCGAAACCACTATTTACAGCCTTCTGTTTCTTTTTGACACCGTTGAGTGCTTGACTGCTCGCCGTATCTACTGGTGGAGGGCACTTTTTCTTTACTCCTGAAGAAGTCGGTTTGCAATCTGAACCAATACGAGATTCACTATTTACAGTTTGAGATTCTTGACTTAAATTACTAACTAGAGATTTACTAGGATCACAATTTGCATTTTCGAGATTCTTCCCGTTACTTTCTAAAGCACTAATTGAGCATTTATTCACGTTTTCGCTTAGATGTTTGATATCATGACTGGTGCCGGGGACGAACTCTATTCTGGGCGGATTCTCCGAATTCATTTCAAAACTTTCATTATTATAGGAGAAGGGAGACACGTGGTCTCCGCTTCTCTTCCTTGACATGCCTTCCTTTAGTTTATGTGGGAGTTTTTTGAGGTCGACCTTGAACTTGGTAGGTAAAGCCTGAGATTCCGCCGCGCATTCTTCACCTTCGCCATTGTAATAGCGAAAGCAGAGCAATTGTTCACAGTCTGAAATTTAAAACAAACAATATTATTATAATGTTAAGCATGAGTCTGAAGACCGACTTACAGTTAACATTATAATTACCTTCATAAGGTTGATTAGGCTCGTCAAGCAGCCACATTATGTCGCCACTGGTACATCCGGTGGCCGGCACGCGCCCGACGACGCCGACGTTGCCCGTCGACTCTGTAAAAGACCGATATTTTATCTTACTCAATGTTTTAATGAATTCGTACTCAGTATCACTAAATGCAACTTTAATCTGTTGAATGAAGTAAATTTGGCAATTTATGACGGTAGTCCTACTAGACAACAAATATGAATCAGAAAACAACAAACAAAAACTTAAACATAATGTAGTTGCTAAATTATATAAATTCAAAGAACTTGAAGTATGGGTCAATATAAAACCAATTTTAAAAAGGCTTCTACAACAGATTAAATATTTGTTACTTTTTAATCTTATTTTCATTATCCTTAAAAATGCGGCCAAGTGCGAGTTGGACTCGCGCATGAAGGGTTCCGTAGCAGCAAGTAACATTATAGAAAAGTTCTTGTAGTTCGTTGTAACTTTGATAGAGACAAATTGCGGTTTACGATTTATGACGTATTAAAAAAAACTACTTATTAGATCTCGTTCAAACCAATTTTCGGTGGAAGTTTGCATAGTAATGTACATCATATATTTTTTTGTTTTATCATTCTCTTATTTTAGAAGTTACAGGGGGGGGGCACAAATTTTACCACTTTGGAAGTGTCTCTCGCGCAAACTATTCAGTTTAGAAAAAAATGATATTAGAAACCTCAATATCATTTTCGAAGACCTATCCAATGGTATGTATGAGTTTGAAGAAAAAATTTTTTTTGAGTTTCAGTTCTACGTATGGGGACCCCCCAAAATTTATTGTTTTTTTTTATTTTTATGTGAAAATCTTAATGCGGTTAATAGAATACATCTACTTACCAAGTTTCAACAATATAGTTCTTATAGTTTCGGAAAAAAGTGGCTGTGACATACGGACGGACAGACAGACCGACGGTCGGACAGACAGACATGACGAGTCTATAAGGGTTCCGTTTTTTGCCTTTGGCACGGAACCCTAAAAATGTAACCATCAACCAGCTATCAAATTCACGACAACTAAAAACAAAGGTAAAAATTACTTGCAAAATCTCATTTGGAACCATCTGCCGGTGGTACCACCACGAAACAACGTGTGCAGGTGCAAAAGAGTCAGTATCAAAAACAAACAAATCAAGTGCATCGCTCAGCACGATACTGGCAAAGCCGAACCCTTTTCTTTTTTATCTAACAAAAATCAAGCGGGTGCATGGCTTGCTCAGTTCGGCGCAGACTCATCACAAATTATTCAACCGACGTAATCACCGGATGCGGGAGTCGCCCGAACGTATTATGCGAAATAATCGAAGCCACCGAATTGCCAGTTAATTGGAAAACACGACCATAAATTTCAAGGAGGCAAATTGATTCCACAAATAAATTCAGCAGGCACTCACTGGCCGCCCATTACCACATTTTGATTGGGCTCACACACAAGCGGACGATTAACATTTTCCTGTCACTGATTAACAGTTCGATGTAAACATAAATATCAAAATTTAAGAGTGTGTACTGCGTCAGCTCACTTATTTTGGAAAATACACGATATCTTGTACGGAAAAAGAAAGGGCGCGTCTTGGTGCAAATATACAAGAGGATACACACAGGGCAGGATAATAATCAGCATTATCACAAAACCGTTTCCGTTTGAAAATAATTACTGAGGTCTACAGCAAGATCGATCGTTATCATTAGGTACTTTTTTGTTGGAAGTCATTTGTGAGGTAGCGCTTTGAGCGAAGACATTAGCAGATGAGCACGTAGATACACATATGAAATTTGTGAAGAGGGGTGGATTAATAAATTGTTTCGTTATGTTGGAGTTCACGTGTCATCCATACGGGTATTGAGTGTGCCTTCAGACGAAGTACGATGACGTGGTGATCGAGCGGTGACACAGAGGCCGTCTATTTCCGGGCGATGACGCAACATCCACGAGCTTCCGTCCGCAGGATACGACAGGAGATACAACTGTCGCGACACTAACAGAGATCAACTGGTGTGCTTCCGCGGGATTTGCGATAATTTTAATACCTACTATGTTCGCGTATTTGATACTTTACCAAGTTAATTATTTACCTATTCGTTTCATTTCGATTAATATGCATACACTCCCAATGCAATCTACGAAATCAATATGGTAAATGCAATTACCTATTTTTTTAGAAATCCGTTGGTCATTATCATAAGCGACATACGAGTAAATATGGATGCGCACATGTGAATTTTCCATAGCACATGACAGGACAAATATTTCAGAGCTGAATCGTGCAAATTTCTTGAAACTAATGCTATAGATCAAGAGCACCGGACGAACAAGTCTATTACATGGAACATATATTTTTGGACGACTTGTTGATATGCTCATAAAAATTCTAAGAGCATGGGGTGACGGGAGCTAAAAAAATTTACATATAGCAATTTATTTCCGCTCACTTTCAACTATAGGAATCATATTCATAGCATAAATAAAAAGATTATAAATTCCAACTACGAAAAGGAAACATCTGTTATTCGTTTCGCTTCCCGGACTTTTGAGAAAAAAAGCGCCTGAATTTCTGACATACGTTGAGCAATATGATCATACAATATTTATAAGGTAGCTGCGGGAAATACAGACATGACGGATTTATAAACATTTGCTATATTGAAAATGCACTACGGGCGTAGTATAAACATTGTATCCGATACACCGCGATCATACCTCATAATTAACTGTACGCTTACTGTGAAGTAAATTAAAGCACTTGAGTAAAGAGAACCGGAAATACTTATTACAGACATTCTGATATAAACAATAACACAGCAAAGAATGACGCAGTTGACACACCTTTATCTTAGAATATATATTTTATACGAGTATTAGCACCGCAAAAGGAAACACAAACGAAGCGATCGAAACAAATTAACTACATACGTCGGGCTATTAAATTACAAGTTGTAAGTATTACATGAATAACAAGTGCATACGATTATCATTTACACTGCAGCTAGAAGTGCAAGGCCAATGTGAATGTGACAACCGTCCGTTTGGCGGAAGCCAGCAGTTAAAGTTAAACGGTCATTCCTCGACCCCATGAACACATCTGTCACTTTACGCCTACGCCTCAATGTTTTAAGTAAGTTTTTTACACTTCTCATGATACCTCTTAAGTGGGGCCCTCGGTTTCACACGATATCTATTTGTTACATACACCTCGTATCCTCGATTTGAGTAAACAGTGGGATGTCAGTGATGCTGACATAACAAGTATTCCAGTGAAGTCTTACTGTAGTCTTTTTTTAAAAGACAAGAAGTGAAAATAATGAAACAGGAATTAAATGTCTAATACATCTTTTGCTTTAGCTGATAATAAAAGTAAATTTTAAATTCAAAAGAGTTCAGAACAAATTATTACATATTCGAATTTTGCCTTAGATAGAAGAAGATACCTGTAACCATATTAAAACCGCTTACTTTCTACCTAGCCTAGTTGTGTGTATAAATCTATTCATAGTTTATTTACAACCGCAAAATAACACATTTTTAATATGGCATGAAATATAGAACCGATACTCCTGTATTCTTTGACTTGAATAACGTAGTACATACATACATATATATCGATGCCTATATCTATTTTAAAATAAGCATAGTTACATTTTTAAGTCAGGAAACGAGAGTTTAAAGGGGTCGGGTCGATGACAGAACCCCATTAGCCAAGTGACGATTTGACAGTTTCATGAGCTTGTTTAGAGATGACAGCGTCAAACGACGCTTTGTTTCCAATTCACACGAATACCTTTCACCGTATGTGATGCTTTTTACCCTGAGAATGTATAAGAGCTTTTTTTAAGTTCACTTTTCAGACAAATGTAAGAGTTGTGATTTAATTACTTGGCACAACATGCTTGTGTTTTGAGTGTGATCTGTAATAGCATCGCCAATTTTAGGAAAAGCTTCTTTTTGAGGTTCTATAAGGTTTATGGTCCTTTATATTAGATGCTCGAAACATAGTTGTAATTTATTTGATGTAATACTTGCACTCTTGAACTACAACAGACCATAGTACACATAGACCACAATACCCATAGACCCCATAGTATGACGGTTCAATCTTATAAAAGCAAAGAGCAGAGTCGTATGTACATATTCGTAGTTGATCATCACTCATATTGTGCCTGATTCTCATGACTATAAAATGAAAGAAACTAAAATACACACCTGGTAAAAACGAGTTTCTATTGAGTGAAAGTCTTCCCATAACACTCGCCAAGAAATCGAAACCGTAACAATTGCGGTACTGCCGAAACGAATTCAACAAATGAGTGACGAACCTACGGCCACCAACAAAATATTGGCCGACGTTTTATACTCACATAATTATTTTAAAATTCCTTTCCGTTCATTCAAAAGGTCCATTAAGGACCGGTTAATTTTACGAGTAAAGACCACTTAAAATTCCAAAGGGTGAGCACAAATCAGCTTGGATATTGAAAGTAGCAGGCAAAGGTTCGGCTATATCCATTAGCACCTACACTGATAAGTTATATCTACATATTTTTTTACGACGACAGATATCATATTTTAATACCTACTTCCATCGAGATGACTAATGCGGCTAATGAAAGTTATTGAGATTTAAATAAGTATGGAACGTCAAATTTTATGTTTTTTTCATGTACCTAACGGAGTTAATGCTAAAAATCAAATAAAATTTACTTTAATACTGTGTAAGTTACGAATACAATAAGGAATAATAATTTAATACCAACATCATTTCGTTTTATTCCTTGTTCTTAAATGAGGTCTTTGGCACGGAGATGATTTTATTTTTTAAATACCTCCTATGTATTATTTATCAATCACGTGCTTGAATGCAAATATGTACAATAACACAACTGCTCGATACTCGCTAATTTTCCGCCGACACTACCGTAAATCCGGTGTGACTCATCTATCATTTACTTAATCATAATAGTACAATATACATCGGCTTACCCCTGAATATGCCCGTTCATTTCTCCCAGGAGGAGCGAGAAATAAAATTCTTTAAGTATAAAAATAAAGTTACTGTAAAAATCTATGGCTGTACGAAAACCGAGAGGACTCGAATTGCTGTTTTCAAAACAAATAATAGTTCTAAAAATTTAAAATCAAATCTGTATTCCAAAAAAAAAACACGTGAATGCGATTGAATAACTTGAAATTCGATATTTCAGCCTTCATTATCCATGAATTCATTTGATTCATTAGTATTCCTACACTATGAACGATAATAATATCATAAAAGTATAAAGTCACTCGTTGCTATCTCGCCTTGTCCTCTCGGCCGCAGTGCCAAATAAGGGTAAACACATTATCTGACCATTTTCATATGGTATCACCTCATAAGCACCGCTCGTAGTTAGACATCGCTAAACCCAATGCATGCCATAGCCTCTCCAACAGCGGTTCACAGCGCTGCCACGTTGTTTACCAAATAAGGCCGACAAGTAGCCGTTATTTCCTTCTACGGCTACAAATGCAGTGCATCAACAGATCAGCTCATGAATGAAAGAAATCGACATTTGTATTCATTGACTAGGACTTTATTATCATTACACTAGAGAAAATGTTGATCTTAAAAGGTGTAATTGAATATACGCGATGTGTAGGCGGCGCTGGCGCAGCTTCTAGTGTATCATTCGGCTGGCCACTCAATTATAGTGGCCTAGTGGGCACACTTAATAGAGTATTTAGATGCCAATTACAAGTGATCGACGTACCCATAGATAAGACCTCGAGATCGATACTATTGTCAACGAACTTGGGTCAAATTGGACATTAAAATTTAGATCCGGAAGTTATGTAACAACGTTTTCACCACGGTAGGTACCAATCGAATGCGAATAAATGCATATTGTTCTGTCTAAAATAAAAATTAGAAGATTCCTAGAGCTTTTTTTTTTTTAAATAAGCTTCCTTATATACATACCTATGTAATTATTTTTTCATAACTGAGCCAAATTCTTCTTCCTAGCCTTTATTATTCCCAACATTGGGGTCGGTTCAACCGGTTTTACCTGAATATCAGTTTTTACACGGAGCGACTGGCATCGGACGTCCACCACCCTGAGGGTGAACTGAATTCGAAGGTTGAACTATTTGTCAGTATATTTGAGGGCACTGACTTCCCAATAACGATTGCCATAGGTGTTCATGACAACTGAGCCAAATAAATAACTATAATTATAGGGAAAGCATAATTATTACATAAAAGATAACGTTACGTTAGATTAGCTTTGTATCGATCGCCACGTGCGGTCCATTGATCGTGTGTATGACGAGCGGAGTGGGGATTCATTCATTCATATTGCGCACGCGCATCGATTGCAACCTTACCGCCTCCGCGCACACATGCTCGCAACGCACCTCAACCTCGCCACAAAATGCATTTTTCAGATACCTTGTGTCGTAATCATAAATTATTCTGAGGTCTTGTCATTTCAACTATCATAATAGAGTCAATGAACTCTTAGGAAGGCATTGTTATGAAAGATCGCGTTATCTTTAATCCTCGATCAAAACCGATCTCTAATTGTGTTGACAGTCGTCCCATTCAATAATAACGACTTCTTGTCAGCCAGTGGGATGTCGTATTGCTACGCCTACGTCGCAATTAAGTAACGTGGAATGTTGATCCTCAATGTGAGTGTAGGTGACAACGAAAATATTAAATTAACCAGCGTATTAAGCAATATGGTAAATACATCGTTGGTAGTGAATTAGGCAAGTGCTAATATTTGCAGACACCTACATCCGCCAACCTGCCGCATGCCGGCCAGTCGTGCAGCGCGCACTAGACGAGTCAATAAACTCCTACCATAATATATTACTGCCTGAAACTAATATATGGAGTAGTAACTGTACCAAGATGTGCATCGGATCGAAATCAATATAGTCTTTGAACCAAACCTAGCATTGGACAAACTTGATGTAACGACAGAATATTGTTAACGATGCAAGTAAAATCAAGTAAGTAAATCAGAGGCTGGCAGCGGATGAATGCAGACTACCCAAAACCGGGATGGTTACTGCTCCTTGATATGTTAGTAAAACCTCATCAAGTATAATGTTAATCATCAATAGAAGGTTCATGCACTATAAAGCTCTAATTTCCTCAAAACCTGTTAAAATAACTGGGGTTCATCTTGTATAAAGAGATGACACTATTTTTATTGACACTTACCATAATCTTACGTAAGCGAAATAAGCAAATATGTGTAGTAGAATAATTTTAAAGACATCGAAAAACATCACGTTTTAAATGCGATCCCATGACAAATATTACATTTTTTGTGACCAATTAGAGAAGCGCCCAAATATGGGACAATGCCCACTAATCGATATGACAACAGACCGAGACAAGCGATTGAGTATCAGAGCGGGGGCGGTACTCTGTGCGACAATGTGGTGGTGTGTGCTGTGACACCCAGGAGTGACGCGGCACGTAGGCGCGTGCGCTCGGCATGCGTATCGCGCCCACTGTTACGCTGCCGCCATTATAAATCTCGTACGATTCCGCAGAATGTATGGGAACATTGCCAGCGACATCCTCATTGATCGATATCGACCGGTTATCGACTAGGTATATATCGAATAGGTATTGCCTACTCTGATTCTGGACACGTAACACCCGTAAATTTCTCGAGATAGAAACTGTGAAATTGTTGCTTCTCTAAGTTCATAATAAGGTTGAATTTTAAGGTGTGGCTACGTAAGAATGTATATCTCTCATAGGGCGCAGACCAGTTAGAAAACTGGATAACGTAAGTCTGTTAGATGGGGGATTTCCAAGTTTCAGCACCATTCAATTAAATATTCAGTGAACGTACTGCTTTTGACGTGTTAATACAAATACGCAAACAGAATCGGGATTCAGGTGCGGTACAAATATGCGACATCAGACGAGAACCGGGACGAACGACCTCCACATCTGCAAAACGAATACAAATGCCCTAATCAAATCAAGTAGTCAAGTAAAGTGATCAGTCAGCACATAAACATAATAAATCATGACAAAATAACAAGAAGAGATATTTGCATTCACTGCAAGATTGCAATAAAGTGCACACGACAATCCGGTAACATGATATCGTTAAACCAATAATATGTAAAGCGAAAAATTCTTTTTTTTTCTAAATCAATGACATCATTGTGCCCAAAAGTCATACAAATTAGTATCTTAATTAGCATATTTATGTGTAAACGCTTCACAAAAGTTATAACAGTTATTATAATTTGGACATCGAAGTACCTTCACCGAATTGCGACGACAATGTCGCGAGCGGCCTTTTAATGAACCGAATACTTACACGCACTTCCTGTACTGTGAGTATTCAACTGGCGAAAAACAAATTGACGGCCTTAGCTAATGCGGTTAGTAAGCAACGAAAAGATATATTAACTAGTTGATCGATTCGAGTACCAAACTCACCGCGTGCCTTTGACCGTGATCCATGGCCAAAATGTCAGAGGTCACTGTGAGTCAAGATTTCCGCCAATTCAATATTATTTATTAATAACATAAGCAGAGAAGCGAATTATGTGGTATAATACACAACTTGTTAGTATCTGTTTCAAGATGATTTACACAATTTCGGAATATAATGTGGGAACTAATTCTTATATATTTGCACACAATGGTTGAGCAAAAAAATATTTCGCAGACAGGTAGCGTGTGATTGTGCAGTCTCATTATCTGGATTTATAATTTTTGTTTTATATTGTGAGAAAATAATCAACAAAGGCTTTTGTAAATATTTATATATGTTTTCTGTGAAGAGATTCGGTGAATGTTCGCATAAAAGTTGCACCACGAAAATTTCAAGGTATTCTGGAGCTATCAGCATTGATCTTTCAACACTTTAATTGTCAGCATTCCTAACTACATAATTGTGTTAAATGTTGTATAAAGAAATAACTATTCTGAAATTTACTGTACGGTGTGGCGTCACTCGAGCACAGTGATACATTAGAAACGTTATTATTTTTTCTAAGAAAGGGAAGTGGACAGTAGACAGGTGAGCCGTTAACGGTGGTATGGCGACAAACAGCCGCGTCCCGTGCGCCCACATTCCTGGATAAATCTTTATAGAGCTGAAGCCGCGCCATCAGACAAATTCTACTGGCTAAAGAAGGAACCCAAATATTATATTGTTTCCTTCAAATTCCAAGGAACATAGAAATCCATTCTGTCCTTTGTCTAAGAACAGAATTCAATGACAAATATAATACTTTTTAAACAAAAAATGTGCTCGTATATCAGTCTAAATGAATGATATAGTCGGTGACTTTTATAAGTGTTTTATGTTTCCCATCCATAATAATAGGACGATAATAAACGGCGTTTTTTCATTTTTAACCGACTTCCAAAAAGGAGGAGGTTCTATGTTCCACTGTATGTATTTTTTTTTTTATGTATGTTCATTGCCAGCATATCAGGATCTGATGATGGGATCCCAGGGAAATCGAGGGAAACCCTCATTTTTATAGGCACATACTATGTTTTTCGTATATTTTCTGATGTTATACCGGTATTTGCGTGTGGTAGTCATCATTTTATGATGATGAGCTGATGATGTAAGGTACAACTTCCTAACGGTTAGGAGTTGGAGGATAAATCTTTAAATATCATATGTATATATGTTACCTTTAGTCATATTCTTTCAAATTATTTAGGTAAGCTGATGATGGAAGGTGAAAGGTACAACTCCTCAACGGTTAGGAGTTGAAGGATAACTCTTTCAATTTCATACGTATCTAAAGACCGTCAGTCGTATACTTTCAAGCTATTTAGGTGAGCTGATGATGGACGGTTAAACTATTCAACAGTTAGGGATTAGAGGATGATTTTAATATTACACATACGTATAGACCTTAATTTGTATTCTTGATGATGAAATAGTTCAACTTACTACTTACCTACGATTGTTTGCACTAAAAACTCAAAAATAAATACTTTTTATAAAAAAAAACCGACTTCCAAAAAACATCAAACGAAAACTCTCTGCCAAAAAAACACTTAAAAGCGTAAAATAAACTGGTTCTTCATAAATTACCCATATATTATATATATATACTATAAAATAGTAGTATTATAATGTGTGCTAGGTACCTAAAATCTATTTGAAGTCGGTGCTAAGCCAAAAAGAATACAAACGAACAATTACTAAAGTCTAAGCGATAGTCACTTGGCACCGACTTCAAACAGATTTAAGGTACCTAGCACACATTATAATACTACTGTTTAAATGAATAAAGGATTAGGTATAGGTAATTTATGAAGAACCAGTTTATTTTACGCTTTTAAGTGTTTTTTTGGCAGAGAGTTTTCGTTTGATGTTTTTTGGAAGTCGGTTTTTTTTTTATAAATAGTTTTTCTGATTTTTATTCTGAAGGGTGAAAATTTTCTTCACATTTGAAGGGGTCCTAATGGGAGTCATCCTTCCTCATAAAAAATGAATTTGCCAAATTGAAGTCGGTTTTGAAATCAGTTAAAAATATAATTGTTCAAGGTGTGCAATCTGCATGAGAAAATATTTCAAAAAACATATTCCTTTCAAAGAAAATTGATTTTTACGGTTTAAGAAACAATACAAAACATTACTAATCAAGCTTTTAGAAATACATATTAATCTATATCTATACTAATATTATAAAGGCGAAAGTTTGTAAGTATGGATGGATGTTTGTTACTCTTTCACGCAAAAACTACTGAACGGATTTGGATGAAACTTTACAGTAATATAGCTTATATATCAGCATAACACATAGGCTACTATTTGCAGCGATAACCGACATATACGCGGGCGGAGCCGCGGGCAACTACTAGTACCTAAGTAAAATCGCGGTAACACACTAAAATGCTATTAAATCAAGTGTAAATAACATGTAAAATTTACACGACGTGATCTCGACAAACGTCAATAGAAAAAAAAAAATATAGCTCCTATTTAGAAAATTACATCTTACCAGATCACACAGAACTTTAAACGAAACGAAGTTTATCATCCAAAAGCTTCAACTTATATTCAGACCTTACACTTTAAAAAGCTTCGAGTAAATTAATCAAAAGTAACATCATTATAAGCTCTCAGAAAACATGTACCACAGATAAATCTATAGCACTCAAGTAACCATAATGAAATAACCAACTGTACCGTACGCTGAATACATAAGTGCGTATGCATTACTAAAGTCATTCACAAGTTCATCATATAACAGAGTGCAGTGGTAAGTGGAGCGTTGTATTCCCACATGATAAGTACTGATGCGTTGTCTACACAGGGAATGGATTTATCTTTTGCGATTCGCTTCCGTTCAATTGTTGTAATGGGCCGCGTGAATTCAGCAAAATGTATAATGAAGAAGCTTTCTTCGAATTTGTGTCGTGTGGGTTGCCTACAAGGAGATACCTGACAAGAACTAAACGAACTCACAAAAAAACATTCTGTACCATCATGAGTAAAATTTGACAATTGTCAGTATTTTTCGCTTGCCCTCTAAAACATCTGACGACAAATACTAGAGATCGTCCTTGGTAGTGGTAATAGTCATTGGTGCCTGGCTGAAGCCTGGAAAAATCCATGCCTCGAAGTCGCTATTTTCTAAGAAAAAGATCAACGGTTTTATTATTATACTAGTGTTTGCCCGCGGCTCCGCCCGCGTATATGTCGGTTATCACAGCAAATAGTAGCCTATGTGTTATTCTGATGTATAAGACCGTAAAGTTTTATCCAAATCCGTTCAATAGTTTTTGCGTGAAAGAGTAACAAACCTCCATCCATCCATACTTACAAACTTTCGGGTTTATAATATTAGTTTATCTGCTACCGCTTTCCCTATTTATTTTTAGCGCATCAAATATTCTCTTTAAACATAATTAACTGCCATAACTGAACTAACTGGTTGCAACGTAATCATGTTGCTTTAAAATTGCAATGCACAAGTGATGTAGGAGTTTAATTACAGTTAGTAATCCTTAACCCCACTTGACATAATGAATTTAACTAGCGCAGAAACCAGATTTCTTTACATTCATATTTTTTTGCTGTCTTTTCTTTCATTATTTTTACCGAAGGTCGTGGGTCCGATTCCCCCGCAGGACAAATTTTTGTGTGATGAACACGATCATTTGTTATGTGTGGGTATAATTTTATCTATAAAATGTATATATTTTAGAAATTTATAAGTTTTTATCAGCAGTCTGGTTTCCATAGTACATACAGGCTTTGCGTAGTTTGGGATCAAACGCCAGTTGTAGAAGTGTGTGAGGATATAATTTACCACATACCCTTAATTTCTAAAAGACTGTAATGTAATAAAGCAAATCATAATAAAGATTTCGAGTATCTAGTCTCACTCTCAGTGAAACTATCGTAAACATGAGAAGTAAATACTGGTACAACCAGTACATGTCGATATAATCGATATCCTTCCAGCATGTTCCCACGCGAGACTCGCGGATGTCCATATCGTTCTGTCAGCAAAGCTGGTCTGGCCTGCATAAGCTGCAAGTATCGAACCAAACGAGCAGTCGTTCCCACGCGGGAAGTGCCTTCCCGAACCTGGCAATTATATACCCGTCAAAATTACAATTAAATATGGCTGGTTCCGAGATAAACGTTGTTCAAGGCAGACTTAAACAGCTGTAACAGATTTTCTCATTATTAGAAGATATCCCGGTGGTCTAAGCATCCTATGTATCGATTATTAAACTATTTCCTATCGTAATACTATATTTAAAATGTTATTTTTAATTGAACGACGTTGTACGTTACATAACATATATTTAATCACTTTGGAATATCTGTGAAGCCCTGGTGTAAAAATAAAATATTCAGTAGTCTACATTTTTATTATAAACTAGCTTTTGGGCGCGGCTTCGCCCGCGTGTTTGTCGGTTATCGCAGCAAAGAGTAGCCTATGTCCTTCCTCAAGAATCAAAGTATCACCATGCCAAATTTTATTGGAATCGGTGCAGCGGTTTGGCCGTGAAAGCAGGACAAACAGACAGAGTTACTTTCGCATTTATAATATAACTATGGATTACTTGTTAGCTTGATTGAAATTTACTGAATCGACTCCTGTATTTCGAAATTTTATTGAATATGCACTTTGTCAATTCTTATTTACTTTGTTGCGTCAGGTATAGGAAAGCTGTTTCGGTTGTGATATACTAATACTTGCTTATATTTCGATGACACGCAAATGACGTTCCGGTCATAGCGCAGTAAACTGTGAAACGACATGTGAAACTTCCTGTTTCGTACCTCCTTGCTAAACCCCGCATCTTTACATTTAACAATATGCTGATTTTATATGCCGACGCAAGGTGTCCGCTTACAGAAAACTGCAGTACTTATTAAAACACAAAAGTCGCAATAATGATGGATTCCCAAAGAGAATATGAGTTAAATGTTAATTTTTGAAAAAATATCGCAAGTCAACTTGAAAGATTTATTCATAGTAAGTTACAATTATAAATAGATTTTACATGAATGTTTACTGTCACAGGTTTAGATGATCTTATTTTTACTCGACTACTACACAAAGTGCTTGGCAAATAATATAAAGTTTTTGAATCGTATCATTTGATACTTTCGACATAAACATAGACTTTACACTTCATGATAATTTCAAATAAAATAAAAAGCTTTTTAAAAACAAGCTTTTACTGGAATGCCTAGAGACGAATCAAACGAGTCCAAACTCGATGTTGTTGCGATGTTTCTTTACAGAGTTCCTATGGCCCCCTTTCAGCTCCAGCATCGGATCATCTCCATGTCATTATAATGTTCCTGTTCCTCTAAAGAGGGTTAACCAATTTAAATACCTAGGGCACAATCTTGCCGCCGACCTCAAAGATGATAACGACGTCGAACGGGAGCGAAGGGCGCTGTCTGTACGTGCCAACATGATAGCTCGTAGGTTTGCACACTGTTCACGTGAGGTTAAATCACTTTATTCCGTGCATATTGTACATCTTTTTATGCCTGTAGCCTGTGGGCTCATTTTACGTTAAAGGCATATAGCGCCCTTCGAGTCCAGTACAACAACGCGTTTAGGGTGCTGATGGGGTTGCCGCGTTTCTGTAGTGCTTCAGGGATGTTTGCAGAAGCCCGCGTTGATTGCTTTTATACTGTAATGCGTAAGAGATGCGCATCCCTCGTGCACAGGGTGCGGGGCAGCACCAACAGCATCCTAAAAATGATCTCAAGCCGACTGGACTGCGAGATTGTAAACCGGTGCTGCAGACTCTCTGCTGGAACCCCAGTGTAATAACGTAATTTTTAAAATATATTTTACTAACATAGATGTAAGGTAAATTGTAACTAACACAATGAGTTTTATTACTTGATTAAATGAATTATTATTATACCTTTTCTGGTCTCCCTTTTATTTTAAAGGGGATGCTAAATCTAACACACGGGCCTTAGCCAAGTGCGCCAGGTGGGAAATGGTGTGAGATTAGGATGACGATGATGCGAGAAATTTTCGTGTGAGACGGCATGTATTTAAAAGAACTGCATTTTGAATCAGCATTAGGGTGGATTTCGGCATTTGCAGTGTGTTGAGGCTATTTTGCAGAGTCTTGGGAACCACACCAGTTGTGGATATGATAATGGGTACAATTTTAACTCTATCTACCTGCCATTGTCTTTTGATTTCAGTAGCTAAGTCTATATATTTTGAAAGTTTTTCTGTGTGCGTCGTAAGAAGATTGTGTGTGTTACATACTGCTATGTCTACAATAAAAACTGTCCTGTTAACTTTATCTAGGATTGTTATGTCAGGTCTATTGTAATGTATGGTTTTGTCGGTAATTATTGTCCTATCCCAATATATTTTAAATGCATTATTTTCAAGAACTGTACTGGGTTTATATTTATAATAAGCAGTTTTATTGGAAATGAATAAATATTTATGAGCCAGATTTTGGTGGATAATTGCAGCAACTTGATCATGTCTGTGTTTGTAATCAGTTTGTACAATAGATTTACAAGCACCTGTGATGTGTTGGATGGTTTCAGAACTGCTATGGCATCGTCTACATAAGTCGATTGGAAGATTAGGGAGACGGATTATGTGTTTTTGATAGTTAAGAGTATCTATAACCTGATCCTGAATAGCGATCACAAAAGCCTCGGTTTCTGGAAAGAGTTCTCCGCGCAGCAGCCATTCGTTCGACGCTTTTCTGTCGACATGTGTTTGGCTGAGATTGGCGAGGTGTCTGCCATGTAGAGACTTTTGTGCCCATAAGTCTATTTTCTGTTGCTTACTTGCTAATTTTGGCTGAATGTTTCTGTCATATAAGTTGAGCGGGGTAAATTTTTTGTCTATAGATATCGGTTAAGAATTTATGAAGTTGGGATTGTTCGGCTTTGGCATAAAAATAATTGCGTAGCTTATCTATGAGTGTATTGTGTAAATTCTGTATGTCGATGAGACCTCTACCTCCATCGTGGCGGGGTAATGTAAGGCGTTGTGTGCACGATCTGGGGTGATGTTTCCTATTGGTTGTCATGTGTGTGTTGATTGTGCGTTGTAATTTTTATTATTATTATTATATTGTATTGTCACGCTGTATACATATGCTTGCAAAATTTCAGCAAAATCGGTTGAAGATATCTGCTTCAAAATTGAGTTGCAAGATTCCACCCGAACATGCAAGCATACATACATACCTTGCAAGTTAATAAAAAGCTTGTAAAATTATTTTACTGAATATATAGCAAATTTGCACAGGTCTGCTAGTAACGTATATGAATCAAGTATAAAAAAAAACTAATCCACAGGTCATTATAATTCAAGTGACGTACATTGCAAGTTAATAAAAAGCTTGTAAAAATACCAAAATTAGCCACCATTTTTTTTTTTCTAAATGTTTTAAGAACTTTGTTAATAGAGTTCTTAATGACAATGATCGTGATGACAAGTGTTATGGCTCACAATAGTTTTTCAAATCAAGTTACCAAACTTCCCTCGAATTAATAAACTCCTTTTTTCCTCGAGATCGCAGTCGATCAAAAAGGTATAGTTGTGTCACGAGACTTGTTTTTCGTACCATCTCGTTTTATATATATCCAACATGTATACACAGTATACACACATTATCTGACCTTATCTAGAAAGCTTTTGAACCATAATCACATCAAACACGTATTATACTATATGATGCGAGATAATCTGATAAGGAGGATGACATACAAACTAGGCATAAAATTATCGAAGAGTGTATAGGAGAGCCAACTTCAAAATAGAAATGAGAGAACGCTAGAAAAAGAAGGAGAAACAACATTTATGTAGTTCTTTATATTATTTAAGTTATGTTTGTATATATATATATAAATATATTGTATACCTACAGTATATAGTATTAGAAATTGTTTAAATACGATATTGTATTAAGTACAGTACCTGGATGACCGAGCATAGCTCGGTATTTTTTTTCATAAATAGGTTTTGAGGCAACATTTGGACTATCCAAACGCCATCTTTTTGTTATTTTTCTTCCAATAGTTTAGTGGCGCCCTCTTTTGGTACGCACTGATACTGTTTATTCTACACCTTATTCCAGTATGGTTTAATGTAGTTCGCTCGAGTTGCGATAGATGGCGCTAGATGTACATATTTGATTATTAAAAACACGAATAAAACGACATGTTCTAAAAATGAATCCTAGCTAGATCGATTTATCGCCCCCGAAAACCCCTGCATACAAAATTTCATGAAAATCGTTGGAGCCGTTTCCGAGATTCAGATTATAAATATATATGTATATATATACAAGAATTGCTCGTTTAGAGGTATTAGATACGTAATTTTACTGATTCTTCATCTCCTAATGCTTTCTTAACTAAAGTCGGATAATAGTTTCTATAATGGTAATTTATACTCTCGATTGTCGGCACTTGATGGAACTTGTTATAATACATTTTTGAATTAAAATCGCTTGTACTTATTCCACTATTTTATTTTTGTTTACACCTGACCGGTTTCGCCTTATGGCATCATCAAAGGTTGATTTTAATTCAAAAATGTATTCTATAATGGTGATAATATATTTTGGATATCCTATGTTTCAATCACACTCAATATTTAAATACAAATTCAATAGTACTCCAATCATAGACACTTCAAGTAATATGTACGTACGAATAGTCCAGTCGGGGCAGACATTTAAATAGAAAAAATCCGGGGAGCGATTTTCTTTTTTTAAACATCGGGGGGGTGTTATATTAGAAAATAAAATTCCACCCATTACGGTTTTTTGATAAACTTGATAGTATAAATCTGCAAATATTGATCGTAGCGTTAAAAATGATAATAACCAAACTTGTGAGAAATTAAATTACTAACAACTTTGGATCCTGCCATTTTTGCTCTAAAGTTGAAAATTAACGAGTTATTTCAGAAAAACGAAAAAAAATAACTTTAAAACAAGATGGCGGCGAACCCTCTACCGGGAATAGTCCGAAAATCGAGATTTATACTTCCAAACACCGCCCCCGACGTTTAAAAAAAAATCGCTCCCCGGTTTTTTTTTTATTTCAGGCTAGTTTTATGTCTGTCCCGACTGGACTAGAAAGGCACATCCTAAGCCCTTTTTTGCCTCTGAGAATATGTATTCTTTTATTCATTTATCATCACACTAATCACATCACACTAATATATAAAGGCGAAAGTTTGTGTGTATGTTTGTTACTTCTTCATGCAAAAAGTACTGAACGGATTTGGATGAAACTTTACAGTAATATAGCTTATATATCAGAAAATCACATAGGCTACTATTTGCGACGATAACTGACATACACGCGGGCGGAGCCGCGGGCAACAGCTAGTTAAAAATAAATACTAACACAATTACATATTATGCACAATTTATAAAGATTAGTGTTTAAATAACATTTGTAGTTTCAGCAGTGGACGGCTATAAGTTGATAGCCTATTTGTAATTTTCGTTTATAGGTTCTTAATTAGGTATCAACGTAGGTAGTTAATACAATAATTAAACTTTGACACAAAAATCGACACTGATTTTGAGACCACCTTGCTGACCCGATAGTAAAAATAAATATGGAAACTGTCAGATCCTTCACGATAAAATTTGACACGAGCTTAGCCACTAAGCACCAAAATCATTTCTAGGTAATCTCCTTCGAAGATAATGTGCCAGTAAGCCGTTAAGCCATCGCTGTCACCGGCTATTGCGCTACCCCAATTACGTTGGAGTGCTTCTCGAACTTTCTACACCATGTTCATCTAATTATTTTCATTAACACGTCAGTGAATGCCTTTCACTACATAACGAAATATTATGTCGTGCCAAACCTTATAATTGTATTTGTAAATGGTATGACTTAATAAACATTTTTTGTACAACTATATTTGTGTCGTTTTAAACAAAATGTTATATGTTCATTTGACAGCAGTAAGGTGCGTAGTAAAATTGCTTTTTAGAAGACATTGAACAGACTTCAAATTTTATATTCCTCGTCCACAATTATAAGGCCACGTTCAGATGATGAGCGCTAAACGCGCGTTTTGCTAACGCGATTTCATTCTAGAAACGCGCGTTAGCATGTGTACTCCTAGAATGAAATTACATGTAGTTGTAAACGCGCATTAGCAAAACGCGCGTCGAGCGCTCATCATCTGAACGTGGCCTAAAGTGTTAGGCATCGTAGAAACCAGAAACATTGCAGTGTCTGCCGACAGGCAGTTTATTTTAATCTACCATTTTTTTTTGTTATTAAATTTCGATTGTTAAAAAAGTTGGGAAAATTTTTCAAAAGTTATGTCTAATTTTTTTTTTTTTTTTTTTATGTTTGGCCCGCCAAAATGACTCTACTCTGCCTGATGAAAAGCATAAGCAGAATCCAAGAGTGGTGGTCACCATGCTCACTGCGAATGCAGACAATGCAGCATGGCGACCCACACCATGGCGGCCTAGTGATGCTACTGCATCTTTTAGTCTAGTCAACAAGTATGGAACTTGTTGACTAGACTAATTGGGCCTCCGGTCTCGCACTCACCAACGAAACACGACAGCATGCTGTCATTTTACGTTGATTTTCTGTGCACCCTCGCACAGAAAATCAACGTAAAATGACAGCATGCTGTCGTGTACCGCCCCGTACAAAATAATATCACATCTACCACGGACGAATCACATAAGCAGACTAAAAATAACAAGTTAATACAAAACGTACACAAAACACATTTGCACATTGTTTTTCTCACTCACACCTGCATAAATTGTAAGGTGTCTCGATCGCACGCACCGCATTAACTTTAAAGAACAATTGGCTGGGACTTTTAGAATTGCGACCTAGCAACACGCAACTAAGTTTTTTAATATTTTTTTTTATAAAACCCTAGATTATTATACCTCGTTACATAGCTGATGAAACATAGATATTTTTAAGCACATCTGCAAAACAGGCGCCATAATATTTTTTTTAGATATCAATTGAAGAAAAATAAACTTTCTAAATTTTTATTTTATTTTTTTAGATTAAATCGTCCACAACAACTTATTTATTCACATTACGTATAATATTGGTTATTAAGGTCATAAAGCATCTTATTTTACTTGTAAAAATCACACAATAGTTATAATAACACCTACACATTTCAAAATATCTAAGCTGACAGCCGAAAATCGGGCATTTTTTGTAAAAACAATTAAATTCAAATATCTCAAAAACGGTTAGGTTTAGGATAGGGTGTTTTTAGTGAATTCAGTCAGAAACGATGTCAACTACACGCCCTTAACGGGAATAGGTCGACTTACCCTGTAACCCTGTATAAGTATACTAATTCTGGATAAAAATACCGTTTAATCCCGCTTTAAATGTAGCTTAAGCGATTAAAAAGAAGAGCCTCCGTTATTAATTTCACAAGACACTTCACATAAGTGCAAGACGTGCCCTATCGAAAACCAATTTTCATCAAAGTGTTCAACTAAACGCTTGTGCCGCAGACGGGGGCATTAATTAGAATCACTTAAACAGTGAAGTTATTAAGGAAATTGGTGGCGTAATATTATAAAATATGCATTTTACGGTGTAAACACGTTACACGTTAGTTATTACATGGTACACATTTCACGAGTGAAGATTGAATATAATAATTATTATTTTCACGGGAATTAACGCGATCACTTATTAAAAGGTATTACATACCTCTGATTTGCCTGACCAGGTTGCACTGGCCGTGGTCATAGACTGACTTAATACGAGAACTTGCGTAGAGGTATTTTGTTCTTTCAATTTTTAGATTGAGATGGAGCAAAAACTTCTTGTAGGTTATCCTGTATTCTGTAAAGATCCAACTTCTCTATTTATTTATATACCACATGTTTTAGCCTCCCTACTTCCGGAGATAGGGAGGGTGATGAAGTAAATTTTCTTCTATTTTGTTAAATTAAACCAAAAAATAAATACCACAATATTTTAATTTAATAGGTACGTTTTTTCAATTAACTTCCATACTATATTTACATACTTATTCCATACGTCTATACACAATTATGTACAAGGCTAGTACTGTCAATTTCCATGTGGCAACACCGTCACCGTCACACAAGTGACATAACCACAGACAACAAGACTTTATGGTATGTTTGCTATTGAAAGCAACGTTCCGCTTTACGACACAATAATTACATTAGATTACATTACAATGTAGCGTGTGTTGGACATAAATGCTTTACAAATGTAAGCCAACGAACTTTAATAAACTCGTCAACGGCACTACGAACTGAATAGTGGTCTTTATGCATATTGGCTCTACAATAATTAACGTGCATCGTCACAGTTTCTTAACATTTCTTGTGAATAAAATGAAAATTAAAAAAAAGGTATCACCAACTTCAAAATTCCTATATCATCATGAATTTTAAGAAACTATATTATTATAATTTCAAGCTTTTACTTTCTTTTAAAAATTTATTAGGATCAAAATGAGATGCCTTTCTAAATAAAATACCAATTTTCCAAATCGGTTCTTAAACGACGTAGTCTTGGGGTAATAAATTACTCAGTATGTATAGAATAAAAATTCAACCGAATTAAGAACGTCCTCTTATGTATGTAAAAATCCTACTTCCCATCACATCACACTATATTATAAACGCAAAAGTTTGTGAGTGTGTATGTTTGTTACTTCTTCACGCAAAAACTACTGAACGGATTTGGATGAAACTTTACAGTAATATAGCTTATACATCAGAATAACGCATAGGCTACTATTTGCAGCGATAACCGACATACACGCGGGTGGAGCCGCGGGCAACAGCTAGTATGAAAATAAAAATAACAACATCCATAAGCAGTGTAGCAGTGTGATACAAAAATGCAATTCAAAAGAGGAAAACACTTAATCTCATTTTTATGACAACTTTTCATTTTAATGTCAGTTTTTTTCAATGTAAAAAGTTCCCATATAATTTTAGTTTATCTAATTAATATGACAAACTAGCTTTTACCCGAGGCTTCGCTCGCATTTAATAAAAAGTATCCTATGTTACTTCTTATACCTCCAAGAATATGTGTACAAAAATCTGGACAGGATCTGGATGAAATTTTACGCAGAAGCAGAGACAGATAGGAATGGCACATATATTATTGTTACCACGGAAAAGACGATAGTTTTAAAAGACCGGCAAGGCTTCCCAAAGTTTTTAATTATATTGCAGCACCTATAGGACCCATGAGTATAAGCATTAACTCGCTACTAGTCCATTGGCGAGAAGAATAAACCACGGCGATTCACCGTTTTCTTAATCTAAACTAAAATCATCAAGCACTTACTGGAGTTGTGTGGCTTCAGTGTTCTCGGCGTTCCAAGAGATCTCTTGGGTAGTTCTTCTCTGCGTCGTCACACAATCATAAACTCCTAAAGTGCTGTACAACTTCCAAGGTATTCGAATTACAACAAACTCGTATCAGCTATCACGGATATTCGAATTACAACTCACTCGCTTCAGCTATCGCGGAACGCGCCTACAAAACTCGCGAGTCCACGACCTAAATCACAACGGTTTATCAATAAAGAGACCGGGTCGATGGACAATACAATTAGCTTAATATCAATTAATTTTCGGTTCTCAAAACAATCGTCGACCGTTCACCACGCGCGTCTTTTTAGTACTCTTTAACCTCAAACGTCAAACACGAAAAAAATGACAATCAAAATGTTGCCATTATAATGACGTTCGAAATCCAACAATGTTATTGAACCTAAGTTAGATTGTTCATTTTATATAAGTAAAAATAGAAGTATTTCTGGTGCTGTACAAAACATATAACCGAAATAATCACCCCTCGGTTAAATGTACCTATAACCAAATAATTACACACGTATAGATAATCAAAATCATTTAATGATGCAATAATAACTATGGTAGCGAGAAAGCTTTACATTTTTCTGTTTTATGACATCACGTTGTGGCTACTTTCTCATCAAATATTTAATTACAACTAGCACATCAGACGAGAAATACTAGATTAAAATACTAGATTTAGTAGCAATCAAAGACGTTCATTCATCAAAACTGATAAACAACCATTTTATTAGAAAAATAACACATTTACAACACTTTTAAAAAGCGTTGATTGCCGAATGAATGTTGATAAATTTTAAATAACCGATCAATTTTATGACCTTTGCGGAAATCTATATATATAAAAGCGAAATACCACTCACTTATTAATCACGAAATCTCATAAACTATAACACCTACAGACTTGAAAATTGGCAGGTAGGTTCCTTATAGGGTGTAGACATCCGCTAAGAACGGATTTCACGAAACTCCACCTCTAAGGGGGCAAAACGGGGGTTGGAAGTTTGTATGAAAGTCCTATGTTTTTGAAGTAAGAGACTTGAAATTTAAAACGTATGCTCTATAGATGGTGTGGAGGTGTACTAATAATATATCTTTAGAAATCAACCCCCTTTTGGGGTTAAAACGGGGGATGGTAGTTTGGACGCAAACGAGGTTGCGTAGGTCAGCTAGTCTGCTATATTTTCCAAAAAGAAATACATCTTAAAATATGTTTTAATGTAATATTTGTGGCTGTATGTTACAATTATAAATACACTAGCTTCGAACGAGTTCATTAAGGAAAATATAATATAGCCTATGTTTCTCTGAGGTGTGTGGCTTACCATTATCGTTATATTTTAGCCAATGTATTCAAAAATTTAACAAATTATATACGAAAACCTTCCTCAACAATCACTATCTATAAGTAAAAACCGCATAAAAATCCAGCAGTAACTTTCGAGTTTATCGCGAACAGACAGACAGACGGACGCGACGGAGGACTTCGTTTTAAAATATATCATCAACAACCCATAACGTCCCACTGCTGGGCTCGGGTCTCCTCTCAGGAGAGGGTTAAAATATGTAGTGATGCATAAATATATGATTTTACGCTTTTATCCGATACTAGCTGAACAGTGCAACCCAGTCTGAGTTTCCTATTCTAGTCTAAACTTTTTAGCTTATTACAAGCTTTTTATTAACTTGCAATGTATGTATGTATGTATGCTTGTATGTTCGGGTGGAATCTTGGAACTCGATTTTGAAGCAGATATCTTGAAAAAAATTTGCTGAAATTTTGCAAGCATATGTATACAGCGTGACCATACAATATTTTAATGACATGGAACTGATCTAATGCTGTAGCTGGAAGGTGGCCATAGGAACTCTGTAAAGAAACGTCGCAACATCATCGAGTTTGGATTCGTTTGATTCGTCTCGAGACATTCCAGTAAAAGCTTGTTTTTAAAAAGCTTTTTAATTTAATTTATAGTATTGGTATAGTGATAGGAGAGGCGAATGCACCTACGTTTTTTAACTATAATTTGATCCTACACACGTTATATAATTTGATCTCACGGGGCAAAACCGATTAAGCATTTTGGGAATTAAAGATAGTAGAAAGAAAGTTGCTGGCATGTTGAAAAAGTAGGTAGAAATGAAGGATATTACTTTTACCTAGCGATTTAGTACTCTAAAGGCGCGTCTCCACCAAAATTGTAGACAATTTCAGTGTTTTCAACTGTTTGCAACACTTCAAAAAATCGCCAACTTTTGCTTCCATTGTGTCTACACCGAGTCGCCAACAATTTGAAAAACATTCGAACTAAGCGTCACTATAGACATAGAGCCAATAAATATGTATTTGCAACAAGGGTATTCTTTTTGTAGGTAGGTATGTACCAACACGTGTTGACAACATAAAAATTGACAACTTTTGTTCGGTGGAGACCCGGCTGAAGACAGCATCGAATACTTTAACTTTATCTGACTTGCCGGGAACTTCATGCTCTCTGTCCGAAACTCGAAAATAATAACATCATGAATAAAGAGAAAGTCTAACTACGTAATCCACATTATTTTCGCAACCTGACTATTATTTAATTTTATTGCAGTAATGCAATGATTTTATTGCTTCTGGTAAAAGATACTACACACTTTAAGACTAAAAGTAAGATAAGAAAACTTAGTACAAAGGTACCATAAAGATGGGACATAATTATTCAACGCTCCAAATAAAGAGAGAAAGTGTAGTAACCATCCATCATTCTGTTGCAGCCGTGATCGACTAACAATAAAAATGAAACAGTACCAAGGACAGTACAATGATATCATGTCAAAGTATGACACTAATTTACATAGCTTGTGACCGGATGTCGAAGAGCGGCATCGTTTGCCCGCGGCTCCCTGCGATGCATGCGCGTGCGCATATTCGCGCTATTGCGACCAAGTCTGACCTTGTGGTTCAGGACCACCCAGAAAAGACCTAACACCAGTCTAGCCTAGGTTTTATGGTCTTCGTGTTGTTTAATCACATCATTTGCTTCGTAATAAAAAGTTTATTGCTCATTCTATCATTAATATACCAATGTTAATCGATCTGTGTAAAATGTACCCATCATCATATAACTTTATCACCAGAATAATAAAACAATAGTTGTCTCATGATGGTATTCAAATAATCCTATTAATATTAACTTAACTAAATTTACATGTATTTTATTGAGGAAACTATTACTCCGTGCAATGGAGAAGAACTATAGGAGAACTGAACTAATCTGAAGTCATGTCAAGAAGTTGTCTTGCGAAAATTGTCTATATGTTATACAAAAATGAATCTCTGAAATGTATGTACGGTACGCGCATAACTTCCGTTCGACTGCACCAAATTGGATAATTCTTTTTTCTATGTGTCTGCTACTGTCAGGACAAGGTTTGTAGACAAAAAAAATTTAAAGATAACGGGAAAAGTTTTTTTTTTAATCCGCGACTGTGGGAAGCTGAGACAGACATGTAGCGTTACGAAGTTCGCCGGGTCAGCTAGTTTCTCATAATTATGAGAAATAGTTAGCAATGGAAAATTCGTTTTGATAAAAGTAGTCCAACTTGTCATGGGTCTACCCACGAATATCTTATCCATCGAAGTAAACTTGGCAAACATTTGCATCCACAAATATGACATAGAACGCGGTTCATAAGGGACAACACTCAATAGTGTTTGTTGAGACCTCAGCCAAAGAGAAAATAAGACCTCGCTTAACATTTCACTGGCAGTTTGTAAACGTTTGCGATTGCGAGGTTTTTGAGTGCAATGAAGGCCTACTTTGGCAGGTGAGAACACCGTATAAAGGCATATTACATCTTAGGCTAAACTTTTATATTGCCAATGATGTTGTTTATGTAATTTACTTTACCAACAACATAGGCAAGAAGAAATTAATTCCTATATTCAAGTTGTGAAACGTTGATATAGAGCTAATTTATGTTTCTTTTTATGGGGCAGAGGCAGACGGGTAACCTGGATAGTAATGTTTCACGTTTCACGCTGTCAACAGATCACCTGCCAACAGAGATCGGTTCCTTTTGAGTATACACCTAAGTAGGAGAGGTCGGCCTTTGGGAACTTCACTCAATTGGTAATGCAACGAAATATTGCTTAGCGTCGGTTTTCAATAAGGCTATTGTACAGCTTTGTTGCACCTGTCAAACCGGCCTACGTGTGCCGAAGCATGGCTATACCACGTTTTTGTAATGTTGAGTAATTTAACTCCTACAGTTTTGGCTTGTTCCACCTTCATATAGACACACCAAACCGATAATATAGGTAAGACAGAAAGGACAGCGAAAGTTTTTAGTCGGAATCCTGTTACCGAAGAAATAAGAATTGTTTTGATAGAGTCAAATTGCATTGCATTATTCATGGCTCAATCGTTATGGCATACCTGATAATATAACTGTAATGACGGATGCAAAACAGTTGGCGTTTTTTAGGTTACATGAACGATGCGGGTCATAGTGATAATACTCAACAAATTGAGTCACGAACGAAGTTGCAAAATAATTCAGTATTTATTTAATTTTAGAATTGCAATTTATTCAGAAAGGTATTACGAGTATACTCGTAGCAAAAAAAAATTATATTATAAAAATTAGCGTTCTTGAAAAAAAAACACTAATTATGTTTATTTTCTTTCTAGAAAAGCGAGAAAGCTATAAATAAATTAAAGAATAGGAACATTTCTTTTCTGTCATTAACATTTCTTACCGTTTCACACATAATGGAGACGGTAATTTAGCTGTCTGTATCTCAACAATGAGACAATTAATTAATCAAAAAATATTTATAATAAAAACACTTAGACGCCAAGAAAGCTTAGATCATCATCATCGCAGTCTGAGACATCCTCTGATGAACTAAATCCTCTCACGCAATACCGTTTTTTAAATCTAATAACCCTGTAGTCAATGAATGCTCGTTCCATAACCACCTGATTTGCCCTAGGACATCGTAAGCAACCTAGTCCAGAAACAAAACAGCGCGGGCGTTGTCATAGCGTCACATCCGGCCCGATGACCGCTTGCGCAAGCTACCAACATGGGCATTGTATGCAAAACTTGCCTCGCCAAATACCGAAATGCTAACGGTACTGGTTTTACTATAGATTTAGGGTTTTGGAACTTTTCAAGCTCTGATGTTTATGTATAATTTGCGAAAATAAACGAGATTCGGTTGATAAGAATATTTGTAATTACTCCTGGGAAATAATCACATAATGTTCAAATTCAGACGGTTTTGATTGTCTTCTTATTTTTCATCGAGCTGGATAACTTGAATTGTATGGACTTTTTCAGCCATGCTCGGCTCCTTTTGGTCTAAGCGTGATATTAACTATCCTAAAAGCACGCCAGCCAAACACATATTTAAAAAAACGTGAAAATCATTTAGATAGTTTCGGAGTTCAACGTGACACGAGAATTATATACATATACTAGCTGATCCCGCAAACGTTGTTTTGCCATAAAAAATAATAATTGGTGTATAAAAAATAGATGTTGGCCGATTCTCAGACCTTCCCGATATGCACACCAAATTTCATAAAAATCGGCCCAGCCGTTTCAGAGGAGTATGGTAAATAGCATTGTGACACGAGAATTTTATATATAAGATTAGACTAGCTGACCCCGCAAACGTCGTAATTTTCGAAAAACTTGTTGTAGTATTCAAGCCCGGCTTAGCTTCCCATGGGTAGTGTACTGTCGTGAACTAAGAAAACCTAACACTGCCGGTTTTCTTTAAATTTTTGTCTATACAAACCTTGTCTGGACATAACAAACTCATAAAATATAAAACATAAAAATATTCAATTTGGTGCAGCCGATCGGAAAATATGCGCGTACATACATTTCGGTGATTCATTTTTATTCATCTAGATTTTGTTTAAAAATTTAGCTTTATTAATTTCTTCTTTGTACAAATATATGTATGTACATATATGTATATTCAAAAATCGTACAAAGATATTCATCACCGGCCTATTGTAGTCCACGGGACACAGGCCTCTCCCATTGCAGGCCAATCTGATCGTTTTTGGGCTACATTAAAATATATTAATATAACAATAATCTTATAAAGCTAATAACTTTATAGGAAGCCTTGGGTTCAATACCCTGCTCCAAGATCAGACAAATCAATAAAACAGCGTCAATCGGATACGGATATAGGTATTATAAAATAATCCAATTTATCGGTATGACGGCTATATCGCTTTAAAAAAGTATAGATATTCATTTTTAAAATTTCAATGCAGTCAACTTCCGGATGTAGTTACGTATGACGAGATTAAATTGTACCCTACGCTAGAAGTGAACAGTAAAACACAAAAGAAGTCACAAAACTCACAAACCCGTCGGACAAATAATGTTTACTATAACACTGTTGGACAAACATACAAGCCCTTTGAAATGAGCATGTGCCGCCGTCCGCAATTTCAATAGAACCGGAAGGATTTTTAAAAGACCCTTTCCCCAACTTCCTATCCTAACAAATGTTAAATTTCAAGCGATGTCGTTTCTAAGTTTAGAGACAGATTTAAGCGACAAAAAAAAGATCTATTGATAAATCACATGGACATTTGAACTAAACGTCTTCATTTTGCACTAAACATATTTATGACATGTTTACTATTCTGATTATGACGCTGCTGACTGCAAAGCTTTAAGAATTGTTAGTTCAAGAAAACTATGACGTAGTAAGATAACTATTTTTAGGGTTCCGTGCTCAGATGGTAAAACGGGTCCCTATTACTAAGACCATCTGTCCGTCTGTCACCAGGCTGTATCTCATGAACCGTGATAGTTAGAGAGTTGAAATTCTCAGAGATGATGTATTTCTGTTGCAGCTACTGCTGCAACAAATACTAAAAAAAAAGATAAAATAATTATTTAAGGGGGCTCCCATACAACAAACGTGATTTTTATGCTCGATATTGATAACTGCAAAGGGTAGACGCTTGAAATGTATAGATAACGGTACGGAACCCTGCCTGCGGGAGTCCGACTAGCACTTGGCCGAGTTTTTTTAAGCATTTGCTTATAGCATAGTTACTTCACTGACGTTGAATATAAATTTTTAGGACTCCATCTTCTTTTCCTTTAGAAAATTCATATTCATAAACTAAACTTTAAATATAAATTTGATTGATTTTATAAAAGATACCAGTGTGATCGCGGTCTTGATCTCCACGAACTGGAGAAGACGTAACGCTCATTTGAAACAAATCCTGACCGGCACCGGACATCCGTCTTTGTCGATATTCCCGTTCTACATCAAAGAGAATCACTGAATTTGACCACCAAACAATTTTCAACCTTAATAATGCACGTTGTCAGTTGAATACATATTGAAGTGTTACAGATCGCGAAGAAGTGTTTGCTCATTCAGAATATCTCAATTATAGGGGAGCCTATGAGATATTCAGCAAAATTATTATACTGCTGCTGTTCTCTTATTCAAATTAGTCTAGGTCCGTGAACACGAGTAGAAAATGGCAATACAATAACTTTAGAATTCATATCTATATATATAAAAGCGAAATACCACTCACTTTTTAATCACGAAATCTCAGAAACTATAATACCTACAGACTTGAAATTTAAGAACGGATTTTACATTACTCCACCCCTAAGGGGGTAAAACGGGGGTTGGATGTTTGTATGAAAGTCCTATGTTTTTGAAGTAAGAGACTTGAAATTTAAAACGTATGCTCTATAGATGGTGTGGAGGTGTACTATAGTGTATCCTTAGAAATTAACCCCCTTTTGGGGTTAAAACGGGGGATGGTAGTTTTTACGCAAACGAGGTTGCGTAGGTCAGCTAGTTACCTATAAATCTAATATCATACTGACTACATTGATAAAATATTTAACCGAAAGCGACGATGAATGTAAATAGTTCTTCACTGGAACACACATGTGTGTGAGAATAAGTGTGTGTTTGTGTGTGTGTAACTATTAAGAGCTTATCTAATTGTTACAGAAGTGATTAATTAAATGATATTAGATTTGTCACTTGTGTTGGCTGAGAGTGTTTTTCATACGTAATGAAGACTTCGCCCACATTTGATCCTTTGATTTTAGAAACCTCGAGACACGTTGCGCCCTTGAAGTTCAAGAGGTTCTAAAACATCAGAATGCTTAATATCAGAACAGTTTATTGATCAAAATGATCGTACGAAAAACACATCCAAAAATGATAATACTCGAATTAATTTACTTCTTATTAAAGTCAAGACCAAAAACTGATCGCATGACTCTGATAGATGCACCGAGCGATCAGTTATAAGAAACAACGACCTTGGTCGAGGACTGGCGCAGCGGACGTGGATAGTCGTAAAACATCAACGGCCCTCGCAACCGCACAGACAAACAGACATATGACTATAATATAATATGGCGAGACGCTCATACGATTGACGGTCGATAGCTCCTTCGTCAGTAAGCCGGCATCCGGCATTCAAGGTGACACAGAGCATCCTTGCAGATCAGGTATCGACTATAAGAAGACAATATCGAGACAACGAAGTTTCGTGTTTTTTTTTAAATCATTTATCAATTACTGATGTCGTCAATAAAAATCGATTTAATCCGCCAGTTAATTTTCATGTTAAAAAGAATAAAATTATCGTATGATTTTTTTAAAACTAAATTGGAATATTATTTCATTAATACTTTAGTCCTCAAAACTAAACATTATACAACAACACTTGTTCAATAAAAGTAATTGTTAATGAATAAAGCGTAATCATGACTCAACATGAGGTTTGGTTTATTTGGTAATATATATAATCAGCGATAGTATCACCCGTGGCCAAGTCACCGTGTTGACAATATAAAAGACTTGAGTAATATTATGGATGGCATCGAGGCGGATTATTAGCCTAGTGCGCAATGGGTTGTCGTTAAATTGAATTAGAGCGCACCACCGGCTTGCGCCCGCGCAGTTCGACGACCGATCGCCCACCACACTCACCATACTTATTGATCCCATTCAACTGATCCTTTTAGATTGATCAACGTTGATGTGGGAGTGACAGCGCTCCAAATATGTGACAAAATTTGCGGTTTTGCTTGTACAAGAGTATTGACGCAATGTGACGAGTATAATAAATTGCATAAGTGAACCTTTTTCTAAAGATTCTTTATATAGGTACATGTGGGTAGGATGAATGTATAATTATAGAATTGAAGCGGGCGTGCGTGGGTTAACTAGTCGGGGGCGGCGACAGCTCTCCCTAAACCGACAACCTTTTTTACGCTAGTTAGTACACAAATTGTCTCCTCAACTCAACGTGATAGTGACGTAAAACACAGTTTTACACAACACAACCCAATGCACCGCTATGAATGCAGACAGGAAGTTAACAATCACAGAGTAAGTTACGCGAATGCGGAATATTACAAATCGCACATTTACATAAAGTGTAAGAGAAACAGTATTTTATGTTAAGCTTCAGCGATATAGACAACAAATTATATTGATTTACAATATCGTGACATTTGTTAGTTTAGCTCAAGACAACACCTGCAGTTTGACAGGACTATGATAAAAGGAAAGTGTGTATTGACACCAGTTTCAGATCAATATCATGTGAACTCTGCTCATAGGTTAGAAAATAATCAACGTCCGCAGAACTGTTACTTTCACTGTATTCCGAATTAGATATATGGCGTGTCATACGTATTTGGCGCAACGTAGGCAGTTGCCACCGATCCGACCGATTCATGGGGACTATTGATATCTTGTATACAGATACAAGATTCTTTCGTTAGCATGTTTCCAATCCCGTTTTTGAGCTCACAATGTATACGACATTCTATTAATATTGACAAAAATGACTGTCCTTTATAAGTCGTTATTTTTCTGCCTTTCTAGCCATTTCTCCATAGTACCACGTGTATTCTTATTCTTCGCATTGCAGGTCGGGGAATAATTATACCAGGTCTGCCAGTTCTTTGACCCTCATTTATAAAGCTCCCTTTTAAAGGGAAAATAGTGATATGTATCGCTCAATGTCTTTCCCCAGCTCGTTTAATGTTATTATATTACTAATAAATGCGGAAACGAAATTGCAATAAAATCTTCCTTCGTAAAGATAGTTTACTCACGGTGGAAAACCGCAAACCACATTATAATAGGTATCTCGGCATACATTACAAGCATAACAAGTTAAGTAAGGTAGGTATAATGGACATTTATATTGTCTATACTTCTGTCCTGTGTACGTAAGCCGAATCAGTCTAACTAATCTCTTGACTCATAAACTTTCTACAAAACTTTTTCCACATACAATAATATAAGAAGGTGACCAGAATCCCATATATATATATATCTACCATAATATACAGCGATAAACGAAGTTATCAATAAATCATAAATAAAACCATAAAATGTCAAAAACTTTACTAGCAAACTTGAATCGTGATAAATGACACCCCAAATATTTATGAAATTATTTCCATAAAAATTCCATAAAGCATTTTGGCAGCGCCATTAAGTCAACCATAGCAAGAGAGCTATACAGTAATCCGCTGACAGTGTGCGTGAACACGGTACATGGGGAGCTTATAGACTTCGAAGTTGTCAGAGAAGATTAACCTTTAGGCTCCATATCATCACCGAATTAAAGAAACAAGAGCTGCATAGGTACACCGAGATGGTTACACCGCTGAAAGTGTGTTTATAGCATCCGCCTTCCTGCTGTGGACCGACGAAAATACCGTTACGAACGCACAACCAAACTCCATTTACATACGCAAATCATGACGAATTGCTCACAATGCGCGTCCGAAATACGCTGATGTTCCTCCGATACAGCACAATGTGATTCATTGCCCACTTCCACCCACCTAGGTCTCATATTCGTATGAATGAACAATTATCCTTAAACTATTTCGGAAACTAGATAAAACTCTGTTATTCCGAAGGCTATTTATATACTCATTAATATTCAATCTTAAACGCATGGACCGAAATGCAATAACCGACTAAACATGTGTAATCAAATAACGAAAAACACTACTTATTAACAGTGCATGACAATGTTATTAATATACACTTATGAACTTACTCAACTAGAATTATCTTGAACTATCGTTACAGTGAAGCATCTTATGAAGAAAGCTTACCTTGTTACATTTTCTTTCAATAAGCTCTGATGATTATCGCATACTATGTGAGTATGTACCGGTTGAGTTATGAATTAAGTCATGGCGGAAACGGCCTTCTACAAAAACAAACTAACGTTACTTGAAGTTTAAAAAAAATTACACTCGTTAGTGCATCCGGTGTATTACGATAGCGCGGTGGTGTCTTTTTGTTTCCAATTCAATTTAAAAAAGAAACTGATCAATCGGCCAACATAGCACACGGCAAAGGAAAATATCCTGTCGCCTCGGGAGTGGGGAGGTTGCGCTCAGGCATCCATGAATGGTCCTAACGAACTCGCTGGCCTTGGCAGGACGGCCCTGTGGCCCTCAAGCGCACGACATAACTTTATGGACACCTAAACTCTACAGGTTTAATGGCTATATAATGCCGGTTCTAGAACTGCATCTTTGATACAGGTTTTGTTGCAATGACTATTATTGTCTAAGTGATGTCAAAGATAGACATTTGGAGATCGGACTGGATTATATTTTTAAATGTTGATGAAACAGGAAAACTCAAATGGTAGGTATACTATTACGAAACACGAAAGGGTGATGCATACCTATGACATACATTATTATAAAACAGGAAACGCTTCAAGTCATGTACACAACCGCGTGTGTATGTGTGCGGTAAACATCTCATTCACGATCCTTTGATTGAGATTGAATGAGTGACGTGCTTAGCGTTTACAATTTTGACTCGTAACAGGAAGCAAAACGAGTCCGAACGTATCAAGGACGCTAGTACTGGAACTTGATCTGCTGCTGTATTCATGACATTATAACAATATCAAACCTAATTTCTTGCGTAATAGGTTTAATTAATAATTATTAAAAAAATACGGGAATTAACGCAATCACTTATTTAAAGGTATTACATACCTCAGATTTGCCCGACGTTTATTTAAACCGTGTCGCGGTGTCATGCTGTGTCATGATTTGTTTATTATTTCAATAGTCTTAAGTTTATTTGTATGCAGGATTATTGCGAGTGTGCCTATTATGGAAGCAAATGATTGATACGACCTTGAGATGGCCAGGATCGACATGCTAACCCACTTAACGCTGCGTGCCTGCGCGTGCCGTCGGGGGATTACAGTTTGAGCTAATGACGGGTCGGTTATAACATCTGCTGATTCACTTTTATTCATTAACTTATGTTACGCAAACATATTGATTACATCTATAGCAGAACTAACTTTTATATATTTTATCATTTTTATATAAAAGATACAACAGTATTATTTACAACAATATAGTTTCTCAATTATTTTCCAAGTGGATGACTATTAAGTAAACGTCGGATAGAGGTTTCGTTCCATTGGCGATGAGTGCTGGTTCTCAGGCAGTCCGCGGAACATGCGGAAGAGGATATAATGTTCCGCTGCAACCATCGATCCGTCTCTTTTAACAAACACTGAAGCAAAAAGAAAGGCGTCTCTCATTGGTTCAATAATTACAGACCCCGATGCAACGCCTTAAGGAGTTGCTAATCAAGACACGCCCTCGATTCATCTGTATGAGTCAAGATACGCACATCTCACAATAGAAATATTTGGTACTTCAAAAATTTTCTGTTTTACATCATCAATTTCCTTCATAGTTTTTATATTGACCTCCAGTATCGATCCATTTGAATGGCATTCACAAAATATCATTTTACCTGTGATTTACTCACAAAAAATGTTTTGGAACTTCATTTAAGCTGGCGTGTGAAGCAAAGGGGTCAACTCGTGATCGATGATTGAATGCGGTATAAGTCGGAACAAGTCTTTAAGCACGAAGTCTGATTCACAGTATACTTATAAACAGTTTGAAGTAAATGCCAAATCCATTATCATTTGAAGTCAATTGAAACTGCTACAACAGATCCGTGAAGGAGCGCTGGCCTGGATTCGTAAAAAGAATGCAACATATGATACTGCAATCATATCCATTGCACAAATTATCAGTTTAGAAATCATTTCACAGCTCGGATCTGCGTCTTGAAAACCGAATAAGATGTGAACAATGCCTCATTATAGACCGGTGTTGTTGCCAGCACAGGCTAAACTAAGGAAGTCAATATCTATTAGCTTGACACAATAGGTGAGCGACATCCGAAGCTCATTACTGGCATTCATTTCCGTTGGTGGTTCGCAAGACGCGAATAAATCGCGGCCTATTGGTATACCTATCAATAGCCTTATTGCATTAGCAATCTATATGTAATCTATTTCACAATATCTACCTATCATTTTAATTCGTATCACTTTTCATCTATCAATAATAATCTTTCTTAAGCGTTATTTTGATTTCAATCTTAAGTATTCATAAAACGTATGAAAGAGACAATTTAAACTAAAAAAGAATAATCGAAGAAAACCATAAATAAATATTCACACCAATACTATGGAAACTATGGCGTTTTATATAAACTTGTCGATGTATTCACGTTATAGTGTTAGAAGACTCGTAAACATACGCGGCCTTGGCTAGTTGCTTGTTTACGGATACTAAATGCGTTGGCAAATGAACTCGAATGCGTAGTTAATTCTGTAATACGATGATACGAAGCAATGTTTTGCCTTCCAAAATGAAGAAAGTACTTAATAAACATTTTCTAAAATACGAACTTCAAATACGAATTTCTACGGATTGCTTTGTGCCAAAATGTATGTGTTAAATACATTTATTTACATGTATTATGCTTATTAAAAGTCTGTGGCAAAATGTAACGTGTGCCGACAGCAAATGCATCTCCATAAACCAATGCAAATAGAACGTGAGGTCGCATAATACGGAGCACTAAATATCCATACCAGCAATCCTTGGGACATAAAGAAGGCAAACATGATTTGTTTTGTTCAAACACTGCATATCATCTCCGCGGTTTACAACAGACAACGCAGTTTATCAGTGCGCAGCACGGCATCACTTATGGTGAACATAGTAGTCATAAGAGACGTACGTGCATTTTATACTACACAAACATTTGTTGAGTAAATATTTGTCGCATGCCCCCGCGAGTGTTACGAGAAGCCGCCCTATGCCTACACCATCCTACGACATTTAATGTGTGCAAACAGACGTAAGGATTAAAAAGTGACATGAGTTGTAAAAACAAATAGGAAAAAAACGAAACGACATCTAAAGAGGCGATTCATAATCGCAAAACGAACGTGGACACAATCGCGATGAAACAAACGTGACATCGACGTCAAAACAATGATCTTGGGAGAAGAAATCTGACCAGTGATCCGTGATACTGATTTAATGAATACATTTTACAGGGCAGCAGTACAACGAACAGCGGAAAGCGCATAATGACTTCCGTTCGACGGACAACGAGAAACATCGAAAATAAAACAACACGCTGATTTCAGCCGACTCTAAATTGCGAATAAGAAATAAGTGGTAACGGGTTTTTTTGTTTAAAGGGTTAAGAATGTGTACCTTTAATTATAATTGCCAACTATATAGAATATTTTATGTAGTGAAAAACGTGATATAATTTAGCACCAGATAAATAGGTATACATTTTACGATTTAAGGGGGACTTTGATAAACGGATATGGTAAGTGCGGTCGACATAGCGCAAGTGCCCCACCGTTCATCGGCTCGCGATTCTAATTCTGATATATCCTGCGGGTTTCCTGTGCAAGCACCGACCGGAACTGGCCCTCTCTCCACTGGTAATAAATAAACCATACGGATTTCTAACCTCGACGCTTATGATCTTATTAACATCTAGAAAACTAGTCCGCTAGTTTCTACCTAAATTAGCGATTTGAAACTCTGCGACTGTAGTTATAGATAAACATGTAATGTGAGTTATGATTACAACAATACAAGTATATCGGTGCCGATGTCGGATTTTGTTTTATACTATACTGAAGCTGTTACTCAATTGGATGCACAATGATAAACAAAGACTAACAGTCAATCATCCATTAATGAGTCCAACGTTATTGTCTAGTCCTGTGTCTGTGAATGATAACAATATAGTCAACTAATGAAAACAAACTGTGTCATATTGGCGCTGATGCACCGCTGTATATTTACATACGAAACACAACATAACCTCACGTATTAACGTAAGACAGTCTTCTCATGCAAATTCTAGCTATAAATGAGTTTATTCGAATAGAATTCTTGATAAGTACAGAAATGACCGATTACGACTCAATAATGTCCAAAGTTCACACTAAATATACGATACATACAGGGGCTTACAAAGTCTAAAAATATGCTAAATATAGTGGTATCAGTAATCTCAAAAATACAATATAACATTTTAGCTCCTCAGTAATCAGTTCACATCCTCTTTAGCATCGCGTACTAAATGCGCAAGTTAACACCTATTGTTTCCGTCGATGAGTACTCTTTCCATTCACTTCACCTAACGAGCCCATTGACTGTTTCTAGGAACTACATCGATTGTTTAGTTCTCAGGACGGTACCTTTGGCCACTGCAACTTGGAATATCTCCATCGAAGTACTTCTTCGAAACGGTCCCGTAAATTTTACTGCCTAAATATTGAGGAAAATTACGGTGGAAACCTACATAGAAGATGTTATGGAATTTTGTATAAGCCGCAAGTCTGTAATTTCATTCAAAAATGCAACTAATATTTATAAGTTCCATGGTAAAGTGAACACAGACATTAATGGTTGCATGAAATCACATACGAGTCACAGTCCAAGTGCTCGTCATGGGAAAACGCTTCTTTTCAGATTACATGCTTCATAAAAATGTACAATAAAAAAAAACATGTATGTTGACCGTTCCACAGACTGAACAAAGACTCCTCGTGGGAAATGAAGATATTACGGATATTATAAAAAATTTGCTCAGACTTATCTCTACATCTTAAGCGACAATTTGTCTTAAGGAATAAAATCTTTCAAACGAAGTCGCTCGTTATTAAGATTTATATTAACGAGTGTGTAATAATACCTACGTTGATTATTTACACCTACACCACAAGAAATCAATGTAACAAAAACAAAATAATCATTTTAAAGACAATTAAGCGGACTTGTCCATTAATAGAGCAAAAAAAATTGAAAAAACTTGAACGTCCACAAACAACACACAAAAAAGCTTTAAGAACATGAGACTGGTATAAATTTAAACTACAGTACACCCGAAGAAAACGTTCCAGACACACTCATTAGTAATTTAGATTGTAACATATTAAAAACAATAACATCCGTGATATTGAACAGCGCAACATGAATTCATGGCAATAATTTAAACGACAGCCTGTAAGGAGTCGTGACTGAATATGGAAAGAAGACAAAACTCGGCAGGGGGTGATATGCCAACATTTAATTGGACAAGCAACCATTTAAGGCAAATTTCTTTAAAGCAACAGACTCACGATCTCGGCTGTCGTCGAGTGATGTCGCGACACAGGAAGCCGGGGCAAGGGGTGCGGGGCACGCTACACGATATCCCTTTTACGCGGACCAATTAACGGACCCTGTCGGACCGGATGTGCGTATACACATGCATTAGCACCTCCACCCTTCACTAATCTTTTGAATGGGAAATAAGATATAAAAAACTCTTGGGAAGCTATACAGCAGCGCGAAATCTGAGGTATTAAGAATATAATATCACCATCAATAATATCATCACATACATATCAAATACGTGACTTCATTGACCGGATTTCACACCACAGGTAACCGTCCTTGGTTGAGCTACTTAACTCCTGAGCCGCCAATGGTACAGGACAATGAAACTTGCTAAGCATACAATTACATCCATAAGTGGAAGACAGGAGAGTAATTGTATTCATTGCACGTCCCATATGGGCACCGTGTGCTCCAAACAGACGGAACGTTTTCTAATGAGAGCTCTATTTATTTTCGGCCCAGTCGCCAAAACTGTCTATTTCCAGCTGGAGTAAATCCACGTGCCTAAACTCATACATTGTTGGGAATTTAAAATAAGTCAAAAGCTGTGGATCTACAAACATGTTTGGTATAAAATTTAAAACCATTACGTAATGTGGTAGTAATATTCGGACAAATGTGTACATAGTGCAAGGATGCAATAATATTAATCAATAAAAAAAAACATATAACATTAATTTGCGTTAAAAATAAATTATCCTGAAGATAAGATGATTTGATAAGCTTCTAGCAAGTTAATGGAATCTTAAACAATCTTTAACTATGTAGTTCAATTATAATCAAAGTGAATAATGTGGATTAGGTGTCCAATAATCTCTAACAAACTGATCTGGTCTAAATATTATAAGAAAGGAAATACCGAGTGCTATTATTAGTTGTTTCTTAAGAGAAAGCGGAAATGAAGCCCGTGCCGCCAATTACACAGCAAGGTATGGCAGGCGTATGCTACTTCCGTTTTGGTACCGGGAACCACCCTCTGTCAAGGGCTGTTTCAAACGGAACTAAAATTTATAAGTACATTTAAATGCTTTTGTTACTCTCTCATAATTTAAAACATTTTTTAATTTAAGTTCTCAGCAGTTTGAGTCAAAGAAAATTACGGTACATTAAAGGATACAGAAAAACGTGAGAATAAGGTAGTGTTATTAACACGAATTAACTAACATCATTATATTGGAATTTTCTGATATTGTTTAAAATAACTGGCGTCTACAGTTTAAAACAGAACAATTCCTTTGAGAGGCTTAGAGCGATGGTGCGCGAGCGCAACGATCGCAAGCTCATAGCCCATTACCGGCCGATCGTATAAACTTCGAACATAATTTATCGTTTCCTCTCTGTGTTTTTCACTCGGCAACAATGCTCAGTTCTCCAAGTGTGAAGTTAATGGCTTTACGACGTGTCGAGATGTAATTTGCTTTGACTTGTTTGAGAATCAACCAATATATGATAGACAATGCTAAGACAATACATGTAATCGTGTGATTGGATATTACTGAGCCATTTTTATGGTATAAAAGGCAAACAAACAGATTGATCAGCTAATGGAAAATGACCACCGCAAATCTCAAACGCTCAAAATATTCTGGTCCAATGTAAAGACCGTATTAACATACGGGTGCGAAGCGTGGAAGGCTACAAATGTTATGTCGCATCAACTTCAGGTCTTCGTGAACCGATGCCTTCGCCATAAACTCGGCATATTCTGGCCCGAGAGAATATCCAACATTCACTTGCGGGAACGCTGCGATGAAGTCCCGATCGACCAACAGATCAAACGCCGCAAATGGAGCTGGATGGGCCACACCCTCCGAAGAGATTCCAACCATATCCCGAGGCAATCCCTAGACTGGAATCCCCCAGGAAAACGCAAGCGTGGCCGCCCAATACAAACCTGGCGGCGGCCTATCATCAATGAAGCGAAGGCCATTGGCAAGACGCCTAAATTCTCGTGTGTCATTGGCTAATATTTTGTCTAAGATTAGCCAATGATACACGAGACTTTAGGCTTTAACGATTGCAGAAAGAAGAACGCTTGCAACTTGGCTAGGGGGGCTGGAGTGATATCAAGCGAGACGCTCAAGACAGAACGGGATGGCGATGCACCGTGGATGCCCTCTGTCCCATTTAGGGTACATCGGACCTTAAGAAGAACTCTTTGAACCCCCAAAATGACGAGTTGCAAATTCTGTAATGTCACTCCTCGGTGAAAAGCAATAAAAAAAATGCTAACGATCAACTTTCTGTAAAGCTGTCACCAAAATCCGCAGGACATTCAATATGGGGCTGCCGGGGACAATTTTATGAATAATGAATGACAAAATTTCAACAAAGAAACATAATTAAAAGTCCAATCACCGGCCAAGAATCGGGCAAACAGCGGGACCTCAAGCTGTTTTCTTTGGCGAGCTTGTAGCGTGAGAAATTGTCTCACAGTTTCTTTGACTTACTTGTCACAATACAACAATTAACTAATGGCAGTTAGAATTGCCGTTGAAACATCTTCAGAATCATTCGTAGCATACAATGAAAATGATGACAGCGCAAAGTTCAATGGTTTCTTTGCAAAAAGAATTTATTTTAATTTGGCTAAACGGACAGGCTACAGTTATATTTATTATAAACTAGTTGTTGCCCGCGGCTTCGCCCGCGTATATGTCGGTTATCGGCAAAGTAGCCTATGTGTTATTCTGATGTATAAGCTATATTACTGTAAAGTTTCATCCAAATCCGTTCAGTAGTTTTTGCGTGAAAAGGTAATAAACAACCATCAATCCATCCATCAATCCATACTTACAAACTTTCGCGTTTATAATATTAGTAGGACTAGCAGACCCGGCGAACTTCGTAACGCCATGGTTTTCTTTCGTGAATATTTTTTAAATTTCCTCAGCTTCCCACAGGTACCATACAGCCGCGGACAAAAAAAAATTTTCCAGTTATCTTTTAACTTTCCTCTATACAAAACTTGTCTCAACAATAAGGAATATATGTATTAAAAAGGAATTATCCAATTCGGTGCAGTCAATCAGAAGTTATGCGCGTACATACATTTCGGCGATTCATTTGTATTTAGATAGATACCGTGATAGGATATCTAAAAAGTATAGACTTTAATAGTTTTACCTCTGATTTCTTAAAGCTTTAAAGCACGTCTTATAACCAACAACTAAAAGGTGAAAAATATAATTTATATGACTAGTTCCTTCGCTGAGTTTCAATTACTTTTATGATTACTGCATTAACCAGGGTATTGGTGTGATGGTTTTATAACTTCCCTCAATGACTAGAAAAAAAAATTCAATCTTCTATCTATTTAAAGTAAATTTTTCAGATAGGTTTGTTTAAAAGTAAGATTTTTCTAAGTATTATCCAAAAAAGGTATAGTGATTTTCAAAAGTTTATTAGAATAATTAAATTTAGTAAAAACTCAATGTTTCTCCAATCTATGAAAGATTCTTAACATATTGATACCCCGCCGTGCCTCGATTCCCAATGCCTTATGTTCGTAATCTTTCTTTGGCAATCGTTACGGGTAGTAGAAGTCCTAAAAAGTCAACGGTCTTTCTATGGAACTTCGATATCGCCAATGCCTTGGTTATTAGGTCTGGCGACTAGTCCCTCCACGTAAAAAATCAAAGATTAGCCGTAGTAGACTGAAAGCCGACCCCAACAAAATTGAGAAAAAGGTTCGGAGGAAAACAATTCAAGGGTCTCCTAGCCTATTTTTTTTCTCACTTAACCTGCAAAGCAATTAAGTATATCCTCTTCATAACATGAATGCGGTACAATGACTACTGTTTATGAAAGCTTATTTGCGGCACATTACAAAACTGATGGTTAGGAGAGAAGAGGATGTGTCGATTTAATTTCCTATGAACATCAACGAGGGCCTTCAGAGCTGTTAATTAATGTTACTGGTTTAAACTTAAATTGCACGATTAATTACAAAATAAAAACCATAACTTAATTAACTTTTAATCTTTATCTTTGATACTTACATTATTTAACACCAGTTCTCTTAGAACGAGCTACCATAAAGAAAATGCCGACGGTTAATTATGCCACAACATGTACTGTAGAAATTCTTGTCACAGATAAGACACTTCATAATCCACAGATAACAGTCGGCCGTCGATCAACTTCCTGTTCAATTGAGACTTAATTACGGAGATGATCTTGCTGACGTAATAACGCAAGACTATCTGCTTATATTTATAACCTAGATGGACCTTAGGTAATAAGCACTTTCTACATGCAAGAAATAAGTAATGAGTTAAAAACTAGTGACCGACCGAAGGTTCGGTTTCGGTTTCGGCCAGTTTCGGCCAAAAAATCTAGTTTCGGCCGTAGTTTCGGTTTCGACCAAAAAATGGCCGAACATTCGGCCGCGCCAAAACTCGAGTGATTGTGATTAATCGTGCGTCTTTCGGCGAACTTTGTTACTCACTCGTGCTCACACGCTCACATGACCGGCTCAGTTCGCTCCCCGTAATTCCATTGTTAAAATAATTTTAACAATAACTACACAAATATTATGGAACCTTTCTAGCTCACATCTGCACTTTCTTACTAATAGTGGAAACTATTAGTAAGTAGAAGTAGTTCAAAATTATTACATATATATGTGGAAACGTAAATAGTGAGTTCATATCAATAATATTTATTCAACATATAAATTTACAAGAAAAAATAAACACAACAAAAAATAAACTGAAACAAATAGTGGTCACTATTTTAGCACTTCTGCATGGATAATTTTAAATTATTTACCACCTCAAAAACCAAACAACCTTTTTTTTAATGTTGAAAAAATATGCTAAATAAAAATAATTTAACTGACTTCAAACAACTTGAAAGGAAAACTCCATGCCTAGAAACACTAAAAAGCGTAAAATAAATTGTCTCTCCTTAAATTACTATGTGGCAATTCTTGTGTATTTTTAAGTATTTATTTATTTAAACAAAGTAGTGTTATAGTGTGTGCTATGTACCTAAAACCTGTTTGAAGTATGTGCTAAGCCCAAATTAATACGAATAATTTCAAAAATCTAAGCGACCTTTACCAAAATTAAAATAGGCCACGGATTTATTAAAAAAAAATGGTTTGAGTCGCGTAACCGCACTAGATGGTGTTTTTGTTTTGTAAAAAGACAACTCCCGCACTAGGAATAAATCCTGTGTCGCGGGGGACTTTACAAACATACATGAAACGGACACAAAGAACATCCAGACTCAGAACAACAATTTGTGGATCACACAAAGTGTTGTCCTACGTGGGATTTGAACCCACGACACTTGGCGAAGTAGGAAAGGGCATGGTGACCGTTAAACCACTAGGCCAAACGTGCAGTCAAAATTTGGTGTTGTTCTTTACGACTTAAAGCCCAACAAAATTTCTAACAAGCTGCATGATGAAAAGCGAAGAAGCGTTACCTACGCAAAGAACAACAGTTAAGACTAATTGTTAATATATAAATGAACCCACTAAAATAAACTAGTCATATAGATATAGTGTGGGTTTCCAATCTGAACTTCAGCTTTACATGTCATTTTTTTTCCTACAGACGACTAGTTTCTCTATCCTCTATCTCTTAATCTAACCTGTCAGATCACATAAACAACTTGAAAGAATACAACTAAGGCCCTATTCGTGTATACGTGTTTTACTTTCTATTATCAGCTCATGTGAATAACTGAAAGAAAACGCCTAAAGGTAACATACATATGACATCTGAAGATTTATCCTACAAATTCTAACCGTTAAGGAGTTGTACCTTCTATCATCAGCTCATCAACATAAAATGATGACCACCAGACGCAAATATCGGAATAGCTTTAGAAAATATATGATAAGCATGGAACGTGCCTAAAATATTTTTGGGTATCCCTCGATTTCCTTGAGATCTCATCATCAGATCCTGATATGGTGCCAATAGGACTACCTCGCGTGCATGCCCTTCCGAATACAAAAATAATTTCCAAAATCGGTTTACAATTGACGGAGTAATCGGTTAACATACATAAAATACATACCCTAATTATCAAAAATATAATAACTTTTGAAAAAATTGGTATGGTTCACGTATTTTTCAAGGGCAAAAAAGGTTCGGTTTCGGTTTCGGCCGAAACTGAGAGCCAGGCCGAAGGTTCGGTTTCGGTTTCGGCTGAAAAACCAGTTTCGGTCGGACACTATTAAAAACACATCTAGCAAATACTTTCATGATGGGATGAAATGAAGGAGTGGACGGAGTGAGGCGTGTCAATTTAATAGCCGCTGGTGGGCTCATGATGGATGGTCGTTTTATTAGTCCCCAAGCTGCTGTTTACGTGTTTCCACATAGTAAAATGTATGGTCATGTTCCTTGTTCTAAGGAAGCTAATATGCAGAGATATATTAAAGTGAAAAATCGTTGACTTCGTTCTAAATGTTTAATTGTAACCAATGGAAGGTAAATCGTTAAACGGTGTCGGACCGGAACCGATCAATATCACGCACCAAACAATAGGGGCTCGTCAATTCGCCAACAAGGTGAGTGACGACAAAAATTTGGCAAGAAAAGCACAGGTAAAGTTTACTTAGCGCCTTATTAAATGCTCTATTGTGTTGAGCGGCGCCTACTCTGACCATTTTTTGTCAACAACATAACCGATCTGTCTCCTTGAATTCTACCAAAATACTTGTAAGTATTTTATATATGTAGTATACATATTTGGTTAAATAGTTTAACGTCATTAAACACGACAAACAAGAGATTAAAATGTTAAATATTTTAATTGAAACGAAAGAAAACAATTTCCTTAGGACTTGTGAGAAGTATCTATTCCGGATGTATCTGAATGTTCATGATAAGTACTTAATTACAGGAAAGCTATTAGAGGCCTGTTCTACTTCTTACAAATAGATAAATAATATGAATGAATAAAAAAAATTATGGATATTCAGTTTAGGTTTCTAGTTTTAGCAATAATGTAGTTCATAGATAATTGGAATAGATAGATTTAATTGTGTCAGATATCTAGAAGGCACGATCACTTACTACACCTACTACTAATAATAGTTACGTGGGCCTACCACCTACAAATCCGGCCCACTATCATATGTTTCGTTCAATAAGCCTAGCCTACGTGTCACCATTAAGCGGTAGCCTATCATACAAAGTGAATGAAAGAAATATTCGTAACGACTTACTCACGGTATAAGTCCAACTATGTCTACCTTTGGCGGCTTTCCCGATAGCTGGCTTTCTTATGGTAACAGGGGTCTGTATCTCACTGCGAAAATCACACTGAAGAACAAACAACAGGGAAGCAGTATTCACTTTATCGTCAACTGTCAATCGAACTTTAAACACAGCGATACACGTACGCTTTAAAATTGTAAAACGTCAAAATGTAGTACACAATCATGCGCTGAGCGCTCGCGTGTTAGCGCGTTCAGCGACGGCGCGACTGAGCGACAGCGGCAAGAGCGCGGCACGCGCCGGTGGGGGCTTCATTCACAAATCGAGTGGCGGGGCACGGAACGCGCGGGGCCTGCCTGACCCATAGGCTCATTCATGCGATTACCAAGTCAGCGTGATGACCTGCGGCCTATTGCTATGTGCTCTCCACGATTCACTTCCATGGTTTTAAATGACTTTCGAAAATACCGGTTTTGCTGAATCAAGCAACGAAGAACGAATTTGGGGACCTTTATTTCACAGAACAATGAATATACAATTACAACCTTTAGCAACACGACCGGTCGTACGTGCAATCACATTAGCGACCTGGCACGGTTAACGAAAGTGCAGAACCGGCGAAAGTCAGGAGAAATTCGAGTCTTGCATTTGTGTTATCGAGGATATCTGTTTACTCGTAATATATCAGAAAAATCGATATGCAGGCTTTCGCGACTACAATATGGATGACAGTCATTTATCGTCGTATCGCGATTAAAACCGCTGAGTATAAAACGGCAACTTGAAATTGGATCCCGTTGCGCCACCGGCGGATTTACAGCAATAATGATTCCGCAAGCAAGAACATTACAAACAACAGTGCCGGTGAAAGGCTCTAAGTACGGAGCACAAGCGGTTGATGTAATAAAGTGGCTTGCACCGCACGTGCCCTGCGTTGCTTCACTTGCAATACTGCTTTTTATTCGCTGAAGACGACATTAACATTCGCGAGTCGAATCGATGAACGCAGAAAATTCGGCAGTGTGTGTTGAAAATTATGTGTCGGTTTAAAGGGTCATGATATATTACTACCATAAAAACGATGACGGCATATAAGAAGCCAATAAACGAATTCAATATTTTTTGTTTCCTTGACCTTCAGTTACTCCCGGACAACGTTTCTTAATTGTACTAAGACTTCGCCATTTTTATATCGATAGCTACATTGAAAAACGGAAATTAGAAAACTTTCACAAACTTTTATGTGTTGCCATAGATATTTTTGATACTAGAGTTAGAGCCAAGAACAACATACAAGTGCCAAATTTTTAAATAATAGGCCTGAAATCGAAAAGCAAATTCTTCTTTGCATACCTATTTAATATTAGTTATTATGTTTTCTGGTATAGGGGGACAAACGAGCACACGGGTAACCTGATGTTAAGTGACTACCGCCGCCCATGTACAGCTGTAACTCAAGAGTCACAAATGCCATGCCGTCGCAACGGAAGAATTGTTTTCCAGCAGTTTTCTGTGAGGGCCCCCTAGCCGAGTTGCAAGCGTTTTTCTTTCTGCAATCGTTTGTCTAAGATTACTTGCCAGGAAGACCGTAATTTTAATTCGTTTCTGATACAATATCACATAGTTTCACATAATAACGCGAAATATTCTGTCGTCACTTGGCGAAAACTCTACCTGTGAGGGCCGATAATGAATACAAACATGAATGCACATATTCATCTCCAAGACGACGCACGATGACCTGTCGGCGCCAGCGGATACATTAATTAACATGACAACTTTATATATCGAATAAGGAAATTAAATGTCAGTGAATTTATACATTGTTAAACATTTTCAATATACTAGTATGGACAATATAGGACCTGCAACTTTAAATGGTACACGCAACTACATGAGGCAATAAGTTTAAGGGCAATCGAGTTTCACGGTCGAAAAATAATTTAATCATTAGCTTTTATAAGAAGAATTGGAAAGGTCATACACTAGTCTAGATATCTGGGGGCACGGTCGTGCCCCCGCCAAGACGAGTCAATGGAAGCGCAGGGCACTACCTACCTTTTCTCGAAGTGTTTCGTCGTTTTTTTGAAACCTCATAACTTTGGTTCCCGATATACCAGATCGTTCAAATTCTCAGGATATGATGTTAACAATAGACTAATGAAACATACAAAGTTTCAATTGCATAGCTCTGATACTTTAGATTTTATTGATACCTAAAAAACACCGATTTCGTCACTGACACACTGATGATCATCAAAACTGTTAGGGTACTTCCTGAAGTGCTAGAAAGCTGAAATTTGGTATATAAACTAAGTTTAGTACACAAACAACAAAAAAATTCATAAACCTATTATTTTTGCCCCTCAACCCTCAAATTTGGGGGGTGGAAGTTTGTATGAGACTTTCACAAATTTTTATGCTAGAGGTTTAATTTTTGGTAAACGGACTTTTTCGAAAGAAGATGCACAAGAAATACATCCAAAAAAAAAAACTACCTTAAGCAACTTACAAAAACAAATGAAATCCCACCAAAACATTTTCATGTAAAATGTTGCCAAGACGACTGCATATGCCTTACCCTGTGAAGAAGATATCAGATCTCAAGTAGAGCCAAGGTTCTGAATCTACACGCCCTAACTCTGCCAACTCTAACTTCATAAACTCTACATCTCAGTAAAAATGTATGGCTTGGCTGTTTCGTTACTTCAGAATCTAAATATTCCTATAACATTACTTCAGAAACTAGATATTTGCAAACACAAAATGCGTTCGTTTCCCCTTCGTGACGGTATGGTAGCGAAACGGCGAAGCCGTACACTTTTACTGAGATGCAGAGTTTATGAAGTTAGGGTTGGTAGAGTTAGGGCCCCCCCAATGTATCCCTACGTTGTCGTCGTGGTGGGGCTTGCGTGGGTCGATGATTTCTGGGGCTATGCCGGTAGAGCCACTCATGCCGGATAGGCCCAAAAGGAGACCCCAGACTAAATGGGATACGAGACGGAGTCTTTACAGACTGCCGCTTGGGGCACTCTAAACGTCCCTCTGCTCTAGCAGAGGGCGTATTAGAGTGCCAGTAGTTCCGAGAGGGACAGGGGGCGGACGGATCCGGTCTGGTGCAGACCCCGTCCGGCCCAACCGTAATCCTGAACGGACAGGACCGGTGGCTCTTCGAAGCCATGAGGACGTAAACCTCTATAAAAATACCCCAAGCTCACGCTCTGACGCCTGGCAATGAGCTGAATCGCTGGAGGGAGTCCAGTGCCAAGGGCGTCCTCTGTCGAAGGACATTAAACTTAAAAACCTCATGACAATGGACAAAAATAGGATTATACCTACCCAGGAGGGTCCTAGACGCGATGCGTCTGGGGAATCCCTCCCGGAGCCAGTCGGCTCCGGCAGCCCCCAATCGTATTATGGGGGGGGCAACCCTTGTCTCACACGCCCGTCGCCGAGCGTCAAATCCGGCACCGAAACAAAAGCGGAGGACGCTGATAAAAGAAGTGGGGCAGTGTCGCGCCCGTCGAGGAACAGCCGAGGGCAGTTCCGGAAGGCGGACGCCCACTCCTCCAATGAGGAGATTGCTGCAGCAGTAACGCCTGCAGCGGTGGGGCTCCCAGAAGTCAATCTGACTGCTGGGAGCCGAAGAACAGTGGAACGCACGCGTTCCAGGTCCGCCGTGAATGTCGCGGGTGGTAGTTCCGGTGCGAGGACGGACGCGCCGGAGCCGATGGACGTAGAGGCAGACCGGAAGCGCGGACGCCCCACTGGCTACGAGAGTGACATCGCTCAGGCGATGTTACCTCCTAAGGTGCCAAGCAGTCAGAGGGAGCGATCGCTGACCCCGGTGCCGGCCCCGTCGGGTTCCGCCTTTTCTAGGGCGGGATCCTATAGGCGGACTCGAGCGGACGGCGAGTTACAAGCGGAGGAGGAGATCGCTGATCTCCTGCTGAAGATCAGGGAGCCGATGGTGGGGAATCCTGAGCCCCAAACACCATCCTCCATGCAGGAGAGAGCGGACGCAGCGGTGGCTATCATCCACAAGGTGGCCACCAAGTCCGTCAACCTTAAGGGCCCTTTTGTGAGGGCCCTTAAGGACTCCTCCTCTGCCTTAGCGGGAGTCGTCGAATCCCTCGCAGGGGACGTGGCTCGCCTCGAGGCGGCCAACGGCCGCTTGACGGAGCAGGTGGCGGAGCTCAGCGCTCAATTCGCCCTCTTTCGGGCGGAGCGCTCTGAGCGTGAGGGCCCTGTCCCGTCTGCGTCCCGGTCGGCCCCGGCCCCGGCCCCGTCTACGTCCCGGCCGGACCCGTCTACGTCCCGGCCGCCCCCGTCTGCGTCGCGGCCGGCCCCGTCTACGTGCCAGACGGCCCCAGCCCCGGCCCCGGCCCCGTCTGCGTCTCGAACGGCCCCGTCTGCGTCCCGGCCGGCCCCGTCTGCGTCTCGACCGGCCCCGTCTGCGTCCCAGCCGGCCCCGTCTACGTCGCGGTCGGCCCCAGCCCCTGCTGTCCCCGGGGTATCCGACGACGTCCTGCAGCGGATGCTGCAGCAGATTCTCGTCTCGGTGGGGAATCTGGTGGACGGTCGTTTGGCTGGCCTGGAGGAAAGGCTGCTTCCCGCCCCTATTCTTCGGCCGCCGCTCGCGGCGCAGAAGACGAGGGTCACCTCGGCACCGACCCCGCTTCCTGTGGTGGGGGGTCGCGTGTCGTACGCGGCGGCGACGTCGGTGCCGGGCCCTGTCGCCGCGCGCAGAACGCAGCAGCGGGCGAAGGCTGCGGCCAAGACGGCTGCGGCGCAGCCGACGCCCAAGACGGTGGCAACGTCTGGAGCGGAGTTCCCTCCGCTCCCCACTCCAACACCTCTGCCTGGCCCCTCCACAACTGCCCCCTCCAATGAGGGTTGGCAGGAAGTCGGGGGGGCTAAGAAGTCCAAGAAGGCCAAGAAGCGGGCCAAGAAGGCTGCCCAAAAGGCGGCCTCTGGCCCTCAGTCGTCAACGGTGGCCCGGACCACTCCGAAAAAGCCGCGGAAGCTGCAGCCACCTAAGACCGCGGCTGTAGTGGTCACGGTGTCACCGGAGGCGGCAAGTGGAGGACTCTCCTACGCGGCCGTCTTTAAGACGGCCCGGGACTGTCTCGCCGGCGACTTCGCGACGGCAGGGGTCCGACTGCGCCTCGCCCAAACGGGAGCTCGAATCCTCGAGTTCCCTGGGGCTGAAGGCGCCAAGACTGCGGACACGTTTGCTGAGAAGCTGCGGGGAGTGTTTTCGGACACGGATGGTGTCAACATCGCCAGGCCTACGAAATGCGCTGAGTTGCGCATCTCGGGCCTGGACGATTCGGTGACGGCTGAAGACGTTCGCGATGCAATCCGGGCAAGGACGGGTTGCAACGCGGAGAGCGTCAGAGTTGGCGCCATCCGCCCCGGTCCGGGAGGACTTGGCGCAGTGTGGGTGAGTTGCCCCGTGGCGTCGGCCAAAGTTTTGGGCGACGCCGGCAGGCTTCTCATCGGTTTTGTGAGTGCCAGGGTAACAGTCCTGGCGGCAAAACCGATGAGATGCTATAAATGCCTAGCATCGGGGCACACACGCGTCAAGTGCGGGAACTGTTTCGACTGCAGCGGTCTCTGTTTCCGCTGCGGTCGACCGGGGCACAAGGCGGCAGAATGTTCTGCCGCCCCTCACTGCCCTATTTGTGCGGCGGACAACAAGCCCGCCACTCATCAGATGGGGCAGGGGGGCTGTAAGCCATCCCGCGCTTCTCAGCAGACATCGGGGGCTAGCCAATCGACCCAGGCTGCCTCCGATGTCGTTCGTGCGTCTACATCGTCGCCCATGGAGGAGGTTGTAGAGACGATCCCTTAATGGATCACGTCTCCAACCTCCTTGTCCAGACGAACCTAAACCACTGTGCCGCGGCGCAGGATCTCTTCCTGCAAACCATGGCGCAGTGGTCGATCGGTGTTGCCGTAGTCGCGGAGCCCTACTTCGTTCCTCCCCGTCCAAACTGGATGGGTGACTGGGACGGCTCCGTGGCAGTCGTCGGTTCCGCGGTGGCTCATTCCCCGCCCTTGTCGCTTAGAGACAAGGGCTCTGGATATGTTGCCGCCGAATGGGGGGGGATCACCGTTTACGGTGTTTACTTCTCCCCCAACCGGAGTTTGAGCGACTTCGAGGTCTTCCTTAACAACTTGGAGACCTCGATGCGGCGATTAGCGTCTGGGCACGTCCTCGTGCTGGGGGACTTCAACGCAAAATCCATTGCGTGGGGGTCCCCCGGGACGGACGCCAAGGGCGAAGCCGTTGAGGAGTGGGCGGCTTCGGTGGGCCTCTGTTTGCTGAACAGAGGCTCCACCAACACGTGCGTGCGACAGCAAGGGGGGTCGATAGTGGACCTTTCGTTCGCTACCCCTGCTGTTGCCGCACGAGTAAGGAACTGGTGTGTCCTGGCAGAGGTTGAGACGCTCTCGGATCACCTGTATATCCGATTTGAGCTCTCCCGGTCCCAGGGCCCCAGTAGGGGTCACACGGCGCGGCATCCTTCCCGCTTTCCGCGGTGGGCTGTTGCCAAGCTGGACAGGGACCTACTAGAGGAGGCGGCCATTATTCATTCTTGGCTGTCTCCGCAGGCCCCGACCGAGGAGGTCGGTGTGGACGAGGGGGCTGGCCGTTTTCGCGATGCGATTACGCAGATCTGCGATTCGGCCATGCCCCGCGTCCAAGGTCGTCGGCCTCCACGGAAGGAGGTCTACTGGTGGTCCCAGGAGTTGGCGGACCTCCGTGCGGCTTGTACTCGTGCCCGGAGGTCCTACACCCGCAGCAGGCGACGTCACCGTGGAAACGGTGGCGGGGACCAGCTTCATGAGGAGTACCGCGAATCGCGGAAAACTCTGAAGCTGGCCATTTGCCGCGCCAAAGAGGTAAAAAGAAAGGAGATGCTGGAGAGTCTCGACCGTGACCCCTGGGGTCGCCCATACCGTGCGGTGCGTCAGAAGCTCCGCACGTCGGGCCCCCCCCTTACCGAGACTCTCCAGCCCAGCTTCCTGCAGGAAGTGGTCGAGGGCCTTTTCCCTGAGCGGGCGGAGCACACACCCCCGTCGATGGCCTATGCGGTCATAGACGACGGGGGTAGAGAGGACGATGTGCCGCCCGTTAGGGAATCGGAGGTTGGGGCGGCTGTTCTTCGGATCCGTTCCAAGAACACCGCCCCCGGGCCGGACGGGGTTCCAGCCCGAGTGATGGCCCGAGCCCTCGACCATATGTCGGACCGCCTCAGGGAGGTGTTGGACGCTAGCCTGGCGTCCGGACGCTTCCCTGAGTGCTGGAAATGCGGGAAGCTGGTCCTGTTGAGGAAGCCGGGACGGCCTACCGATTCGGTCGCGGCCTATAGGCCCATCGTGTTGCTGGACGAGGTGGGTAAACTTTTTGAGAGGATACTCTCTGCCCGCATCGTCCGGCACCTCTGCGAGGTGGGGCCCGACCTGTCGGACGCCCAATTCGGATTCCGAGAGGGGCGTTCGACGGTCGATGCCGTGATGCGCCTTAGGGCCGTGACCGAAGAGGCAGTGAGCTGTGGCGGCGTGGTATTGGCGGTGTCCTTGGACATCGCCAACGCCTTCAATAGTCTGCCATTTAGCTGCATCAGGGAAGCACTCCACTATCACGGGGTGCCAGAGTACCTGAGGCGGCTAGTGGCAGACTATCTAGAGGAGCGTACCGTCGTGTACGAGGACCGAGAGGGCGTCTTGAGACGGCGACCCATGTCGTGCGGCGTTCCGCAGGGGTCTGTCCTTGGACCACTCCTGTGGAACGTGGGGTACGACTGGGTCCTTCGAAGTCGTCTGCCCCCCGGGCTGGGCGTAATTTGTTACGCCGATGACACATTGGTCACAGCCCGGGGAGCGAACTTCCAAGAGGCGGCGTGCCTGGCCACCAGGGGAGTTTCTCTGGTGGTCGCGCGCATCGAGGCGCTGGGCTTACGGGTGGCCCTGGACAAGACGGAGGCCCTATTGTTCCATGGGCCCCGTCGTGGTCCACCCGCCGGCGCCTCCATAGAGGTCAACTCGGTCCTCGTACCGGTTCGGGCCCAGATGAGGTATCTGGGCCTGATACTCGACGGTAGGTGGCTCTTCGACGAGCACTTCCGACAGCTTGGTCCGAAGCTGGTCGACGCTGCCTCCGCCCTTGGGCGACTTTTGCCCAATTTGGGTGGAGCCAGCGTCGCAACGCGACTCCTGTACACGGGGGTTGTCCGGTCGATGGCGCTGTATGGTGCACCGGTGTGGGTGGCGGCTCTGACTGCCCTAAATAAGGCCCGCCTCTGGCGGCCTCAGAGGGTATTGGCAGTCAGAGCCATACGCGGATACCGCACGGTGTCGACCGAGGCGGCGTGCGCCCTGGCCGGAACACCCCCGTGGGATTTGGAGGCGGAAGTGCTCGCCGAAGTTTATCGACGGGTGGCTGAATATCGGGCGGAGTATGGCTATCGCCCTCCGCCCGAAGAGGTACGCGAGTGGCGTGAAGCCGCCCGTCGAGCCACGATGGCTCGCTGGTCGTTCCGGCTGGAGACTCCACGCGCTGGCTTTGCCGCCGTGGAGGCTCTCCAGCCGGTCATCCTCGAGTGGGCAGGGCGGCAGCACGGGACCCTTTCCTTCCGACTGACGCAGGTCCTTTCCGGGCATGGTTGCTTCGGGAAGTACCTGCACTCGGTCGCTAGGAGGGAATTGAGTCCCGCCTGCCACCACTGCGACTGCAGTGAGGACTCGGCCCAGCATACGCTGGCGATCTGCCCTGCATGGGCGTCGCAGCGCCGGGCCCTCACTGCAGTCATCGGAGGAGATCTCTCGCTACCGGCCGTCATACGCTCCATGGCCGGTAGCGATAGCAGTTTTACCGCGGTCGCAACCTTCTGCGAAGATGTAATCTCGCAGAAGGAGGTGGCGGAGAAGGCCCGGGAGGACGATGTCCACTCGGACCCAATCCGCCGCCGGCGAACCGGGCGGCGGAGGCGCGCCTATCAGCGCCTCATGCCGCCCTGAGTGTGGCCGCGGATGGTCGGGACGGGCTTTCCCCTCCATCCGCTTTAGTGGCCTCCCGCGAGGGGGCGACGTACGCGTGTGCCGTACGTCGCCTAATTGAGAGGATACCAGCAGACGGTGCCCGCTTCTGTGCGGGCAGGCGCTGGGAGGGGTCCGGATGTGTTAATAACTGCAGTTCCCGGACTCCTCCCTTCACAGGCGCAGAGTGGCACACCGTGTGGTTTTAGTCGGTTCGAGTCCGACACACCGCCCCGCCGCAAGCCCCGGTGGGGTGACGGTCCGAGGGGATTTCCACACGTTAAAAAAAAAAAAAAAAAAAAAAAAAAAAAAAAAAAAAAAATGGTAGAGTTAGGGCGTATAGATTCAGAACCTTGGCTCTACATGAGATCTAATATCTTTTTCACAGGGTAAGGCATGCAGTCGTCTTGGCAACATTTTACATGAAAATGTTTTTGGTGGGATAACTCTATTAGTACATTTTATATTAAACATTTGGAGGATGTACTCTATTTATATAAAAACACGAAGCCACAGCCACGGGAGCCAAGATGCCACAGACAGATACACACACATCACAAACAGACACCTCAAACTGTCAAACACCCTCATCGTTTTTAATACTGGATTGAATTTGTAAGTCCATAAGAAGTTATCACATTAGACAAGTTTTTAAATATTCTTATCAGGAACAAGTTTCAGTAGGTATCCTCACTAGAAATAATAATAATAAATCTGGGGGCACGGTCGTGCCCCCGCCATAAATATTTTCGGAAATCTAACACACAACGCCATCTAGTCCCAAGCTAAGCAGAGCTTGTGTTATGAGTACTAGACAACTGATACAAATACATATATCCTTTTTTTTTCTAAATCCATACATATTATACATAGAAAACACCCCAAACTCCGAAACAAATATTTGTATATCATACAAACATTTGGTCGGACCTGGGAATCGAACCCAAGACTTCATGATCACCAGTCGCACACGCCAACCACGAGACCAACGAGATAGTCATCCCCCCCATCGGTTTAAGCAGGGGGTCCAAGTAGTCGAAAATCTTCCAAATGAATCCCCTGGGGGATCAAAATGAAATTCAAATCCAAATAGATCTCCTAGGGGATCAGTGTCGAGGAAATTTCCACATGGATTCCCCAGCGGATCTAAACAGGGGCTCCAAGTGGACGAAGCCAACAAGTTGTATTAATACTTGTTTTAATATTTTTTTTAACATTCGTACGCTTCAGCTGAGATGATTATGATGAGTGAAATATCAAGATTATGATAGGTCATGCATAGAACAATACTTTGTCTATTGTTTGAAGATTCTCTGATTTTGAAAATTTGATGAAAAACCGAGTTCCCTGGATATAAAATCATATCATTCTCGTTCTTGGTAGGTCTGAAATTCAGACTAAAATATTCGAAAAATAATAAAGTGATACTAGTTCACTTCAATTGTCAATTACCTAAGCTACCTTACTGTTATGTTTTTTACATTACATTCATAAAGTAAATACCATATTCGACTATTAAATAAATAACTGTATTACTAAACGTTAATAGTTTGTTCACAAACCAATCAACTTGCATAAAACGCATCGCGTCTTAAAATAAATTACAAAAGCAATAACGATATTATTATTCACATAAGAGTTATGCTAACTACGCCGTTTATAGAAAGGATAATTTGATCATGGTCGAACATAATAAATTCAATTAAAAAGCTTTTTAAAAAGAAGCTTTTACTGGAATGCCTCAAGACGAATCAAACAAGTCCAAACTCGATGATGCTGCGAAGTTTCTTTACGTTCCTATGGCCACCTTTCAGCTCCAGCATCAGATCAGCTCCATATCATTATAATATTGTATTGTCACGCTGTATACATATGCTTGCAAAATTTCAGCAAAATCGGTAGAAGATATCTGCTTCAAAATTAAGTTGCAAGATTCCACCGAGCATATACATTGCAAGTTAATAAAAAGCTTGTAAAAACACATAAACTTCCCACAAGATACCATCGACACGGGGGTGGAACTCACCGGGCTTCCTGTTGTCAATTAATATCATGAGAATCCAGTGTCCGTTGTAAGTACTATGTACTGTTATTATACCACACGATGCTGCAAATCAAACAGTACTGGATAGCAGTCTTATTATCAACTAGCTTTCGCCCGCGTATTTGTGTGAATATGATGTAGAGAGTATGTCTTTTCTCAAGAATAAAAGTATCTCCATGCCAAATTTCATTGAAATCGATTACGTGGTTTAGCTGTACAGACGGACATTATGATATTGATATGAATTAACCCGAATTTATACTTAGCCAGAGGGCGACTGATACATCATTGTGTGATGAACTTGATAATTTATTCTGTATCTGAATATAATTTATTGAATACTAGCCATCTGCCCCGGCTTCGCACAGATACTTTACGGAAAATATAATAGAATAATAGAATTAGATATTCGTATATAAAACATTATATACGAAAATCTTCGTCAAGAATCGTTCTATCTATGGGTAAAAACCGCATAAAAATCCGTGCAGTAGCTTTATATTATTTTTATATTAGACATTATTTTTATATTAGACATTATTTTTATATTTATATATTAGACAGACAGTCGCGGTGGAGGACTTTGTTTTATAATATGTAGTGATGATACACACATCAAAAGTGTCTAGGGATCAAGCATTTTTATGCGGATTTCTTGAGATTGAGATGTGGCTTTGGCCCTGGCCTGCTCAGTCGCCAGACTTGAACCCGATTGAGCATGCATGGGATATGCTACAGAGAAGAGCTCTGCCGAATATGGAGGGTATCCAGACGCAAGAAGACCTTTTTTTGTTGTTGCAACGAACATGGGCGGCCATTCCACAGCGTGATTTGGATGAACTCATTTTGAGTATGCCAAACCGATTCTTGTGTTGTTAGTGTTCGCGGTAGAAACACGGATTATTAATTGTTTAAGTTACCTAATAAAATTTTAAAGAAAACTGTTATTTCAGTCTTTTTTTCGAACTTTAATGTTAGTGGTTCAAATGTCAAAATTCCCTTTATTGACTGGTTGACTTTATTGGCAAAGGTGACTTGGTTTATCGTTACTGTGACAAACGAAAACACTTTATTTGATGAATCCTTAAAGAAAATTTTAATTAATATCAATCAGGAGAAAAGTTATTGCAAAAATATATGTTGATCCCTAGACACATATGTTGATCCCTAGACACTTTTGATGTGTGTAGTTATATGGGACCTGTAGGTAATGATATTGAGCAATAATATACAAGCATGTTTATCAAGTTGGCTGGTTACCTCAATACAGGTTCTCGTTGCTTACTTTGTGATCAGATGGCTGTGTATGAGGAGTGCTAGGTTTGAGTTTTTGAAAAGTTAGCAGTGCATATTTGACAGGGGAAATATATAGCACCTAGAATATAGGGTATAGGGTATAGTAGGTAGGACATTTTTAATATGGAGGGTAGACGCGACTTTTTGACTTGTATTTGTATAATCGCAATAAGTGAATCACATAATGTAAAATATCTATAATTCTATGTAATTAACTAGCGGCGACTCGCTAAGCACTCATAAACCTAATATAGGTTTTTGTGTTTAGGTTAAGATTATATATTGTAATTGCATGTTTTGAAAAATAAACTAAAAAAAAAATAAGGTGTAGCACAGTCGAAAAACGAGTTATGTTTTAGGACAGTTGACAATATAACAGGTAAAAAATTTAAAGACTGAAGGCTGAAGAGCTTTTTAAAAATAGAATCAAACATCATAAAAAGGTAGCCGTTAAAGGCAGAATATACATATATCATCACCACGAAGCAAATACAAAGAGGAGATACCCTAATGAAATTGTTGTATGAAACAATGCGTGACAATTTGCGGGGGTGTGGGGGGGCTACTTTGCCGTTTGCCATCTACCAATCAATAGCAAAACTACTTGCATCGTTACATGTTGATGTTGCTATGTAGTTTAGCTATTTGACACTAAGCGTACGATGTAAGGGACATACAGGGACGTACTCAGAATTTTCTTATCAGGTAGTTATTTTTTTAAAGTCAATTTTGTAAATCATTTTGATGCATGTATCGCAAAAATGTTATTAGTAGGAAACATCGTACATAACATCTATACTAATATATAAAGCTGAAGAGTTTGTTTGTTTGAACGCTCTAATCTCAGGAACTACTGGTCCTATTTGAAAAAAATTGTTTCAGTGTTAGATAGAACATTTATCGAGGAATGCTATATATCATCACGTTTAGACCAATAGGAGTCGAGCACCCATGAAGAATGTTACGAAAACGGGGGAAAATTATTACGCTACGGGGAATAGGAGACGTAAACGAACGTGGGTCAGCTAGTATAGTATAAAAGTGAAAGTTTGTGTGTTCTTTATATCTTCCCCGAAACCTTGATGATGTATTTGATTTATTACTTATTTAAATATGTCACCGTAAGATTATTAAAACCGTTAGATTATAATCTACCTAGCGAGATTGCAAAATATCGATAGATTGTCAAATATGATATACTACTTACGCGCGTCAAATTGTCAACTGCCCCTGATTGTTCGGTTTTATAGAAGGCCGATCAATGTCCATAGAGTTAGTTTAGGTTATTACTTCTTTATTTAAAAAAAATATTTTTTCTGCCACAACAACTTTATATAACTAATTCTAAAGCTGTGAGGTATTTTCAACATGAAATCAATTTACAATCACAAAAATACTTTACACTCGGCATCAAAGACAAATTAACAAACAAATATGGCGGCGCGGGGACATATGCTGTTCAACCAATCAGCGCGCGACTTGCGATTAGTCGATACCATTTTACAATCTCTCGACTGTTTGCAATCTCGCGAGATAGATTACAAGCTAACGGTTTTGACAATCTGCCGGTATATTAAAGAGAGAGAACAAAAAACAAAGAAATATAGTACAACAACAAACACATACAATAAAGAGAACAATAACATACAAGTACGAGTATAATACAAAAATAAATAAATGTTTCTACAAATTAATTTTTCATTTATTATACACACATCAAAAGTGTCTAGGGATCAAGCATTTTTATGCGGATTTCTTGAGATTGAGATGTGGCTTTGTAATAAATTTATGATTTTATAAATTTATATGGTTCCTTTTTGGTGCATTTCATAATTTGAATCAGGAACTGTCAATCAAATTCGAGTAAAAGATGAAAATCAGCTGTCAATATTTTCCCTATAAAAACATACAGACATTGAAGACATTATTAGTGCTACTGTTTCCCTACTACTGATTAAAACCAACGTTATTATGGAGCGGCGACGTCATTTAAGCAGGGAAGAAATGCTCAGAGCCGTGGGAATGATAGAAGCTGGTTCCCGGCAACGTACTGTGGCTTTAGCTCTGAATACAAGTCAGAGTGTTATCAGTCGACTTTGGACACGTTACCGAAGCACTGGTACCGTGGCTGAGCGCCATGGAGGACGGTATCGCTGCACCACACGGAGACAAGACCGATACATTCAAATCTTAACTCGAAGAGCTCATACAATAACCGCCATGATGTTAGCCGTGAGGCTTCATCACTCTTCAGGGAACTTAATTAGCGACCAAACAGTCAGAAACCGCTTGCATGAAGTGAACCTTCATTCCCGAAGACCGCTACGGGTACCACCTATAGCAATGCACAATCGTAGGATTCGATATCAATGGGCTCTTGAACACAGAAATTGGGCAGAAGAACAATGGCGTTTCGTGTGCTTTTCTGATGAGTCTCGTTTTGGTATGAGACCGGATACAAGACGTATACGACACTGGAGAACCCCTGGACGCCAACAGCGATTAAAATCCTGCCAGGAAGTCCATCCTTATAGTGGTGGAACCATCATGGTATGGGCGGGTATTTGGATCGGCGGAAGAACTGAGTTGATTTGGATCAGAGGCAACCTCAACGCTCAAATTTATGCTGAGACGATTGTATCAGACGTCATCGTTCCTCTACAAGTGCAAATCGGTCCCTTATTTCAGTTAATGCATGATAATGCACGACCGCACACCGCAAGAGTTGTAAGACAGACTCTCGCCGCAGCTAACATCAATGTCCTGCCCTGGCCTGCTCAGTCGCCAGACTTGAACCCGATTGAGCATGCATGGGATATGCTACAGAGAAGAGCTCTGCCGAATATGGAGGGTATCCAGTCGCAAGAAGACCTTTTTTTGTTGTTGCAACGAACATGGGCGGCCATTCCACAGCGTGATTTGGATGAACTCATTTTGAGTATGCCAAACCGATGTTCTTGTGTTGTTAGTGTTCGCGGTAGAAACAGGGATTATTAATTGTTTAAGTTACCTAATAAATTTTTAAAGAAAACTGTTATTTCAGTCTTTTTTTCGAACTTTAATGTTAGTGGTTCAAATGTCAAAAATCCCTTTATTAGGAAAATGGCAAATTTCTTTATTAATGCAAAGGTGACTTGGTTTATCGTTACTGTGACAAACGAAAACACTTTATTGGATGAATCCTTAAAGAAAATTTTAATTAATATCAATCAGGAGAAAAGTTATTGCAAAAATATATGTTGATCCCTAGACACTTTTGATGTGTGTATTTTCAAATTCTTCAGTTTTCGTTTGATTAATTACGTTGTGGGTTCCGAGACAGTTTAATTTTCCTGGGATTCCTGGGATAGAATTTTAGTTAATTAGAAAACCTATCAAATAATCATTATAAGTAAAATTTGTTTAATTTTAAAGTACTTTAAATTCTAGATTAACTATATTAATCTAGAATTTCCTAAACAGATTAAAATTTGATTTCTGATAACGACCCTGTCTCTTTGTTCTGTTGATGTTTGTTTTCCTAGTTGACGATAGACGTCAGTGCTCACAAAATGATTACAAAAAATAATACTTTTTCGATTAAAAATTCTTTAGGCAAGAATGCAGAACATATTTCAATATTTTTTTACGATTTACTTTATAAATACTCAGCTCTACGAACCTTTATATTTTTATTTCCCATCACACAAAGTTTTTCCATCTAGTGGCGAATAGATTTAACTATATTTCAACAAAACAGAGATTTTTCTAGAACTATTTTAATAAATTAAGTATAAAATTACTTACAAATGAAATGTGATGCCATTCATGGTACCAGAACGTCTATCCGAGTTATTTGTATAAGATAAAACACAACACTTCATCTTTTACTTAATTGTAAAGAGACTAATCAAGGATTGCGATTTTTCGATAATTCTAGAACATTGACGTTGACAGTCTAATTTGTAAGTCGCGTCAACTGCGAAGACGTCGCGACGGGGCCTGTATTTTGTCACGAGGCCTATACGCTTATGCCATCTCCTCTTTGTATTTGCTTCGTGGTCATCACCTTCCTAGCCTTTATTATTCCGAAGATTTGAGGTCGGCTATTAGTTCAATCGGTATTACCTGAATATTAGTTTTTACACGGAGCGACTGGCATCGGACCTCCGCAACCCTGAGTGTGAACTGAAATCGAAGATTAAACTAGTTGTCAGTATATTTGAGGGCACTGACTTCCCAATAACGATTGCCATAGATGTTCATGACTACCGGGACCGACGGCTCAACGTGCTCTCCGAGGCACGGGCACTCGGGCGGGAGACACCGCCACCTTACATACTCCGGGCTGCTATTAACAATTTCTTGTCAGAAAAAGGCCACTACAGTCCGACCCGGGAAACGAACCCGAGACCTCTTGATCTGCAGTCGCTTACGCTAACTACAAGACCAACGAAGCAGAATATACATATATGTAAGTAGTTTATCTTCAAAAGTAAAAATAATCACTCATTTCATACAAGTCACGTGAACTTATAGCTAACTTGGCGAATTAACGACGCGGGACATTTGTTTGTAGTATTTTTGTGACTCACCTGACCAAACTCAGCGGGGTATCCTAAACTGTCGACGATGCGATGTTCATAATATAAACTTCAATGAATTAACAAAAAATCAACGACAAAAAAAAAAGTCGTGTGGTGTCGTGGGACACCAGATAGGAACGAAGTTCCTTATCAAAAAAAGCGCTATAGTAAATTTTTAATCGATAAATACACACATCAAAAGTGTCTAGGGATCAATCATTTTTATGCGGATTTCTTGAGATTGAGATGTGGCTTTGGCCCTGGCCTGCTCAGTCGCCAGACTTGAACCCGATTGAGCAAGCATGGGATATGCTACAGAGAAGAGCTCTGCCGAATATGGAGGGTATCCAGTCGCAAGAAGACCTTTTTTGTTGTTGCAACGAACATGGGCGGCCATTCCACAGCGTGTTTGGATGAACTCATTTTGAGTATGCCGAACCGATGTTCTTGTGTTGTTAGTGTTCGCGGTAGAAACACGGATTATTAATTGTTTAAGTTACCTAATAAAATTTTAAAGAAAACTGTTATTTCAGTCTTTTTTTCGAACTTTAATGTTAGTGGTTCAAATGTCAAAAATCCCATTATTAGGAAAATGGCAAATTTCTTTATTAATGCAAAGGTGACTTGGTTTATCGTTACTGTGACAAACGAAAACACTTTATTTGATGAATCCTTAAAGAAAATTTTAATTAATATCAATCAGGAGAAAAGTTATTGCAAAAATATATGTTGATCCCTAGACACATATGTTGATCCCTAGACACTTTTGATGTGTGTATTTAGGCAGTGGTCCACCAGGCATGATCACCTCGCCTGGTCGGAGGATCCTCCCTTTGTGTTGGAGGGACATAACATCCGTTCCTCCACAGTGTGACCCACAAATTGTTGTTCTGAGTCTGGGTGTTCTGTGTGTCCATTTCATGTATGTTTGTAAAGTCCCCCGCGATACAGGATGTATATTCCTAATGCGGGAGTTTGGAGTTTGGAATGTCTTTTAAAGAAAAACCAAACTTTTCACTTATGCTGCCACCTAGTAATCTCTACTGAAACAAGTTTTGTCTAGAGTTACTCCGTACTTGTTACATACAACTTACAGATTACTACGAGGAAACATGCAGGAACTATAGGTGGCACTTAATATAAAATGTTGCCAAGACGACTGCATATGGCTTACCCTGTGAAAAAGATATCAGATCTCATGTAGAGCCAAGGTTCTGAATCTACACGCCCTAACTCTACCAACCCTAACTTCACAAACTCTACATCTCAGTAAAAATGTATGGCTTCGCCGTATCGCTACCATACCGTCATGAAGGGGAAACGAATGCCTTTTGTGTTTGCAAATATCTAGTTTCTGAAGTAATGTTTTATACGAATATTTGGTTACTGAAGTAACGAAACAGCCAAGCCATACATTTTCACTGAGATGTAGAGTTTATGAAGTAAGCGTTGGTAGAGTTAGGGCGTGTAGATTCAGAAGCTTGGCTCTACATGAGATCTGATATCTTTTTCACGGGGTAAGCCATATGCAGTCGTCTTGGCAACATTTTACTTGAAAATGTTTTTGGTGGGATTTCATTTCTTTTTGTAAGTTGCTTAAGGCAGTTATTTTTTTCTTTTTTTGGGGTATATTTCTCGTACATCTTCATTCTTCTCTCGAATAAGTCCGTGTACCAAAAATAAAAATCTCTAGCATAAACATTTGTGAAAGTCTCATACAAACTTCCACCCCCCCAAATTTGGGGGTTGGGGGACAAAAGTAATAGCTTTATGATTTTTTTGTTGTTTGTATACTAAACTTAGTTTACATACCAAATTTCAGCTTTATAGCACTTCAGGAAGTACCCTAACAGTTTTGATGATCATCAGTGTGTCAGTGACGAAATCGGTGTTTTTTAGGTATCAATAAAATCTAAAGTATTAGAGCTATGCAATTGAAACTTTGTATGTTTCATTAGTCTATTGGTAACATCATATTCTGAGATCTGGTATATCGGGAACCAAAGTTATGAGGGTTCAAAAAAACGACGAAACACTTCGAGAAAAGGTAGGTAGTGCCCTTGCGCTTCTCTTGGCTCGTCTTGGCTGGGGCACGACCGTGCCCCCAGATTTTTCATACTATACCGATAGCATAATATTCGTAAAATGGGGTTCAAAGTTTTTCTTCTCGTATTAATATATATATCGACACCAACAATTTCTTCTTTCTTCTCATCCGGTACGCTCTTGACAGAGCGATCGTGATCGTTATTCAGTAGTAGTTTTAGGAGATGTGATGCGTTTCACGACGCCTCGCCACTGCTGCCTGTTCGAGGTCATCCTGCTACACTCGTTCACAGAACCTCCCACGGCAGACTTGATCTGGTCAGTCCAACGCGTAGGTGACCTTCCGCGGGGTCTAGTGCCTTCCACTCTTCCTTGAACTACAAGGCGCTCTATGGATTGATCGCCACGCCGAGAAACATGTCCGAAGAACGTAAGGATGCGAGACTGTACAGTTGAGAGCAGACGCTGCTTGATACCGAGTTCTTGAAGTATCGAGACGTTCGTGCGAAATTCGGTACACGAAACCCCAAGCATTCTTCTCCAGCACAACATTTCCAGAGCGTCTATGTTATGCCTTTCCACATCTCGCAATGTCCAAGTTTCAGCCGCGTATAGAAATATGGGGAATATAAGCGTCTTTACGAGCCTGATCTTCGTGGCTTTGGTAATGTTCCTATTCCTCCATATTTTCCGCATCTTGTCCATCGCCGCTCTTGTGATGCCCAACCGCCACTGTTTGAAATTAGAGCCCCAAGATAAATATAAGATTGGACCACGTTGCAATTCGCAATTCGGGTCACTTCAGGCGAATTATTTCCGGCACGGTCTACAATCATCTTGGACTTGCTGCGATTAATTTTAAGTTCAAACCCACGGCTAACCCGCTCCATTCGCGACAGAAGCTCCTCCAAGTGTTGCGCACTGGTTGCAAATCCGCGTATCGTAAGTTTGCAACCTTGTGTCCACTAATTGTTACACCGTCCGTCCAGTCTTCCAAAGTGATGCGCATTATTAGCTCCGTGTAGGTGTTAAATAAGAGCGGTGATATTATGCATCCCTGGCGTACTCCGGCACTAGGACGGAAGTCACCTGAAAATAGACCATCAGTGCGTACTGAGGCAGTTCCATCTTCATAAAGCCGTCTTAAAATGTGTACAAGATGTTTTGGTGTGCCCATACCTAGCAAGGTCTTCCATAATACCGGCCATTTCACCGAGTCGAATGCTTTGGAGAAATCAACAAAGCAAAGAAATCCGGGCTTATTAAATTCTCTTGACTTCTCGATGATCTGGCGTACGATGAAAATTTGTTCCCGAGTACCCCTACCCTTCACAAAACCGGCTTGTTCTGGAGCGATTTCCTTAGACAAATAGGCTTTCAGTCGCTCGTTGAGAATGTGTAACATTACTTTGCTAGCGTGAGATATCAGAGCAATGAGACGGTAGTTGTTACACTTATCTATTGCAGTATATTCTATATACTATAAATTCTAAGCAACTTAGCGCAAAAAAACGAATTTACCTAAAATTCGAGTTAGCGTAGTATAAATTGTTGGTGATCTAGAGATCTTTACCACAAAATTCGTCTTATTACTAAAACTCTACCTGCTAGAACCTGGGCTATAGAAAAAGATAAGAATGAAGTGGTAACAGAACTTGAACAAATCTCTGACAGTCCACGTAGCGTAGGTAGATAACCGCCCACTGAATTATAAAAGGATAATTAGGGCATCTAATAAATCACGTCAATGTTAAAGACATAGAGAAGTCTGGAAAAGCACATAGGTTTAATCCCCGACAAAATTGAATGTCAAAGCGATATCATCGCTACCGCAGCCGCGCCCTTTAGCTAGTTAGAAATAAACTAATAACTTTATGGTAGTGTTTGCCTGCCGCAGTCAGTTTATTTGCACACGTCGGCCCACCTTACGTGGTTTCATGACATGCAAACCGACAGAACAGCAAACATGGTGATTACAAAACTTAAAGGTATTCAATTCATTGCAAAATGACAAAATATATATTAAACCACCTACAGAACGACTTGTGTGCCAAGGCCCGCAGGTTTTATTCTGATAAGCCTGTTCAGGCCGGTCTACAGGTTAGTAATCCTGACTGTCAGAGTACGTGGGTTCGATTTCCACGGAAGACAAATCATTGTGTGATAAATACGATCAAATTCAAATTCAAATAAAATAATTCAAAATAATTTCTTCAATTAAGACATTACTTAAGTGACATTTATGAACGTTAAATTGAAGCTACAGTTAAAAATCATAGATCGACACAAACAGACGCCACAGCATGTACTGGATTGTCAAGGTAAATTAGGTGAAAACACCAAAATCTATTGCCTGCATAAGTCGATCTACATATAACTTCCAGTTTCAGAAATGTGTAGAGCCTTATGAGAAGAATACTGGCAAAGAAACTCATGGCCACTCTTTTAAAATGTCAGATATTCAGGTACAACAGTGTTAGTACTACATGAAAGGTATCATCATAATTTGTTCTACATCACATCAACAGCCTTTAATAATTCACTGCTGGACATAGGCTTCCCCTTGTAGTAGTAGTAATCTATACTAATCTACAAAGCTGAAGAGTTTGTTTGTTTGTTTGAATGCGCTAATCTCAGGAACTACTGGTCCGATTTGAAAAATTATTTCAGTGTTAGATAGCCCATTTAGCGAGGAAGGCTATAGGCTCATATATCATCACGCTAAGACCAATAGGAGCGGAGCACCAATGAAGAATGTTACAAAAACGGAGGATTTTTTCTTACGCTACGGGCAATAGGAGACGACGTTGCGTGGGTCAGCTAGTTTATCTATAACTAGCTTAATTTGTGTGTGTGTCGGTTATCGCGGTAAATAGTAGCTTGTCCTTTCTTACTCACATACTCACTGAACTGGAATGGTCCAAAGTTCACTGAAATCGATACAGCGAATTAGCCATGAAAGCATAACAGACAGACAGAGTTTGAAAAAATGGATATTATGTTCATCAACGTACGAACTGTGCCTAATTTGGGATTAAGACGGCTTTGTGCGTTGTGTGTCTATATAGTAGAGGATACAATAAGGAACGACCTTCACCCATCTGTTTATTGGATGAAAAGTATTTTATATCAAATTTAATATATTAAATAATATATAGCGGGTGGGTTGGCTAAAAAAATCCTGGCCGAACTATTATTAATAAAAAAAAAAAAAATGACTTTTTACTAAACAGTGTACCCATGAGTTTAACGAATAAGTTTAATACCAACCGAAAGTATAAAACCTGTAGAACATACAACTCTTGGGTTGTCTATTTGTTTCCTGGCATAGCTACTGGTTGGCTACGTGCCAACCAGTAGCTATGCCAGCTATGTGAGTAAGCATGGTGACCACTACTCTTGGATTCTGCTTATGCTTTCCATCAGGCAGAGTAGAGTCATTTTGGCGGGCCAAACATAAAAAAAAAAAAAAAAAAGTTTCCATTCGCATCAAAATTTCACTTTCAAAACTCGACAACCGTTATGCCGGCCAGGTTTTTTGCAGACAACCCTATATCATCGTATTCGCAATTAAACAGCGCTTATTTAAATATAAAATTTATTTATTAAAGAAATGGGTGAAAATAACTAATATCGACATACCTGTTTATACCTGCCAACCAGTAGCTATGCCAGGAAACAAATAGACAACCCAAGGTTTATATGTTCTATAGGCTTTATACTGTCGGTTGGTATTGAATATATTCGTTAAGCACTGTGTAATAAAAAATCATTTTTTAATTGTTAATTAATAAATAGTTTGGCCAGGAATTTTTTAGCCAACCCACCCGTTAAATGTTATTTTATATATTAAATCACTACATAGTATAAAACAAAGTCGCTTTCTCTGTCCCTATGTCCCTTTGTTTGCTTAAATCTTTAAAACTACGCAACGGATTTTGAGGCGGATTTCTTTAATAGATAGAGTAATTCAAGAGGAAGGTTTTTAGGTATAATAAATGCATAATATAGTATGGAAACACTATTAATTTTCGAGGTTTCTAATGTGATGTAGCAAACAAACACATTTTTTTGCGCTTACATTGCAAGCGCTGGTTGCACCCTACGAGATGATCAAAATAATGTACTACAGTATTGTACACCTTAAAAAGTACTACAAAAAAGTCCGCGACGGTATAGGTCTATCTCTTAGGGATAACCCACAACAACTATTTTTTATTCCTTTCTTTTTACGAGACATAATGGCTTATTTACGAAGTGATTTTAAGCAATACAGAATGAATCCTTATACAATTAAGTAAATTAAATACATTGTGCGTTTAATTTAGGTCAAAATGGCCCTCTACAGTATCTAATTTAAATGAATATATTCGAAGATATTCAGATTTAAAATGCACGAATCGTGTCGTCGGCGGGGGCATCTGAAATCCACTTGTGCGAAGCCGGGGCGGGTCGCTAGTATATAATAAGATAAACAAGGTCAATTTACTCCTTAATTAAATGAAACCTTAAAAGTCAGTATCTCAGTGACTCAGCACACTTATATAATTATAATAATACGGAATTTTCACTTTAATTATATCTACACTACACACAAGGGTGTGTCGAAGGCGACACTCATTCATTCATTCCACACACCCAAATACACACTTCAAATAGTTGTATTGTATATTTTATGTCAATAAAGATTATTATTATTATTTACATTATATTCACTTCTACCATATTTTAATAGGTTTATATACATTTGACTGTAAAGATTAAACGGTTTACAGTGCATGGTGACATCCTGGTACATACCGTGTGACTTCCACTTTTTCGTCGTGACCGTTCTGGTGCTTGGGTTATATAAGAAGAGGCCCAAACTTGGATTGTCCATATTAGCAGTTCTTACAACTGGAGCTATCGTAATGCCAGCACCTACGTTTATCAGCTCACTGCAGTCCAACTATTTACTATTGAGTAAGCATCTAATCAAAATAAAATACTTGGGATCCCATTGCACGAATCTCCTCCAATGTGATAACTTTATTAAAGTGAGTTTTAACAAATATGCATATTCCAATTATTATTTTTACGGGAATTAACGCGATCACTTATTTATAGGTATTACTCTGATTTGCCTGCACCGCTGAGCCAGTCAGCCTGTAAACACGACTAGTGCAAGCTGGTCGTAACGTCTTATGTACCATGTATACATATGTATACATGGTACATTACCAAAAAACATTTTATAAAATTTTTGTCTGTCTGTATGTTCTGAAACGGCTAGAACGATTTTGAAGGGACTTTCATTGGCCGATAGCTGATAGTATAAGGAGTAACTTAGGCTACTTTTTAGACGAGCTTTGCCTCGCGGCTTTGCCCGTGGTTGCGGTACAACAACAAACGCGGGTAGCACCGCGGGGCTCAGCTAGTTTGATATAAAATACTTTTCATCCATTAAACAGATGGGTGAAGGTCGTATCTCTACGTATTTTAGACCAATACTAGGAGCACGCTATGATGGCCGGTTTGACGTTTCTCATATCATGAAGTTTCGTTTATTAGTAACTAATTACATTTGAAGGAGCAACTGCACGTCAATAGTGACGTGCAGTTAGTCATAAATTAAACCTTTTATCAAACCTTATTAATTGACATATCACATCACTTTTATAATATTCTTTTTATAATTTTGACTGCCTCCTTGGTCTCGCGGTTGGCGTGTGCGACTGTTGATCATGAGGTCTCGGGTTCGATTCCCGGGTCGGACCAAATGTTTGTATGACCCAAAAATATTTGTTTCGGAGTTTGGGTGTTTTCTATGTATAATATGTATGTATTTACAAAAAAAAAAGTATGTATGTATTTAGTGTGTAGTATAGTAGTAGTATTTAGTGTGTGTGTGTGTGTAGTATGTAGTACCCATAACACAAGCTCTGCTTAGCTTAGGACTAGATGGCGTTGTGTGTTAGATGTCTGAAAATATTATTACATTATTTATTATGTCAAAACGGCCATCATAGCGTGCTCCTAGTCTAGTTATTATATTCCTACAGAAAGCAGAAAGATGGTCCTGTTTTCACTATAGCATAAAAATAATTCGACATAAGTGTGGATATTATTACTGACATTGTTCAAGCTCAAACACACGTTGCATTACACACATGAATGGCGTGCTTTCAAAGGAATATTAATTACTAGTAATTGTTAGCTACAATAGCGCATAATATGTACTATATTTAATTAACTTTGAGTATAATGGTTTCAGAGGTGTTCCGTACATAAAATTCTTGAAGATCTCTTTACATAATTCACCTCTACATTTAATTGATATTCTTTTGTTTTTTTTACGTGTGGAAACCCCTCGGGCCGTTACATTTATGGTGGACTAGTTGTTGCCCGCGGCTCCGCCCGCGTATATGTCGGTTATCGCGGCAAATAGTAGCCTATGTGTTATTCTGATGTATAAGCTATATTACTGTAAAGTTTCATACAAATCCGTTCAGTAGTTTTTGCGTGAAAGAGTAACAAACATCCATCCATCCATCCATACTTACAAAATTTCGCGTTTATAATATTAGTATAGATCGGTGTACCTACCTACTATACTATAGGAATGGGACCGACAAAAACTACAAAGTGTGATACTTTGTATATTATAAATGCTAGGTTTTTTTATGGAACGAGCTGACGTATCGCCTGATGTTAAGCAATTACCGCCCATGGACACCCACAACACCAGAGGCGTCACAGGTGCTCTGCCGGCCTTTGGGGGGTGGAGAGGAGGGGGGGAGGTTGGGATATGGGCCTCCGGTATCCTAGCTCACTCGGTGAAACACAGCGCAAGCGCTGTTTCACACAGGTTTCTGTGAGGCCGTGGTATCACTCCGGTCGAGCTGGCCCAATCTCCTTTCTAAGGTGAGGCCATATCAAAGGCAGTTAATATAATACTGGCATATGTATACATGAGTGTAAAAAAAAAAAAAACGTCCTACGCAGCATTAGGTCGAAGTTATCAATTAATTGTCACATAACGATTATACTAGCACGCGTGAAGCTCTTAATCGAGTAATCATACGCCAAAAATGTCATACATCATTTTGGAAAAGAGCTGATACTCATACACTGCTGGACCGATATTAACCAAACATAGCTAAGAACCACCGCAAGGAAATTGGCTTTCAAATTAAAAAATCGCATCGAAATCGGTCCATCCATTTAGGAGCTACGATGGTCGATGCCACAGACAGATACACACAGGCAGACAGACATCTACGTCTGGATCTATCACTAACACTCGTAGATGTGATTGGTGGAATTATAAATTAGTCGAACTACGTAGAATCTATCGGAAAGCTCGTAAAAAACTAAATGACATTAAAAAGCGTAACGTAACAGGAGATATTTACAATAATGCTCTCATTGCTCTTAGAGTTGCCAGGTCTCACTACAGAGCTGCTGTGGAGAAACCAAAGGGAAATTTAATACGTAAACTTGTTGATAAATTCCATAAAGAGGGTCCGTGGTCACCTTTGTATCATGAATTTTAGGCAAATAGATCGATCGACCCTGCATACCTACAGAACATTAAAATTAATAATAGTTATACTACAGGAGTAGAACAAACAGCAAAATATATTTTAGAATCACTTGTGCCTGACGATCGGCCGGAGGATGACACGGATTAACACCGACAAATTAGGCAGTGGGCCATCGAACCACCATTGTCACCAATGTCTGACTTACCATCTTCAAACGAATTCCTCAGTATTGTAAGGTCATTACCGCTAAACAAGGCTTCGTGCGACGATAAAATATCAAACAAAATGATAAAAGAAGCTTGTAAACTTTCGGGTGGTACGATGTTAACAGTTTTTAACCGTTGCATTGCGGAAGGAGTATTTCCTAGTGTTTGGCGGTGCGGTAATATTCGTATAATACCAAAAAGCGGCGATAAGCCGCCGGACGATCCTAAATCCTATCGACCCATAACACTGTTACCATCACTGGGAAAGCTTTTTGAACGTCTTGTAGTACCACGACTTCTACCGGGTGGAGTTAAATTTCATGATGGACAATGCGGGTTTACGTTGGGAAAATCGAAAACTGTCACTGAGTCAATTTTTCAATACGTCTTAGGCAACTTCTTAGATATATCTGGCGCCTTTGACAACGCGTGGTGGCCCATGCTATTGCTAAAATTAAAATCAAGAGGATGCTTTAAAAATATTTATTCCCTTATCTCCTCGTACTTCTCACAAGGCACAGCTAAATTGAGAATTGGGCATCATTCTGTGTCGAAGGCGCTTACGATGGGGTGTCCTCAGGGGTCAGTGTTAGGTCCATACTTGTGGAACATAGGCTTCGACGATTTTCTGGCAATACCTGTACCGTACGGATGTACCCTTAACGCGTACGCGGATGACGGTTTGTTATTGGTAGAATGGGATACTAGAACGGGGCTTGAGAGGCTGGCTGGTGAGTGTTTGGGCTTAATATCTCTTTGGGGTGGCCGTAATCGGTTGACTTTTGCACCAGGCAAAACCTTCCACTTACTTCTCAAAGGTAACCTCAAATCACCGCCGTGTATTAAATTTGAAAATTTTACTATTAAAAATAAAACCTCGGTTTGTTATTTGGGATTAGTTTTAGAAAGAAACTTTTCATTTATCGAACATATTAAAACAGTTAATGAAAAGTCTAAAAAGAGTTTCTTTGCACTGACGAGGATATCAACTGCGATATGAGGTCTGTCATTCAATACACTAAAGATCATATATGGAGCTACTTATTTGGGTTCTATTTGCTATGGTGCTCCTGTATGGACCGATAGGGCGACTGTTGGTGTTGTCCGTCGCAAACTGTTACAAGGCCAACGATTTGCAATTTTCTTGTGCAAGGCATATAGGACCGTTAGCACTGAGGCTTTACCGGTGTTGGAGGGTGTTCTTCCGGTCGATCTCGAGGTGCAAAGACGTGCAGCCATGTACTATTCCACACTACAAAACATGGAATGCGTTTTTTTGGGCATACGCACCGCGATAAAATCATAAGATTGTTTCAACAGCAATCCAATGTTTATAACGACCTCATGGATGAATGGCAGCAACGATGGGACGAATCATCTAAAGGGCGCCACCTCTACCAGTTCTTTCTATCTGTTCGCGAACGGTTGTCGAAGAGATGGCTCGAGGTAGATCACTGTGTCGCTCAATTTCTTACAGGACACGGTAACTTTAAGAGCAAACTACACTTATTTAAATTAGTCGATTCACCGTTGTGTCAATGCTCAACACCTGATTATAGCTATGAACAGTCGGCTCATCATATCCTCTGAAAATGTAGTCTTTGGTGCAATGAACGTAACATAATTCTAAATAGCTTACAAATGACATCTGGGGCGGTATACTATGGGGACCTTGTGTCAACAGCGCTGAACTTCCGTGCGTTTAGGCGATTCTGCCATACATACATACTTAGGACCCATAATATTTTATCCGTGGTGCTTCCTGTTTGAAAAAGGTGTATGCCTATTTTGACTTCATTTTGTCTCCCGCTTTGCTGAGGAGGGAAGGGGACTTATAATATTTCCAACTCCTCCAGTTTTCTTCTGATTAATTACGTTGCGGGTTCCAAGACAGTTTAATTTTTCCTGGGACTTCCCGAGTGTCATAACTCGGTGTGATCGTTGGTCACCGCTGTTGATCCTGGTGTACAGGAGTTACAGTGGTGGGCGTGTGGGCGGGATTAGTCCCAGACATCTACGTCAAACTTATAACACCCCTCTTTTTGCGTCGGGGGTTAAAAAACGAAAAAACGTAAGTGCATGGAGTGTAGCACAACCATTACGATACTATTTAAGTACTTGGATTAGACTGATTTCCGATTACGTCAGTCTTCTAAATCCACAAGTGTTAATACCGTGAAATTAGATCTGTTATTTCGATGACGCGAATATCATGTATTTCAGATATACAGAGTAAGCTTACAATGGATTAATTTATCTGTATAATGGCTGTAAGCTATTTTTAATGACATAATCTAACTATTAGTATATTATCGTTGTGGATTGCTTAAAATGATAATGGCATAGGTATTACAGAGAGATTCAAATAATGCCTTGTTTTTAACCCCCGATGCAAAAAGAGGGGTGTTATAAGTTTGACGTGTCTGTCTGTCTACGTTCGCGGACTACGAACGGATGAAGCGATTTCAATTTAGTTTTTTTGTATGAAAGGTGAGTTACGTGCGAGTGTTCTTAGACATGTTTCATGAAAATCGGTTGAGTCGTTTAAAAGTTATGGGAGTGAAAGTGAGGAAAAATAACAGAATGTCTGCAAAAATATCATCGAGTGGGGTCTCAAATGAAAGCGCATAACGTGTTTTTTCCTTTTTAAAGGGAACTCAGGTTTTTATGTCGGGGTTTTTTTTTAATTTTGAGAATTAATAGTTATTATTGAAATATTTACGATGCTGTCTATAATTAGCATCCTTCGTTATTTTTAGTTATGTATATTTTAAGCCACTTTATATCGAATTCATGGAAGATTTAATGAAAAAAATAATAATTCAAGTACTTAGTTGTAGTAATGAGCACATATCTTAAACAAGGTAACGAGACTTTTGTTCGAGCTTTGGTAAAATACCGACTAGTATTGTATCTAATCTCACCTTCATATTCATTATAAGGGAGAAGCTAGTGGTAAGATACAGGTAGCCCTTAGCCCTATTACTAAGTGTTTGGATAACAGCTTTGGTTAACTGTCAACTATAAAAAGGCAGTTAACGCACCGCCTTGTTCTTGTTGAAGCAGAAAAAAGGCGCGTAGTTCCAAGTAAACACACGCGATACGAGGTCTATAACATCAAAGATTGTAACCAGCGTTGCTAGACGTCTCGATTTTGGTGGGACGCACCGCTTTTTGAATCAAAATTATAATGTCCCGCGCGGGACAGGTTTTGTCGCGCTTTTTGGGGATAACTGGCAAGACGTTCAAAGTGAAGTCAGTCAGTTAGCCGTAGTGCTTTATCGTCAATAAAATTGTCAGGCAATTCACAAATTAGGGATGATGCAGCTTGTAGTAGAGAAACAAAAATATTGCGAATGAGCTTTTTTTTAGGTCACTCGTACTCATGTGTCGTAATTTGAAATCAGATACGATACGTTATTTACTCTTTGTCCCATTTACGACGAAAGAATCCCGATTTTTTTACCCCCGACGCAAAAAGAGGGGTGTTATAAGTTAGACGTGTCTGTCTGTCTGTCTGTGGCCCCGTAGCTCGCGAACGGATGAAGCGATTTCAATTTAGTTCTTTTGTATGAAAGGTGAGTTACGTGCGAGTGTTCTTAGACATGTTTCATGAAAATCGGTTGAGTCGTTTAAAAGTTATGGGGAAGAATAACAAGAGTGTCTGCAAAAATATCATTGGCGTATTATTACTCGATTAGGTGCTTGAGTAGGGGGTTTTTAAATTTATTATATTCAAATATAATATTATTTCAATAAAAAGTCTCAAAATCCCGATTTGACTAAAAAAAATTTGGCAACGCTGATTGTAACACAAGTAAAACAACAACATAAGATAGAACCGTATAGAAAGTAAGCATACGGATATATCGCCATTTAGAACTAGTAGGTACCAACACAGTAGTTAGATACGAGATTATGGTCAAGGCAAGTATCATTATCTAAGAAAATCATGAAAACAGGCAATATGGGTCACTCACCTGTGCAATATAATACGATATAGTCCGCTGTCGACGTTGTCCCTTCCGGTAAACTCCATGACACCTTGAACTCCGACCCTTCTAAAGTCCAACTTAACGTAGCTTTGGCACCGTACAATTCTCCTTTCTCATCAACCTCGCTGCTTAAGGATTCTTTATTTATGGCACTGATTTCATCATCTTTGGATGTATTGGCACTGGGTTCCTCTGCCACTTCACAACAATTGGTCTCCGCCACTGTATCGTCATTGTTGTCAGTCTGTATGTCGTCTTTTACGGAAGAATCCTCGTCATGACACTCAGACATGACTCCACTCTATACACAATTTAACTACACATTTCTACTGCAAAGTTTTCGAAAATATAACTTTAAATCGTATTTATATGTAACATGTTAAAAGTCGTCGAAAAATATAAATAAATGAAACAATTGAGATGAAAAGTTATAACTAAATAGATTGTGCCAAAAGTGGTAGGTAATGAGATGAAAGATAAGAGAAAAATAAGAGTTTGGAAGGGAGATAAGAGCAAGAATATGGTGAGGGTTGTTATTTAATACTGAGATGACTTCACTATTCGTTTCCAAACGTCGATGGCGGGGGGCGGAGGGGCTAGACGTCGACTGCCGGCGACGTCGCGACGCCAGCCCGACTGGCGCCGTCGACAGTTACTTACTGTCTAATTCGTCCTATTCAACTCTCTACAAAATCACTACAAGTGTTCACTCGACCACTTATTTCAGTTGTAAGGATTCTTGTGCTAATACAAATTAGGTTCATTGAGACCCATTGCTTGTAATTTGAGCATACCTACTGATTGCTGATTTCCAGCAAAATACTAAATATAGTAAGTAGTTTGAAGACAACTGAAATTGATGTTTTAATTTAATATATTAAAATATTTGTATTATGGTAATTACAGTTTACAGTAGCCCATTGTGACTTCTGACAAAAGTCAATTTTTTAAATTTTATAAGTATAAGAATTTATAAGTTAAGTTTTTTCGAAAGATGGTCCCCATTTCATCTCATCCACATTTTTTATCATAAATTTCATCACGACACAGACATAAAGACTTAAGATTTCAAGACTTAAATCACTTGACATTGGCAGAAATAGCTGATCCGAGAGATCCAACTGAGAGCCATTTCATCAAAAGAAGAAGTATAGTTTACAGTTTTTTTAATTAACCAAAAAGACATTTATTTTAAACCTATTTGTTTCTATGATAGATTTTATTAACTGAACACAAATTTAAAAATCTTATTTTGTCAAATTTGGGGACGGGACATATCGTATAGAGCAAATATCAAGCCATTAAAGAAATAAATGTGACTGAGAAAATATTTTAAAGCTGCATGTCTTAAATTAAAAGATTTTTTAAATTTTGTAATATCTTTTTAACTCAAAAGCATATAGTTAAATGTTTTTGTTGATAAAACAGCATTTTTGACACCTCATAAAAATTTGTATGAAATATTATTTTGAGGGTTTAGGTTTTTAACTCCTATGTAATCCATCTAAAGTATAAGTTAAATAAATCGATACATTCAAAAAAATGTTTATTATGAGCCAGTGGTTTGTGATGTATGTATAGTAACGTTTATAGTAACGTAAGTTTAGAAATAAATTAAAATTTACATTGTTAGAATGAATAGGTACATTGAGCTTCATAATAATATTAATTTTCTTCGTTTATATTGCAATCAATAACTGTGCAATAAAAACAAAAACCTCTTCAACCACATACAAGAAAACTAAAAGAAATGACAGAAAGAAAATGTTTTTGCAGCACCACACACACTATTTAGTAATAACGTTTCGAATATTTTGCGCAAAAAGTGGAATTAATGATTTTCAGACCGATTTTCGAATAAAATTGGCTTTTCTCCAATGCAGCGATTCTTTCCGCAGCGGGTGACATTGACATTTCGAAACGTTTAGAAACTGAATACCAGCATATTTTAAAGTTGACATTAAATTAAAAATAATATTTCTTAACTTATACAAACAGAAAAATTTATGATATTTTCTTATTATTTTGTGATGATTTTTTTCTCGGTGTGGGCCGGGCTGCTTTAGTTTCAAAACATTCGATCAAATGTCAATAACATACACCTGCGTTCCACTTTTAGAGTCAAGCATTTTTAACATAAAAATTCAAATCCATGTTTTTTTTCGTCTGTCTTCAATAAATCATAGTGATTTATTGAAGACAGACGAAAAAAAACATGGATGGTGTAGAAAAGAGATAAGTATACATTTGACATCTCTATCATTTTGTTTTATAAGAGTGAATTATTTAAAGTTTTAAACCGTTAATTTCAATGAAAGGAAACTTAATTCAACAGGTACTTACTTTTTTCAATTCGTATCTCTTAATTCTCTTATTAGTCTGTGAACAAAATCATGGCATCGATCGCTCCTTCCGATACAGAATCTAACGTCAGTGGGTTTATTCGTTATAGCGACAGAAACATTAAAAATTTATATATTTCCATGATAGAGGTAAGATTAAAATCTTTTAAAACATTGTTATTTTCCACATACACACTAAAACATTAATTTATTAATATTTAGCAAAAGCCGAAAACAAGTCTCTAATAAAATAATAAACTGAACACAAAAAATGTTTTTCACAATTCATAATTTGTATAGTAAACTAAAATCGATGTTGATCTTTCGTTTTTTCAAGAATTCCTCTGATTTTTAGCAGAGTCTAGAATGAACAACCGTTTCTTCTGTCACATTGGCTCAATGTTTCTAACCATTTATTTCAATTCAAATATTTTTATGACTTATCTTCCTAGCCTATGCCAGTTGCATATGCTAACCGCTACACCAACGAGACAGGCTACTTGTTATGATATGAGGGGAAAGAATCAGATGGGGTCACTATGAATGTTAGTGGTAGTAGGAAACTCTATACATTATCATTTTTAATTGTTTTCAGAACTTGGAATCAGTCAATCAAGATATATTAAAAGTTGAAAGGAATATTAGACACCTAATTGAGGATGCTGGTCCTTTCGAGGGCCAACTATCAGCATTACTCCAGGCGTTACCAAAACCAAATGTGGTTTTACCTATGGAGACTGATTAAGTACATAATAGATACTACCAAGTAATGGCAAAATGCATTCTGTTATTCTCTCTCCTTCCTGCAAACAGAGAAGAATATAGTGAAAAAAGATGGACAATATAACATGAAGACAAGGAAGCCTGCAATTTGAGTAATAAGTTTGTGTGGTGATGTCAATCTACACCATTAAAAGAACTATAAAGCTTGAGAGCCATTTCATCACATCCACATTTATATATTTTTTATCATTTCTTTTATCACGACGAATACTTGAAGACTCGAACTTTAGAATTAAAGACTTTAAATACATTATACAGGTTTAGCATTGGCAGAAATAGCTGATCCATCTGGTTGCCAGTCATAAAAAAAACACTATAAAACATGCAAGTTTCTTGTTTAATGTTTTTTCTAAGATGTTACAGATTTAGTTTTTTGATCTGTTATAATATGCATGTTAAGAATAAGTAGGTTAAGAAAAAAATTAAAGTGATAATTTTCTAAATATGTTGTTTTAAACAACTTTCTTTCAATGAAATGGATCCTTTATTTAGAGTCTGTCATAGCCAATTTGCTCTCAAATGATTATATGTAGGTATAGACATCACATATAGTGTCCACGGTTTGACTGCATGATTGGCCTAGTGGTTCAAGCGGTCGCCACGCTAAGTGTTGTGGGTTCAAATCCCACACGGGACAACACTTTGTGCGATTCACAAATTGGTGTTCTGAGTCAAATTAGTTTGAGGCCAGACGACCCGATTTTCGCAGGACTTCCCGCTTTTTATATCAAAAGTGTAATGTCCCACTTTCTGGGGATAACTGGCCGGGCGCCCAAAGTGAAGTTAGCAAATAGGAAATGGCACTAGTTCTTTCACGAATTAGGGATGATGTAGCAGAAAAACAAATATATTGCGAAACCTTTTTTTTAATGATTGGTCATTCTTACTCATGATCGTATACGTATTTTTCCTTTGTCCTGCTTTCGGCGTAAGAATCCCGCTTTTTTTCACTAAAATGTCTTAAAATCCCGATTTGACTAAAAAAAAAAACTGGCAACGCTACTTTGAACTCGCAACACTCAGCGCAGTCGAAAACGGCGTGGCGACCACTTAAACTACTACGCCATCTGTGTTATTTAACTCGGTGAAAAGACGAAAGATTTCATAAATATTTTTCGGACATCATACACACAACGCCATTTATGTAGTTTTAAAACTCAGCAGAGCTTGTCTGATGCCTACAATGATGATTGATGGTGAATGCAAAAATACCATTTTTTTTTTTTTTGAAATACCTACTTAATTTGACAGAAAACACCCACACTCGTATACAAATATTTGCACCGTTAACCAAATACGAGATCTCAGTACAGCAGATGCAAACGATACCACTGCACCATCGAGGCAATCGTTTAACAGTAGCGTTCTGTGAAGATGTGATATCAGTCCCGATAAGCCTGGTTCATTTGACCCGAAGCATGGATCTCTCACGAAAAGGGCCGATTACTCCAACTCTTGAATAGCTACTCTTTCTTAAACAAATCACATCGTTCTCGTTCGTCCTCTTAATAACCCTACGACCAGACTTCAAACAGATTTTAGGTACCTAGCACCCATTAATACTACTATTTAAATGAATAAAGAATTAGGTATAGGCAATTTATGAAGAACCAGTTTATTTTACGCTTTTAAGTGTTTTTTGACAGAGAGTTTTCGTTGGAAGTTTTTGGAAGTCGGTTTTTTTTTATAAAAAGTTTTTATTATTCCTTCATTTTTACGAGAAATAATGGCTTATTTACGAAGTGATTTTAAGCAATACAGAATGAATCCTTATACAATTAAGTAAATTAAATACATTGTGCATTTAATATAGATCAAAATGGGCCTTTACAGTATCTAATTTGAATGAATATATTCGAAGATATTACCATCGAGATATTACGTACTACGTACTAGAGGAGCCACTCAAAACCAATTATATGTTCCGTTTATATTTTAATTAAAACTAAAAAGCGCTGCAGCGCAGCCAAACAAATTAGTAGTCTAATCCAACAGTATTAACAAGCAGCGCTCCATCGCATTTGAGCTATAGTTTCCTCCCGAGCGAAATGTCATAAGCGCCGTGATTTTCATGGCGCTTACGCGTTTTGGCCAACGAACTGTTGCAAAGATTCGCTTTAATATAGTAAGCGCCAAGCACAAAGCAGAACGGATAAATAGCTTTATACCTACGAAATTTTATTAGGAAATTCACACTGAGTAAATAGTACTTCAATAGCTTTGACAGTTTCAGTTTTTTTGTAGAATGCATCGAGGTATAAAATATAAAAGCAGTTTTTTTAATTATACTTTAAGTATAATTTTAAGTGTAATTATTACAAAAAATGTGTTAAGGGTTATTAACGAAGCTATTTTTAACAACATATTATTTTTCCTTATGCAATTAAATACGTTAGATACGTTGTGCATTTAACGTCACTTAATTCTACCTAAATATCACTTCTGTATGTTTTACTCTAAGTACTCTATGTCGAGTGAGGCAACAATGGCGTCTTAAAATTTTTTGTTCGTATTTAATTTTAAAACAATTATATCTAGTTAATTACTGGTGAAAAGTTATTCCTTTGTTTTTCTCCGTATTCCTTGTATTATTAGTGCAATATCTCAAGACACAAAATGGCATATTTCACGAGTTTTAGAACGTTTTAAAATTTAAACAATCACACGCTAAAGCCACCGCTTATGCAGAGTGTAGCTAGCAAGCGACTGAAGGAAGTGCGGCGCAAGCGCCGCAATTGCATGGAACACCGCACTTATGAGTGGCGTCTTCTCTATACATTATATCTCGATGGATATTACAGATTTAAAATGCACGAATCGTGTCGTCGGCAGGGGCATCTGAAATCCACCCGTGCGAAGCCGCGGCGGGTCGCTAGTACTATTATAAACCAAACCTCATTGGCTATGAACGGAAAACTGTCTGTTTAAAATGTCATCCTAACAAAAGTCAAAATAAAAGGTCATGCGAGTAAGTGTTACTTTTTTAATAGTTTTTCTATTTACTGTGGTATGAGTTTTATGAATATGCATAGGTTGTACCTTTACACTACGTATAAATTGTATTTATAAAGTTATATTTTTATAATGGAAGTGCTTACAAGGCCGAAGTCGCCGACTCGGCTAGAAGCGATCGCTAAGAATTATACCAATCCACCTCAGTACAGTAATAATGTGCTTATCGGTGAGTATCTAAATAAGAATAAGATTTCTTTTTACTTGAACCTTAGGACATTTACTATTACGATGGTTATACGTAGGTCCGAAACGGTACCTAAACCAGAGAGGAATGAAAATAAAAGTCTTTCACAAAGAGCTTTTATTTCATTCAGTCATTCAGTATTTTTATATTTTAACGGACTAGAATATGATATTAATTTCTTATAACTATCTGAAATTGACGAATTGTTTAGTAGAGCTTTAAGGCCGCTATCTATATATATAAAAGCGAAATACCACTCACTTATTAATCACGAAATCCCAGAAACTATAATACCTACAGACTTGAAATTTGGCAGGTAGGTTCCTTATGGGGTGTAGAGATCCGCTAAGAGCGGATTTTAGGAAACTCCACCTCTAAGGGGGCAAAACAGGGGTTGGAAGTTTGTGTGAAAGTCCTATGTTTTTGATATTTAAAGTGTATGCTCTATAGATGGTGTGGAGTTGTACTAATAATGTATCTTTAGAAATCAACCCCCTTTTGGGGTTAAAACGGGAGATGGTAGTTTGGTCGCAAACGAGGTTGCGTAGGTCAGCTAGTACATAATATATCTCTGACGGTAATTGCTCAGTGGCTTGCATACATACATTTTTGCCTGTGTGTGACATATTATGCTTAATATCACCGCCATTAATCATACTTTAGTTTCACCTTACCCCGGCTACCGGTATCAGAGTCGGCCCGGTGGCGTGCGGTTTATAGTCGGTTCGAGTCCGAGCTAACTACTTTGCCGCTTGTGCCATACCCACCATCCAAGAGGATTTCCGCACAACAAAAAAGAGTAGGTAAACCATAGCACCGCTCTTCCTTTTTTTTACGCGGGGAGTGGTTTCCGCACCACACCCCCCGTAGAAGAAACGAAGGGCGTGTGCTCCTGGAGAACTGATCTACCCACTAAACCCCCGGCGGCCTACTTTGGCAGTCGGAAGGAACTCCAGGAACGCATCAGCAGCTTCTGGAGTCCCACCTGCCCGGATTATGTATCCTTTTTAAAGAAGATATTTTCAAATGCTAGTTTAAGGAACACATTATATGTTTAGACTACTTTTACATAGATTATTTATAGTTGTGTATGGACATTAATGATATTGAAATTTATATAAATTATTCTAGGAAATTGGGTTGAAAATAGAATCGAATGCCCCAAAACTGGTACTTTCTATTTTCCACCAGAAGAGCTCATAGATTTTGAAATATTAAAACCAGAAACAAGAAGGAATGATTATAGAAGTAATAAACTAAACAGCAGTCAGGTATGTACATTTTGATACTCTAAGGGTCAGCGACGACGGACGGAGTGGTGGCGAAGAGATTGATTCGGAAACAATTTAAATAAAACCAACCGTCACTCGCCGTCATTTTATTTTGTTGCATCAAATCCAGTTGTATTCTAAAGAACTTTAGATTGAATTTAAATTGGTGCTAAAAGTCTCTTCGCCGCGACTACCTCCGCCGTCAGGGCTGACCTTTACACCCGCTATGTAAATGTCAGAGTCGCAGTTCGGATAGATTGTTTCATAATAATATAAGTAAATAATAATTAAATAATAATAATTAAGTTTATGACATGCCAAAACACGTATTGGTGACGAGCAGATTCCCTAGCGGCAAGTCGCAGAACTAACGTATGACAGATAAAAAACGGACTTCCAAAAAACATCCAACGAAAACTCTCTGCCAAAAAAACACTTAAAAGCGTAAAATAAACTGGTTCTTCATAAATTGCCTATACCTAATTCTTTATTCATTTAAATAGTAGTATTATAATGTGTGCTAGGTACCTAGAATCTGTTTGAAGTCGGTGCCAAGTTACTATCGCTTAGACTTTTGTAATTGTTCGTTTGTATTCTTTTTGGCTTAGCACCGACTTCAAACAGATTTATTAAACAGAATATATTTTGGGAAATTAAAATATGTAATTTTGAATGCGTCTGGCTATACTTAATAACCGACAAAAACGTCTTGGGTTTTTTATTAATTCTAGACATAATAAATTAAAAGAAAAAAAATATCAAGTCGCCTAAAACATATTTTTTTCAAGTTTTTTTTTGCAAATGTTATATGTTGCGCGGTATAGCGAAATAACCGCTAACTCGCTAAAATACTCCCAGGACTGGATTCGCGAATTCAGGAAATTGTAATTTTTCGCAATTTCAGCTTGCCTAAAGAACCTTCTCAAAATTCGTCATCAGCTCTTGAACCAGTAGGTATAGCAAGTATTATAACGTATAACTTAAAGTATCATCATCCATGCATCAAGTTGTAGCCCATGACGCTCATATGATGTAATACAAACATACCACCAACCACGATCACAAGTTCACAACCATTCTCAGTAAAAAAATAAATATAGGTAGGTAGGTACATTGGTCTAGTGACCAATGTACCTACCTACCTATATTTATTTTTAGTGTTACTATACTATTAGTATAGTAACACTAGGACTACCTAACAAAATTCATCCAAATACTACAATTTTCCTCCAGGGTAACGTTCCGTCAATAATTCGCCACGACAGTCATGACGCGTGCCCTAACTACGCCACTACTAATGACCTAGTTTACAACCACTTGCCCAAACCGCTGTGCGGCCCTATACAGCGTTATTATAAAAGAGCCCCGCATCAGTTCTACCCGCAACCAGATCTTATGAAATGCTTTGTGAGTTTCAGAACATATTGTCGTATTTATAAACACTTTGTAGAGGACTACGATGCATTCCTAGTCACTTTTTTTATTTGTTGGCCGTGGCTGTGGGAGAGTGGGAATCAGGTTTATGGATTCAGGCACTTCCATCGCCCAAAATAGGTACCTTGTTGGACGATACTACATTTCGCCTTGCCACTTGCCTCCGTTTAGGATCGCCGAGTGTTTCTCCACATTTTTGTCACTTTGGAGAAGCTGTTGACAGTCTCAGACATCATGGCCTTTCTTGTAGCAGAAGCGCTGGCCGTATATCTCGAGTCTCGACATGCCAATATTAACGACATTATCCGTCGTGCTCTTGTTACCGCCGGTTTTCCAGCTGTACGTGAACCAAATGGTCTGGTACGAGACGATGGTAAGAGACCGGATGGTATGTCGTTACTGCCATGGAAGATGGGTAGGCCTTTGGTATGGAACGCAACTTGCGTCGACACCCTCGCGCCATCTCATCTTCCAAGTACAGCTGGTTATGCCGGCGCTGCTGATGCTTCTGCGGAAAGCCTCAAACGGCGTAAATACCAAAATCTAATAGGTACTGTTTAGGCAACAAGAACGGAACGCAGCGTTTCCCCCCACGCCCGAGCCCCTGGCTCGGCACTTGGCCGTGTGACGCATACAGTGACGTATGTGCTCTGTGATTTATATATTACCAAAAACCTTCAAGTAATAAAACTAAATTATCTCTAATACGGATTTCATTGAAGAAGACCCTACAAGAACAGGTACCTAATTACATCTTTGAACCGTTTGGGGTCTCTCGACTAGGTTCATGGGGTCCGAGTGCTTGCGCTATGTTTAAACAACTAGCTAAGCAACTGCGATGCTTCTCGTGACCAGAAGGCCGGCCTTTTTCTAGCACAGAGAATTATAGCATTGCCATTCAACGTAGCAATGCTGCCAGGCTTTTCGGAACGCTACCAGTAGGCGATGATGCAGAGGAATTTTTGACGTTTGTATGTAAATATTATTGTATTTATAGGCTAAATCATAATAAAACTGTTATTTGCATTAGCCGATATCAAACCCATATATTCGTAATGCAAATGCATTTCGGCAGGTGACTACTGCGCCAACCACTTAAGTCATGATGATGTTAAAATATTTTTGACTTTTAAAGTGAAACTTCTAATGCGACTTTCATCATAAATAAATAAATAATAAAATAAATATTTTGAACATCTAACACACAACGCCATCTAGTCCCAAGCTTGTGTTATGGGTACTAGACAACTGATACAAATACATATATACCTTTTTTTTTGTAAATACATACATATTATACATAGAAAACACCCAAACTCCGAAACAAATATTTGTAGATCATACAAACATTTGGTCCGACTCGGGAATCGAACCCGAGACCTCATGATCAGCAGTCGCACACGACAACCGCGAGACCAACGAGGCAGTCGAAAAAAATTATGGTTGCGTTAAACGTTTAACGCTACCTACCATGGAGGGAGTATGAAAGCACTATTGCACATTACGAAGTTTCACTTCTTCCGCGCGGAGGGACTCCACTCATTTTTTTAAATGTTCAGCTACACACATAAATAAAATTTAAGTGTCTGATTGTAATTTTCAATTAAGTAACATTCAGCTATTCATTAAATAATATGAAATATGGTAACTACTTACATCATTTTTTTTAAATTAAAAAAAAAAAAACTCTGCTACGGATGAACAGATTTTGACGGGACTTTAACCGGCGGATAGCTTATAATATAGTGAATAACTTAGGCTACTTATAATATGCATTAATGTGTTAAGGGTAATGTCACCGAATGGGGTTTGAGAACGGCACTGAAATACGAATGGAAATGTACTGATGTGTCCGACTATCAATCGAGTCTCTATGACGACACGTACGTACCGCCGCGGCCCCATCAGTACCTGCAGCGTAATGAGAGGAGAGCGAGGAATTCGTAAGTATTTTTCTCCAAAACTAAATCTTTTCTGATACAATTTGAATTTTGGAGGATAAGACTGAAATTACCAAAACCTTTATTTCTACTGTCTGTGCTGTCTCTGATTCGTATAGGTTATATTATACAGCTAATTACCTTTTGTTAAGGCAAAGGTGACAAACGAACAGACGCCCGCAACTCGCCGATTTGAGTCCTACACACCGCCTCCCTCTTGTGTCAGAGGAGGTTGGGGTCCTGTAAACTCAATCACTCGATGAGAAGATGGTATCGCACTGGTTCAACTTAACTCATGTGCTAATTCATAGCTCTTAGCTTACAGTAACATTGCCCAACAGAAGCATCGCTCAACTTCAGATAGCAACTTCGTAGCAACAGATGGGTGGGTACATGTGTACCCAGAAAAGATAACTAATATGAATGATACACTTGTTTTTTATGTGTGTATGTATAGTATTCTATCGGACAATCTAGCTATCTTTATACAAGCTCTGCTTAGTTTGAAGCTAGATGGCGTTGTCTGTAATATTTATTATTTTTACTATAGAAATAAGTCTATAAAAATAACGTTGATAATTTAATTTTCGTTATTTAAATTTATTTCTGGATCGATGCCCAAGCACATTTTTGTTTTAAGAAAAAAAAATACTAGTACAATTTCATGTTTTTAATTGCAGGAGTTTCACAAAAAGTTTCCACTTTAAGATGACTAAATCAAAAAGATGATAACATCAAGAATCATTTTTTCCACATTTTGCAAAAAAATATTTAGTCTTTACAATATCACATTTTGTTCGAGATTAGGACAGTGACGTCCATATAAAAATTGTTAACAATACAATAATTCTTAATGCTTTCATATCGCCATTACCCTGGCACCAACACGAGATCAGCAAATAATTCTTACATACTAAGTTTAGTCTCAAACGTTACGACTAACAACCGCTTACAACTAACATGATATAACTTAACAAAAAAAAATCTTAACGTAATGGCAGTTCACAGAACTTTCATAAATGTTTATAAAATTATAGAGGTATGTGAGAAAATACGTAGAATATAAAGAATAGCTCGAAACATAAACCCAGATGACTAGCGACAAGTTTTAGCGAGACGGCAAAGCATTGACTTGCTGCAGGTTTATGATTCCGGTCTCACCAGGAGTCTTGAATATACTGTTTTGTACATATGATTGCTGAGCACTGAATGCAGTTGGGCACCCTGGAACCCTGGGAACTGGATATTGTTGAGCAAATTTAGGCTGAGGTATTTGAACGTGGTTATTAAACTGCATCTGTGGGTACACTGGGGAGCTCACGCGACTGAAATTCTGAGGAGTTTGCAACATGCAATTGTTCGCCGCTGGATAGCGATCCATAACCATTGGCTCTCCACATACGGAATCTTCGCGTGACGAAGGCTGAGAAAACACATTGCGTTGAGTCATGCTGGAAGTCTGTGATTCAAAACCCGAACTCTGACTCGACGAGCGACTACCGTCGATAGAGAACAGTTGCCGTTCGCTTTCTGAGCCCCAATAACCGCCAGCTACCCAGGAAGTACTGTGACCTAATTTACTGGGAGAAATCAGAGGCCTGGAACGAGTCAAAGGTGTCGGTGCTACAAAACTGGGGGTAGCAGAGAATTTTCTTAAGGAAAATATAGAATTTGTTTTGTTCTTACTCTTCTTTGGACTACCTATACACAAGGAACTAATACTTTCATCTAATTCAGAATCTGAATCGTCCTTTGCAAGTTTCTGATATTTATTAAAAGAAGGCTTGACGAATACATTGTCAGAAACTGAACTCGGACTTTTGCATGTAACAGAATTTACACAAAATGTAGAATTCAACTTGGGTTTCGTCCACAGACTGTCCGATCTCGGTGTGAAGGTCCTGCCATTCATCAAACTTGTGTTTAATGGACTGGCAGTATCATTTGAGGATTCCGAAAAGTTGTGCAAGCCGAATTTACTCAGTGACACGTCATCATCGGTGTCTAAGGTTACATGGTCATCACAATCGTCGATGAGACTGTTCACTGAGCCCTTGATTAGGTTCTTCATGCGTTTCGGCGACGATGGTGCGTGCATCATTTTCCTTTCCTTTTCTATTTTAATAGATTTGTACACTATAATCACTACCAAGGTACATATTACCTGAAACAAAAAAAATCCTTTTTGTATTCTAATATTGTTGTTTTTTGAGATTATACATGTATAAACTAATTGTTGTTTCAAATTAACATATTAAAACTAGAAACATAAATGCTTCCAAAAGGTGAGTCGGGCTTTATGTAGCCTTGATGTTTGTTTGCTTGCTCAAATCGTCTAGCTTAGCATTTACTGCACTTGGCCATTCACAATAACCTACATACTAACTGGCGTGAGTACTGTCTTTGTGTAATATAGGATTAGTGACTGAGTTTATTGTATGTTAATCTACTATACTTCCTAATATGCCTGCCTCGTTGGTCTCGCGCTTAGCGTATGCAACTGCCATTAAAGAGGCTTTGGGTTCATTTCCGGGCAGAGGCTAAAGTGTTGTGTTTTTCTTACAAGAAATTCTTAATAACAGCCTGGAGTGTTGGCACTATGTTGGCAATCTACGACATGAATATCTATTGTTAATTTGTTACTAATGAGGCAGGCTAATTTACAAAGCATTTTAAAAAATTTTGATGCCACAATTCTAAATCTACTAACAACTTACAAAATAAACGCCAAAGTTACATCACAACTGCAAAACAAAGAAAATATTACTTTAATAGTTGCACTTACCTTAATCAAGCTTAAATAAATAGGTTCCAAGGCCAGGTCTAACGTAGCAGCAGCAAATACTAGCCATAGCAAGTCAATTATAATAGTATTTTTCAAACTGTTCACATTCCAAATGAGTCCAATAGTTTGTAAAAAGCACACAAAAGCGCCTAGAGCTTTCTGTGTCATCAAATTAACCTGGTCAGTGTTTATGTGTCCTAAATTAAAACTTTTTGGCATCAATTTCATATTATATATGTCATAGAAATAACCTCGTAATGATGGGAATGTCATCGTTGTCTTCATTTCAATAATGGAATATACCGCTTCTAGGAGTCCTAGTGCTATTTCCTTTATATTATTTATTGTACTATGTAAATTCTGGTATCTTAATGTTAGGTTTTTGTAAAATTCAAAAGAAACCAGTATAAAAAGTAAAAGTGCAATAATCAAAGAGGTAGTGTTTATAAACATCTTTAGTATTCTGTTTTGTTTTTCATGTTTTGGATTTTTTTTCTCTGGTATCCTTGTGGACAGTAATTTCGAGCCTAACAGAGTTTCTTTCTCTTTGTACAACTTCACTTGCAAGACTTTCTTACAGGGGCTGCATAGTTTGTAGGCTTTTTCTAACTGCAACCTGCAACAGTAGAAAAATACACAATAATGAACAATTCACTTATACACATTGAAGACCACTAATAGATCATTTTTGAAAAGATAGCACATATTTGTTAACTTATTCATGACTAGTCAAAGTATATTAAAACCCCATAGTTAATGTAAAATCTTAATATATATAATTCTTCTGTACACCAGATGGTTTGAAAACACCATAGGAACCGGTAGATGGCGCTGCTGTTGGTTTATCACTGAATTTGATCATAACATTTATTAATTCAAAGGTGGCACGAAGTTTAGATCAGCTTTTTAATATTTTTTTAACTATTTAGCATTCAGTTTTAAAAAATGTTAGCTTTATCAAACCCATAGAAATAAATAATTGTTCCTTAAATTATGCTACTTTTCTGTGCCATATTTCTTCACATTTTGAGTTTTATTATTTTGGGTACGGTTAGGTTTGAGGCAGATTGAAATTACCAATGCCAAATATTGGTTGTCTTATCACTGGACACTATCCACATATTACAAAATTAATTACTGTACACTATCAAGTCTGAATAGAAAGTGGAAACTATTGGGCTTTTGAGTTTAGTCTTATGTACACTATTAATTGGGATCAGCAAACATGACTCTAGTGACTGATAAGAATTGCTAAGCAATTTTCTGCAAATGAGATAACTAAGAATGAGCTAAATACTTGACCTAAAATGACTCGATAGTAACAGAAGGCTGTAAATAAACCTTAAATGTCTACAGCAGCATTTGACAAATTTTGAATAAATCCTTTGTTGCAGGGGACTTTACATACATACATGAAACATACACAAAGAACAAAAACTGACTGCTGCCTCTGTGGCGCTGTGGTGTCATATGCGACTGCTATTCTGGAGGTCTCGAGTTCGATTCCCGGGTCGGAACAAATGTTTGTATGATCTGCAAATATTCGTTTCGGAGTATGGGTGTTTTCTATGTATATATGTATTTACAAAAAAAGGTATATATGTATTTATATCAGTTGTCTAGTGCCCATAAGACAAGCTCTTCTAAGATTGGGACTAGATGGCGTTGTGTAGGATGTCAGAAATAATTATAAAAAAAAAACGAACCAAAGGAGGAGGAAAAACAAAGAGTCTGTGCTGTAGTATGTGGACAGAGGTTTTTTTTATTGGAAAATACCTCATCTAAACAAATAAATAAATAGAAGTGTCTGTTACCCTTTCACGCTTGTACCTTTACAGGCCAGGCCTTTAGGGCCAGATAGTTGGTATTTAGATACTATTTTCCAAAAAATCCTCAATGGAGTAAAACTAATAATCTCCAATTTTAAAAATGAGAATGACAGTACACATATGGCTTATTTATGGTGAATAGATGTTTTATTCCTTGATATAAGAGTTGTTAATTAAAAATATTAAGAATCATGTTCCGCAGAATATTAGGAAGAGAGTAAAAAAAATAGTTTCTGAAGGAGTCCAAATTGCAGAACTTGACTTTCAAAGAATTATATTGTCATAATGATGTTATACTAGAGTTCTTTTTTCTTCTTTTTCTAAAAAGACAACTCCCGCATTAGCAATATACATTTCAGTGTTGCGGGGGACTTTACAAACATACATGAAATGTACACAAAAACACCCAGACTCAGAACAATAATTTGTGGATCACACAAAGTGTTGTCCCATGTGGCATTTGAACCCCACTACACTTGGTGCAGTAGAAAGTGTTGTGGCGAATGCTTAAACCACTAGGTCAACCATGCAGTTGCAGAGTTTATTTATTTATTACTTTGGATACTGTTATTCCATACAGAGAGACTAATGAGAGGCATGTAAGTTGAAATATGACTGAACTTAATAATTACCTGTATGCCTCAATCTCCTCATCATAATTCTTCTCATTCATAGGAACAAAGTTGGCGAGCTGTGTAACCTTCAGTTGCTGGTTCACATTGCACATCCTGCAGAGACCATTCTTAGGTGGACTACTTTGAAATACCTTTGGTGTCTGGTTCGCTTTTTCCGTAAATGCAGTAATTGGTTTATTGTAGTCTCCATCCTAGAATTATGAGAGGACTTAGTAAATGTGTGTCATTGTCAAGTTTCTAAATCAGCTGTAGAGAAGAGTTACAATCCAATACTAATGTTATAAATTCTTAGGTAACTTTGTCTGTATGTCACCGATTTGGATGAATTTTGGTATACAACCCGGTCACATTATCTAGAGACCTCGCTGGAATGCGAACCTCCCGCCCCGTTCTCCTTTCACCTCCCCGCGCTCGCCACGGCGTGTCAGTACGGTTAGCACTTTCGTTGCCGATACGCGTTGACTTGTTTTCGTGGTATATTTTTAAACATTTCATTGTTATTGTTACGTTTGGACTTTTATTGTTATTTTGTTATTGCTGTTACGTTAAAATATTGTTTTTGTTGCAACGTTGGACATTTTTGTTAAGTTTGGACATTTTGGTTTAGTTTGGACATTTTTGTTACTATTTCGTTGCTTTGAAGTGGGACAGTGAAATTATTTTCAAATATGGGAAAACCTATTCACAGTGAAGCAAGAAATTTAATCCTGAAAGTTCTCGCTTTCTTTGAATCAGAGAAAGCTAACAAGCAATTCGTAATACCTGTAGATCAAGTTGTTAAACGAACCTGTGCTGCAACAGGAATATCAAAATGTACTTTGATGAGAATAAAAAAGGAGGCCAAAGAATTGCGGCATGCGTCACTGCAACATGCTACACCGAGTACGAGTACTAGTCAAGGTTCTAGCAACGATACACGTGAAGAAAAATTGTCAACACCAGGTAAAAAGCGCAAGAAGTACAAAAAAAAAATCGAAATTGATGATTTTGACATCTGTGCCATACGTAATATTATTAACAGTTTTTATACTGTAAGAAAAGAAATCCCAACCTTAAAGAAAATCTTGGCAGTCGCTAAAAGGGATATAAATTTTAAAGGTGAAAGAAGTTACCTTAGAAAAATTTTAATTGACCATTTGGGATATAAATTCAAAAAATGTAAAAACGCCCGTACAATTTTAATACAAAAGCCAGATATTGCCGCGTGGAGGGCTCGCTACCTGCGCCGGATGAAAGAAAACAATGACCTTGGCGCACATAAAAAACCGGTTACGTTTCTAGACGAAACATGGATTCACTCACACTACACCGTTAATAAATGTTGGCAAAATAGTACCGACAGCAGCGTAAAAAAAAATTTTAACCCCGGCCAGAGATGGATTCTTGTGCATGCTGGGGGAGAAAACGGTTTCATACCAGGCGCAGAATTACTATATAAATGTAAACAGACAACAGGCGACTATCATCATGAGATGGACACGGATAATTTCTTGAAATGGCTCAAAGAAAAGTTGCTACCTAACTTACCGCCGAACGGTATAGTCGTCATTGACAATGCACCTTACCATTCAACGCAATCAATAAAGGCACCCACGAGTGCATCACTCAAATCTGTTATGCAAAACTGGTTGCGTGACAATAACGTTCCGTTTGACGAGAATATGACGAAAAAAGAATTGTACCCGATAATTTTAAGGACAAAACCTCCAAAAAAATACGTCGTCGACGAATTAATGAAAGAGAATGGTCAGGAAATAGTACGTCTGCCACCCTATCACTGTGACTTAAATCCGATTGAATATATCTGGAATCTAGTGAAGCAAAGGGTGGCAGACAAAAATGTTACCCAGTCGGAAAAAGAAATAGAAAAATTAACAAGAGATGCGATTAATTCCATCACTCCTTCCGACTGGAAAAAAGAAGTAAATCACGTTGAAAGATTACAACAGGAGTATTGGGAGAAAGACCACCTTGAAGAAGAAAATGTTCGTGAAATAATTATATCCCTAGGCGAAGAGAGTTCGGACAGTGAGATCAGCGATAGCGATAATGAGACAATGACTGGCATTGAGCCAATCATATATTCTGAAGAAGATTTTTAGTCTAATTTTGTGTAATAAACACTTCTTGTACCCACTTAACCAATATTGTTTCATTTATTTTCCATCATTTTAATCATATCATTATAATTATATTAATTAATAAATAAATAAAAAGCCTTTTATTTCTTGCATTTCATAGTACAATTTCATTTACAGTGTGCATGTAAAATAGATTAGAAATAGATAAATTAAAATTAATGTGATTATGATAATATTATTATAATAATATTACCTACATTAAATTAATTAACACAATATTTGTTTTGTTGGAAATCTTATTGTTTATAATAATATCCTACTAGAGGATACTTGTTTTGCGCACCATATCAGAGCGCCGACGCGACGTGACGTCATCGACGCCAGGTCTCGAGATAATGTGACCGGGTTGTAGAGATAGTTTGAATCATGGGAGAGTTTTTGTCACGATAACCGACATATGTTCGTAAGGAGCCGCGGGCAAATGCTAGTAATAATATAAATGACTAAAGAATACATTTGTGAAAAACTAAGGCCTGCCAAGTTTCAGCATGTTATTCTTTAAATATAAAAAAAAACTGGATTTACTTTCTGGGTTGTTTTTACACCTACATGTTAGCCTACACTACTATAGATAGAGCTGAATGTTTGCCAAAATTTACACATAAAAAATGATCTATCATAAAAACGTAAAGTAATAACATTACTTTAAATTACGTTGTGATAGGGACATTTTAAATGTGGTAAATTATGTAATAGATATTTTTTTATCAGGATATCTAAAGATTTTCAATAACCTTACCTTGGTAAATCCATTGTACTGTTCACATATTCGGCAAGTCCAGCTGTTACGATCCGGATATTTAATCCAATAGTTATTATTACAGAACCAGCAATTTACGCGCCATGGCAAAGCTGACCTGAAAAATAATACATATTACTTTTTTTTAGATCTCTGCGAGCGGGAAAGCGTTACCTCTAACCTCACTTACTTACCGCAATTTGTATAGTAATTTCATGAGTAACACAATAGATAAAATAATAGCTATACTAATCAGCACTGATTCCATTTTATAAATATATTTCATTTTCGTCACGTTTCAAATAATTTAAAGAGCTTAATTTCCTAACCTAGACGTTCACCCATTTTGTATCTTTATCTGATTACTATAGACACAGAACACATATACTCCTAACGACTATAGACCACAGAGTACATTCTATAGACAAAAAATGCAAATCCATAATCTAGTGTTGCTATCATTTAAAAATCAGAGTTTCAATATTAAAAGTTGATCTTCTTGCTTGAGGAGGATCAGTGAATTCAGTGATGCGTGAATTGCGTGATGCATTGGGAGGTGAGATTTGAGATGCACAAACGGCATGAAACATTTTCAATGAAAATCTATTTAATAAAACAAGTTTTAATTGCACAGACATTCTCCAATGTGGAAGTTAACTAAGAAATATAATTATTCCGATATCTACCGATTTTGAAATGTCAAATTCCTCTTCTTGCTTTGCTAAGTTTTTTAGAAACGAGTAGGTACGGTAATTTACGGTACTAAATTATCTTTTATCCTCCCACCTTAGAGCATTTATATCTGAAAGGGCACCGAATGAGTGGAAAGCGTGATCGGAGTACAGAGAGAGACTGAGTGAAATCAGTCATGCAAAATGGTATGTGCGTCCACCAATCAGAAGCTTGCGTGAGAGAGACAGACACTACCCAAACTCACTCTCCCTCTGTCTCTCCGTACGGCTACGGCTGTCCCTACAGGTATATATGCTCTAAGCCTCACAGTTGGACTGGAGTAAACCATTTTGCTTTTGTCTGTGGTGGATGTGACATGAGAATTTTATTTTTGAGGTTATCTGTCAAAAACACGACAAAAAACATTGTAAACATTGTGCAGTACACTACATTCTAATTGGAAATTCTTCCTTTTTTTCCCATTACATATTGTAAATATTGTTTATCAGTCAAAGATTTTCTAATAAGCCAAGCATGTTGCCTGACGAAATATTATATTTATGCAATTACGATGATCAAGTCAATACTGGTGAGATTAAAATTTATTACGCACCGTGCACTTGTTACAAAATGTAATACAAATGTTACTTTTCTTTCGTATTTTATTTGCTACTAATTTAAAGCGACCAACATATATTTTATTTATGCTAAACATCTTCATTTGTGTTGAAGATCTAAAAATTTCTACCTACATATTTTATAACTTCAGAACTATTCGTTCCAGATAATGCTACTCTTAATAAATTGTGGACAGAGAAATGGTCAGTAAATGATATTAATTTATGCAAAGATATATTACTGACTGGACTTGAGACCGAAATTATAAAGGATGTAATAAAAAAAAATCAAAATGATAAGATGGCACTGGACAATATACTTTTTGCGTCAATTAGTTCATTTTTATCTTTTTGTGACCGCAATTGGACTCCATACCCAGCTGAATTCGCTGTAGAGACATTCTACGGTATTCCATGGCCTAAAGACATTGATGCCAATATTAGGCTGCAGCGGGATTCTGAGCCGTTATATGTTAACATTTTACACCCTGAGCTACTGTATTTTTCAACACAAGTTTTTAATGCTTTGTGCTGTGCTGATCAGAGTTTGGTAAGTAAATGCTATATAATAAAAAAATATGTAAAGCACTTCCTATTTCTTATAAAACTTCTTATTTTAGACGTTATTAGACACTAGATTTTTTCTAGTGTTTGGCTTCTCATAAGGCCTTTGTCACCATGCTGCATTTTCTGCATTTGCAGAATCCAAGAGTGGTGGTCACCATACTCATTGCGAATGCAGCATGGTACCCAGACTATGGCAGCCTACTGATGCTTCTGCATCATTCGGCCTCTGGTCTCGCACTTACCAATGAAACATGATCCAAGATACCATGATCCAAGAGTCATGGTATGGTTACCATGACTCTTGGATTCTATTCTACTAATACTTTCCATCAGGCAGAGTAGAACCACTTGAACAGGTTCTACAAAAAAGAAAAAACTATCAACAAATTCTCAGGGTTTTTTGTCATAGACAAAAGATTTTTAGTTTTTTTTTTCATTTCAGTTACACCTATGGTGGTACTTCAGAAGCAAAGTGGTTCATCAGAGAGTTCTAGAAGATACCAGTGCAACATTGTACTCTGAATTAGAGATTATCATAGCCAAGCTGTCTAACCTTCTATATACAATACAGGACCAGCCAAGGCTACAAATACTGCTTTGTTTGGAAATAGCTCAGGCCTATTTGATTTATGGACGTATTCAGAGAGTTGATGAGTACCTGACAAGAGCCAGAGATCTTGCAGGATTGAAATTAGAGTTAACAGGTATCTGTAACAAAATATGTTTAAGTTCAAATATTGAAAATTGACAGAAACAAAAACTCAAGGTTCTTATTCATGTACACAAATTATAATCTTCATTTTTTGCCTGCACTATTAGCCTAGTGGTAAGCGGTAACTTCACGCTTGCTACTGTGCTGAGTATAAAAAAAAATATGATTATTGATCGCATTTAAATGATTAGTATCTGGATGACCGAGCTTGGCTTGGTATTTTTTTTTTTTTTTAATTTTCTAAAAATGAATCCTAGCTAGATCGATTTATAGCCCCCAAAACCCCTTGCATACTAAATTACATGAAAAAAGTTAGAGCCATTTCCGAGATTCAGAATATATCCAGGAATATGGAATATGCATGTCATTTTTTATTTCTTAATCTGATAATTTACGTCTCTATAACATAGAAAAAAATAAAAATAGGCTTGAAAATAGTCAAACAAATTTTCAAAGTAAAATTTAAAACACTGACTAAATTTGAGCCTTTCAAACGCCGTCATTTTGCGTGCGCTTTTGACATGACCAATGACGTCATTATCATTTCGTGTTTGTTTACTTTTCAGTATTTCAGTTACTTTATGGTTACTTTATACATATTTACAGTTTACAGTTTATTGCTATAAAACTCATGGAAGAATTAATTTTTCTCACAAACACGACTAACACAGTATGAATTTCGACGCCGATAAAAATAAAGACAATAAAGAATCTAGTAAAAAATAATATTTAAATTAAATTTTTATGCAAGGTATTAGATGATTAAATGTAATGTTTAATTATTCTAAATATCTTTTTTCAGGTATTCTTGGTAAAAGAACAAAATTTCAGCAAAATTCTCTACCACAGCTCGCATTGACCAGTGAGCTTGACTCTGCTGTGGAAAGACCATCAGCTGAGGAGAGTCATGGCAATTCTGAACTACCTCCAGATATTGAGTTACAGGATGATGTGAGGCTCCATAAGATAGAGTATGCTGAAAAGATCAGCCAAGCTGACCTGCCTAGCTTGGAGCAAGTGTTGTGTTTGTTGACTGTGTGAGTATAAACTTGTACCTACTAAGATCTAAGATCTGTATTCTGCACTAGATATTTATTATTGTTTTGTGTTGATAGTTACTATATTCTTCAATATACATCTATACTTATAATATTATAAAGCTGAAGAGTTTGTTTGTTTGAACCGCTGGTCCGATTTGAAAAATTCTTTCAGTTTTGGATAGCCCATTTATCGAGTAAGGCTATAGGCTATGTATCATCACGCTAAGACCAATAGGAGCCAGCATCAATAAATAATGTTTCAAAAACGGGGGAAAATTATCACGCTACGGGCAATAGGAGACGCAAATGGGGTTGCGTGGATCTGCTAGTTATAGAATAAAAATACTTTTCACTCATTATTTTATATTTCACAACAATAATTATTTATATTTCTTTAAACTCTTCTGTACAGAACTTTCTTCTATGACTTTTACTAGATGGCGTTATTTAGTGAATATAATGAAAAACACACCTCTTATGGCACATTAAAAGTGATGTACTAGTATTTGGCGAGTTATTTACTATCTCATTGTCATTTATTTATTCCAGTCAATACAAAATGAAGTCTCAACCAAAAGACGCTATTTTGCTTGAAGAAATCCATCCTTACATCGAAGCGGTACTTAGTCAAAAGAAAGGTGCCTGGTCCACCAGAGTTGGTGCTCTACTCATCAGGTGTAAAGTTGAGGCAACACACAAGAGAACAGTCGAGAGAGCAATGTTGCAGTGTGAGACTATTGTGAATGATAAAACCAATGCTAGTGCTACAACAAGGTACACTCTAGCTACTGTTGTAAAATATTTATGATTTTTAACAATTTTTCAACTAAAGAATATGTATAAAAGTGCTCACTTCCCTGCAAATACCCATAATTTAGAACCAGGTGTAACCTAGAAAAGAAATCCAGCAACGCTTCTAACACAATTCTAAGCTGTGCATGATTTTAGGCGGCTAGTGTTCAATTCTGTGGCAGCACTTTACTAATTTATACCATTTATTTCTATTCCAGATTGTCTTATTTGTGGGCTACTGGCCTGCAACCATCGTGGATGTGGCGGCAACAGCTGGCTGATCTGTATCTGAGCCTTGGCCTAGTGAAGGCAGCACTCGAGGAGTATCAGAAGCTGCAGCTCTGGGAGGATGTTATTGTCTGTTACACTATGCTGCAATTAAGACATAAGGTATAGTCTTGTCTCAATAGAAAATCAAAGTTAGATAACTCCCTATGGGATATCAATGACTGTAGTACAGTGGTTTAAGTGGTCACCTATCCGCTTTGTACTGCATTAGTTGGTATGTATTCGATCTCCACGTTTGACAACACTTTGTGATCCATAAATTGATGTTCTAATTCTGGGTGTTCTTTAAATCCGTTTCGTGTCTGTCTGTAAAGCCAGCGACACGAAATAAATATTAGTGTAAGTACTCTTATCAAAAAATGATGAATAAAATGGAGATAAATAAATTTTGTACTATGGCAACCCAACTGGTGCCAATTCTAATCTATATTATCTTTAGTGACTGATCGAAGATTCGGTTTCGGTTTCGGCCGAACTTTCGGCCGCGCCGAAACCGAATTTCGGTCTGCGAACTTTTTGGCTCACTCGTAATTCATAAATAATGGTTCAATATTGGAATATTGATAGGTACACCCGCCAAATTGATGTTAATGTGGCAGGTGTAATATGTTTTTTGTACTTGGAGCACCTCCAAATTTCCGACCCGCCGAAACCGAATCTTCGGTCAGTCACTAATAATCATCTTATATATAAGATTTTTTGATTATATAAAATTGCTGTTCATTTGTCTCGCTAAAACTCGAGAAAGGCTGGGCCGATTTTGGTTTTTAAATGTATGTCGTAGTCCAGGGAAGGTTTAAACGAGCAAAAATTAGAAATAACTTGTAAATCCAAATGTCATGTGTACGAAGTAGCGGGCACAGCAAGTATTTATTACTTATCGCTATGAATATATTCACTGTCAGTTTTATTATTTCTATAATCTTGTCTATGTTTTCTAGGCTGCAGAGGTAATACAACAGCAAATAGATGTAAATCCTACTGTCAAACTCTACTGCTTGTTAGGTGATGCTACTGGTGAGTTATTACAACAAAGATCTTATTACACTCTTTAGATCCTTAATCTTGAGCCCCTAATATTTATCAACCAAATCTTTTAGCTAACCAGGTGAAGGAAAGGACACACCGACGCACTTCCATTTGAATTTCGACCTTTTTTTTTAATATGAAATTAAATAATTTATTGCCACATGTAGGTTCTTAATTTCTACTATTTATACATATAATCTTTTCAGATGATGTTCAGTACTACGAAAAAGCATGGGACTTTTCTAATCATAAAAGCAGTAGAGCCCAAAGACATTGGGGTAACTTTCTATTTGATCATAAGAAGTATGAAGAGTGCATCCCACATTATGAGCAGTCGGTCAAGATAAATTCTATACAGGAGAGTGTATGGCTACGATTAGGGTAACTAATATATTATATTGATTCTTAATAAAAAATTACCGATAGTTGAAATTTTTTTTTTTTTTCTTTTTTTTTTTTTTTTATGTTTGGCCCGTCAAAATGACTCTACTCTGCCTGATGGAAAGTATAAGCAGAATCCAAGAGTGGTGGTCACCATGCTCACTGCGAATGCAGACAATGCAGTATGGCGACCCACACTATGGCGGCCTAGTGATGCTACTGCATCTTTTAGTCTAGTCAACAAGTATGGAACTTGTTGACTAGACTAATTGGGCCTCCGGTCTCGCACTCACCAACGAAATTTTGACTAAGAATGTTTTCACTAGATGACTAAGTCTGTTTTTTTTTGTTTAGTTATGCTGCTCTAATGACCGAGAAATGGGAGCTATCAGCGAAGGCGTACCGTCGCTATACATATTTACAACCGAACACTTTCGAAGCATGGAACAATCTCGCTAAAGTGTACGTGCAACAGGGTGATAAGCAGAGAGCGTATAGAGCACTTATGGAAGCATTGAGATTTAATTATGATAATTGGAAGGTAAACTACATTTTTTTTGTGTGTCTGTTTAGAGTTCTAGCGATTAGTGATACAGGTTGCTAAGTCAGTGATAGTGGGGTCAATTCCCGCCCAGGACAAATACTTGTGTGATCAGCGCCATCACTAGTTCTGTATCTGGATGTAATGTAACTTATTTTATCTATACATCTACACAAATAAATAAAATTGGAGTGTCTGTTTCTAATATTAAAATAACCGCTTTTTACTATATGCATATGTATATTTAGTATATATATACAGGGTGCATATACCAAAATAACATATTTTACAAATTTTGTCTGTCTGTTCCGGCTAATCTCTGGAACGGCTGGACCGATTTTGACAGGACTTTCACTGATGGGTAGCTAATGATATAATGAGTAACTTAGCCTACTTCTTTAGACTAGCTTCGTCCCGGGACTTTACTCGCGGTACAACAATGACTGCGGGTAATACCGCGGGACTCAGCTAGTTTATATATAGCGATTCCTTTTTTACATTGACTTTGGCTCATTGACTGCCAGGATGGTTGAATCTTGAATTAAACTTTATCTAACTGTGTTTAAAACACAAAATAAAATAGAAAAAATGTATAGTTCGTCGTAGGTGGCGTGCACACTGATCCGCTATGCAGCAAATGCTGTCAGCTCTTTTTGATCACTAAATAGTTGTGTTTTTTTTTTTTTTTTTTTTTTTTATGTTTGGCCCGCCAAAATGACTCTACTCTGCCTGATGGAAAGCATAAGCAGAATCCACGAGTGGTGGCCACCATACTCATTGCGAATGCAACAATACAGCATGGTGACCCACACTATGGCGGCCTAGTGATGCTTGTGCATCTTTTAGTCTAGTCAACAAGTATGGAACTTGTTGACTAGACTAATTGGGCCTCCGGTCTCGCACTCACCAACGAAACACGACAGCACGAACGCTGTCATTTTACGTTGATTTTCTGTGCGAGGGTAGTACCGCCCCGGTCGAGCCGGCCCAACAGTGCTGAAATCAGCGTGGCTCTACTACCTATAAGTGTGGGTGTTCTTTGTGTCTGTTTCATGTATGTCTATAAAGTCTCCGGAGACATGGGGTGCACATCTAAATTAACACATCTATCATATATAGCACATCTAATTTTTAAGTAAATCGTAATATTTACCTTTCAGTTATGGGAGAATGTAATAATGGTTAGTATGAACACGGGTCACTTCGAAGATGTGATTCGAGGCTGCCATCGGATACTGGACTTGCAGCATAAGTTAGAAGATATTGAATTGTTATCGTTGTTAGTCCGCGCTATTGTCGAGGATACAAAAGACGCCGATGGGCATGGTGCTAGCAGGTATGGAATTCATTACACGATGATCAAACAAACCATAGGAAGTTTCAAGCCATGCAGCAATAACTACTTGCACATCACATGCAAAACTATGTAGCTATGAAACCAAAAGTAATTGGCGACTTGGACTTTTAGGGTCAATATAATAGGCTACCTGAGTATAATATGCCTTGCTAGAGAAGCTACTACTGCTATTGTAACCGACAATTTATTGAGCATGCAGATTTTCAAAAGTTTTAAACTGAACGGTTTAAATCTTTTTTTTGTCCGAGATTAACTTTCTGTAACAATGTGTTAAAATTGGTTTTAAATTCCAGGTTACAAAAGAGAGTACTTGAATTATTTGGCAGAATAACTTCAATACATCAGAACGAACCTGAAATATGGCAGTTGTATGCAGACATAAGCCCGACATGTTTATTAAGAGCTCAACGCTTGCAGAAAGCCTATAGGGGCTATACACAGGTAGAGAAATTAATTATTTTCTATTTTATTATAAAGATAACTTTTCAATTTGTACACTATTGCTTTGATAACTTTTCAGAATGGTAATTGGCCCAACAACCCAGATACATGTAAATTAGTTATGGCACTTGCTCAAGATCTTATGGAAACAAGTATAAAGGCTAGAAAGGATGCTGAAGAGAAAGACATAACACAAGCCAATCAACAAATATCTTCTGCAAGATTGACCGGCCAAGCTGTCATAAGGGCTGCAGAAAAACAAGACTGGCCCGATACTAAAACTTATCTTGAACCTATAAATGAGTTATTTTCTAATCTTACTGAATATATGAAATCAATTTTGTAAAACTACCTTATTTTATTTCCTGCCGTCTTTCAAAGCAGGGTTGATAAAAATCATGTTTTTTTTTTATCAAAAAAATCGGATTAATTTGATTTAACACGTTCACTGCGTATCGGGCCCAATTTCGACCCTACGCGGTAGTTGAGCTGGTGCGGACGAAGAAACCTGTGTCAAAGCAAAAAAAGAAGTAAAAATTTATTAAATTAAAAAATCATTTTTTAAAACAAGCTTTTATTGGAATGCTGTTAACAAAATAAAATAAAGTATTCCTTGAAAACTTTTACTATTAACTTACAATGTCTTTATAAAATTTATTTAATACAAAATTGCTTGTTGCGAGATTTCAGTACCAGTATTAACTTAGTTTGAAAATTTTAAACACTGTATACTACCAAGCCATAAACTACTTGTCAAGACGAATCAAACGATTCCAAACACGAGTGTGTTGTAAACGTCATATCATTATAGAGTTCTTATGACCACCTTCCGGCTCCATCATTAGAACCTGGATGCTATCAAAACATATAGTACTCGTCAAGACGAATCAAATGATTCCAAATTCGATGGTGTTACGTCGCTTCATTACAGAGTCCTATGGCCACCTTTCAGCTCCAGCATCAAATCAGTTCCATGTCAACATATTATTGCATTGCCACGCTATATACATATGCTTGCAGAATTTTATCACTTTTGTTTAAAGATATTTGCTTCAAAAATGAGTTGCAAGATTCCACCCGAACACACATACGTACATACATATACATTGCAAGTTAATAAAACGCTTGTAAAAAAATAAGATTTTGTAAGAAATTTTACCTGAACCTTTAAGTGAAATGTTTTAAAGACAGTCAGAAATAAATAGAAACCCTTTAAAAAAAATCTACGATAATTCTGTTTTACTTTCGATATCCCTTCTTCTGTTTTTCTGTTTCCCTATTTTTCTGTGTCCCATCATTACTGAAAATACTTTCTAGTGCGGTTCAGGTCGATATCGGCCCACCCTTTTCCTGGCTTATTTCTCGTTTCCTGTTTGGTAGATCCCGGGGCAAATCAAAACTAACGAAATTGGGTTCAAGGTTATTCTAACAGTATAAAAAAAAATATATACATCATGTTTTCGCAAAGTTATAGAATTTTAATCTACCCTAGTGCTTGTGGGTTGAAAAAGACCTACACGCACTGGCGAAAATATCGGTGGGGGCACATTTCGACCCAATGCCGCACCAGATGAAGGTTTGTGATTTTGCTTGACGCAGCGAAGGTGTTAAATCAGATTTTTTTGATTTAAATCAGATTTTTTTTAAATTTACTTTTTTGGCTTTTTTTATACTTTAATTGTGGGTTATTTATTAAATGAATACAACGTAGTTTTTAATTTATCAATCATAAATCAATTAAAAGGTAATTTTAACAAGTTCTACTAAAATCAACAATTTAAAAAACAGTAGTGTTGAAAAAATTACGACGAAAGTAAAAACTTATCAACTCATTAAAGTACATTATTGTAATGATTTCCAGATGAGTACCTACACTATCTGAAATATGATACTTGTCGCTTTGCATTGAATTTGAATAGCATGCGCGCCGTAGTTTATGTCGGGGGAAGTCCCTAGACAATTTTTGGCCGATTTGGTTGCAGTAAAAAATGTATGATTTAAATCATTGATTTAAAAAAAAAACATTTGATTAAAATCACGATTTAAATCACTGATATAAATCAAGTGATTTAAATCATATCAACCCTGTTTCAAAGTATTATGTTCAGTCAGGGTATCTAGATGATGTCTGTTATTGAGGAGTAGAAATCAGATAATCAGAACAAAGTATAATAACGATACTACATCAACCAATTATTATTGAAGGGGTTTGAAGTCACTGAATATTAATAAATACCCCACTATTTTGATGAATTGAAATTTAATAAATACGTGAAATAATGAAAAGACGTTTAAATATAGTAGTTTTATTTACGTATTGCAACATTATAATGTCAAAGTGATGAAAAATGAAAAACGTTTAGCTTTTTGAACTAAGAAAAAAAAATCTAGTTACTAATATTATTGTCATAATATTTGTAGCCCATAAAATATTACTAGACTCACTACAATAATTTTAAAATACATTTTATTGTAAATTAAGTAATGTAATAAAGTCCTTTAGAATCTTCAAAATGTTTTTTGACGTAACAAAACGTTTGCGGTTGATGTCTTCTGACAGTTCTGACATAATTATGACATAATTGTGCGAAGGGGTGTACCCAAGGTGTACGTCTAGATTTCTTTCGAGTTTCTATCTAAGAAATATAAATAAACAATTTTTGTGTACACTTATAATGTCCTACTAAAGATTAAATATGGCTACAGCTAACGACGAGGAGATATTGGAAGGTTTCCTCTGTCCTATATGTAAAGCGGATTTAAAATCCGCCTCGCAACTTACGAGTCATTTCGAGAGTTTACATCAGGAAGAACAGGACGTTCTAAAGTCTTTAAAGGAAATATTCGGAAAAGCAAAGAAGATCATACTCAACAATGACGATACGGACTTAAAAGAGACATTTGATCGAGCGTTAAAGTTTAGTTATCAAGAAAGTTACTATTTAAATGAGGAACAAACAGTGGGTGTGTGTAGGAGTACCACGGACTATCTGAAGGCTGTGAGGGGTGCCCGCCTGGAGCGGTATGCCACCGAGACTAATAAATTGCTAATAAGGCTGGATAAACTTGTGTGTAATATGCCCAGTGACCCTAATCAGAGGAAACTTCACGAACAGGAAGTAAGTAGTCACAAAAAATTGTAGTGTTTTTGATATTGAACTTACAATAATTCACAAATTTAAATTTCAAATGGACAAAGTGTAATCAGATTGCAAGCTTTGGTTATATCAGGCTAATTTGATAATAATAAAAAATAGTTACTATGTTTTAAGTAAAATATGTACCTATTACATATATTTAATTATCCTCTTGAGGGAGGACATGGCTACTCTTTACTGCAACAATCAACATACACATGGGCGGGGAACCACGGGCAAAAGCTAGCTAATTAATATAATCAAGATAATTAATTTTGATTAAGTACCTTTGTCTGTCTAGCTTTCTGTGTTGAAACTGATAAGACCAAACTAGATTAATTGATATGAACATACTTAGGGGTTATAGCAACTGATATTATGTTCAATCCAGTTCATATACCTGTTATTATTAAAAATGACCTGTTTCTTTACCTAATATCTTTTATATAAAATTCTCATGTCACAATGTTAGTTACCATACTCCTCCTTAAACGGCTGGACCGATTTTTATGAAATTTGGTGTGCATATCGGGGAGGTCTGAGAATCGACCAACATCTATTTTTATACACCAATTTTTTTTTATGGCAAAACAATGTTTGCTGTATCAGCTAGTAAGTAACTAAAAATGTTACGAATGTGATATTAGTTTTATTTCTCTCTGCATTCAATATTTACTCTCTTTTAGTAATGTTTTTTACTCAGTCCACCATTGTAATCAACAACAGGTTTTAGTAGTCCACCGGCTGGACATAGACTTCTTCTCTGAGAGGAATTTTAGACTATCATCTAATAAATACCATCTTGCATAGATCTGCCACAGGAGAGTCATGTTTCTTACTCTCACTTACCGTGAGATGAACTGACCGCTCATTTAACTCTCTATTCTATACTATAAAAAATATAATTTTAAGCTATTGCATAGCTTTTATTGCGGGCTTTGGGGTTTTTGTGCAGAAATTCCGTAACGTAACGAAAACGCCTAACACCCAAAGCTTACACGGATCGAGACGAGCTGCTCCGAACGACGAATTAACATATCTGTCTGTCTCTCTGTCAGAGAGATTCGTTGACGAGCTGCTCCGAAATCAATCAAATCAAGACAAAACAGTCTGGGTTTGAGAAAGTATATAGGTGTATAGGTATCCAACACACCGTGCTTGTGGTTGGTAAAACTGTATCACGCGCCAAACAAATGTATAACGACAGTTTTACCTGCGCATTTATAACTGTGGTGATACTAGCGCGTGTGGTAGGCCTATTACACTAACCCATTTGGCCGGTGTGGTATAGTAGGCCTGGGAGAGCCATGCTACGGCATGGACAGGCTGGCTCGACCGGAGTGATAGTGGTATCACTCTGTGAGGATACCGGAGCCCTATACCCCCAATCCCCCTCCTTCTCCCTTCCCCAAAGGCCGGCAACGCATTTGTGACACCTCTGGCGTTACGCCTGTTCGTTTATAATAATAAATAAATATTTCGGACATCTAACACACAACGCCATCTAGTCCCAAGCTAAGCAGAGCTTGTGTTATGGGTACTAGACAACTGAAATCAATACATATATACTTTTTTTTTTGTAAATACATACATATTATACATAGAAAACACCCAAACTCCGAAACAAATATTTGCAGATCATACAAACATTTGGTCCGACCCGGGAATCGAACCCGAGACCTCATGATCAGCAGTCGCACACGCCAACCGCGAGACCAACGAGGCAGTCTGTCAGTTTACCACCTACTCCATTAAAAAAAAAAAGATATATCGAGTAGTCAACAGTTCAAGGCTCTTGATGAATGTTGCCAGGATTGCAGCAAAAAATATAGAGAAATTTAATTTAAAGGCACTGGTTTATAAAAACTGTTTAATTTCAGGTAGTACCTTGGCTGGATGGTTCTTCAGTGAAGTTATGCCCAAACTGTGCAAAGGCATTTAACCTGACACGGAGGAAACATCACTGCAGATTGTGCGGTTCAATCCTGTGTCATGACTGCTCGTTGTTCCTTGACATTAATATAGCTAGTAAGTACTCTCATTTTTAGTCATTATGAATAGAAGAATAACTGGAATAGTTTAGGTTTTATCCCATTACCGGTTTTTTATACACACAAAAACGATGAGACGTTATTAGATTGATGTGTCTGTGAATATGTGTGTGTATCTGTCTGTGGCATCCTAAGGGCGCTCGCCCACGGCGACATTTTGCAGCGCTACTAACGCGCTTTAGTCGCGTTTGCAACCCCCCTACAGCATCGCGACTATATCGATGCAAAGCGCGACCGTCTCGGACGACATCGGGGGAAGAATGGAGGGAGGGTGGCACGGTGGGTTACTGCATCACGTTTGCAGCGCGACAGCATCGCGACTGAATCGTGGTTATGTGGGCGAGGGCACACAGCTTGCGACCGCATCGCGACTGTATTGATGCGAACGCGCGACAGCCTCGCTGCTGCAGCGCTGCAAAAACTTTTTATGCGAGATATGAAAAAAAATTATTGCGGCCCACAGTATACAATGGAAACAGACAAATATACAGTACATAAGGACAATATTGTTGTATATAAGACGGGGATTTGCACAAAAATGTGGACCCGAACGGGTCACCATTTCAGCTAAATGGTGCACGTTGTCCGTGCTTCGCTGGGGAGTAGAAATGCAAATAAAAAAAACGAATGTTCACAAATATCCTCGAGTGGGATATTAAATGATAAAAAAAAATGTGTACAGCACAAAAGTGCAAGTTTCATTAAAATCGGTCCAGGTGTATGTCGAGGTTTTTTTAAAATTTTAATTTATATTGTTTGAACAGGAGCTGTGGTAGATCCGTCAGCGCCAAATGCATCGGATCAACCTGAACAAGAAATAACTGAAAAGACTGGTCTTCGACTGTGTGAGCACTGCTTCAATCTAATTGAGTTACGAAAGCAAGTGCAGGACACTCGGAATGCGAAGACTGTGCTCGTAACTGCTTATGAGCAAATGAGGAGTTTGATGGACCAGGCCCGACCTGCTGTCGCGATGTATGAAAAGGTACAATTATAAATTATTTCTCCATAATTTTATTTTTCTTTATATAATTTTAATTTTTAACCGTGGGAGAGCCACTCTTCGGCATGCATGGCCGGCCATGCATGCCGAAGCGTGGCTCGACCGGAGTGATACCACGGCCTCGCAGAAAACCGGTTTGAAACAGCGCTTGCACTGTGTTTCATCGGATGAGTGAGGATACCGGAGGCCCATACCCGAACCCGTTCCCTCTCCCCATCCCCCCGTCATCCCCTAAAGGCTGGCAACGCAATTGTGACGCCTCTGGTGTTGCGGGTGTCCATGGGCGGCGGTAATCGCTTACCATTAGGCGAAACGTCTGCTCGTTTGCCCCATATCCTATAAAATAAAAAAAATACAGGAAACTTCCGCTTTAGGAATAAATCCTGTGTCGCAGGGCACTTTACAAACAAACATAAAATGGACACGAAAGACACCCAGACTCAAACCAACAATTTGTGGATCACATAGTGTTGTCCCAAGTGGGGTCTGAACCCACAACACTCAACGCAGTAGAAAACAGCGTGGCGACCGCTTAAACCGCTATACTTTCAGCCATTAATTAGGCAAATTACATTACTTGTGTTAATGATATTGTTGCATTTATTCTATCGACCTTTTCTCCAAGGTTTTTCTTCAACTTGAACCTCATAAAGGCATTTGTTAGCTATGTTAGCAGAATTCTTAAATTGTAATTATTTTAATAGGAGAGCAGAAAACCCTCGGGGACTGCCGCGGTAAAGCTATTGCATAGCATTTTTTATCAACTTATGCAATTATAAGTTTTTATTTACGCAGTATTTTTTTTGGAAATATTGACATCAAGTAAGTGAAAAAATCATAACATACAAATATATCGCATGATTTCTCCAATATGTAAGTATTTCATGATAATTTAAATAGTTAACGACACGACAAATTTCATAAAGATGACAATTATGTGCATATTATGTGTTATAATTACATTTTAATACAAAAAAAACTTCTTTTTCGCTGACTACTACCAAAATATTTGGGGGTGTTAGGTTTTATTTTCGTTACGGAATTTCTTGATTCGGTCGCCTCGCTTAAAGCCCGCGATTAAAGTTATGCAATAGCTTAAAAAGTTTCTCCAGTTAGTGCAGTAAAGTTTTTGACTTGGCAACTAGCAGAAAGCTTTTATAGCAGCTAAATCGCCTCTCTTTCGAAACTCGATATTGCCAATTAGAACTAATGTTCTTTTTTAAAACGTTTGAAATTTTGCAGAATATATCAAGGTAAAATAATAATTGTCGATAGGTACAGCATAGACAGAACCTTGTTGAGAGCTGGAGTCTGAGCTAGGCTTGAAACCTGTGTGACAGATCTCCAGTAAAAATATAAAATAATATTGTACTGACTTGCAGTACTGTACAGATTGCCAGTTATGGTAGAATAAATTTAGTATAATTAGAAAAGTAACTATAATTACAATAATGATAAAAATATATTAATTAGTTTTATTTATAAGTTAATTATAAAGACAGTTATTTAAGTAACTTCAGTTCAGCTAATGAGCTAACCTCATTTAAAAATGCTGCCATGCTGCATTGTCTGCATTCGCAATGAGTATGGTGACCACCACATTTAGATTCTGCTTATTCTTTCCATTAGGCAGAGTAGAGTCACTGGCAGGCTCATACATAAAAAAGACCATGAAGCAATCTTTCATCCTTTATACCGACTGCCTCTGTGGCGCAGTGGTAGTGTATGCAACTGCTGTGCTCGGTCTCGGGTTCGATTCCCGGGTCGGACCAAATGTTTGTATGGTCTATAAATATTTGTTTCGAAGTTTTTTGTACATGTGTTTTCTATGTATGATATTATTGCATTTACAAAAAAAAGTATATTATCTATAAATATAAAAGAGGAAGGTGACTGATTGACATACCCAGAGATCAACGCACAGCCCAAACCGCTGAAGCTAGAATCCTGAAATTTTGCATGTAGGTTCTTTATATAACGTAAGTGAGCACCAAGAAAGGAATTTTCGAAATTCCACCCCTAAGGGGGGTAAATCAGGGGATGAAAGTCTGCGTGAGTGAAGTCGCGTGTAAAAGCTAGTGTATTTATATCAGTTGTCTAGTATCCATAACACAAGCTCTGCTTAGCTTGGGACTAAATGGCGTCGTGTGTTAGATGTCCGAAATATTTATTTTATATTTATACGATATCTATCCATCGCCCTTTTATGCAGATCATTAATTTCGTATTTTCAGATGTGTCAAAGTTTGTTCGACGGTGAAACTACATACAACCTGACGGATGTGAACGCAATGCGCGGTCGCATTGGGAAGCTCGCTGAAGGCATCGACCTGCTGAGCAAACAGATCGCCACTTTCCCCACCGAGCCTGGCACCAGGCAAGCGAGGCTGCAGAACTCAATCAGACAAGCTGCAGCCCATTATATAAAGGTATAGCAAATTGTTTTATTATTCATACTGTAAAGTTGAAGATGTAACCCCGATATTAATTAAATAACGAATACGCAAACATTTTCTTAGTTATGAATAGAAGTACACATACGAGTTGTGGGTTATGCTTGTTATTATCGACGTTAATGATGGATGTTTCTATTCATATCCAATACTACTAATATAATAATTGTGTAAATTTGTGAGGATGTATAGATGTAAATTTGTTAGGTACTCTTTCACGGAAAAATTACTGAACCGATTTAGATAAAACTTTACATTAATGTATGTACTACCAGTGGTTGCCCGCGGCTCCGCCCGCATATATGTCGGTTATCGCAGCAAATAGTAGCCTATGTGTTATTCTGATGTATAAGCTATATTACTGTGAAGTTTCATCCAAATCCGTTCAGTAGTTTTTGCGTGAAAGAGTAACAAACATCCATCCATCCATACTTACAAACTTTCGCGTTTATAATATTAGTAATAAATAATGAAGCGTGGCTCTACTACCTTATAACGTATTTCATACACTACAGATATTCATGCTAACTTATCCATCTAAGTTCATTTAGACAAGATTGGAAACCACAATCTGTTGCTAACCAGACAATTATTTTTCACCAATTCAGGAAGAACTCCTATCCCTTCGAAAATTACCAACCGAGGCTCAAATCGAGGAGGTCAGGCGACAGCGGTACGAGCGAGCTGAGAGACAAATACAGATGGAGAGAGAGAGAATGGAGAAGCAGCGAGGCAGAATGGAAGAGCTCGCCGGTCCTAGCGTCAGCAGAGTGAACAACGATGATGATGATGACAATCCGCTTTTAGAGCAAATGAACATCATCAGAGGATATATCAAGGAAGCGAGGAAAGATTTAAAGTTTGAAGAGGTGAGTGTCAATTTTGTTGAAATCAGATGACCTATTTGTCGGCTCTGTTATATCATCGCACTACCATTTTTATTTTTAAGTGGCAACACTAAGTAGTAGTTATTTCCTATTTAAGATAGTAACATGAAACTTTCTCCCTTTTTCCGTTTGTGAGGGACACAACGTCAGACATTTTAACTCCTTCACCACGATCACAATTTATTTATTTAAATATATTTCGCGCCGAAACACGCCATTCCTTAAAAAAAATGTATTTGTAAAGTACTTCACGATGATATTTATTTTTGCAGGTGGCAATATTAGAAACAAATTTGAAAGAATTGAAAAAAGAATACCAGTTACAAAAATTGTCCAGCAAGCCCTAGTCATTCCAAATGTTGTTATAACTATCTTTATAGTTAGTAGGTGCACCTATGTATTGTTTATTTATTTGCTTAAGGTACACACTTGTTAATAATAGTATTTAATACTTTATGACGAGAATAAAATTCATAAATTATAACTATTGTTTTATTATAACCGCTATTGCCACACTCAATATATTACATGGTCTTATTTAATCTCTGTACAAATATTACAACTACGTAATTATTTTATACCACTTTCCAAACAAATGTGGCGAATTTTTAAACAAGATGTGGCGCCTTCCACATACAGCGCAGCAGAAACATACTACAGCACCATCTATCGCAGACACACTGAACTACGAAGTAACTTCTAATCCTGAATCGCGATATAGAAGTCCTCACGCTGATTAGTTTATATACAGCATCTCAACATCAACCGTCGGGCATTTTTTATTTATATTTAATGCGTTCCTGCACCGCTAATCTTACAATCAAAATTATTGCATTCACGTTGCCAAGGATAAAGTAGTGGAAAATCGAGAAAAAAAAAACTTTCGTGAGAGATAAATAAATTAACATTAAGAGCGCGAAGCCATGGTTAAGAGATAGTTAAGAATAGTAAAACATTAATTTATTTCAACTTCTAGTGGGTGCAACAAAATCATTAATCTAGTTTACCACTAATCCGTTGAGGTATAACAATAACTTATCCACCGTTAAACGTTTGGAAATATAACGGTTACGCAACCTATGGCTATGGTGACACATGATTTGTTATTCTAACTACAAGTAACTATTAAATTCAGCGGTAATCAACATTACAACAAGTTACCGTTACGTCATTACGTCTGACGTTTTCTGAACTTATCAAGTTTGTCTAGCTGCTTCAACATATGCGGCCGCGTGCACAGCGCCTTCCGTATAGCTTCGTCAAGCATAATGCGTTGATAATACGGCGGTATCGGTGTATCCTCCAAGTGGAACGTATGAATGCGCCCCGAAGTGTCCGCGACAAATACATTGTCCCCGGACTTCGAAAAACTTATGTATGTCAACACAACGTTAGCGGGGAACGTATACTCCGCACACGGTATGTGATTCTTTCGACGCAAGTCCCACACGGACAAAACATTACCGCTAACACAAACTATTATGGTCGCATTTATAGGACAAAATGCCATCCCATACACAGCGGATGGACATAACAACGTCATGATCACATCATCCATGCCTTCTATCCAGAGTCTTACGGCACTATCCGCACCACAGGTTGCTATCAAGTGTTGGTGAAAAGGGCAAAGCTGTATATCGTAAATAGGACCTGCGTGAGCTCGAAACACGTCAATATGCTGATTTAAGTAGTGTGTCGAGCATTTGTGGATACAACCCTCGGCAGTTCCGGCTAAGTAAACATGACTTACAGTAGGGTGCCACAACATGCAGAGCACGGCCGGGTAGCGCGTGATAGGCACATCATTTTTCAGACAAATTTTAGCCGTCTCTAGACCTTTAAGTTTCCCCTCTACAGTCGACACTCGCATCATAGGAGTACATATAAATTCGTGAGTTTTAGTATTAGTGAACCGGTTTATTCTCCCGTCTTCGCAAGTTGTCATCACGTACTCGAAATCTTTGTCTTGAACGCGCCAACTAGTTACCCATATCGGATCGAAGCAAGGATTCGTGTCTCGATTACTCATTGCCATTGTTTTAACAGTATATGAAGTAATGTCTAATATCATGACGTCACCGTTCCAAAAGCCACAAGCCAACCAGTTAGGGTTTTTCTCAGAGAAACGTACAGATGTTACGGGACATTCGAAGCGATACAATCTTTCCGGTTTGCACGGATTTTTTGTGCACCAGACACAGACCATGCCTTGTGTCTGCTCAGCATATGCGAATTTTCCATGACCGACTGCTAAAATGTTAGGATTATGATAGTTGAAAGAAATGCTTGTGATTGGCCTATTTATTGTTTCTTCACATTCAAAAGTCCACAATGGTCTCATTGAATAAATATATACCAATTCAAGAGACAGTGGGTCTATTTGAATAAGTCCACGGAACTTTTTCTGCGCATCGCCGTATTCTAACGATGCCAGTACCCGTTCTACTAAAAGTACAGCATCCAAGAATTGTGGCGTAGATGCGATACTTTCAAAACTCTTACCGGTTGTATGTTCCACGACTACCGCTTTATTCTTTTTCTTCCGTAAAACGGTGGGTGCTACAGATTGATACAAGACCATTTCATCTTCCTTTTCTTCCTCTCGCTTCATTGCAAGGAGCGCGTAAGTGTCATGCATGTCCCACATCGATGCAAATGCTATAGCATTCCTCTTTTGCGGTCTTGTAGCGAGCGTGTGTCTAGATTGGAAAACTTTTTCATTAGTTTGAGTTTCTTCGTGGACCGTCTTTCGATTTCTCCCTTTCCCGACCGTAATGTATTCATAGTACGTATTTTCTTCTTCAACCCGGTTTCCTTCAAAGGTTCCTTTCTCATAAGAAATACACGGCAATTCGAATAAGAAATGAGTCTCAGTTTCTTTGAGTATTATGAATATTTCTGGTGGGTAACACGTTAAAGGATTCATTTTTGGTAAATAAAATGCAGACGGTGCTAATTCCAGCCCGGCGTCGTAATCCTCAATGCCCTCCTCGGTATTGAGTGTGTAATCGATATTTATGTCGTCAAGGTTGATGGTGGTCGCATACACCTTCATGCTCATGGCCATTCTAGACTTTGATTTTGCGACTTTAAGTTGAGCCTCGTCTAAAACTCGAGACCTGTTTTCGAAGGCGGCGTGTTTAGCTGTTTCGTCCATATGTGGGAAGCTTGGGTCTGTGATATCGTCCGGCGTAAGATCGACGCCGTCAACAATAACTTTAAATAATTTTCTCTTCTCTAAGAAAGATGGTATTTTAATTCTGCTCGATCGAGATTCGATACTACTGCGATTCAGTTGCAAATGATCAAAAGTTGAAGCTGACAGAAAGAGTGATTGGTCTGGCCCCAGGCAGGAACGATTAACCAGTTCCGATGGTGATTTTGTATCCGCCATTTCTTCGTAAATTTAATAAAATGCTTAAAACACAAAGCTCAAAGCCTTTTCCATTACTAATTAATATAATTCAAAGTAATGAATGAATCTATGTTGAACGTCAATGTATCTAGTGACAGTATTTTTGTAAGGTATTTACTTTTTTTATTTTATTGAATAAAAAGTATTTTAATGCTATCCTCATTACTGTGTAAAACCGAAAAAGGAAAGACAGGGGTGGCGGGTTCGATTTCGGCTCAATGCAAATATGCAGTGCAATTTTAAAATAATAGGTCTTTACCTATGAAATTGCCGTTTTGTATGCAATAAGTGAAAGTACTTATTTTTTCAAACTTTTTTATTTCTGTTATTCGAAGTAATCACCCATGCAATCGACGCATCTTTGCCAACGCATTGGCAGTTTATTGATGCCCTTGTAAAAATCAGCTGGACGGGAGGCAGCAAACTCTTCAAAGGCATTTTGTACTGCCTCTCGGGAATTGAAATTTTTACCCACTAAAAAGTTGTCTAAATTTTAGAAAAAGTAATAGTCGGTAGGTGCAAGGTCTGGTGAGTATGGCGGATGAAGGAGAGCTTCCAACCCCAACTCTTGCAGCTTGGAGACTGTCTGTTGCGCAGTATGGGGTCGTGCGTTGTCGTGAAGCAGCTACAACCATGCAAACGATTAGTGCTAGAAAGATGAAACTTTGCATGGATATGTGTATTTAGGACGTCGACAAAGTGCTAAACTAAAATTTAAAAATATCTTTTTAGGGGTACCTCTTCTACACGGAAAGTTGGCATGACTTTTTTTTCTCTCTTTAACTCCATAGTGTAGTGTAGATAGGGTATCATTAGATAGGTCTTTTAAAACATTGATCAGTTGCTAAGACGATTTTTTAAATTTATTTCAGAAGTTATAGAGACCTAACTAGTAAAATGTGCTTGCTTGGAAAACTTCGTACAAAAATAACGAAATAATAAGTAAACATGTAAAATATAAAAAAAACAATCATAACAAATGGATGACTACGGACCTGACTCGGCCGGATTTTTAACCGACTTCCAAAAAGGAGGAGGTTCTATGTTCCACTGTATGTATTTTTTTTTTTTTTTTATGTATGTTCAGCGATTACTCCGACAGTTGTGGACCGATTTTGAATTTTTTTTTTGTATTCGAAAGGGTATGCTTCCGAGGTGGTCCCATTGCCAGCATATCAGGATCTGGTGATGGGATCCCGGAGAAATCGAGGGAAACCCTCACTTTTTATAGGCACATACTATGTTTTTCGTATATTTTCTGAAGTTACACCGGTATTTGCGTCTGGTAGTCATAATTTTATGATGATGAGCTGATGATGTAAGGTACAACTCCTTAACGGTTAGGAGTTGGAGGATAAATATTTAAATATCATATGTATATGTGTTACCTTTACTCGTATTCTTTCAAATTATTTAGGTAAGCTGATTCTGGAAGGTGGAAGGTACAACTCCTCAACGGTTAGGAGTTGGAGAATAATTCTTTCCATTTCATACGTATCTAAAGACCTTCAGTCGTATACTTTCAAGTTATTTAGGTGAACTGGTGATAGAAGGTTAAACTCTTCAACAGTTAGGGATTAGAGGATGATTTTAATATTACACATACGTATAGACCTTAATTTGTATTCTTGATGATGAAATTTGATGAAATAGTTCAACTTACTACTTACCTACTATTGTTTGCACTAAAAACTGAAAAATAAAAACTTTTTATATAAAAAAAACCGACTTCCAAAAAACATCCAACGAAAACTCTCTGCCAAAAAAACACTTAAAAGCGTAAAATAAACTGGTTCTTCATAAATTGCCTATACCTAATTCTTTATTCATTTAAATAGTAGTATTATAATGTGTGCTAGGTACCTAAAATCTGTTTGAAGTCGGTGCTAAGCCAAAAATAATACAAACGAACAATTACAAAAATCTAAGCAATAGTCACTTGGCACCGACTTCAAACAGATTCTAGGTACCTAGCACACATTATAATACTACTATTTAAATGAATAAAGAATTAGGTATAGGCAATTTATGAAGAACCAGTTTATTTTACGCTTTTAAGTGTTTTTTTGGCAGAGAGTTTTCGTTGGATGTTTTTGGAAGTCGTTTTTTTTTTTTATAAAAAGTTTTTTTCATAATAGTTATTTATCTATACATCTATCTATATCTATACAAATAAATAAAATCGGATTGTCTGTTGATTAAAACACTATTAAAATATATTTAAAATTATTATTTATTTTAATATATTTTTATTATTTTATTTTAATATATTTATAATATATTAAAATAAAATATTGAAAAAAAAACTTTTTATTAAATAGGTACATATATGTATTTATAATTTTTGTCTATCTGTCGGTCTGCCTGTCTGTTTGCTCCGGCTTATCTCTGGAACGGCTGTTCGATTTTGTGGAGACTTTCACTGGCAGATAGTTGATGATATAAGGAGTAACGTAAGCTACTTTTTCAGGGTTCCGTGCCAAAGGCAAAAAACGGAACCCTTATAGATTCGTCATGTCTGTCTGTCCGTGCGTATGTCACAGTCACTTTTTTCAGAAGCTATAATGTTGAAACTTGGTACTTAAGTAGATGTATTCTGTGAACCGCATTAAGATTTTCACACAAAAATAGAAAAAAAAACCAATAAATTTTGGGAGTCCCCATATTTAGAACTCAATTTTTTTTTCATCAAACCCATACGTATCTATGGATAGGTCTTCAAAAATGATTATTGAGTTTTCTAATATCATTTTTTTCTAAACTGAATAGTTTGCGCGAGAGACACTTCCAAAGTTAAGTGGCCGAGGATCGAACTAAGTGGCGTGCAATTGGAGAGGCCTATGTCCAGCAGTGGACTGCGGTAGGCTGAAGATGAAGATGATACATATTATACATAGAAAACACCTAAACTCCGAAACAAATATTTGCAGATGGTCATACAAACATTTGGTCCGACCCGGGAATCGAACCCGAGACCTCAAGCACAGCAGTCGCATATGCTACCACTGCGCCACAAAGGCAGTCGAAATATGATGTAATAACCATGCAAACTTCCACCGAAAATTGGTTTGAACGAAATCTAGTAAGTAACTGCAATTTACCTTTCATTCAATCAACACAAATATAAAAATAAAAATTATTAAGTATGGTATTTGCTGCCGCACTTGGCCGCTTTTCAGACTAGCTTTGCCACATTCAGTCAAAAAAGTATCGGGAATGGATGATTTGTTTATGGTACCAAATTCAATTTTTGTTTTTTTTTTGTTGTTGTTAGATTGGCACAACTGTTTTCCATTTTGGCGCGGAGTTTGAGTTGCATCTGTTATTTATATTAAACTAGCAACCTGCCCCAACTTCGCACGGGCTCTTTACGAAAAATATAATATAGCCTATGTTATCCCGAGAAGATGTGCGGCTTAATTTTTCCCGACGTCTTCAGCAAATATCGTTATATTTTTGCCAATATACTTAAAAAATTAATAATTTACGAAAACCTTCCTCAAGAATCACTCTATCTATTAGTAAAAACCGCATCAATATCCGTGGAGTAGGTTTTTTAGTTTATCGCGAACAGACAGACAGACAGACACGGCGGAGGACTTTGTTTTATAATATGTAGTGATACAGGCACAGCGCTGTTTTAGGTATATCATGTCTAGTGTATATTGCGAATTTTATTATGGACAAAAGCATAGAACAAAGTAACAGTTTGTCTTAAATTTTTCATCGCTAATGGAATTTCGTGTCGGAGTCACTGAAAATGTTACAGAAGGCTGACGCGGTGAATCGACTTCATCAAAAACACGTGCTTATGAGTGGTACAAAGCTTTAAAATGCGGTTGTTACGTGATGGAAGATTTGCCTCGGTCTGGTAAGCCATCAACGTCTGCAACTGAAGTTAACATCGCAATAGTGAAGGAAATAGTGACTGAAAACCCTTATTCAACTTTGAGAGAGATAGCCGCTGAACTTTCTTTATCTCACGAGTCGATTCGTACCATTTTAAATAATCACTTGGGTATGAAACATGGTACCGCTCGGCTATTCCCAAAAGACTTGAATTTTCTCCAAAAACTCAATCGCATGAGTGTCGCTGAGGACATGCGTAGGACAGGACATAGAACCAGTCAATTCCGACCCAACATTCAAGAAACGCGTTGTTACTGGTGACGAGACGTAGGTTTACGAGTTTGACATGCAAACTAGTCAACAAGTTTTGGAGAGGCGCCTTCCAACTGAACCGAAACCGAAAAAACCACGCCTAAGTCGATCAAAAGTCAAAGTCATGTTGACTGTTTTCTTTAACTCTCTATAATTGTGTATTATTATTATTGATCTTTTCCCGATACTTTCTTGACAGAGTGTTAATAGCATTTATTTAAAAAAATAAAAGCGATTATTTTAATATTACCAAAAGACACTTCAATTTTATTTATTTGTATATTTGGATAGATTTGATATTCCAGTTTTCGAAAAAGGTTAATGACTATTTAAAGTAAGGCATCAAACATCTAGTAGCAATATAGATTATGATAGTTGATAGTACATTTCTAGTACTACAATCGTATACGGGTTCCGCAGAGCATATCGCACGCGAGTGCAGCGTTGTGCTTTGCCAAGCGTGATTCCGCTCGTTCGTTTCGCTTTATCTCTACGGTCTTGATAATTCGCCCTCCGTCACACTGTTGTTTTATATCATTACTTTAGTTGTTCTTGATTGTTATAATGAGTTATGTTACACTCATAGCCAAAATAGATTTTCATCTATTTTGGCTTCACACACAATCATGCCGGGTTTTAAATTTCAGCTCAATCTGTGTAGAACTTTATGTTATGAGTAAAGTATAGACATAGCTTATGTTGTCATGTCCCAACGATGGTTGGTGGCAGAAAAGAAGCTGTCTAACATTTTGCGTTGGCCCAAAAAAAAGGAAATTGTATATGAAAATGATAAAATCAAAAAGCTTTTATTTAAAGTAGACCTTTTCAGGCACTTTTGAAAAGTTACATTAAGAGCCCCCGCAGACTACAGACTTTAAATCGGCCGATAGTTTAATCGGGCTGTTAATCAGTGTCTTAGAGCATTGTGGTTTAATGCTCTAAGATCAGTATGAAAAGTATGCTCAAAGTAGTAGAGCCACGCTGATTTCAGCATGGTTGGGCCGGCTCGACCGGGGCGGCACTCCTCGCACAGAAGATCAACGTAAAAGGCAGCGTTCGTGCTGTGTCGTGTTTCGTTGGTGAGTGCGAGACCGAAGGCCCAATGATGCAGAAGCATCACTAGGCCGCCATGCTGTGGGTCACCATGCTGCAATGTCTGCATTCGCAATGAGTATGGTGACCACCACTCTTAGATTCTGCTTATGCTTTCCATCAGGCAGAGTAGAGTCATTTTGGCAGGGCTATACATAGAACAAAATGTATGACAGTGCGCACACTACACGGATTTGGTATCGGGCAACAAATAAGCCAAAAGCCAACCCGATCAAACTATCGGCCGACTCAAAAGTTTGTAGTCTGCGGGACCTCTAATCACTCTAGTTGCGCGGGTTCGAAATGTCATTCCTATGGCGAAGAACCGGCAAGAATCTCCATAAGTGACTCCTTTAATTAGCAATTTTTTTTACAAAAAAAAAAACAATTTCAAGAACTGGACCAAAATCAAGTGCGACCACACGGGAAGCACCAGCTTTGAAATAAAAAAAATCATCAAAATCGGTTCACCCAGTCGAAGGTTCTGAGGTAACAAACAAAAAAAAACAGTCGAATTGAGAACCACCTCCTTTTTAGAAGTCGGTTAAAAATATAAATTTACAATTTACAACTATTATACTTCTTATTAACCGACTTCAAAAAAAGGAGGAGGTTTCTCAATTCGACCGTTTTTTTTTTTTTTTTATATGTGTGTTCGGGGATAACTTCGTCGTTTATGAACCGATTTTGATGATTCTTTTTTTAATGGAAAGGAAATATCCCAAGGGTGGTACTATGATAAGGACACTAAGAACTGATGACGGCATCCAAGAGAAATCGAGTCAAACCTTGAAGTCGGTTTTTATTTTGTTAAATTTTTTTAGTCCGGTCAATTTAGACATAACAATGTAGTAAAAAAAAAAAAAAAAAATCCCACAGAGCCAAATATTGGTAGAGAGCTGGGGTTTATCATTATAAATAAAGTTTTAAAAATCCCCATCGATCCCATGTGTGCTACAAAAGTTATTCGGGGTCAAAGGTCAAAATTTGAGGTTTTTTGGAATTTTCTCGAAAACGGTAAGTTTTATCAACAAAAAAACTTAGACAAAGTTGTAGATCTTAAAATTCTCTACAAAAATAGTCTTAATGAGTTTTTTCGCGATTCTAAGAGTCACATTATACATAATACGCACACATTTCCACGCCACCTGTGAGGTAGTGTACTCGGCGCATTTTATTACCGTAGTTTCCCCTGTAGGCCTACTCCACTAACTGTCATGATGCAATTTTAGGATAATTTAAGGGAACAATACCCGTCAAGTTTTAGATATTACCTTTTTATTGATATTTGTTCATTCCTCTCGCCAATGCAGCGATCACCTTGTGACGTTTGAAATACCCATAGGCCCATGTTATAAGCATACAATCACTAAACAAGTCCCCACTGGCAAGAGAAATGAACCACGGCTGTGTCACCGTGTTCTTAATCTAAACTAAAATCATCAAGCACTTACTGGAGTTGTGTGGCTTCCTTGTTCTCGGCGTTCCAAGAGATCTCTTGGGTAGTTCCTCTCTGCTTTGTCTTGGTACGTTCACACAAACATGCTCCAAAGTGCTGTATATCTTTCAAGGTATTCGAATTACAATAAACTCGTATTAGCTATCACGGATCACGCCCTTGCTATTGATTATTGGGTTAACTATTGTTGCGATTTCTTTAGATATTATAATCAGATCTTGAAGGTCTGCTTCAACAGTCACGTCTTCTTCGATTTCTTCTTCTTCTTGCTGGATGTTCATAAGTTGTTCAAATATGGCTGAGTCATTGGTATCTTCATTAAAATCACAGGAATTTTCCTCTATTGTACTCAACTGGATATTTAAGCAAGACTGACCTTAGTACACTACCTCACTGGTGGCGTGGAAATATGTGCATATCATGTATGATATGAATCTTAGAATCGCGATATCTCAGGAATGGTAACTCTTAGGAAAAATCATAAAGACCACTTTTGTAGAGAATTTTAAGATCTACAACTTTATCTTAGTTTTCTTTTTGATAAAACTTACCATTTTCGAGAAAAATCCAAAAAAACCTCAAATTTTGACCTTTGACCTCGAATAACTTTTGTAGCACACAAATGTCTATATTGACCAGACTAATTACGAGTAAATACTGTTTTTCTATACATATGCAAAATACAAAATCATTAGGTATCTTCATCTTCTTGGCCTTTATTATTCCCAAGAATATTTGGGGTCGGCTACTACGTACTACTGTACTACGAGTATACGAGACATAAAATAGTAACTTAATTATTTTTTCTAAATTCCGAATAAAAAAGTATTTTGAATTAAAATGATTTAACTGTAATTGTATACAGTTTTAGAGCTTGCGTAATATTTTGTTGGTCTATTAATTTAAGATCACGCTTCTGTTATATAATATGTTACGTAATGCAATCGTTTTAAATTAGCTTCAAATTCAACGTAACACAGTAGTAGGATAGTAATTTAATTTGTAGACATTATTAAACGGTATCGGTAGCTGCCCTCCTAGCCAAGTTGGAATTCTACAAACGTAGCCTACTAGAAAACTAACAAAATGGGGAACTACCTCGGTAGTGCAGTGGTAGCCTATGCGACTGCTGTGCTTGAGGTCTCGGGCTCGATTACCGTGTCGGACCAAATGTTTGAATGATCTACAAATATCGGAGTTTGAGTGTTTTCTATGTATGTTTAATATGCATGTATTTACAAAAAAAGTATATATGTAGTTCTATCAGTTGTCTAGTACCCATAACACAAACTCTGCCTTAAAATGTTGCCACATTGGATGGTCATATATTTTAGGTGCGTTTTAAGTAAATTGCAAGAACTTTAAGTTACTCAGGGGCCCTAAAGCATTTCATATTTTTTTTCGTAAATTTATGATTTCAAGCAGAGAAATATTATTTTGAAACTGGAAATTTGAACTTTAAAATTGACCTTAAGCTAGTGTTTTTAGTTAATAACTAAGGGTGTTGTTGTAGATGTGTGTGTTTTTTACTCTATATTATGTAAGTATACGTTCAAGATACTTTGTTAGAAAAATATGCCCATAAAGGAATGGAACCATTTTAATTAAGAAAAACGGTCAAGTAAAACAGCATAAGCATCACTAGGCCGCCATGGTGTGAGTTACCATGCTGCATTGTTGCATTGTCTGCATTCGCAATGAGTATGGTGACCACGACTCTTGGATTCTGCTTATGCTTTCATGCCATCAGGCAGAGTAGAGTCATTTTGGCAGGGCCAAACATAAATAAAGATATCTTGAATGCGTTTACTAAAAGACATTGACCGTCTAATTGCTAAAGAATGGCAGTCCTAAGCAAGACAAAGGCGAGTGGGTAGGTCAAAGCCTTTCCGCAATCAATGGTTAGTCACCGATGTTTGCAAAGGAGCGCACCTATACGGCCTATACCATATCAGGAGGGCGTGCATTAAAATGTAAGTTTATCCACCCCGCGACGCTACCGGTGCGTGCTCAGCCGACCGTGACACCTACTCGGTGTTCAGCATTAGTGTCGCGGGCGCGTGCCGGGACACTACATAACACCTGCCTGGAGCCCTCGACAAACAAGAGGTAGCAGGAACAAACAGGAAGAGAACGACAGTCAAACAGAGTGGTCCAAAATGAAAAGGATCTTCCATAAACTAAGAGAGAGTGAGTATGAACATTTCTGTTCTCGTATCTTGCGATATAAATGTTTTTGTATGTAAATTAGATCGTTATTGATGTTTCCGGTGATTCAGTTGCATTTAATTTGCGACCCCTTTTATTTTGCTGCGTAATTTTTTTGTTTTTCTAATTAGATTCAAGTTTTTTATTAAAAACGTGTTTAATTTATAAGCCATTAATAATTTATTAACAACTTAAATGTAGGCCACTACGACGGCGAATAATATGGCTGGTGATACTATATCAGACATTAGCTTTTGCCCGCGGCTCCGCCCACGTTGTATGTCGGTTATCGCGGTAAAGAGTCGGCTATGTCCTCCTTCAACAATCAATGTATCTCTATGCTGAATTTCATTTAAATCAGTCCAGTGGTTTAGCCGTGACAGACAGACAGAGTTACTTTATAGATAGTCCACTTTGTCCAGTTCAGTCAAAATAATATAGGAGTTAGGACCAACAAGTTCTAAGAAGTAATCAGTATATCGGGTTCTAAATTATACTCGCTTGATCAAGTAGCGCGCAAATTAATCGTCTTCATGGCTAGTTTCCGATGGTCGTCAACAACAAAAGCATTACGGAGCTAAATAGCACCATCAGGTATCAGATAGTAGAGCGCAGGTTAATTTCTACTCACCGCCTACCTTTCGTCGAAGCATGCGTCGATGAGAGCATGCGTGCGCGCATCGATACACACTGTATCGTAATTGCATCTCCATACAAGAATGTAATAATAAATTTCTCTGCAGCCGTGGCATATGGATATTTGGACCATGTAAAAACTATCAGAATAAATTGCCCCAGTTAATCTTTCAATTATTTTGTAAGCTTGTGAAGGTACGACGAGATCCTTCGTGTTCTTTAATAGACGTAAGTTTAAAGCGCTCAAAAATGTTTCTGTGCACTTTTCAACAATTAACTTTAGTACCTACCTCGGTCAATTTGGACGTCATGAACGAAAAATACGTTTAAACATAATTCACGAAAGTAGGTGAGATCGTGTTGCAGAGTGATTGCAGTTTCAAAATTGTTCCGCTGGGCCGTCACCGCGATAGGACGAATGTCCACGAGAGGCGCGGGCGAGGGTCGAAAGGTCGTGAGCGCAGACGCGCTCCGCCCCCCTAATTGCCGCGCCCCACGCAAATAAATAATTTTTATCCACTGCGTCGAGATCACGCTCCTTCTTGACCTTAAATTATTGTACGTAGAGGTCTTTTTTGTGAATTTTAATCGCCAGTGTTGTTGGAATTCCATGTCGATACCGAAAAGCAGCCGAGCGATGATTGAGCTTCATGATACCATCACTACATCGAATTGTTAATTCTACGTTTGGTACTGGATATAGATGTAATAATTTAACGTTTTGCGGCTAAAGAATATCTTGTTACAGAAAATGGTTTCAAAGAAAATATTAAAGCATCTTTGGGTAAAGATAGAAAGTACCAAAGTACTTATCATTTTACTAACCAGTATTTTGGAGCTGTAAAACAAATGACGAGATCATTTGAAGAAATGACCGAGCACAGCGTCTGAACTCTTCAACATTACGTCTAAACAAATGACGTTCTCTGTAAAGACAAATGATTGAAGATTTTGTAATCCGAGATCGCAGCGTGGCCAATGAGTTAGATTGAAGGCGAAGGGCTGTCCCTTTTTACTGGAGTAGGTACGTCACGACGTCCAAATGGCTAGGTTTGACACCGTACGTCGGAAACATGTTGCTTTCGGTTCAAGCTCCACGATAAAACTGCAGTGACATAATTAATGAACTGAAACTTAGTTCATATACAGCGAAAACGTTACTGTATAACATAATCTGATATTCTTTACTTTAATGATAAATGACATGTTATGTCTTGAAGGAATTGGCGAATGTTGCCGATTTTCCAAATACTTACTTAGGTAATAGTTGTTTTGCATGGCTTTAGTATAGTCTTTTTGTGCTTTTCTATATCCTCGGGGTAATATTAATTATCATTAATTCGTTTCAAAACATCTAATTAATACATGGACCAAAAACGAATTTACAAAATCTAGATCACAATTATTTCACAATCTAGACTCTGGCGTAACAACTGTAACTGAGGTGTTGACTTCTTTTACTTCTAGTAAGTCTAAAAACATTTATTTATTTTATTATGTAATTACATGAATATTATTCTAATCATGAATATGATTAGAATAATATTCATGTAATTACATAATAAAATAAATAATGTTTAAGTAACTACTTAAACACAAACAGCCATTAAATACATTACCGGAACTACTGCAGTATAAATTATACCAAATTTACGTACCTTATTCACAAATCACCAAAGCCAATTGCATCTGTATGTTGACTACCATGAACTATATAGTAAAAAACGTAATAAAGGCACATCATTACGTTTCTACTATGAAAAGATGTCACCAATCATTGCCATCGTCTGAACCCAACGGGTGTTCGAAACGAAACACTAGCTTGCAACTGTGATTACTTATTCGTCATACTGTGTTTTGCTGGTATTGCGACATTAGGAAAGCGTTCCACTAACCTCGCCACTTTCTATTGTAAGTTCACTATTATTTGGCTAATCTCAATAACCATTAATATAAAAACTTCAGATCAGGAGTCTTACTTTCTTCCGCAAAACCAGTTTGGCAGACGACGAAATCTACGTTAAAGATGAACGGCATGCCAAAACCGTGTTATTGTTTATCTATTTAATTCAAGAAATAATAATTCGATGTTAAATAAAATTATTCACATGTATAGATAACTGTTTTCTGTATTCTTTCTGACATAACTTTGAATCGAATCGAAATCAACTGCCTGGTTGGTCTCGCGGTTGGCGTGTGCGACTGCTGATCATGAGGTTTCGGGTTCGATTCCCGGGTCGGACCAAATGTTTGTATGATCTACAAATATTTGTTTCGGAGTTTGGGTGTTTTCTATGTATAATATGTATGTATTTACAAAAAAAAAAGTATATATGTATTTGTATCAGTTGTCTAGTACCCATAACACAAGCTCTGCTTAGCTTGGGACTAGATGGCTTTGTGTGTTAAATGTCCGAAATATTTATTTATTTTATTTATCTATTTACAAAAAAAAAAGTATATATGTATTTGTATCAGTTGTCTAGTACCCATAACATAAGCTCTGCTTAGCTTGGGACTAGATGGCGTTGTGTGTTAGATGTCCGAAATATTTATTTATTTAAATCAATTATCTACAATATTCGTGTGCATATTTCGTAGGGAGAATATCGAGGATATATGGGGTTATTAAAGGATGCACACAATGCGTTATTCGTGCAGGTGTTTCTACGTTATGTTGTTAGGGTCGTCACCTTTTCGTTTTTCGTTTTTAAGACATTTCGATATCTATGCTACCTATGGAAAAAAAAGAAAAACTCGAATTATTTCTTATTCTTTAATTTTCTATAGACCTCCTAGCAATAATAATTTCAGCAATTTAAATGTGAATGCCATACTTATTTTAAATATTGTTGGTGGCCCTAATGTGGGCAGCGAGCGACGAGCGCTGGACGTAGTAATGCGCCCGCGCAGCAATTTTGCCTTTTCGCCGATTGTGGCGTGCAATGCGATGTAGTGCATAGGGGAGGTACTGGCTGCATAATCATTATTCACTAATTACTTTTTTAAAAGCAAATTATCATTTCTTGAATTACCTAATGAGTATGTTTCTTTCTTGCGTGTGTCAATAGGGTTGGTATTCTTGGTAGTTTTTAATATTTTTGCATAACTACAGGTTTATTTCAGCAGTGTTGGCTACTCGCTACACGGTAGATAATTCAAGCCTAAGCGCGTACTCACTCGGTCACTCCAGTTTCGACCTTCGAGAAGACCACTCGCCCTTTCAATTTCCTTGCTATTATAATTTTGTCAATACCATATCTTCTCCAAAAATTTATATCTTTTTTTTACAATTCCAAGTCTAGTATAATGTTGATGGCAGCGAAAAGGATTTTTAAGAAATCTTTGGCTCACTTGTAACAAACTCGGTTTAAAACGAATGACTTCCACACTATCAAATCCCGATATTATCTTTTTCCTAATACAATAACTGTACTAATACAATATAATAATACAATACATACTTAATAAAATATAGTACACCATGAAATTATAGTTACAGGTCAATATGAGAAATAATAGGTAGGTATATATAATCGATGCTAACCAATTACCTACCACACGAAATGATTGCGTCACCACATAAATAAATATGTATTATATAAACTTAATTTCTAATGTAATACTTTCACTAGATTCTAAGTCAAATTCTAGGCGTTGCTCGGTATTATGTTTACGATATATTTTTATTAAAAGTACTAGCTGACCCGGCGAACTTCGTACCGCCACATTTACGTATCTGTCTCAACTTCCCACAGGTAGTGTACAGTCGCGAAAAAAAAAGACTGCCCGTTATTTAGATTTTTTTTCTTTCTAGCAAAAAAAGAATGAATAAAATCTGACTATGTATTATTGAATTACAACTAAGTACCTACATATTTTGTCTTTCATCCCCTCTCTCCAGGAAACCGTGATGAATTTCGGGATAAAAAGTATCCTATGTCCTACCTCGTAGTATGAACTCAAATCATGCCAAGTTTCATTTGAATCCATTCAACAGTTTCGGCGTGATGCGCGGCAAAGATAGATACAGACAGACAGACAGACGGACAGACAGACAACAATGAAAAAAATTACAGTTTTGGCTTCAGTAACGATAATAGAGAGCCCTCCAAAAAAGATTTTCGAAATATCTTTAATGTACAGAATTGGACCTGTTACATTTTTATTATAAGTATAGATAAAAGTAGATAGATAATGGTCGTCCAGTGGTCATTTAATTTGGCCAATTCGACCATCATCATCTTTCTAGCCTTTGTAGTGTTGTATATTGACTGTACCTTTTATTATGCAGCTGAGCGGAATTGTTTGTCACCACAAATAAAAGTCTCACACAGTTGTTCTGATTGCATATTATCTCTACACATGAACACTAGGTTTACAAGTTTCTTTCAAGTAACAGTTTAACGGCATATATTAATTTCACAACACAGGTTAAAATATTGTTGTTGATATCTCGTCGGTAAAGATCTCACTGCCCGAGCGCACCGACACCGATCTACCCTCGGTTACAAAATCACATCGATGTACACCCTAGGCAAGAGGTTTGACTTTATGTTGATTTGATTTAATTTAAATTATTTATTTTATACAAACAAAATTTTGGATTTACAGAAAACTAAGTAGTACTAACAAATGTATGGTATACCTACTAGCTGTGCCCGCGACTTCGTTCGCGCGTGCTTAGATTCAAATTCAAATCTTTTTTCTCATTCCATCTTCCAATCATTTTTCTGAATTTATAGAGAAACAAAACAAAGTTATTTTAAGAAAATCTGTGTGTACGTGTGTGTTTGTAATATAAGAAAATTAATTACAGAATTTCTTCATAAACAATATTACTTGTTTTTTCATTTGTGTCAGTGAGTATAGACAGGCTTTGCGCACTGCTTACACGTGACAAAGCTACATAAAGCTGGCCATGAGAGAAATAGGACTTTCGCCGATCTACACCAACACGAATCATAGTCTGTCCCTGGGCTAAACTCACACTTAATGGGAACTGCACACGTTTAAATCTATACGGATAGATTTTTGGGATGAGCGGTATTTGTGGAATGCAAACACGCTGTCCTGCACCACATCCAGTCAACATTTGTGACTCTATCACGTTACGTTGGAGCGATATAACTTTTAAATGTATTGTGTGCTGTTACACAATTTTGGTGGACTCAATTTTTTCATTAAAATTAAGGGCACTCCAACTTTTAATTTGATAATATTATGTGAGGGAAGACCAGTTGCGGGACAAAGAATTTAAAAAACTCAACTGGATACGTCATAGCTTCATCTTGGTCGACAACCGGTAATATCAGTGTACTCAACTTGTGACCCTTAAACTTGCTCCAAAATAATATTATTTATTTCTATCACTTCTTGGTTTCGAGGTGATAAAGTGCTCGCTCACAAAACCAAGAATCTTCCTGAGTTGTGATATTAGTAAGATTTCCATAAACTGATAATATGAGTCATTCAAGTGAAGCTACAACCTCGCATAAATCGTCTCGCAGTGAGATCAGCCCTTCTTCTTTCTGATATCTACCGTCACCTACATATTTGAAAAGCAAATCGGAAAAATATTTGGCGTTTTGGTTTCCTCCTCTGCGCACTCTTATATTAACAGTCAGTTTTAATTTTGAAATATAAGGCCAAAGGGTTAAACTCTTGAGACACGCATTTATTTTGTCAGTTCGGGTCCCCCGTGGTATTACGGGTGGAGTGAGCCTAAAATCACCACAAAACAAAACTGTAATTCCACCGATGGCCCGATCACTTTGGCGAATGTCCCTCAACATCCTGTCTACATCCTCAACTGCCTTGCGATGTGCCACTATACACTCATCCCATGCAATTAAATGACAGTCACGTAGAACTCTCGCTTTGTCACTATTTTGAGACACATCACAAACAGGTTGTTCTGTTAATTCTAATTGTAAGGCAATTTTAAAATATCGTGTGTGTAGTTTTATCACCAGGCAACAGTGTCAGAGGATGCAACAGCAAGTGCTATTTTACCATCTGGTCGTAATTGTGCGAGAATAACTTTTGTGAGAAATTTTTTCTCAGTGCCTCTAGAAAAAGCATTTCACCCAAAGAATTATTAGCACTGTTACAAACACGATGGGAAATACTCCTTTGTTTGTCCTTTAGAGTCGGAATACCATCGCGAAGAGTATGTAAAAGCTTCTTAGAATCGTAATTACTTTCAGCTGAGTACTCCCGATTACTACACTCTTCGTTAGAAATGGCTTCGGGTAACCCATATTAAGATTAAGAAATTCCACCAATAGGCAAAACCATGTCTTAGATTTCATTTAAACAGCGATCAGAAATAATTTCCCGTTGTTGATGGTTCAATTCGCTCATAGAAATATTTCGATGCATATCGCGAATGTGATCTTCGGTTAAGTTGTTTTGGTATTTTTGTCATAATTCGACAGCATCTGAAAGTCACTGACGTATGCCTCATTGAGAGCGTCATCCCAATGTTGGTTGTCATCCAGCAGATGTCGTGCTCGGCAAGCAGCTTGAAACGATGGGTGTTGCGGGTCATCGACTTTTTCAAAGCTTCGAATAAAGTAGGCCATTGGATATCGATAACACTCGGCATTGCTTGGGTGCACTGTTGTACTCTTCTGATCACGTGTTTTTTTTTAAACTTCAGGAACACCCTCTACTGGAGTGCCTCTTTTTCTACGGTTAAATCTTCCTTGTTGTATATAAAGTACGCTGGCGCTTCATCACAGAGCAAAGTGTTGGTTAAATCATCAGTCTAACATAACACAGAAGACATAGAATGCCAATAAAGTGATCTGTCGAGGATTTCCTAATCGCTTAATCGCATATTCAAATATATTCGCTGGCCTCCTTCCAGGTTAAATCGAAATGCGTCACAGGTGGTGGTCTTTCGTTGATAGGGAAACTGAGTATACGCCACACAGCTTTGGATGAACTTATGTAGCGCCCAGACTGAAATCTTGTTACTTAGTCACATTCATTTCGTAAAGCAATAGTATGGAGAGTATGGTAATACCCATCTATTATTATCAACCATCGTCGGATTTTGGCCACGTAATCTCATTTCTGCAGCAAATACTGCTTGTTGCTGAGAACGTCGGCGTCGGCGGTACTTGGGGTAGACATTCTCGCCTGTTATAGTTTGCTGAATCAACGCTTTTGGGTACCGTTTCATACACTGACTGTTCTGCATGCACGGAGCGTTGGTATTTAATCACAGCATGGGCCATGAACTATTTTCTCCTATAGATATGTTTTATTACACTTTGACAGGTAGTCAATAGATGGCGCTGGCTTTAAACTCTAGACCCGATATTTAAGTTATTCTATGGCAAAGAGACGTTGATTAACACAACGCATGCGCCTGTCCAGTAGTATTTGCGTGAAAGCCGAACAACAGACAGACAGACAAAAATGTATATCTTATATTCCGATCTTCAAAATAAATTATAGTCTATATGTTGCCGAGAATTGATAGCTATATAATAAAAAAAGTTTCATTACAATCCGTTCAGTATTTTTGCGTGAAAGCCGGACAATAGACAGACAGACAAAAAATTAAAAATATTTTTTTTGGCTTGTGTGGCTAGTATGAATACCCCTAGTTGTATTTTTTTTTATTCAATGTAAGTACAGAATTGAACTCTTCTACAGTTTTATTATATGTATAGATAGATATTATTGTAGAGTTTCATTAAAATCCATTCAGTAGTTTTTACGTGAAAGAGTAACAAACATCCATCCATCCATACTTACAAACTTTCGCGTTTAGATTATTAGTAGAATATTTAAGTCTTCAATGAAAAAGTGAAATATTTTTAATCAGTTTGACAGATTTGTTTATTCGTTGTCAAGACGCCCAGCGTATTTAACGCGCATGCGTATGTCGAGTGAACCGCCAGACTTCTATACAACCGTTCATCCCCCCTTTAAACCCCCTTACAACCCTTTTTCGCATTAAAAAGTAGCCTATGTGTTATTCTGATGTATAAGCTATATTACTGTAAAGTTTCATCCAAATCCGTTCAGTAGTTTTTGCGTGAAAGAGTAACAAACATCCATCCATCTTCACATCCATACTTACAAACTTTCGCGTTTATAATATTAGTAGGATAGTAGGATTATAAAGGGTTTTAAACAAATTGAAATTTGACGATATTTTAAGGTATTAATAAAATGAATTTAAATGTTAATGTGCTAGACACAATACTCCCCCACCGAGACCTTTTTAAGGTCGATAGTAATTGGGAAAACGGACTATTCTCCCGCTTCTAGATCTTCTTGGAGCGTCCAGTGTGTCAGGAGTAGGTGTGGTGGTGTCCGTGAGGGTGATGATATCATCATTTCGAGTCATATGTGCTGGTTTGATTCGGTCGATCGTCACAGTCACATCCTTTCCTTGTACTTCTAATTTAAAGGTCTTAGGTCCTTTTTCGAGAACTTTGTAGGGTACGCAGTATGGCGACTGAAGCGAACCTCGTTCAGGACCCAACCGCAAGAACACATAATCCGATGTAAATATGTCTTTAGGTAAGTAGAAAGTCCTGTGATTATTGTCAGTACTCGTTTGTACTGGAGACAATCTGCTGACGTGATTGCGAAGACGACTGGCGAAATAGTGAGGTCTGAAGGTAGATCATGACGAGGTGTCATGAAAAATTCACCTGGTAAGCGCAGTAGTTCCCCATATACTAACTCCGCCGCTGAAGCTTTGGTGTCTTGTTTCCATGCACTCCTTATTCCCAAGAGTACTAAGGGAAGGATCTCTGACCAGTTTGAGTGGTTGTGGCACATGATTGCGGCCTTCAGTTGCCGATGCATCCTCTCCACAAGACCGTTAGCAGCTGGATGGTAAGCTGTGGTTGGATAGTGCTTAGCACCGATGAAACTTGCCATGGACCGAAATAGCTGTGACTCAAATTGCCTCCCGCGATCTGTGGTTATTTTAAGGGGGCAGCGGAAGCGAGCCAGCCAGCCCGACACGAAAGCGCGGGCACAGGTTTCCGCAGTGATGTCCGTTATTGGGTACACCTCACGCCAGCGAGTGAAGCGGTCAATGGCCGTAAGACAGTACCTGTATCCACATGAGACTGGTATAGGACCTATTAGGTCCAGGTGGACGTGTGAAAATCGTTGTGACGGGATAGTAAATGTAGCCAGAGGAGCACAGGTATGACGAGTAATTTTATTACGTTAGCAGTCTTCACATTCCTTGGCCCAGGCTCTGCAGTCTTTGCGTACGCCAGGCCAGACGAACCGTTGAGCGACCAACATGGCTGAAGCTGATCTGCCAGGATGACTCAGTCTGTGAAGACCGAGGAATATCTGCTTCCTGAACGCTGGTGTGACCTAAGGACGTAGATTCGTTATTGAGACGTCACAGTAAAGAGTTGCTTCCGGGGTGGCGACCTTCTGTAGCTTCAAGGAAGAACCGTTGGTAAGAAGGGCCTGCAATTCTGGATCCGTATCCTGATCTTTTGCGAGCTCCTTGTAATCAACGATGTTCATGATTGTTTCTACACGTGAAAGGCTATCCGCTACTATGTTGTCCTTCCCTGCAACATGACGGATGTCTGTTGTGAACTGTGCGATTTGCGGTTCTTGGCACGGGAAACTCTTGTATGGCTTTCACTTATTCTTCAAAAAGTTGTACAGTACACCGCTTGAAGATACGTGGTATCCGAGGAATGTGATGTCAGCAACGCCCCAGACGGGTAAATACGGTCTCCAGGTGTTCCAGGTGTGATTTGGAGAATATTAAAAGATCATCAATATATCTGAAAGTATAATCCAGGCCTTGCAATACTTCGTCTATAAAGCGCTGGAACGTTTACGCAGCATTCCTTAACCCGAAGGTCATGAATGGGAACTCAAAGAGTCCAAAAGGAGTGGTAATGGCTGTTTTTGGGATATCTTCTTCAGCGACTGCGATTTGATTATACGCCTTGACCAGGTCAATTTTGGAGAAGACCTTGACACCAAAGAGCTGGTAAGCGAAATCGTGTATGTGTCTTATAGGGTATTTATCCGGTATTGTTCTTGCATTCAGGCTGCGATAATCACCGCATGGACGCCAACCGTCATTCTTTTTTCTACACAGGTGAAGTGGAGACGCCTAGCAGCTCTGCGAACGACGAGCAGTGCCATTGGTGTGCATCTCTTCAAATTCTTTTCTAGCCACCTGGAGTCTATCTGGAGCTAGACGACGAGGACGTGCTGTAACTGCCGACGCACCACAACCTCGGACTGCCGACGCAGTCCGAGGTTGAGGCAAAGATCCATGTACCCATATGTATGTATGACTGTGTTATTGGCCGCAAACAATTCGTACTTCGTTATCGCGCGACGCTCCGGTATCGCTGATTTAGGGAAGACGCATAGGTCAGATCCTGTGTCCACAAGAAACTGTACCTTGGTGTTTTTGTCGGTGACGAAGACGCGGCCAGTGTGTTTGGGGCAGTCGTTAGCCACTACTGTCGGCTGCCGCTGGCGTTTCCCGCAGGTGAGTGTGAAGGCTGGAAGCTGCAGAGAGCCAAACACCGGTAAGCTCTGTTGCCGTATCTTGCATGATAATGACATATCCCTCTATTATTCGAATTCGAACGTGACCGACGACGAGACCTGGAGCGCGAGTGAGAGTGCGATAGCTGTGCTTTAAGTGATGCGACTTGTTTGGTAAGCTCTGCAACTTGTTTGGAAATCTCCGTCACCACATCATTATTTGCATTTATTTTTAATTATGCAACTTGTGTGGTGCGGGGTACACTAGGTACTAAATCGTACACACTATCAGCTAAATCACCGAGGCTTTGCAGTGGAGTTGTTTTCGGTGGAGTTGGTATCACTGTTTGCAAGTTATGAGGTAACCTGCCAGCCCACAGAGTACGAAGAAAATCATCTGGTTCCTTAGGTCCTGCAAGGTGTCGAAGAAATGCAGACGGTTTTCGATCTCCCAGCTCTTCATGAACGAGCAGCTATTGCACTCGCTGTTCCGCCGATGCCGACGTTTGATTAACTCCGATTTTAGGGTTTCATATTTTTCTGTGGCTGGCAGTGCAGTAATAATGTCCTTTACTTCAATAGCGTACTGGTCGTCAAGTTGTGCTATCACGTAGTTGCAATTTGGTTGCATCTACGGTGATTCCTGAAAGCGCAAAGTGCCCTTCAACTTGCGCGAACCAAACTTGAGGCTCTTCTGGCCAGAAAGGGGGTATTCTCACGCCCACTTTGAAGAGTTGCGATGAAGCTGGTTCTTGAGAACATCCTTGAGGGTTCCCTTGGACATTTCCCTTTTCAGGTGGTGCCATCGTGTTCAAACTTTTCGGGGTCACCAATGTAGTGTTGTATATTGACTGTACCTTTTATTATGCAGCTGAGCGGAATTGTTTGTCACCACAAATAAAAGTCTCACACAGTTGTTCTGATTGCATATTATCTCTACACATGAACACTAGGTTTACAAGTTTCTTTCAAGTAACAGTTTAACGGCATATATTAATTTCACAACACAGGTTAAAATATTATTGTTGATATCTCGTCGGTAAAGATCTCACTGCCCGAGCGCACCGACACCGATCTACCCTCGGTTACAAAATCATATCGATGTACACCCTAGGCAAGAGGTTTGACTTTATGTTGATTTGATTTAATTTAAATTATTTATTTTATACAAATAAAATTTTGGATTTATAGAAAACTAAGTAGTACTAACAAATGTATGGTATATTATAAAGGGTTTTAAACAAATTGAAATTTGACAACATTTTAAGGTATTAATAAAATGAATTTAAATGTTAGTGTGCTAGACACGCTACACCTTTATTATTCCCAAGATTATTTTGGGGTCGGCTACTAGTTCAACCAGTTTTACCTGAATACCAGTTTTTCCACGGAGCGACTGGCATCGGACCTCCGCATCCCTGAGGGCGAAATGAATTCTAAGGTCTAGTTGTCAGTATATTTGAGGGCACTGACTGCCCAAGTATATTTCGTTGCTAACGCTACATAATGTTCGGACGCGTTCCCACGATGCAATTATCGGTTACCTTCACTTACCCTTAATTTGTGCCTGCCCTCCTACCACTTCAACAATGATTCTGACGAGAATACACGAATTTCACTCACGGTCACGGACTCGAGAACTACGATTCACGAAGTATTTACTTCAGTATTTCGTAATAATAAGTTAAATGTGTGTACTATAAATAGTACCTGGATGACCGATGCTATTTTTTTGGTAAATTTCCTAAAAATGAATCCTATCTAGCATTCCTCACATTTCATCCCAAATATCTTCCGTTAATCTATTGGCTATTGTTCATCGTCAGAGTTTCCAAGGTTTTAGCTTCCATAGGTACCGTCCACACGTGCCTCTACAGAATTCCTTTAGATACAATAAGCAAAAGCCATGTCTAATATGAATTATTCAGACATGGGATCTATCACTCTTGTTTTCAGACTATTAATACCTGGATGAACGGGTTTTGCTCGGCGTTGTTTTTTTTTTGGGAAAATTTTCTAAAAATGAAATCTAGCTAGATGGATTTATCGCCCCCGACACTCCCTGCATACTAAATTTCATGAAAATAGTTGGGGCCGTTTCCGATATTATAAATATAATAAGAACGTTTAAAGGTATTAGATTAAAGGTAGGTAATTAATTGAAAATGATTAAAAAAAAACTTTTTAGACTCGTCCACGGCTGACCAATTTTTGTGATGTTTAATAGTTTTGGATTAACCTATCTCCACACTCAATATCAGAATTACGAAGCCATGTATTAACTAATTTTAACAATTCTCCAAAAAATTACTTATTATACGACTTGAAACGCAGGTGGAACTGCGTTAAATTACTACCAAAAATAAATTATAAGTTACCAAGAGAACCATTAAATTATTTAAGTTAATCATAGAATATTTGCTTATTATAAGAACGTATCTTCACTTTATATAAACATGACGTAAATAAGTATAAATTATAGAGATTTGGCACCTTTTTATAACGACTTATTACAAAGATTTTGGCGATAACATTAATATGTTAGGTTAACATCTAAGAGAGCGAAGGCGTTTCCTAAAAAATATTTCGTGGACGAATATAATGAGTTATCGATAATGATCTTCATAATAACATGTTTAAACTAATGGCTAGTTCGTATTGTATAGTTTATTATGTGAATTTTGAGTTATCGAACACGTTATAGGCAATTTCTTTTGAAAATAACGAACATTGTTACGAAGTAGTAATATTGTTGTGGAGATTTTAAAAAGGTACTTCGTAACTTATTAGAATGTTTTGTATTAGAAAATATCATATATCACATAGATTGTTTTGCTGATCTTGTTTTGAATTTTTTTTGACCACGGGGTTTCATTGTTAAAACAAATCGGATGTGTCCAAACTCAACCGATTTCCTTGTAACCCCTTAAAAGTTTTCTCGTCAACTTAACATTAAGTAGAATCTAAGTAGAAGATTCGAATTAAGTGCAGCAATTAGAAGAAGGTTAAAATTGTGTTCTCAGATTTTTTCCGATTTTTACTTAGTAACGTAAAAGTGAGTCTAATATAAAGTTTATTACAAAAATATTGATTGAGATCGCCGAAAAATACGTTAACAGTACAATATTAAATAATAACCGAAATAAAACGTTTAAGGTAAAGTCGTTAATAAAATTGTATGGTTAAAAACATGAGCATGCACAGCGGGAACCCAACTGGGATGCGTGTGCGCACGTTTTCGGCAGTAGTCGTGATCTGCGCGACATTCCAACTCATTGTGGAGACATTCCCCACATAGCGATATGCTCCTGATTTATCGTGAACGCATTGTCTTCCGTTTTCACGCCTCATAAACTGACCCAAAATACGGAAAAAATACATGAAATATTTTTGGGTATTGTTGAACGTGTCCATCGTAAATCGTTAACTTTATTTCGATTCGAACGTATTATATATATATAATATATTATTTGAGGTACTGTGGGAGGAAATCGAAGGGGAAACATATCCATGGTCCACCCGCGCATGGTCCCAAAAGCGATTGGCCTATGAAATTTATTGTTTGTCAGCCCGTATTTATCTCACATGTAATATATATATATACCACACTTATTAATCACGAAATCTCAGAAACTATAACACCTACAAACTTGAAATTTGAAATGTATGCTCTATAGATGGTGTGGAGGTGTACATTATTAATGTATCTTTAGAAATCAACCCCCTTTTGGGGTTAAAAGGGGGGATGGTAGTTTGGACGCAAACGAGGTTGCATATATCAGCTAGTAATATAATAAAATTGCAATTAATTGCGAAATTTTAAGTATTAAAAAAATAACTATTTAAAAGATGTAAATTCTGACTCTACTCATCAATGGGTATGCATCCTACTATATATAGGGTGGAACGAAACGAAACGGGACGGATTAGGCATTCCTTTTTTACTGCTTGCAACATTCCATTTCTTCAATTTCAAACACCTGTTAGCGACAAGTGCATTTCAATTTTTTACCCGACTACGGCAAAGCCAAAGGAGGGTTATGATTTTGACAGGCTATGTATGTATGTTCATTTGTTCCCTCATAGCTCCTCAACTACTTATTAGAACTGGACAAATGAGGTATCGTTAGAAGCGTCTTGATCGTCTGCTGGTTATAGGCTATATGACGTGTCGCTGAATCTAATGTGGCGCCCTCTAGCCGACATAAAGTAATGAATTGAAAAAATAATTTGAGATAAATATGCCGTGTTTGGTATCATTGGAAAGGGCGTTACTTGTACATTTCAAATAGATATATATTATATATTAATAATAGCACCAAAACATTTTAAATATAAAAAAAGTAAAAACTAAAACCCAACTACGACAAAAAACGACGCTGAAAAAGTATGAAACAAGTTTCAAAAGCCGTAGTCACACGTTGTTAAAGTGTTATGGTGCGTTTCTATGTAACGTGTGACTACGGCTTTTGAAACTTGTTTCATACTTTTTCAGCGTCGTTTTTGTCGTAGTTGGGTTTTAGTTTTCTTTTTTTTTTATTTCTAGTAACAATACGATGAGTGAGATGACACAAAAACTAGTCGGATGTGGCCTGCCCAAGATCGAGATGGTTGGTGCTCTTTGGGGGACGCCTTCGCTCAGCAATAAACAGCATAGGCTTAAGTGATAGAAAAACTCATCATGGAAAAAATAATTATGATAAAGTAAAAAGTTATACCTAGTTTACTAGCTTTCAAAAATTTACATCAGTATCATCATAAGACTATCATCACCAAGTCCAATCTGTTCGACTGGGTTACATCCACGGCATATTCGGCATATGAACCCACGCTCGAAGAATTTAGTAGTAGCCACTGAGGAATTCCTTTATCCACATCCAGTCTACGGGGTCATCATCAGGTGTGAAAATGTGCTAAATTGTGATAAAAAGTAAACAGACCAGCGGACGTGCAGATCGGGGCAGGTTTCGCGACGTTCGCGGCTTAATCTCTTTTGCCGTCATAGTGGAGACTAATTTTTACCCGACAAAGCCAAAAGGAAGGGTAATATTTTTGCACTCTATGTATGTTCCACTGTAGCGTCACAACGATTAAACCGATTTTAATGAAAGAATTGTCAATAGATTCATAATAATAATTGTCTCAATATGTAGTTTTTACGTAGTCGAGTCATAGTCATAGTTAACTTTTTCTTTATTTAAAAACAGAACGTGCGCTCATACTCCTCACCAGTACCTACCACGTTTTCATGAGATTTAAACTAAAAAGCTATAAATAAATACTAGCGTTGCTTACACACCTCCAAATTTTAATCGTAAAATGACTAATGTATCTAGTAAAAAAACCTTAAAAAATTAATATCGACATTGGGCTGCTATAAAATAAGTAAAAGTTCGTGGGTGGCGGTCCAGTAAAAGTAATTAATTTCTTGTAATAAACGACATACTCCCAATAAAATACGAGCTATATTTCCTCCATGCTTGCGGAACCACTAAACCGTCCACACGTTGTATGTTTTTAATTTTTTTATGCATATTTTGTAACATATTGTATAATTATGTGGGTACTTGAAGTATGTAATAACAATTATTATGTGAGAGCGGTACAGTAATATTGAACGTAATAAAACCGTGAAATTAGCATCGTCCGAGTAACGCCCGCGACGCAACCTCCGCTGTTCTGCTATCTCACTTTCCAATTTCGTGGAATGTAAAAGACACAAGGTTATTGCTGTAGCACTTTTTTATAGTCTACATAAATAAAGAGTACCTACAGTAAAATTGTCACCATCGAAATCGTGATCATGTGGAAATATCAAATAGGGATCCGCATTGAGGAGTCGATTCTTGTCATCAAAAGTATAATTATTACACTGAAGTGGTGTATTTGTTACCAATGTGATGTGAAAATTAATCACATTTTAATAAAAACCTAGATTTAGAATGAAAAAAACAGTTTTTTAAGAAATAGCTATAAACTAGCCCTGATTGAAACGTTCTTGGCATTGTTTCTGGTAGCCATATGACACTTGGGGGTGACCAAACCAAGCCAGAAGCAGATTTGCTGGCAAGATGTGAAATACAACACGAGTGTACCACTGTCTCTAGCTCTAATGATCATGTTACAAACCCTTATCAACTTCGCCTAAGTAGATTTTTTTATAGAGGTCCATTATAAAAAAATGTTTTACTGTACTGCAGAAGGTCACTTTAGAATTGTAAAACAGCTAAAGGCGACAACTTTTACAAGAGAAAAAAACTCAAACTGGCCTGGAAGTAACTACGGTACCTAGCTGAAGAATGACGAGCCTAAGTAAAGAACTGTACTTTTAAAACAAATTACTTTTTGCAATATTATTTAACTTGTTGGATCGGCCCTTTCCGGATCCCGCTCTACCGACTTCTTCTGGAGCAGACGATATAGCGCTCCTGCTGCCCCTCGTACTGCGGGACTAGTCGCCCGAAATGCTCTTCGAAGCTCTACCGACTGTCCAGAATGGTCTAGGTACTTCATGTATTGGCTCACCTCGACTTCAGTGACATCCACCCGGAGGCATGAGCTGGGTGGTTCCTGGCGCTTACGTAAGCCATGGAGGCGCCTTCCTCAGGCCCAGCTCACGAATCTTATCCACGACACAAGCCACCCCTTGCTCGGCGAGCAGAAGATCCTACCCGAAGCGTGACCCTCTAGCCGTATCAGGGTATCGTCTGCGACACTGGCGACACTGAAGCCAGAGGGCAGACTAGTGCGAAGGCCCGCATCGTATGCGAGGCTCCATAACACACCTTCCTTCGATTTGCCACTCCGTTCCGATCGACAAACTTCACTGTCCTGTCGTACAGATAGGCCTCTATGACGGCACGTGGCTAAGGCGGCACCCCGTGATATTTAAGGGCCTTAACGATATCAAGGCTAACTGTCAACACCCCTCTCCCCGCCCCCTCCTATCGGACCGCGCGCCGACCCTGACAGGGAGCGAACACACCTAATAGCGTCCACTGTCGAGTGTCTCCGTCGGAATCCAAATTGGTAGTCCGATAGATAAGGGACGCAGAGGGAGAATCTGCAGCCTTTCCCTACTTTTTGAGGAGCACCAGTCTCGCTTCTTTCCAGCCGAGAGGGAAGATACCGAGACCGAAACACTCAGTGAAAATCTGCCTCAGTTTGTCTCCCAACACCGACAGAGTGATCATCAGCGCCCGACCTGGAACACCATCAGGTCCACGCGTGGTGTTGCGGGAAGCCAGCCGCCGTACGGCTCGATCCAGCTCTCCCTCCGATATCTCACACTTGTCGGACCAGAATTCCCGGTCCGATTGCGTCGGAGGGATGTCATGTCATGTCCCCTTAGAACCGCGCCTGCTTTGAATAAGATTATTATTGACAAAAGAGAGAGTAGCAATAACAAATCATCACGATAATATTTCAAATTGCATACGGCGAAAGTTAAAGCTCATAAGTCACATTACATTTGCAATTAAATATCTTTTCACTTGAATATTGCTACGACACTTAAAATTTTAATACACAAGCCGCAGTAAAAAAATCACAGTTATTAAAAAAAAGTGTTCCAAACAGAGAGTGTTTGCCAAAATTTATAAAAAAGATTGCAAGCGTTAAAAAAGCGGGTGTAAATTTTCCTTTACTAATTCAAAAAGGAAGGAATGCAAGAACATCACATGAAACCATTGAAACTGCGGTAAAGTTCTTCTCGTTAATCCTACTGAGATAAATAGCGTTCTTATAGGTGGTTCAGATTTATTGGGAAATATCTGAGCCAATTTTCGTCCACACTATTGATAAAACTGCACAAACGAACTGCACAGTTAAATCGCTACGATAAATCGTTGTAGTGTGTACCGCCTATTATGCTAACCTAGAATATAAGTAGTGTCAAACCGTCGATTCTCATTTGCACATCGCGTGCATCGATCATGTTATAGTCTAACAATAAAGCTTAACACGGCGTGAACATACCATAAGTTAACTGTAAAAAAAATAGGTTAACTATAGTGAGATTCAAATTGTTGCATATGATCCCGTGAAAAACTGTCCTTTCTCATATGAGTCAGTTTCGTGTCGCGGGCTAGTGATATGAAGAAATACATGCATGCTGTGCTAGGCACACCGTGGCGTGGTGACCAACTCAGAAATATACTTACATGACTCTTAATAGATATGTATTTGGCTTGACCAACAACTATCTCAGCAATAAAGACATTTTTGAATAAATTAATACTCGGCCGTGATCATCTAGTCATCTAGTGGTTGGAACTGGAATTCCAGAGTTGCGACTATGTTTTCTTTCAGACGTACTGACGTAGAAAAAAAAAATCGGTAGAAAGCCCAACTCTGGATTTTGCGACTATGTTTTCTTTCAGACGTACTGACGTAAAAAAAAAATCGGTAGAAAGCCCAACTCTGGAATTTAAAATGTAACGTGCAGATATATTTTTGTAATTGTTGTTACAAAATTAAGCAAGTCAAGGCATAGAGAAACACTCAACGACCCTTGACTCGGGCATTGACAATACGTTTGTGATTTACTTGCAGACGTAGCTGTTTAAATTTAGAAACTGGGAGGAACTAACAGTCATTACATAATTTCGAAACTTTAATCTAACTGGTCACAATCTACAATACGAAATCAGTTATAGATGAATAATTGATGATTTCACAATAATCTTTATTGATTAACAATAGTTATTTGTTATAAAAGAGTGCAAAGTTGTTTTTTGAATCAAAAGAGCACTAGGTAAAAAGAAATTGCACTCGAGTTCAACACGTAACCTTTCATCCCACCTCCACACACATCCTGAATTCGAAGATTGAACTAGTTGTCAGTATATTTGAGGGCACTGATTTCTCAAGAACGATTGCCATAGATGTTCAAAACAGCCGGGACCGATGGTTTACCGTGCTCTCCGAGTCACTGGCGTGATACACTGTCAAATTTCCATGCTCCAGGCTGTTAGAAATTTTACTATATTATTAGGAATTTCTTGTAAGATAAATTCATGGTCTAAACGTGTAATAATGAGTACCATGTTAATGCTTGTTACTGGAATAAGAGATACATATTTTTAACCGACTTCCAAAAAGGAGGAGGTTCTATGTTCCACTGTATGTATTTTTTTTTTATGTATGTTCACCGATTACTCCGTCAGTTGTGGACCGATTTTGAATTTTTTTTTGTATTCAAAAGGGTATGCTTCCGAGGTGGTCCCATAGCCAGCATATCAGGATCTGATGATGGGATCCCAGGGAAATCGAGGGAAACCCTCATTTTTTATAGGCACATACTATGTTTTTCGTATATTTTCTGAAGTTACACCGGTATTTGCGTGTGGTAGTCATCATTTTATGATGATGAGCTGATGATGTAAGGTACAACTCCTTAACGATAAAAGGTTAAACTCTTCAACAGTTAGGGATTAGAGGATGATTTTAATATTACACGTACGTATAGACCTTAATTTGTATTCTTGATGATGAAATTTGATGAAATAGTTTAACTTACTACTTACCTACGATTGTTTGCACTAAAAACTGAAAAATAAAAACTTTTTATAAAAAAAAACCGACTTCCAAAAAACATCCAACGAAAACTCTCTGCCAAAAAAACACTTAAAAGCGTAAAATAAACTGGTTCTTCATAAATTGCAATTCTTTATTCATTTAAATAGTAGTATTATAATGTGTGCTAGGTACCTAAAATCTGTTTGAAGTCGGTGCTAAGCCAAAAAGAATACAAACGAACAATTACAAAAGTCTAAGCGATAGTCACTTGGCACCGACTTCAAACAGATTCTAGGTACCTAGCACACATTATAATACTACTATTTAAATGAATAATGAATTAGGTATAGGCAATTTGTGAAGAACCAGTTTATTTTACGCTTTTAAGTGTTTTTTTGGCAGAGAGTTTGCGTTGGATGTTTTTTGGAAGTCGGTTTTTTGTTTTACTGTGCCATTGTACGTTCCTTTCCGTCTGCGAAAAGCACTAGGTTCCATTAAAAAAATATGATTAAGAAAAGTTAATATCTCTTAAGTTCTGCAATAAAAACGTAACTAATTTAAATTGTATACTGCGTTCAATTTAAATTGATTTAGATAACTGTGAAATGAATTACTGATACAAAACTTAATTGTATATGAATGTTTGAATGAAAATTTTCACATTTCTGTAACTTAACTGTAACTAGGTAACTGTAACTTAACCCGTGGGAGAGCCACGCTTCGGCATGCATGGGACGGCTCGACAGGAGTGATACCACGGCCTCACAGAAAACCGGTCTGAAACAGCGCTTGCGCTGTGTTTCACCAAGCGAGTGAGGATACCGGAGGACCATACCCTAATCCCTCCCCCCATCCCCGAAAGGCCGGCAACGCTCTTGTGACGCCTTTGGTGTTGTGGGTGTCCTTGGGCGGCGGTAATCGCTTACCATAAAAAAAAACAAAATCTTAGGTACGATGCCGCTTATGAAGACCTTTTTCTTAGCGTTCCATGGATTCACCGTGCGGGTGCCGGGTCCATCGCGTGATAGATGGGGGCAACACATGAGACTTCGACAGTGCCTGGGACACTCCTTACGAAGCGTCAACGCTCACCTCCACTGTCCGCCGTGTTGCCCCCTCTACCTAACCATATTTGAAATGAGCCTAGCAATGCCACTTTGGATATTCGTTCAAGAAAAGAGCTTACTGAAGGTCTTGGCAATCCAAGGTCTTTAAGCAGGTTATAGAGGGATTTGGCTGGTATACCCCTCGCACCCACTTCCACGGCATACAGCGCAACGACATAACCATTTTTTGTTATTTCGTTGGTTAAGTCAAAGTACTTGTTTCTTATTAAAGCGTGGTCTTTAGGGATGTTCGTTTCCCACGGCACCGTGAGTTCTACTAGTACTACTAGTACTAGTAAGAAGCCGCGAAACAATATATTTTTCTATCACTTATTTAATACATTTTTTTAGGTCTAAGTACCTTTAAATAAACTTGGTTAAAGTATAACGGCAAATGATTAAAGTGTTTTGTTAAACGTGAGTCATATTTAAAATCAATTACGTGTTTACTCATCGAAACCGTTGTTAACATTGTGATAAGTGTTATGGCAATTGAAGAATGTTGCCAAGAGTACACCTGACAGACAATATTAAACCAAATATAAACACAGGTGTGTTCGTTACACTTTGGAACCGTTCAAAGCGTGAGAAGTGTTAAAAGGATGATGTGTAGAAGTTATTGCTTGTCTTTTAGCACCTGACAATTAGTAGCTCGTGACTCCCACATGTATGAAGTCGCTCCCACTACCCTGTTGAACTGTTGATTTGATTTCGGCTCGGGCAAACGTATTCTTGGTCGAACGCGCTCACGACTGAACGTCTGTAGCGGCTGCGACCCTGCGAATCGTGTCCCGAGGCGTAGCCGACGTCTTCCATTACGTTCGCGTCCGCTTTGTGACTGTGAGAATGTGGTGAGATTTTTTAAGAGGAGGGCGAGGCGATTTTGATAGCGTATCAATGCGAGGAACTGAGGAGCGGAGTTGAGCGGACAGTGCTGGGCGCGAGCCCGCGGACGGTGGGCGGCGAGAGCGTTTCTCGAGGCGCGGAGGTGCGCGTGCGCACGGGAGCCACTCGTAGTACGGGAGTGCGCATCCCCTCGGGACGGCATTGTTTCGCGCAATCGCCCACTCTCATTGTTATGACTGCGACTTGATTATTTATGCCCAATAATCCGCTTAGTTGACTATGGTATAAATCTCGTTATTAATAGTATCCGTTGAGGAATTACGGTCCATTGTGATTTTTAATCGTTTATTATTTAACTTCCAGAAATTACGTTTAAAGAATTACCGCCACCATATAGTGAACGAGTGAATGCTTTTGAGGATAATGAACATCAAGGACTAAATAACACGGTATGAAAATAATTAGTAAAAAAGTAACCATTATTTAAATTGTATGCGGGCGGTTACTACAGTACAGATTGTAATTTTCAGACTAACGCTCCTCCAGTATGCGAGGTCCTAGATTTGCTAGCGAATTGCAAATTATCATCATCTCCAATAGATGACAGTCCTGATACGAGTGTAGAGTACGCAGAAATTAAAGAAATGGGTCTCTGGCACTCAACTCCATTAGCGCAACGCCATAAATCTAAAATATCTCTTACGTGGGTGTTGAAAGAAAATTTGGAAAATTCAAAAGTGACGACCGGGAAGATACAGACAGAAGAAAGATTAAAAACTGCACTAATTGGAAACGAGTTGAACAAAAATCACAATCAGAGGCTGAATGAAAACGAACTTTATAGAAAGTGCAAGTCTAAGGACGTGAGAGACAGGGTCGTGGGCCGGAACGAATATTATCATAATCTTAGGTTCAGAAACGCGTGCGAGGAATTCGCTAACGTGCATGATACCTATTCTGATACAAGTGCTATCACAGAAGAGTATGTTAGGAGAAAACATCGGCATCGTCACCGGAGAAAGAAGAGAACTCAGAACGGAAAATTTGGATACGACATCAGAGATTTGGACAGCTTTCTTACAGAGGTAAGCTTATGTTAAATTAAATCGATTTTAATTTTAAATGAAAGGTAACAAAAACACTCACGAGCAAAGATAAGTGTTCATCGCAAAATATGAATATAACGTAATACATTTTAATTTGTAAAGTCATTCATCATTTTACGATATTCGTTTTGGCGGATATTAACGCATCTTTTTGCATAACAATTTAAATGCACCTGTAAATCTCGGTCATTACTCATATCTCCGATGTTATTATGACGTTATGGTGTTCGTACGGGTTTTGTGCATTACTTTTAAACATAAACCCGATTGTACAATGTAAGCCGCGAAATTACCGCAAAATTGCAAGTCATTTAAATTTGCCGATGTTGCGAGTTTTTTATTAATAATTCCGGTGGTGAGTTGGAACAGAAAATCTGAAGCGATTAAATTTTTAGAGGTACCTTATATTCACCCTTAAGTGAATGTTTTTAGGGTGAAAATAATATAGAGATACTAGATATTCTCGTGCGCGGGTCATTCATCAATTTAGATTATTTTAAACAATAATATATCTTCGTTTAGTTTAAACTTTACGGTGTTAATTGCGCGAGTTCATGAAAAAGTAATACCATATTTCTCTGAAGATTTAAAAGTTGACTCGCGAGATGATTTGTTTGACCTTAAGGGCAATAAAAATAAATAGTTAAGAGGTATGTCATTACAGGACCTCGGAAATATTCGCAGTATAACAGTAAAAGCACAAACATAATTCCGTTGTATTTTCGTAGTAAGTTTGTAACTAAATAAGACTATTCTTTTAGAATTAACTATAAAGGCGCGTCTCCACCAAAATTGTTGGCAATTTCAGTGTTTCCAAATGTTTGACACTCTTTAGAAAATCGCCACCTTTTGTTTCCATTGTATCTACACCGAGTTGCCAACAATTTGAAAAACATTCGAACTAAGCGTCACCACAGAGCCAATAAATATTTGCAACAAGCGTATTCTTTTGACGTTTACCGTCCAAAAACGGAAACACTGTTCTCAACTTTTCGTTGACGATTTTTGTTGCCAACACAAGGAAATTACAGAAAATTTTGTCAACTTTTGTACGGTGGCGAAGCCCGGCCTAAGGTAAATAAATAATCCATCCAATAAAAATCAGTTCAAATTCTTAAATCTATACTAATATTATAAAGCTGCAGAGTTTGTTTGTTTGTTTGTTTGAACGCGCTAATCTCAGGAACTACTGGTTCGATTTGAAAAATTCTTTCAGTGTTTGATAGTCCATTTATCGAGGAAGGCTATAGGCTATATTTTATTTTCAAAAAAAATAGGGATCCGTAAGAAAATTGCTATTTTCTAACCCAAAGTGTGAAATCGAAAACCTATTTTTGCGTGCGCTGCAAAGACTATTGACAATATAAAATAATAACGTATTACGGGTTTGTAGGGCCCATTAAGATCTACAAAAAAGTCGGCGAGACCATATATCTAACTATCATCGTTTAGTCACAATAACCGCTTTTGTGTTCGAAAAAAATATTAAATCGTCTGAAGAAAGAAACTACGTTAAATGTGTATCGTAATATTAATCCTTATCCAAATTAAGCATTATGTTATCAAGGGTATTTATGTAGAAGTAAAATACTTTTTGTTCCATCCCATTCGGACATTTCGTTTAGAAGTTATCACGAGTATAAGACGCTAAGAGTTGGTACCTAATAATGAGTTATTTGTCAAAGAGTTTTTATCAACATAATACCTAATATTAATCTTTATTCAAATAAATGTGTTGTTGATTATGAGTATTAGATCTTAGAAGAGTATAATAAATACATCTATACTATTATATATAGCTAAAGAGTTTTTGTTTGTTTGAACGCGCTAATCTCAGGAACTACTGGTTCAATTTGAAAAAGTTCTTTCAGTGTTAGATAGCCCGTTTATCGAGGAAGGCTATAGGCTATATATCATCACGCTATGAAAATTGAAATCCGGGGGGAAATTATTACGCTACGGGCAATAGGAGACGCAAACGACGTTGCGTGGGTCAGCTATTAATATTATAAAGCAGAAGAGTTTGTTTGTTTGTTTGAACGCGCTAATCTCAGGAACTGCTGGTCCGATTTGAAAAATTATTTCAAATCAAATCAAAATCAATTCATCTAAGACAAGTGACACTCACGAACGTCAAATTGAAGCTATAGTTAAAAATCATAGATCGACACAAACAGACGCCACAGCATGTCCTGTATTGTCGAGGTAAATTAGGCGAAAACACCAAAAATCTACTGCCTGCCTGTGTCGATCCATAACTTCCAGTTTCCAAAATGCGTAAAGCTCATGAGAAGAATACTGGCAAAGAAACTCATGGCTACTCTTTTTCAAAATCTGATTTTCAGGTACATTAGTGTTAGTATTACATGTAAGGTAAACAGTATGCAAGCTGTTGCCACCTGAAATTCCTTTTATTAAAAAGCTTTCAGTGTTGGATAGTACATTTATCGAGGAAGGCCATAGGCTATATATCAGGGGTAGCCAACCGGTCGATCGCGGCTATTAGTCCAGTCGATCGCGGCGAGGCAAAAAAATAGGTACCTACATAAATTGAATTTGGATTAAATAGAAAAAAATTAAGTTCGTAGGTAATTTGAATAAAATTTTAGTTGTTTTGGTCCAGAACAAACTGCACAATGCAATCTATACTTATAATACTTATAATAAAAATGTAACAGGTCCAATTCTGTACATTAAAGATATTTAGAAATTTTTTTTTGGCGGGCTCTCTATAATTTTGCCTTTGACTTCATAGCTGTTTCCAGTTTTATCGAGCTTTCCTTGGACATTTCGTTCAGTAATTTGGACATTACCAGTTCGGTGGTAACGTTAACATTACTATTTTCGAGAGACATAATCAATAGGTCATATCTCGACGTTAGACCTCCCAATAGAATAGCAGCAATGGACGTATCATCTATTACTTTGTCTATATCCGCCAAATCTTAAGCAGAAGAAATAATCGATACTGAAGCCAAAGCTGTAATTTTTTTCATTTTTGTCTGTCTGTACCTTGGCCGCGCATCACGCCGAAACTACTGAATGGATTCAAATGAAACTTGGCATGACTTGAATTCATACTACGAGGTAGGACATAGGATACTTTTTATCCCGAAATTCAGCACGGTTTCCTGGAGAGAGGGGATGAACGTCAAAATATGTACTTAGTTGTAATTCAATAACACATAGTCCGATTTCATTCATTCTTTTTTTTGCTAGAAAGAAAAAAAAAAAAAGATAACGGGATTAATCTTTATTTTGTCCGCGACTGTACATTGCCTGTGGGAAGCTGACACAGATATGTAAATATGGCGGTAGTTCGCCGGGTCAGCTAGTAGCTGATAATATGAACAACTTAGAAACAATTTATTCCACTGTAAAATCTCTGGGCTACTAATTTCGAGCGTCCGTAATACAGCTGCCTCGTGAACTTTATTCTCCTTTGCCGCGTTAAAAATATATTTTGTTCTAAATTTATATAACTAAATACTTAAGTAATTAAAATACTCATGTTAGTGAAAGTTGTTATGAATTTCAAATAGGATTACCTAATTGCTTTACTAAAACTATAAAAACCGTCTACACCAATCTTATTCTCATTTAAGTACATTGAAATAGATTTTTATATACTAAATTTCCCACTCTAGTAACGCATATTCCAATTTACAGTAATAAAATATAAGAGATTACATGATGTGAGAGACAATATCTTCGAATAATGACGTAGATATTTACATAGTCCTCCAGTCCATTGAGTCCATAGTAAAATTATCGAAATACCTTCGGATCGGACCATTATTCCTCCAAAGAAGATTACGCTATCAATTTAAAAAATGAGTGTCTTGTGCTGTGACGTTCCCATAAAAGGCTGAAATGTCATGAAAATCGTTAAGGACCTTGTGAAGAAGTATATCATCGAGGTCAGTTCTTAAAGACAAATAGGTACATGCCGAATTACAAACAATCAAAGTTAACGGTACACATAGTGTATGACATTTAATGCTCATTGTCCCACGCAGTCATAAAATGTGCATGAAGCATATTAAACCGAAGATTTTGGAGTTATAAAAGCAATCAGTGATGTTTTAACAGAAAAATAAATTATTTAAGTTTTATGGTAACATAACCCTGCACGCATTCCGTTACAACCAGTAATGGTTGTAACGGAATGCGTGCAGGGTTCACAGAATGTGCTCACAGAAAAACGGTGTGAAACAGCGCCTGCGCTGTGTTTCACCGAGTGAGTGAGGATACCGGAGGCCCATATCCCAACACCTCTCTCCATCCCCCAAAGGCCGGCAACGCACCTGCGACGTCTCTGGTGTTGCGGGTGTCCATGGGCGGCATTAATCGCTTACCATCAGGCGATACGTCTGGTCGTTTGCCCCTACACCGTAAAAAAACCATAATATAACGATTCCTCGATTTTACGAATTTTTCGAAATCCTCTAATACAAACCGAAATTAGATCACTAAAATATTGTCAAACTAGCTGTTGCCCGCGGCTCCGCCCGCGTGAATGTCGATTTTCGCGGCAAATAGTAACCTGTATAAGCTATATTACTGTAAAGTTTCATCCAAATCCGTTTAGAAGTTTTAGCGTGAAAGAGTAACAAACACACACACTCACACACATTTTGTGTTTTGTTTCTGGTAAATTATCATAACTATTAAGTTATATGTTTGTTTATATTAAAAATTATAACTCTTAATTCAAGTATTGTAAACTTAAAATTGATCTTTTACATTTTTATTATACAATAAAAAAGTAATCATATAACGTACCTATTGTAAAGTATCTTTTAGAAACTGTTTAAGAACTACCAGATGTGGATGTTGTGTTAGTTACATTGAGATGATAATTTTAGGAACTGGCCACACACACTTTTTTGGAAATATAAATACAATGTAGATTATTTATATATTATTTATTAACTTTATGCACTAAGAATGTACATCGGCGGACTTAATGCCCAGAGCATTCTCTTCCAGTCGACCTTCGGGTGGTGGAGAAATCTTATAAGGCAGGTGTGTGAAATCTTATATACATAAGAAGTCCGTTCAAATATACAATAATCACATCATATTCAACGTTATACATACAAACATACATAATATAAGTAGATATACATATACAGATTACGTATACCTAAATACAACATTTATACACTAAATAATGGAAAAAAAAACTTCGTTTAAAAAAACCGACTTAAAAACTAAAAAGTATCAAATAACTTGTATATGCTACCTATTCATAGGTTTGAAGTCGGTGCCAAGCCAAATGTAATAGTAGGTACCATACTCGCTATATTTCGAGACGAACGTCAACGACGTCACCGAGACTTCGGTTGTTTTGTTCTACGCGAAGAGCAGCTATCCCGCTCAAGGTCACGCCATATCAGGAGATATGGTGGCCATGGGACCACATGAGGAGCATACCCTTTCGAATACAAAAATAATTTTCAAAATCGGTCCACAAATTGACGGAGGAGTAATCCGTGTACATTCATACATTAAGAAAAAAAATCGATGAAATTGAGAACCTCCTCCTTTTGGAAGTCGTTTAAAAAGGACGGTAAGCTATAGATTAGAAAATTCTGCCAGTTCATAGAGAAAGAGCTCATGTACTTTATTTTTGAATGTATATCGGTTAGTGGACATCCTGATTTCGAGCGGGAGCGCATTCCAGAGTATTACTGCTCGAACAAAGAAGGAACAGTTCACGAAGTCGTAGTAATGAGACGGACATGAGAGAAGCAGATTATTAACTGAGCTAGGATTTCTATCGTGATTAGAGCACAGGTATCGGAAATACGGAGCAAGGTAGGTAGGTAAGGATGGCGAGTTGAGAAATGAAAATAGGAAGGTAAGTGCTCGATGATTGCACTGTAGGCGAATAGGTAACCATTTTAACTGGGAACGCAAAGCAGACACATGGTCATACTTTCAAATATTGAAAATAAATCGAATGCAGTTATTAAGAAGACGGTCAAGCTTGTTAAGGAGGTCTGCATTCAGGTCGAAGTAACACACATCACCATAGTACATTCAGTGTTCCGCAAACTCTTTGGGTTCAAGGTACATCTAGGAAGATTAAAAATTTTGGAGGTACACCATAATTAGGGCTCCGTGCCAAAGGCAAAAAACGGAACCCTTATAGATTCGTCATGTCTATCTGTCCGTCCGTATGTCACAGCCACTTTTTTCCGATACTATAAGACCTATAATGTTGAAACTTGGTAAGTAGATGTATTCTGTGAACCGCATTAAGATTTTCACAGAAAAATAAGAAACAAACAATAAATTTTGGGGGTCCCCATACATAGAACTGAAACTCAAAAATTTTTTTTTCATCAAACCCATGCGTGTGGGGTATCTATGGATAGGTCTTCAAAAATGATATTGAGGTTTCTAATATCATTTTTTTCTAAACTGAATAGATTGCGCGAGAGACACTTCCAAAGTGGTAAAATGTGTGTCCCCCCCCTGTAACTTCTAAAATAAGAGCATGATAAATCTAAAAAAAATATATGATATACATTATCATGCAAACTTCCACCGAAAATTGGTTTGAACGAAATCTAGTAAGTACTTTTTTTTTAATACGTCATAAATCGTAAACTGCAATTTACCTTTCATTCAATCAACACAAATATAAAAAATATATATATATGTTACTTGCTGCTTCTTCTTCTTAGACTTCTTATTAGTCACAAAACTATATTTTTATTTTACACTTTAATTGAACATAGGCGGTCTCATCTCTCGTCGATCGTCTTGAGGCGTTCCCTTTTTTGTTTTTTACTGTGGTAAGAGTTAAAAATCCTAATCCACATAACTTTAAAATTTTCTTATCTAGTTTTATGGTTAGGCAGATTTAGACAAAATAAAAAGATCTCAGAAATTACAGAATAAAAAATAAAAAGTCCTCAGAAATCAGAACAGACTTGTCTATAAGTAAATTCTGAAAGCTGCAGCACTTTGAATAGGAAGGGAAGAATAGAAATAGGGCGAAAATTTTCAGGAAAGGAAGAATAAGAATAGGGCGAAAATGTTCAGGAAGGAAAGAATAGAAATAAAGCGAAAATATTCAGGAAAGGGTAGAATAGAATTAGGGCGAAAATGTTCAGGAAGGGAATAATAGGAATACGGTGAAAATGTTCAGGAAGAGAAGAATAGAAATGGGGCGAAAATATTCAGGAAGGGTAGAATAAAAATAAACTTCGTACCGCCATATTTACATATCTGTCTCAGCTGGTCTCAGCTTCCTACAGGCAGTGTACAGTCGCGGACAAAGAAAAAGACTTTTCCCGTTATTAAAAAAAAAAAAAAAACTATGTCCTACCTCGTAGTATGAACTCAAATCGTGCCAAGTTTCATTTTAATCCATTCAGTAGTTTCAGCGTGATGCGCGGCTAAGATACAGACAGACGTCGCGGTCAAAAAAAAAAGACTTTGCCCGCTATCTTTTAATTTTTCTTATACACAAACCTTGTCCTAACAATAAGGTCCTACACATAAAAAAAGAATCATTTAATTTGGTGCAGCCGATCGGAAATTATGCGCGTACATACATTTCGGCGATACATTTTTATATAAATAGATATGTTAATACTGACTTTTAAAAATATTATCTAATATCTTTACCATTTTTATTTGCATTCTAAACAGTGACAACCTTAGATTATTAATAGTGACAACCAACAAAATATGTCAATACAATGACAATTTCTGAATGAACCAACAATAACAACCATCAAAATAATAATATTAAAATACGCGATAATAATATATAAATAATATGTGGTGTCTATTTAAAACCCTTAATTTCATTCGTGTAATAATATATGATGCCTATTAAAACCCTTAATTTAATAAGTGCTTCAATTTGACAGTCAAAAGTTTGACAGGAAAGTTGGTAGAACAGTTTTTAAGGGCAAAACGAAATTGTTGTTTTTATTATCTTCCCCGCAATTTTTCCATATTTTCTCACCGTTTAAACCCTCCCTGAACCACGGCAAACATTTCAAAACCTAAATCAGCTAAATCGGCCCGGCGGTTCTCGAGTTTTAGCGAGACAAACGAACAGCAATTCATTTTTAGGGTTCCGTGCGAGAAGGTCCTTATAGATTCGTCATGTCTGTCTGTCCGTCCGTATGTCACAGCCACTTTTTTCCGAAACTATAAAACCTATAATGTTGAAACTTGATAAGTAGATGTATTCTGTGAACCGCGTTAAGATTTTCACACAAAAATAGAAAAAAACAATAAATTATGGGGGTCCCCATACTTAGAACTGAAACTCAAAATTTTTTTTTTCATCAAACCCATACGTGTGGGTAGGTCTTCGAAAATGATATTGAGGTTTCTAATATCATATTTTTCTAAACTGATTAGTTTGCGCGAGAGACACTTCCAAAGTGGTAAAATGTGTGTCCCCCCCCCCTGTAACTTCTAAAATAAGAGAATGATAAATCTAAAAAAAATATATGATGTACATTACCATGCAAACTTCCAACGAAAATTGGTTTGAACGAAATCTAGTAATTAGTTTTTCTTTAATACGTCATAAATCGTAAACTGCAATTTACCTTTCATTCAATCAACACAAATATAAAAATAAAATAAAAATTGTATTATGCTACTTGCTGCTGCGGAAGCTGTGAAGTTAGTGTTACTTAATTCCAATAGATGTCGCTGTTAAGTTTAGAAACAATTTTCAAAATTCATTGCTTCAGTAACGATTAGAGAGCCCTCCCGATAAAACATCTAAATTTCTTTAATGTACAGAATTGATCTGTTACATCACATTTTTATTATACGTTCAAAAGAAAATCATATTGTAACGTTAGTTACTTGATTCCAAGAGATGTCGCTGTTTTAAGCAAAGAAACTGACGAACTCAACGTCTACAGATTTATTATACGTGATATATTTATAAATAGATCACGGAACAATATTTAAAGTACTTGCTGTCTAGCAAAAAAAGAATGAATGAAATCACGTGTTATTGAATTACAACCAAGTACATATTTTGACTTTCATCCCCTCTCTCCAGGAAACCGTGCTGAATTTATGGATAGAGAGGTTGCGATAAATCAAATACTTAATGCTACACCGAATTATACGTAATACGTTGTACGATTATTCCACGACGATATATATATTAATCAAAGTGTTATTAATTACGCATGGCTGGCAATAGATGTCACTACATGTTGTTTTTCGTAATGATAAATTCTTTATAATTTTTTTTTCCAATAGATAGAGAGATTGTGATAAATTAAATACTTTATGCTACAATCTTCAGAGTATCACCTTTCTAACAAAAAAAGAATTATTGCAATCGGACTACTCGTTAATGAATTACAATTAATTACACATTTTGACTTTCATCTCCCCTCCCAAGGAAACCGTCCGGAATTTCGGAATAAAAAGTATCCTATGTCCTACCTCGGAGTATGAACTTAAATCATGCCAAGTTTCATTTGAATCCATTCAGTAGTTTCGGCGTGATGCGCGGCCAAGATACAGACAGACAGACAGACAGACAGACAAAAATGAAAAAAAAATAGTTTTGGTTTCAGTATCGATAACAGAGTGCCCTCCAAAAAAAATTTTCAAAATATCTTCAATGTACAGAATTTGACCTGTTACATTTTTATTATAAGTATAGATATAGATGGGATTTAAGAAAAAATGGAGTAATTTGTTTTCTTTTAAAACACCTAAAAACTAGGTTGAACGTATATTTTATTAACGTGGGTTGAGATAAAATTATATTCATATTCTTAAAACTGAAGTTTATGTGTACAATAAAATCGGCCAAGTGCGAGTCGGTCTCGCGCACGAAGGGTTCCGTACCATTATCTATAAAACCATTTTTTTAAATGTTTTTTTATAGTTTTTATTATAGCGGCAAAAGAAATACATCATTTGTGAAAATTTCAACTGTCTAATTATAATTGTTTTCCATCAGGCAAAGTAGAGTCATTTTGGCGGGCCAAACATAAAAAAAAAAAAAAAACGGTTCATGAAATATGCCTGCTGACAGACGGACGGAGTGACAGACTGTCAGCACGCAACAGTGATAGGGTCCCGTTTCAGCCTCTGGGTTTGGAACATATACATTTTTATTATTTAGTCTTGCAGCTATTACAAGGGCTGTGTATACTGGCAAACTGGCAAGGCAGGCTCAAGACAATATTTTTGCACAGTCAATTTTTAACTTTTTTCTCGAGGCTCCGAATCGTTCGAAATGAAGAATTGCTTTACATTGAATGACGCATTTTACTCCATCCAGGGGAAATAGAACATAAAAGAAGAAAAATAATTTTCTTACGAATTGTGTCAACAAGGCGATACATAGCAGCGTCAGTCAACTGTTTAAAAATGTATGTTTCCTTTTGAAATCGTTCCTTTGATTCATTTAGGATAAAGGAATTTTCCGTTTACAAAAATGTCTTATATCATTAGGTAAATTATAAAACCATAAAGATTAAATTAAGATACATAACTAATCTTAGTGTAGATACATATGTTTTTTGAACTTTTCATTTTAAATCAATGCCTTTTTTCATTCACATGGCTTGTTATGTCTTTAATTTATAATTATAATACTCACCACTATAATACAAGCTCATGAAATATCGTATTTTTATTAACACTTTGAAATTTTAAAAATACGAGTCGTAGGCATAAAAGAAATTTCAAAATCCAAATTTCTTCCACCTCTATGATAAAGTAAAAAGTGAAAGTAAGTTTTAAGTTTAAGAATAAGTTTAAGTTTTTTTTTTAAAGTTTTTTTTTTAATTTTTTTTTAAGTTCACTTAAAACCGTGAACAATATTTGTCAATGGTGTGTTTAGAATATAATTTATGATGATCATTTAAAAGCACGTCAATAGCTTTGACCTCTTTTATATAATACAGCTTAACCACGCGCTTACAACAACAACCACGGTTAACGCTGCGGGGCGAAGCTAGTCTGAAAAAAGCGACCAAGTGCGAGTCAGACTCGCCAATGAAGGGTTCCGCAGCAGCAAGTAACATAATATAATTTTTATTTTATTTTTATATTTGTGTTGATTGAATGAAAGGTAAATTGCAGTTTACGATTTATCACGTATTAAAAAAAACTACTTACTAGATTTCGTTCAAACCAATTTTCGGTGGAAGTTTACATGGTAATGTACCTACATCATATTTTTTTTAGTTTTATCATTCTCTTATTTTAGAAGTTACAGGGGGGGGGGGAATATTAAGTTTAGAAAAAAAATATATTAGAAACCTCAATATCATTTTTGAAGACTTTGATGAAAAAAAAATTTTTTAGTTTCAGTTCTATGTATGGATATGTATCCCGCAAAATTTATTGTTTATTTTTGTGTGAAAATCTTAATGCCGTTCACAGCACAGAATACATCTACTTACCAAGTTTCAACATTATAGTTCTTATAGTTTCGGAAAAAAGTGGCTGTGACATACGGACGGACAGACAGACAGACATGACGAATCTATAAGGGTTCCGTTTTCTGCCTTTGGCACGGAACCCTAAAAAAATTGCCTAAGTTACTCCTTATATCATAAACTATCTGCCAGTGAATGTCCCTTCAAAAGCGGTCCAGCCGTTCCAGAGATTAGCCGGAACAAACGGACAGACAATTTTTTTTGTTGTAAGTACCGTTTATACTTTCATATGCATTTAGTGAAAAGCTATAAACTTGAAATGACAAATAGACGCGTCAATTTTATTTATTTGTATAGATGGTATTAGGTATTCAGTTATCTTAACTGTTAGGCACCGGTAAATCTATGTAGGTACCTAAACCTAGATTTGAAATAGCACTTGAAGAAACCCCATGTCACTGTCCAAAGCTTTCTTTACATTTGAATAATAATTTAGTTTACAGATCTCACAGAATTCTTTTTTATAACCAGACATATAAATATTATGTTGAAGGGGATTTGGAGCCGTTTGTTTAATTGCCTATTTAGGTACATTATTAGTCTGGAATGCACGAACGGCGTAGTGGCTTAAGCAGGTACCACGCCGCTTTCTACTGCGCAGTGTTGTGGGTTCAAATCTTACAAGTACCTAGTCACTTTGTGTCATTCACAAATTATGGTTGTTCTGTTCTGAGTCTGGATGTTCTTTGTGTCCGTTTTATGTATATTTGTAAAGTCCCCTGTGACATTTACAGCGTACGACGTAAACTGAGTGGACTAGATGGAAACACGGGCCCAACGATTTTATTTTTTTGTCTGATCAATACCTTAGATTGCCTGAAGGGTTTGATGCCTGGAACCTGGATCTACCGAATTATTTCAATAAAACCGTTTTTTTTCTCATGTTTCTAGTTTTTAACTGGAACCTGGGACCTACCGAATTATTTTTTAACATCACGCTTAGGCTTAGAAATCGAGCATAAATGAAAAGAGACAGAGACGAAGTTGCGAGGGTCAGCTTGTAATCATTTAATCAATCTAAATCTGCCAAATCTCTCAAATAATTTAAATAAATTTTAGGTTAAATAGAAACTGCTAGGCAAACTTTTTAGTTGAAAGGGTGAAAAGGAACGAAATTTTGTATGAAAAACAATTCCTTTTTGAATTGATGTGAAAAAGTTATAATAAACTAGCTGATCCGGCAAACGTTGTTTTGCCATAAAAAAATGTTATAAAAAATAGATGTTGGTCTATTCTCAGACCTACCCGATATGCACACCAAATTTCATAAAAATCGGTCCAGCCGTTTCAGAGGAGTATGGTAACTAACATTGTGACACAATAATTTTATATATAAGATGATACTTTTGAGTAATAGGTTTGATAAAAATAGGCTACGTAAAGTTATGGTCTACGTAAATGAATTTGCTAGTCTTACTAATAGATTTGTATAATGCGTTTTACTTTGCGTCATTTAGGAGCTTATAGGTAATAGTAATAAGTATAGAGTGGGATTTTCTGTAGTAAAATCTTAATATCGACCTGATTGTTATTGCCGCTTACAGAATAACTGTGGGTGTAAAGAAACGTTATACTCGTATGAACGTAAACTCCTCCAACAGTCTTGCATTCTAATTTTATGATTCTGCGCTAAAATGAACAGTGTCCATATCTGTTTAAATATTTAAAATTATGGACACACATAAACTTTCGCTATTTTATGTATGTTAAATATTGTTATAGAAAGGTGGGGTCAAATTTTAGAAGCATTGTGCGTTCTCGAAAAGTAGTTGATTTAGTTTGATCTCTTTGAAATCTTCTCAGCTTTTTAAAACATAAATTTTTAGGTACCTAGCTATATGTTTATCTTTCCAAACAATTTAAAGTTAGGATAGATAAATTGAATTTTTTTACTTCATCACGTTAGACGTTTAGCTTCTTGACTTGCTATTTTCATGTAGGTATTTTTAACAGGCTTTTTTTGTCTGTTTGTTTGTAACCGACTTTTATAAGCGCGTTTTTTAGTTATTTCAAACTATATTTATTATTTTTACGAGCTCGTACATGATTTGATGACTCCGCACTTAACAAAATATATATAGAACAATCAAACAAAAGTCTAGGAAATAAGCGTTCTATTTATTACGATAATCTAGGGGATATACAATTACTGCACCATAATCTCTTCTCTAAGCAATCTTTCTCCGAATTTTTAATCCGGCTCGAAGGACCATAATGTACAGTGACATCAGATAGCTGGTGGAGCAGTGGAGGTTTCTCCATTGTAGGTAGTGTTCAGATAAAACAGGAGTGCTGTAGTTAACGTAAACCCGATTTATTTATGTACTAATAAAATACTTGTTACAAGTTACCCAATCAGCGATTTTATACTACTACGCGACGTGTGTTTCGTTCAATGAACGATATTGCCCACCACATATAAAATATATAGAACATAATTATATTTTGTTAAGTGCGGAGTCATCAAATCATGTACGAGCTCGAACATTATTATTATCTTCAACGTGTATATTAAACAAATTATGTATGATTATATCTATACATCTATACAAATAAATAAAATTGGAGTGTCTGTTTGTAATACAAAATCAACCGCTTTTTACTAAATGCATATATACACGATCTCAGAACAAGGTAGAATTGCTATGTAGGCGGGGCAGGCGCGCCGCAGTTAAAGGCCGATACCTCTAATAGGTCTGCTGGCAGAGTACCTACATTGTTAATACAGAAGCAGAGTAACCGCACGTACATTACGGTTCATGATTAGGGTTCGACAATCATAAATCAAACATTTATTTGATTATCATATTCACATATGTAAATATTGTTATTTTTTTATAAATTATGGTTATGTACATAGGTTTCTATTCACATATCTAATATATAAAATTCTCGTGTCGCGGTGTTTGTTACCAACTGTTCCGAAACGACTGGATTGATTTTTATAAAAATTTGTGCGCAAATCGGATAGGTCTGAGAATCGGCCAACATCTATTTTTCATACTTACTGGGTGACCCACACCTAAATAATTATTTTTGTGGCAAAACAACGTTTGCCGCACATTTGTTATGTGTACCCGATACATATTCCTACCAAAATAACATTTTTTTAAATTTTTGTCTGTCTGTCTGTTTGTTCCGGGTAACCTCTGGAACAGCTGGACCGATTATGACGGGACTTTCACTGATAGGTAGCTGATGATATAAGGAGTATCTTAGTTTACTATTTTTAGACTAGCTTCGTCCCGCGGCATTTTTCGCGGTTATCGACGTATGTACCGCGGGTAACACCGCGGGGTTCAGCTAGTCTTTTATATAACGGAACAACATCTGCAGAATGGAATAATAAAAACACTCCAGCTATATCATCTTTAAGTACCTACCTATTAGATAAATCCGTTAAATGTTTTAGGTAGATAATTATGTAGGTATACCTAAAACATAAACGGACATCACAAATTGGACACAATTACTGTTTTGTACACCTCTTGTTAGTTTTCAATGAATTTTTACCTCAAAGTCAATTGTCGATAATTCAATAATTGAATTACTTTCACTTTTAACTTTCACCGAATCTAATTGTTGTCAATTCGATTACCTTTCATTATTTATGTCTGACGGTTGTCTTCCTGGGTTCCAAGATCGTTATTTCAGCACATAGTCCTTAATGCAAGATTAACAGGAATCTTCATTGAAATTAGAACGGCATTAGGACGTGATGGCAAGAGAATCAGAGCGCCTGGTGTGAGTTTATTTCACATATACAAAACTCACAGCCAGCTGAACTTACAGCGAAACTGAGAACCTGTTCATGTTGAAGTCGGATAAATAAGTAACGTATAAATAATTTATATTTTCAGGCGTCAATAGATCGTCCGGGCAACATACCAGTGGTCATAGCTTACCCAAGCACTTTGTATCAGACACACAAAGAAACTCAACAGGAGCTGACGTTACCTCTAGGGACCGTGGTGAATGCGGTGTTCAAAAATGAACATTGGTTGTATGCGCAGACACCGCATGGAGAGGAAGGATATGTGCTGTATAACGCATGTTTACCTCTGGGAATATTGCCGAATAGGTGAGTAATATTGTGATTTGAACTATAACAGGGAAAAGTTTAAAAATTATAATTACGGTAACGCTTCTGAAAAAATGTATACAGCCTATGTTACCTGGGCCAATATTACGAATCTAATCGATTGATATCCCATTTATTAAAAGCGGTTCAGTAGTTTAGAGCCAACGGTTATAAATAGAAAAAACGTAGACAAAAAATGTAACGTTTTTAACCGACTTCCAAAAGGAGGAGGTTCTCAATTTCATCGGTTTTTTTTTTTTTTTTAATGTATGTACATCGATTACTCCGTCAATTGTGGACCGATTTTGAAAATTATTTTTGTATTCGAAAGGGTATGCTCCCCATGTGGGCCCATGGCCACCATATCAGGATCTGATGATGGGATCCTAAGGAAATCGAAGGAAACCCTCAAATTTACGTGAGCGCCTGCAACGAAGTTACGAGCAATTGTCTGCATGTCTTCATATTCTGTAGACATAATTAAAATTTTAATGAAATGATGATGAGAGACTTGAGAAAGACTAAAAAGCGAAAAATAAAAAAAAAACTTCGTTTAAAAAAACCGACTTCAAAAACTAAAAAGTATAAAATAACTTCATTTGTATGTGCTACCTATTCATAGGTTTGAAGTCGGTGCCAAGCCAAAATGTAATAGTAGGTACCGCACTCGCCGCGCGTGACCTTGAGCGGGATAGCTGCTCTTCGCGTTGAACAAAACAACCGAAGCGTCGGTGACGTTGTTGACGTTCGTCTCAAAATATAGCGAGTGTGGTACCTACTATTACATTTGGCTTGGCACTGACTTCAAACCTATGAATAGGTAGCACATACAAATTAAGTTATTTTATACTTTTTAGTTTTTGAAGTCGGTTTTTTAAACGAAGTTTTTTTTTTGTTTCTCTAAACCTATTGATTAAAATATACTATTCTTATAACACAGTCTGTAGTTTGCAATAATTCGGTGTTTTGCCTGAAAATGAGGCTCTGTCCGGAATCATCCTTATGTTCTGTCACTTTCATAGCGAATAGGTATTAAGGACCTACCTACATATATTTTTGGCAACTTTGTACTTCTAAAATTAATGATTAGCCAATCCTTTCCAAGCTTTCACAAAGTTATTGAGGTTGCAGGGATCCTTTAAAGGAGATAGTATTATAGCAGAATAAATATTTTCCAGGACATCGGCGCAAAAGAAAACTCCATGCTGGGAAAGCAGCACAGACATCTACCCGCGTCCATGCGGCAACTTAACCGACAACGAAAAGGAACAATTGCGCGGGCGCACGCGTTCCGAGTGTCGGTACCCAAACAAAAGGCGACCAAAAAACACGTGTGCAGAAAAGAACTTTGATAGCCTTTATTTAAAGACGAAATCTGTATCTTCTATTGACAAAGTTGAAAAAGAAAAGATTTTCAAACGAGTGAGACAGACTCTGCTAGTTGTGAACTGTGATTACAAGGGTAGTGTTTTGAACAAGACCTTGACGGTGCATAAAGGTGATGTGGTAGTTTTAGTTCAAGGTTTGGCGAGTGAAAGTGATGTTGATGCCGAATGGTTCTACGTGAAGAAGCGGGATGGGAGTCAGGGCTTCATACCAGCGGCCGTGGCAGGACATGGCTATATTTAAGTTATTATTCACTCAAGACACTAAAGTACTGTACGGTTGTATATTATTGTTTGTATACCAATCAATCGTGTTAAGCCAAGAGATTAATATTATTAAAATACATTGTTTCAACAAGGCATTTGAATGTAGATTGTATTATTTTATTACCCTGTAGGTAGACGACACATACCTTCTACAGGTAGTGAACACATTGTATGGGCCTTCGGTAACCGCACTCACTCGGTGAAACAGCGCAAGCGCTATTTCACACCGGTTTTCTGTGAGGCCGTGGTATCACTCCGGTCGAGCCAGTCCATTCATGCCGAAGGTAAAACTCTCCCACGGTAAAACTTAATCCGTCTGAATAGTCTTATTATAATAATATATGAAAGGGAAGAAAGAAAGATATATCTATAGGTAAATAAAACAATCTGTTAGAAGTAGGTCCGCATATGACACAAGTATACAAACACGAATACTTGTATGAACCCACAATACATAAGAGTACAATTTTACTTTATCTGTTTCGATGTTTAAGTTTTTTAGGTTCTTTAGTTTTCTTGTCCTGCCTATCCTGTTTTCTGTTAGCTGCAAATTGTATCATTTCCGAGGTCAGTTCTGTGAAATGGAAATCTGGTTTTCCTTAAGTAACTATTTACGTAGTTTAAAAACTGGTCTCTCAGTATTTTATTGTGGCAATGTTGTATTCTTTTTAATTCCCATACATAAGATAAAATGATTATTTTATACTAGTTGTTGCCCGCGGCTCCGCCCGCCTGTATGTCGGTCATCGCGGCAAATAGTAGCCTATGTGTTATTCTGATGTATAGGCTATATTACTATAAAATTTCATCCAAATCGGTTCAGTAATTTTTGCGTGAAAGAGTAACAAACATTCATCCATCCATACTTACAAACTTTCGCGTTTATAATATTAGTATAGTACCTATAGATAGTATGATATGTATATCGACTCCAATTTACACTTATAGTTTTAAGATATGAAGTGGATGGAAATCATCAGCAGAATCCAAGAGTAGTGATCACCATACTCATTGTGAATGCAGACAATGCAGCATGGTGACCCACACTATGGCGGCCTAGTGACGCTTCTGCATCATTTGGTCTCCGGTCTCGCACTCACCAACGAAACACGACTGCACGAATGCTGACATTTTAGGTTGGTTTTTTGTGAGATCACCACCACCTCTGGCTCTACTACCTATAAAATTTAGAGAATTTTGAAAACCAATACTCAATACTCTATTGCTTCCATAATCCACTCACTCTTTTCATTACTGGACATAGGCCTTTTCTATTAAGGAGTCAGGAGTCATAGTGAATTCATGCGGAAATAGTATAGGTACTTTTGCCGTTACAATAACCATTATGCCGAATGGTTATTAAAAAAAAGGAGAGTAAGGTGATGGCTTGCAAGCCAGTTTTAAAATAAATAAAACACTTTTTATTTAAAACGTTTTTATTCTCAGTCGAAAACTATAACATACTTAATTAGATTACCGAAAATGCAAAACCTGGTCTCTATAATTAAAGGAAGTACACAGATCAATTTCTGGACTAGATCCGGCAATAGCCATAACTTTGTTTGGCGTAGTTCTCAGTACAGCTGAGTATACCGTAGTAGCTGACACCGGCAGTTCTACTTTCACGTCTCCGGAGTAACACAGTTGGTACAAGTGCTTGGCGGCCCCTCCCGCGATGACGCAATCATCGTGGAAGAAAGAAACGTGGATCCCGTGGTCAGGGATATCGAAGACCGTCACAGCATCCAAGGATCGGAGGTGCCAGAGAGCCAAACGTGGACCGCCACCGCATACCTGTTAAATAGTTATTAATATGAAAGTAGTCAAACATTCGATAACTTTTTTAAATATACCTATATGTATATATTACTAGTTGATCCGGCAAACGTTGTTTTGCCATAAAAAATGGGGTATAAAAAATAGATGTTGGTCGATTCTCAGACCTACTCGATATGCACACCAAATTTCATAAAAATCGGTCCAGCCGTTTCAGAGGAGTATGGTAACTAAAATTGTGACACGAGAATTTTATATATAAGATAAGAAGATGTATATTAACATGGCGGGCCGACGCACATGACGGAGTTCCGTACAACATTTCATCGCTTATTTTACTCTTTAAAATTCCCAAAAAATATTTCTTAGTGGGTACTTACAACTTCAAAGCTAAAGCAAAAATTTCTACTGTTAAAATTTTAAATTTTGAGTCCCTGTGGTCTGCATTGACGACACAGTCATAGCAAGTAATCTATATAAATAAAAATGAATCGCCAAAATGTATGTAGGCGCATAACTTCCGATGGACTGCACCAAATTAAATAATTTTTTTTTTTATGTGTTCCTTATTGTTAGGACAAGGTTTGTGTACAAGAAAAATTAAAAGATAACAGGAAAAGTAAAATAAATTCCGCGACTGTACACTGCCTGTGGGAAGCTGAGACAGATATTAAATATATTATATATTTGTTTATGGAATTGGGGACAAACGAGAAGACGTGTCTCCTGACGGTAAGCGATTACCGCCGCCCATGGTCACCCGCAACACCAGAGGCGTCACAAGTGCGTTGCCGGCCTTTTTGGGGATGGGGTGGAGATAGAGGGAGGGGTTGGAATATGGGCCTCCGGTATCCTCACTCACTCGGTGAAACACAGCGCAAGGACTTTTTCAGACCGGTTTTCTGTGAGGCCGTGGTATCACCCCGGTCGAGCCGGCCCGTTTACGCCGAAGCGTGGCTCACCCACGGTAATATAATAATTATTAACGGTAATAATTATAGTAAACATAAATATTACCGTTATTGTATTTTTAGGCGGGAAGTTTGTTTTCTGTACCTTTAATAAAGAGAATAACGGACTCCAGGCGCTGCTTGAATATTTTTAATCTGCAGAAAAGTGTGCTCAGGCGGGTGTGTACACCTATATCGCTCGCAATCAACAGCGAGACAAAAGCCTGACCCCAGTAAATGAACTACCGTCATGACCAGACAGGACCTGATGGTAAGTGACGCCTGACAGCTGGGGAAACTTGAAACTCAGGAGTGACAAGTGCATTGCCATCCTATGAGGTCACCTCTAAGAATCAAGAGGAAGAAGTTATTTGATATATTCATATAAAGACTGTAATCGTGGAAAAACTGATATTCATGTAAAACCTGTTGAACTAGTAGCTGACCCCAAAGTAATCTTGAGAATAGGTAATAAAGACTATACTCTTTGCGCTGTAGCATGGTGCGGGACAGTTTCAGTAACATTTTATTTCACTCTTGAAAGTTGCCGCGATTTATAAACCACATTCCACCACATTCCCAATATATCAAATCATTAATAACTGTACTAAATTAAATTAAACCAACCAGAATGTTCTAGTCTACAAATAAATGCCGCACCATGCTACAGCGCAAAGAGTATAGGAAGATTTATGTTATGTAAACTTATGTATATATAGACAGTAACCAAAAAATGCTTCTGTTTTACAATGATTAAACTAGACATGATACTTACAATCCAGTCATCATTTAAAGCTGCAGATCCGACCCATTTGCCAATATCTGGCCGGTTTACTTTATTGTTAGTGTGAGGCTTCAGTTTGTTCTGATGCGTGCATGTTCTTGTGTCCCAGAGTATCACCGAGCCGTCTTCGCTAGCTGAGATTAACTGTTGGTTTCTGAAAAACAGTTATATTAACAAACAATGAATCAATTTATTTGATAGTCCTGTTGGACTAGCAGTTAGTAATATTCCAATGATGATTTATTACTCACTGAAAGAAATTAAATTAGAAATTATAGTAATTCATAAAGGACAATGTCAGGTTTGTATGGGATTTTGTACCGCTTGGCGTACATCATGGTAGGGCTTGTTTTTGTATTTATTTGGCTGCTAATATCAATATCACCAACAATAATAAATAATATTCAAATTCCTAGATTTTTACAACATTCCGTTAAAAAGTTAATTTAAATAAATACATGGATCACAAATGAGTTGTCATTATTGTCAACAAGATGGCGTAATATAATACTTTTGAAATCAAAATCATTCAAATATTGTAATTCTGTAATGCTATAGCTACAAGCTAGCTTGTAGGGCATTACAGAATTAGAATACGTAATAAATTACCTATTGCACGCAGCTTCGCTTGCTTCGTGATTATTTCTTCATACTTCTAGCTGTAAAAATGACAAACTACCTTACTTTTTAACCGACTTCAAAAAAGGAGGTGGCTATCAATATGACTGTATATTTTTGTTAATGTTTGTTACCTTATAACTCTTTTCTTATTTGAAAGCTGGTGCTTCCCGTGTGGTCCCATTTTAATTCGGTCCAGTTCTTGAGGTCAGTTTTTTTTTGTTCAAATTTTGTTTTTTCAGGTTAATATATTGCATAACATATAATAATGTGGCTTCTTTCCTTCAATTGTGCACAATTGTTAAAAGAATTTTCACAATTGGCTTATTAGATTACCGTCTACTACCCCACAAAATTTACCTCTTAATAATGTTAAGTATAGATTTATCAGAAACTAAGTCTGATAGTGCAAGATACTCACTTTCCATGTACTGAATGTACAAAATCTGTATGTCCCTTAAATGTTGATATTAGTCTTCCACCATCCATATTGTATACATAGATATTGTTATCACCACAACCTGCGTACAGTTTAGCTTCATCTTCAGATAACCATAGGCTATTTACATCGATTTGTTCCATAGAGGAGTCTGATGATATTTTTATACGCCATGAAGGTTTGCTTACTTTAGCACCAACAACATTTTTCCAATCATATCCGATTATTTCATTGACAGTACCAATTATTAAAAAAGCATCAGTACTTGTTAAGCTACATATTTGATGACCAGCTTCGATGTTATGGATGTGTTTAGGTTTGTTATAGTCTAATGATAGCGGCTCAGGATTGAGAATTCGTTCAAGACTGAAATTGAGAAAATTAATATAATATACCCAATTGAAATTGTACAATAGTATTTAGTGTATGTAGTATGGTTCTGAGAGGCCTATAACCAGGATCGTACCGATAGTAGCAATTATTGAACAAAGTATCACATTCAAAAATACTTACTTAAACACAGCAATTTGCCCGTATATGTTACCGGCAACTAAATATTTTCCACAAGGAGATAATGTCTGAGAGAGCACTGTATTATACAAAATTTTGTCCAGCATGATTTCTGTTACTCAGTAACAAGATATTTATAATTTAGTGAATAATATTTAAACAAAACAAACCTCCTAACCTCGAAATTAATCAAAATATAGCTAAAGTCACAGACAATAAATTTACGTTATAAATTTAAATAATTGACAGCAGAAACTGTTCTATGATTTTTATCAAAATAGATACAAAGTCTTTTAGCCACTTAACATCTTAGAGCATTTATTTACCTGGAGTGGCAGCCCAACGGGCGGAAGCTCATGCTCTAAGGGCGGAAGCCGGAAACCGTGATCGGAGTAAAGAGAGAGAGAGACTGAGTTTGGGTCTGTCTGTCTCTCTCACGCAGCTTAATTGTGCAGTATAATATGCTCTAAGAGTATAATAGAATTCTGAATAATTCTGATACAATAACAATTTTGCTTTCAGTCAGATAGGATTTCTTCATGGTTCTGGCAATACCCTCAAGTCCATCCAGAGACAAGGACACCATCCAAAAAAAACAGTATCAACCAAGATGGACGTGTGTCTAGGATAAATTATATTATTAAGGTATTATCTTGTAAAGTTTGAATTATCAGTGTAAATATTTGACCTTATAATAGTTTCTTCAGTTACCTTGTCATTGTAATAAAATTTAATGATCTAATATACAAGGAACATTTGTAACAGGTTGCGTCTTACTTTTGCAGAGCATGTCATGAAATTGATTTATGCTTTTTAGGTAAATAAACCGGCGAAATGTATAATGGTATTGGTTTGACGACGCCACGAGGCTCCGGAACAAACGGATATGTTCAAAGAAACTGGGCATCAGTCCGAAAAACCAAAGACTCAGTGAATTATCGAACTGAAGAAGAAATAGCCAAGTTGGACTCTGCGTCCAATAAACAACCTAACCGTGATATTCTAGACCATGAGAGGAAACGAAAGACAGAAGTAAAATGCGCAGAACTAGAAGATAGTCTTGAGGAGCAAGGGTGAGTTTCATAAACAGTTTATTTGTTGCCTTTTCGTTTTGTTCTTCCGTGACGTAATAATACATTTATGATTTAAACATTAAGGATAATATTTTGGTAAGTTGATTACCAATACTAGATTAATAATAGCACATTAATTAATTTTATTGGAACGCGAAGGGTAACAAACTCAAAACTGTCTGTGTAGTGATGGATTAAGAACATCGTAAAAGGCGACTAAGGGATCAACTATGCAAGACAACATCACTGCAGAGAGAAGGAACACTTGAAACAAACTCTATTCAGACCCGTCTCTCCAGTGTGGTATAGTAGGCCAGAACCTTCCTTCTAAAAAGAGGCCTATGTCCAGCTGTGGACTGTTAGTCTGTTGGTGTCAGTGTTGCCAGACATCCTGATTTTCGCGGGACGTCCTGCTTATTGAATCAAAATAGTAATGTCCCGCTTTTTAGGGATAACTGACCCGACACCCAACGTGAAGTTACTTAGCCATAGTGCTTTATCGTCAAGAAAATTGGCAGGCATTAAAAAAAATAAAATTTCACCATTACATTACAAATAAGAAATCTGACTAGTTCTTTCATGAATTAGGAATGAGAATGATCTATTTTTTTTTTTGGTCACTTACTCATGTGTCGTATACGTTTTTTGCTTTGACTTGCTTTCGACGAAAGATTCTCAAAATTTTGATTTCACTAAAAAAAAACTGGTAACGCTGGTTGGTGTGATCATGAAATGAAATCATTTGTATTTTGTTGTTAAGAACAAGATTCACTGATCGTTAATCAAGTGAGTAGAGATCAATGAATCTCTGTTTATTTGTTATTTTAGAATGATGTTTATGTCAAAATCTCCTCTCAGGAATAGATTTTGACAAATGGTATCTCTGTTCACCTGAGACGAGCTTAATCTAGTCTGAAGTGGTAATTTCTAAGGCATTTTAGGGGAAATGAACATATTTTGATGATACTTTTGAATAACAATGAAACATTTACTTTACCTTACTTTATTTACAAATGAATCCTTATTACACACATTTCAATTCACTTTATTTCACATTAAATTGATATACAATTCACTTAAAATACCCATTGAAAAATTTGTTTCAATTAATATTACCCACAAGCTTTTGGTTTCTGACAAAAATATAACATTAATTTAACCAATAAAACAAAAACATAGTTTGACAATTCGACATGACAAGTATTAATAACAATTTTATGTAATGTAAAGGTGTGTCTCCTGCTCCTAAAAATAACAAATCAAACTAACGAAATGTTTTTGCAAACCATGTTAGCAGACCATTGCCGTCTCCTGCGACTTTAAACAAATGTCACACACGAACATCAAACATAGGGATACGGTGTCGATTAGAAAGTATCTATACTGTACTCATGAGTAGCATCGAATAAAAAGTATCGTACTCATAAAAGTATAGAAACTATATAACTAGTATCTATACTTATTATAAAGTATTGAGTACTTTTCTTATCTAGAAAAATCCATAATGTTTATTTCTTACAAGGGTTCGAGGATATATTATATCAATGGATATATATCATCAGCTAGTAATAAATAAATAAATATTCGGACATCTAACACACAACGCCATCTAGTCCCAAACTAAGCAGAGCTTGTATTATGGATACTAGATAACTGATATAAATACATACATACTTTTTTTTTTGTAAATACATACATCTTATATATAAAATTTTCGTGTCACAATGTTAGTTACCATACTCCTCTGAAACGGCTGATACGATTTTTATGAAATTTGGTGTGCATATCGGGTAGGTCTGAGAATCGACCAACATCTATTTTTTATAGCCCAATTTTTTTTTATGGCAAAACAATGTTTGCCGGATCAGCTAGTATTTATTATACATAGAAAAATACACAAACTCCGAAACAAATATTTGCAGATCATACAAACATTTGGTCCGACCTGGGAATCGAACCCGAGACCTCTTAATCGGCAGTGGCATACGTCAACCGCTAGACCACCGAGGCAGTCAAAAGGAAAGTCAGTCTATATGAAAGGAGGAAACTCAATTTATAACTGTTATCAAAATATTAATTTAATAGTTTTACAACCAATTTTATTACAAACTATGTATTTCAGACTGTTAGAATTTAATTGAGTCACTGTAACTGTTTGCATTACATGTTAATATTATGATGCAAAGCAAAGGTTAAACATCTGGCAGTGTGCCATTGAGGAATCACTTTTGTCACACTCTGTTAATCCTTGCTACACTATTTTATTGGTCAGATTACCTATATGACGAATCCAATTCCATCTTAAAGAAAGTACATAATATAAAAAGATTTTGTTTAATTATCATTTGATAATCCTCCTAGTTTCAGATACTTTTAGAATTAGTGCATTAAAAGTTTAAATTATTCTAATATCGTTGTTTTTACGTTGTTGTGTGCATTATTTGTCTACCATTTTTTTTTTATTTAATCAAATATAGTAAACTAGCCGAACCGTGCCCACGTCGTTGGGTGTTAACCGCCCGCTTTTTTTGGTTAACAAATACTATTATTTTTATGTGAATTTTTTGTTCAATAATAATAAAATATGGCACTGCTGAATAGTGTCGCCTTCTGTTATTGAAAGATTTTTCTGGATCGTATCAGTACTTCCGAAGACTACCCTTTACAACCATACAAACAAAGTAAGAAACTTTATCTCTTTATCACATCACACTAATATTATAAAGGCGAAAGTTTGTGAGTGTGTATGTTTGTTACTTTTTTTTTTTTTTTTTTATGTTTGGCCCGCCAAAATGACTCTACTCTGCCTGATGGAAAGCATAAGCAGAATCCAAGAGTGGTGGTCACCATGCTCACTGCGAATGCAGACAATGCAGCATGGCGACCCACACCATGGCGGCCTAGTGATGCTACTGCATCTTTTAGTCTAGTCAACAAGTATGGAACTTGTTGCCTAGACTAATTGGGCCTCCGGTCTCACACTCACCAACGAAACACGACAGCATGCTGTCATTTTACGTTGATTTTCTGTGCGAGGGTAGTACCGCCCCGGTCGAGCCGGCCCGTTCGTGCTGAAATCAGCGTGGCTCTACTACCTACGATACTATGTTATTTCTTCACGCGCAAACGACTGGACCAATTTTGATAAAATTTGGTATGCAGGAAGCTGACAACCTGGATAACCACATAGGCTACTATTTGCCGCGAAAACCGTCATACACGCGGGCGGAGCCGCGGTCAACAGCTAATAATATTAGTATAGATGTAGCCATCCGAGTGGTGCCAGGTTCAGAATATGGAGTGTCACTACCTCTATTCATCTCGTTGGTGTCGTAAGAGCCGAGCAAGGGAGCAAACTACGTAGGACAACACCTCTGCAAGGAAAAACTTCAAACAAACCCTATGCCAACCCATCTGGCCAGCGCAATATAGTATACCATAATCTCCTCGCTAAGGAGAGACCTAAAGGACCACTTTGTTGCTAAATAAAGTTTCTTTTCCGTCATCAAGACGGACAGAAAGCACATATTCAGAGACGTCTCGGTGATCAATAGGTTTAACACCGGTAGTGATCACCGACTCGTCCGAGGCTCTCTGAATATCAACTTTAAAGCTGAACGTGTCCGTTTGATGAAATCCAGGCTCCGACCAACTCTGCTCCAAGCCGCGTTGGGATCTGAAAATTTTCAGTCAAATCTGGAAAACCGATTTGGTGCCATGGAAACCAAAAAAAACGTAAACCAGAACTTTGAAAATGTAGTTCGAATCCTCAGGGAGGAAGGTACGAGATTTTGTAAAATGCAGCGTAAGGGCAGGAAATCGAAGCTTTCGGAAAGGACCCTAGGGCTAATGAAGGAACGACGTGAAAACCCACTTCTTACTTCGTCGGCAAAACGGACTCTAAACCGAGAGATCAGCAAACTAGTACGACACCACCTCCGATGCTCCAATACTCTTTCGATCGAAAGAGCGATCGAGCAGAATCGGGGGTCAAAGGTGTTTGTACAATCTCTCGGAAGAAGCCACCTGACGAAGTTGACTACAGCAAGTGGAGAAGTCGTTACTTCCACGAACTTTTCTATGGCGGTTTGTACGCTTCGCATGCATCTCGACCTGATCCCGAAAATGAGGACTCTGAGCATATTAACACGCCACTACACCGAAGATCTGCCAGAAGTCAGCATTGACGAACAGAACTGTCAAAGGCTGGAGGTAAGCCCGTACTGAGGGAGCTCCAGAAGCTTTTTAACGCTGTCCTGTTCGAAGGACAGAAATTCCTCCAGAAGCGTGGAGCAGAAGTGTGGTCATCTTGTTTTTCAAGAAGGGTGACAAGACCAGGTTGAAGAACTATCGACCCATTTCACTTCTAAGCCATGTTTACAAGCTGTTCTCAAGAGTCATCACGAACCGTCTTGCGCGAAGACTCAACGCATTCCAACCACCGGAGCAAGCTGGATTTCGGAGCGGATATGGCACCATAGACCACATCCACACAGTGCGGCAGATTAGACAGAAGACTAATCAGCCTCTGTGTCTAGCATTCGTGGACTATTAGAAGGCCTTTGACTCGATAGAGATCTGGTCTGTTCTGGAGTTACCAAGTGGATTGTCGATACATCCAAGTGCTGATATGTCTCTACGAAACCGCCACCATGTCCGTCTAAGTACAGAATCTGCAAACAAGGCCCATACCATTGCATCGAGGAGTGAGACAAGGGGATGCTATTTCCCCGAAATTGTTCACAAATGCAATGGAGGATTTGTTCAAGACGCTACACTGGAAAGGACGTGGCATAAATATCAATGGCGAATACATCTCTCACTTGCGATTTGCGGACGACATCGTCATTATGGCAAAGACGCTGCAGGCCCTACAACAGTTGCTGAACGACCTGACTGACTCTTCTGTGCGCATCGGCCTACGGATGAACTTGGACAAAACCAAGGTCATGTTCAATGAACATGTGCTACCGGAACCGGTCGCAGTACATAGTGCCGTTCTCGAAGTTGTTGAATAATATGTGTACCTCGGGCAGACTTCGCAGTTAGGTAGAAACAACTTCGACGACGAGGTGAACATGAGAATTTGGCTGGGTTGGGCAGCGTTTTGGGAAACTTCGTCGGGTCTTTTCATCGTCGATTCCACAGTGCCTTAAGACGAAAGTCTTCAATCAGTGCATCCTACCCGTAATGACATACGGAGCCGAAATGTGGACACTTACGGCACAGCTGGTCCACAAGTTCAAAGTCGCTCAGCGTGCTATGGAGAGGGCTATGCGCGGCGTTTCTCTGAGGGATCGCATCAGGAATGAGGTGTCCGGCAGAGAACCAAGGTCATCGACATAGCCCAAAGGATTAGCAAGCTGAAGTGGCAGTGGGCTGGCCATATTAGCCGCAGAACTGATTACCGTTGGGGTAAATAGGTTCTTGAGTGGAGACCGCGTCTCAGCAAACGTAGTGTAGGACGTCCACAGGCCAGGTGTCGTGATGATCTGCGCAAGACGGCTGGCAGGAGCTGAATGCGAGAAGCCGAGGATCGAACCAAGTGGCGCGGAATTGGAGAGGCCTATGTCCAACAGTGGACTGCGATAGGCTGATAATGATGAACCTTATATCGTATAGATGTAGAGGTCGGTGATATATCCTTAAACATACGCCCATCCACATTTCTTTATATATACTTGTAATATAAATGTGCAGTGAGCAAAGAAAGCGTGCAAGTGTAAAGACATGGTTTAGGCCTGCAGCTACTCTCACACGTGAAAGGCAACGCAAGAATGACTTGACACCAGTTTCTGTAAGGTCATGGTCAATCATTAATCAATTACCCAGTTTCATAAAGAATTCCAGTGTCTTATTTATTACTGAAAAAAATAAACTTTTGGCTAAATCTGGAGTTCCAGCTTTTATTTTTTGCAAATATGTAGGAAAACTGCCTCATGCATGGCTCAGTTATTTTCAAATGGTCACATACCACGTCACTTCACACGACAATCACATTGTTAGCAACATCGTTAGGAAAACTATTAAATCATGTTATTGGACTCCGGCACCGAGTAAAATTTTATGATAAACAATTTACCATTATTCTGTTTAAATCAGGAAATGTTATGTTAGATTCTGAGTCAGAGTTTAAAACTGTGGTGTTATTTTTCTAAAAGAACTTAGTATACTGGTCGACAGGCAAACAAAATGGCAAAAATTTCGATTGAAGCTCTCTTTACTTAGATGTAGAATAAGCGCAATTTGTATTTTTATGAGAAAATTAAAAGAATTTAGGAAATTAATGAAAACTGTTTTAGAATAATAGGATAAGGCGCTGTAATAAATGGTTATTTTTTTTAGTAAATATGTCTGATAATTGTTAGCAACTAATCAGAAAATTATAGCAAAATCTAGTTTGTTTTTCCGTACCATTCCATTCCAATTTCAACCCACTTCTAAAAAGGAGGAGGTTCTCAATTCGACTGTATTTTTTTTATGTTCCTAACTTCAGAACTTTCGACTGGGTGCACCAATTTTGATGAATATGTTTTTATTTGAAAGTTAGTGCTTCCCGTATAGTCCCACTTCAATTTGGTCCAGTTCTTGAAGTCGGTTTTTTTGTTGATTTATGTCAATAAAAATAAGAAAATTCATCAATCCCAACATTATTTAATAATAATTGTACTGTCCCAGATTCCTTACGTAAGTGTAAAACCATAGAAGTGTGTGAAAATTCAATAGTATGACTCGAATCTAGTTCATAGATGTTTACACAGCTAAATATTAAATAAGTCTGCGGCGACAACTCAGACAATTTTTTTTTATAAAATTCATTCATTCATTGTACTCTGAACAGGCATCAAAAATCCTAGCCACGCTTGTTAGAAGGCAGTATTTCCAAAATCATAAAGTGCTACATGAAATAACTTTTTAGCATTATATTTACCAGTAAAAACTGCGGTTGACATAACAGCACTGAAAAGAGAAGGGAATCTTAAAACTAACCCCTATTCCAATACGTGAGGCCAGATTGATATAGTAAGCCGAAACCTCCTTTTTTTTAAATATGGCTGCTAAAATGACTACTTTGCCTAATGGAAAGCTTAAATTGAATCTGAGAGTGGGGGTCACCATATAGCGAATGCAGACAATGCGGCATGTTGACCTACACTAAGACGGCCTAGTGAGATGCTTTTTCATGCCCCACTAAAAGGACCCGGGATCATAGTAGGAGAAAATACGTGCGTTGGTAGTGAGTTCCAGGTCACCCAGGTCAAAAGAGGTCACCCAATAATAAAGTGACTCGTGCCACTCAATAGACACCTGGAACTCAGACTCACAAGTGTGTTTAAGCTTTATGAAATAAATAGGTCAGGCTAAAACCGCATGATCTTTCAATGTACGAAATGGATACTATTTAGGTAGAATGTCGTCCGCTTAGTTACCGCTACTTAAATTGTATAAAATATTCTTTAAATTAGTAGTCGCCCAGCGGTCGAAATTCGACCACCATTTTTTTAAAATCTTTCTGCACTGCTCCTCCATATCATCACTTCACTACATAGTATAAAACAAAGTCGATTTCTCTGTCCCTATATCCCTATGTGTGCTTAAATCTTTAAAACTACGCAACGGATTTTGATGCGGGTTTCTTTATTAGATAGAGTGATTCAAGAGGAAGGTTTTTATTTTTATGTATAATAAATGCATAATATAGTATAGGAACACTGTTAATTTTCGAGGTTTCTAATGTGACGTAGCAAATAAACACATTTTTTTTTTGCTTACATTGCAAACGCTGGTTGCACCCTACGAGATAGATCAAAATAATGTACTATAGTATTGTACACCTTAAAAAGTACTACAAAAATCTATATGTTAGGGATAACCCACAACGACCATTTTTTATTCCTTTCTTTTTACGAGAAATAATGGCTTATTTACGAAGTGATTTTAAGCAATACAGAATGAATCCTCATGAAATTTAATATAGATCAAAATGACCCTTTACAGTATCTAATTTAAATGAATATATTCGAAGATATTACAGATTTAATATGCACGAATCGTGTCGTCGCCGTCGGCGGGGGCATCTGAAATCCACCCTTGCGAAGCCGGGGCGGGTCGCTAGTAAACATTAAAGGCGCATCTGCACCAAAATTGTTGGCAATTCAGTGTTTCCAACTGTTTGCAACACTTAAAAAAATCGCCAGCTTTTGTTTCCATTGTGTCTTCACCGAGTCGCCAACAATTTGAAAAACATTAGAATTAAGCGTCACCATAGAGCCAATTAATATTTGCAACAAGCGTATTCTTTTGACGTTTGCCGCCAAAAACGGAAACACTGTTCTCAACATTTGTTGTCAATTTTTGTTGCCAACACAAGGATATTACAGAAACTTTTGTCACCAACACGTGTTGACAACACAAAAAAAAACTTCGTTTAAAAAAACCGACTTCAAAAACTAAAAAGTATAAAATAACTCAATTTGTATGAGCTACCTATGCATAGGTTTGAAGTCAGTGCCAAGCCAAATGTAATAGTAGGTACCACACTCGCTATATTTCGAGACGAACGTCAACGACGACACCGACGCTTCGGTTGTTTTGTTCAACGCGAAGAGCAGCTATCCCGCTCAAGGTCACGCGCGGCGAGTGCGGTACCTACTATTACATTTTGGCTTGGCACCGACTTCAAACCTATGAATAGGTAGCTCATACAAATTAAGTTATTTCATACTTTTTAGTTTTTGAAGTCGGTTTTTTTAAACGAAGTTTTTTTTTTTTTCGCTTTTTAGTCTTTCTCAAGTCTCTCATCATCATTTCATTGAAAATTAAATGATTTCTACAGAATATGTAGGCAGGCAGACAATTGCTCGTAACTTCATTGCAGGCGCTCACGTAAATTTGGGGATTTCCTTCGATTTCCTTAGGATCCCATCATCAGATCCTGATATGGTGGCCATGGGACCACATGGGGAGCATACCCTTTCGAATACAAAAAGAATTTTCAAAATCGGTCCATAGGGTTTTAACTTTATATAGATAGATTTAAAATTTTAAAACCTAAAACTGCAAATGTTTTCTTGTATTTTAACCGACTTAAAATAAGGAGAGGTCTTCGACCGTATATATGTTTTTTTTATGTGTGTTCGTGGATAACATCGTCGTGTATGAACCGATTTTGATGATTCTTTTTTTAATGGAAAGGAAATATCCCAACGGTGGTACCATGGTAAGGACACTAAGATCTGATGATGGCATCCAAGAGAAATCGAGTCGAACCTTGAAGTCGGTTCTTATTTTGTTAAAATTTTACTTGTAGAGACAATAGTGCCTTGAATTTTTTAAGACCTTTCCTCGCAATACCAACTTCCGGAATAGCCTTTGAATATTTCATTTCAATAGTACTCCTAGTCGTACTCATTTCCATGTTACTATAGAGAAATAAGGTTGTCAGATCAAGTCGCTAGGAACTTGTAGAAATTAGGTGGAATTATGTCACCATATTACCATATTGTATGATGTTGAAACAAAACTGAACCTCAAGTTTCCCTATTCTTTTGATAAAATTTCGTAGTCTGGTTACAGTTTTTAAGTTTTTCTTAAAAGTTTATGAAATGCCCAAATTATTTATTTATAAAAAATATTTTATTTTAGCGTGGATGGTCTTGGTCTTCTGAGAGGAGACCCGAGCCTAGCAGTGGGACGTCATAGGTTGTTGTTGATTTGTTTTACGGAGTTGTACCCGATTGTGATAGAAATTTTGCAAATATATTGTAATTTTGACACTCCAATTTCATTTATTTGTATAGAATAGAGTTATAGATTATAGATAACTACTATGAGAATTTGAAAAAAAAAATGTTTTTCTTTTTCATGTACTTGGTACTTTTTATAGATGTATTTTTTTATAGTCATGCAACTGTAAAAACACGAACATTACTCAATATCAATAAATAACAGATTTCCAAACACCAAAAACAATCGTAATTGATTTTCGCTTTTAGTTGGTTGGAAACATAGCGATATCGATTTATAGTACCCAATAAAATATGGCTTGATTTTATTATGTTCTATAGCAACCCCTGTAACTAAGGTATAGATCCGCACCCCAGCTTAGGGTCGGTGCCCGTTGCGCCGGAGTCAGATCAATAAGTTCAACAGTGCGCGACCAGGCCACCCTTCGTATATATTATTCAATAACTGGGTTTCCTTCGCATTCAGTACAGACTCGCGCAACGAGAACGTCTAATCGGATTTTATTGTATTCGAAAAGTAATTGTACGCCGTTATAGCGGCTCGCGTAACATGCACTGGTAGGTATAACATTGAGAAATTTATTATAAGATTTTCATTACACCCGTTGGCGTATGCGATCGCTACGTGAGACATTTTACATTGGTCACCAGCAAGTACACGGTTCGCGCGTGTTTCGGACTGCGCACGTATTTTAAATTAAAATAAGTTGAAATAAATGAGTTTATTATTTTTACGTGAGTAATGAGTGTGTCCCTGGTCTGGTTGCGTAGGTTGCCGAAGGAGGAGATTGCGGCACGAGTCGCTGCATTCAGAGCGAAGCTGTCATCGACCGGTAGCGAGAAAGAAGTGCCCAAAGACGAATTCGGGAGAGTTGCGTAAGTAATCGTTTATTTATCCTTTATCTGTTTCAACATAAGGCACACATGGGACATATCTTCTTATTAAAGTGAAACATATCGTAACTTGAAATTAAAATTACACTTAAGTGCAAATAGTTATTAAAACCAGATGTTGCAGTAAGTAACTTGAAAAACTATTTATTTGTTATCGTAAAACAAGGCAATAAAAATTATGCACAATATAATTATAATATTGAATTATAAGCCAGCTGATTGTATTGCTGACTGTATTGCGCGAAAACATGCATTGTTATCTTCTTAGACAATATAATTTTGTTACCTGACCTAACAGCATCTACCGACCTATCATCGGTACTTAATTTAATAACTACATTCCATATATTACCTATGAATATTATCGCAATAGACCTAATAACGTGCATGAGGATATTATTATTTTAAACAAGGTTTTATAGACAAATACTAACTTCGATATTTCAGATGTTTTCAACGGAACTGTAAATATTGTAATTGTATGTTGGAATATGTATTCAAATTATGATATTACATTTATTCTCGAGTGTCACAATATAGATATATAAGCTAAAGGACTGGGCTTCTTACATATCTACTGACTTCACCCAAGAAGGGTTTTACGACCGGGCCTGATTAAAAAGTTTAAGAGTCTCACAAGTCCTTGGTTTAAATATAAATTAGATTCTTTTTACGGTGTTATAGTTTAGCGATAAGACAAATTCGCAAAAAAGTTTTAAAGACTTAAATCCAGTTAGGTCTAGCAGTTATATGAGTTTATCTTTTAACTAGCTACACGTCTACTTTTCCTTTTCTGACTTCTGGACCTGATCGCTCCCTAGTCCATCTCTGATCAAGGGATCATCATCATCACACTCCACATTCCCAGACAGCTTAAAATTTTTATGCTAATGAGGAATAGTGCATTAAAATAGAAGGCTTCTATTTTAACGCACGAAATTCTTTCACCTATCGTTTTGTTGGTGAATTTCCACGTTTTAGGCAAGCGTTAGCCACGGTATATGGAACAAGTTTCGTTACTTAGTATTAATTTTAACTGACATACTCTTTTTAAATTGTCCTTCAGTAACTAATAATTGTTCGTTATTTATTTTCTGGGCAAAGCTAATTTGTTTGCCCAGGTGTACGCATTTGTTTGTTATATTGTTATACTTGAGAGACCCGTTACAAACATATGTTTTTCTCTTTCTGCGGTTCATCGTCAACATTGTTTTTCACTTCTAAGACTACTAGTTACCGGCGTTATTGAGTGACTATCGTACTGAATTTCTGATCGTAGAACACCAAGTCGTCTGCGAATCTTAGGTGGTTTACGGAGAGTTCTTTGTTCATAATCTTGCTGTTATTGTATATATATACTATGTTTTACACTAATGTATTTTTTCTACCCCTTATGTTGTTAGAGTTTCTCCACATGATTTTTTGTTATGTGCGGTCGATTGCTTCTTCGTAATCAACATCTATACTTATAAAATGTAACAGGTCTAATACTGTACATTAAAGATATTTAGAATTTTTTTTTGGAGCGCTCTCTCTATTCGATACTGAAGCCAAAACTGTATTTTTTTTCATTTTTGTCTGTCTGTCTGTATCTTTGCCACGCATCACGCCGAAACTACTGAATGGATTCAAATGAAACTTGGCAAGATTTGAGTTCATACTACGAGGTAGAAAATAGAATACTTTATATCCCGAAATTCAGCACGGTTTCCTGGAGAGAGGGAATGAAAGTCAAAATATGAACTTAGTTGTAATTCAATAACACATAGTCCGATTTCATTCATTCTTTTTTTGATAGAAAGAAAAAAAAGAAAAGATAACGGGAAAAGTGTTTTATTTTGTCCGCGACTGTACACTGCCTCTGGGAAGCTGAGACAGATATGTAAATATGGCGGTACGAAGTTTTGTACGTAGACAACGTAGAGTTGTCTATTACTCTCTGGGTGTTCTTCAATGAGTAGGACATCATGTGTAAGTATGGTATTATGGTAATCGTATTGTGTAGGTAATTATTAAATGATGGTGATTCATATTAAAAGTACGAAAAACCTTTTTTTCTATCACTGTAGTACAATGCAAATAACCTAATTTGTTATCATCAATTCGAACATAATCGCATAAAATTAATTAAATTCCAATTTTATCCACTATCAACCCAACTTAACATTACCGACGTGAAATAATCGCGAGTTTTAATTCGATTGGCAATTTCAAAGCGGTAAATTAATTTTCTTTGGCAATTATTTTGACATTTTCAATGATGATTTCGCAATAGCCTTGACTGGTTTATCTTGTACAACTCACAAGATGCTTCGGTACAGATGGGTGGACTTCATAAAGGTGACGTTACCACGGGTCACAGAAAAATGACTGCACGGTTGGCTTAGTGGTTTAAGTGATCGCCACGCCGCTTCCTACTGCACCAAATGTTGTGGGTTCAAATCCTACATAGGACAACACTTTGTGTCATCCACAAATTGTTGTTCTAAGTCTATGTGCTTCATGTCCGTTTGATGTATGTTTGTAAAGTCCTCCGCGACACAGGAGTGTATATTCCTAATGCGGGAGTTGTCTCTGAAGAAAAAAGAAAAACTGGCCCTTTGGCCAAGGTGCAAATGTTTTGCGTCGAAGCTATTACTGTAATCCCTAATGGCACTATTGTCTTGTATCATAGCTAATATTTTATTTTGACCACTTTACATAGTTACTTAACCTCCTTTATCAGGAGAGGCCTATGTCCAGCAGTGGACTGTTAAAGGCTGTTGTTAATGATAATGACGTGCCTTTTTTTTATGGAATAGCGGGCAAACGAACAGACGTTGATACGTCTTACGTTGATAAGCTTACCATCAAGTGATCCTGATGGTAAGCGAGTACCGCCGCCCATGGAGAGCAACACCAGAGTCGTCACTAGTTCGTTGCCGGCCTTTGGGAGATGGGGGGAGGGGTTGGACTATAGACCTCTGGTGTCCTCACTCACTCTGTGAAACACAGCGCAAGCGCTATTTCACACCGGTTTTCTGTGAGGCCGCGGTATCACTCCAGTCGAGCCAGCCCATTAATGACTAAGCGTTGAGAGACGTCATAAGTAGTGAGGTAGATGTGGAGATAAGATATTGTTTTGGAGCTTTTAAGTGAAGTTACCTCCATGTTGTGATGGCTTAGGAATATAGATTGTCACCACACCTAGTCATCCCTTGGGTGTCGTAAGAGCTGATTAAAGGCTCCCACACATAACTGCGAAACGATGCGGCGTGAAGTTCTTGCGGTGCATTCGTGCGAGCTCGCAGACATTTGCAATGCGTTGCGAATTCGCAGTTATGTGGGGGTGCCCTGTGGGAGCAAACTACGTAAGACAACATCACTTCAAAATTAATCAAAATGTAGGAAAACTTGAACCTCAATAGTAGTAGCATTTTACCGAGACAATACTGGGACCATTTTGGGGCAGAAAAAGCACAGCTCTACGCTCAACCACTGCTTTACTGTGTAGAAACGGACTCCCCGTAACAAACGCCAACACCTCGAAGCAGAGACTATGCCCAGCAGTGGGCTATTGATGATGTGATAAAGTTAAACGTCACTTCTGTAACTTCAGATGCTCAAAGCCTGTTAATGCACTCGTGACTCTTCGGGTGCAAGCGTTCATAAGTAGCAGTGGTCACTTTCCATCAGGTGACCCGTCTGCTATTTGCACCCCTTATATCATAAAATAAAAAGACAAAACTAACCCCACTATGTAAAAATGTTTGATTAAAAGTAGATAGCCTATTTCACCTGGAGCATTGTTACGAATCAATGACATCTTATTAAAATCGGTTCAATAGTATAGACGATACGATGGTACATACAAACGTACATAGATTCAAAACTGTTACCCTTCCTTTGGCTTATATAATACTATTAATACTAGCTTACCCGGCAAACTTTGTACCGCCATTTTTTTCGTGAATGTCTATAATAATTTCCGAAAAACTTGTTTTAGTTTTCACGCCCGGCTCAGTTTCCTATTAGTAGTGTACAGTCGTGGACTAAGAAAATATAATAGTGCCGGTTTTCTTCAAATGTTCTTCTAGACAAACCTTATCCTGACGACAATAAACAGTCGGTGGATCGGAAAATATGCGCGTACATATATTTAGGTGATTCATTTTATTTATATACATAGATAATTTAAATGTGTAAAAACTTTCAAATCCATCAAGTCCAATAAAAATCTGAACCTTCTGGCGAATTTAAATCATGTATTCTAAATTGTAAATCATAAATGTTCTCCTAAAAATAAACTAGACGGCCCTAATTCCAATCGTTCCACATTAAAACCATTAGCTTCGGGCTAATAATTAGGGGATCACAAATTTGAAAATAAATCCCGAACTATCGAATCCGATTTATAAATAAATTCATGATCTATCTTCTTTAAACTACACATAAATCAGTCTTATGGTCTTCAATATTCTCAGAGACTTTGATGTTACAAGAGTTATGTAAGTGTACTTTAAGACCTGCTTCGTAAGGTAGAGACAAAAGCCTTACTTGACGTTCACAAGACTTTGCGCATCTGAAAGCAGTTAGACTCAGTAACATATTGTAATTTATTTTTCAATATGATTGATTGTTGTGTGTGTTTGTTGTATTTGTGTATGTAGTTTGAAGTCAAAGAAGGTTAAAACTGGAGATAGGTTATTGAGAACGGCCGTAATTCTCTTACTAATTACAGTGGTTCAACCACTTACTGTCCACATCAAATCACAACGGTCCTTTTCAAGGCTAACACAACAACAGCAACTTGTTTTGCTCCCCCTAGAGAAATTTTCAAATGACAAATCTGTAGTTAACAAAATTACCTTAACAATACGACATCTGTTGCTCTCTTTCTGTGTCCTGTTCATTTAGTTTTCTCCTATAAACATATTTTTCATCCCCCCATCTCGGAAAGAGTATTTTTGCCCTTCGATATCTGAGTGCAAAAGCCGTTTTTATCCGCTAGAGGATAAAGTAAATTCAATTTAGAACATCGTGTGCACTAAGTTTGTGAATTCAAAACATTATTAAACATATTTACTTTTACCTCCATGGTGCCGAATTTATCATACAACCTTTTTTAATTTATTAAAAACTCAGACTAGGAACCTTCTTGGTGTACTTTTTTTTTATTTGCTTTGCCCGAGCCATTTTTTTTTGCATTTAGTCATTTCCTCGCTGAGGTGGGATGAAAAGTTACGTGTTGCACTCGAGTGCAAAGATTTTTCATTTCGTGCTCTTTTGATTCCCTCGTTAACGTTCAGGATTCTAATTTTTAAATCACCCGCTGCGCTCGTGATTCAATTTTAGAATCCTTCGCTTGCTCGGTCATCAAAATGGAGCACGCGGTTAAAAAGCAACTTTGCACTCTTGTATAACAAATAATTATTAACATGTTGTCCAAAAATAGCTAATACTAGGCATATGGCTATTATTTTTGTTGAGGCTTTCTCAGTAAAAAAATTAAAACTCGTGTTAATGGTTATGGGCGCAGCCCTTATTACGCGTTGACCTAAAATCAAATCTCGCCATTAGCGAAACAGTTTTGAACATAAAGGTGTGGGTGGTGTTTAGTTATAGCTTACACATGAAAATTTTAGCATATGTATACAGCGTATATAATACAATATTATAATGACACGGAGCTGATCTGATGCTGGAGCTGGAAGTTGGTCATAGGAACTCGGTAAAGAAACGTCGCAACATCATCGAGTTTGGACTCGTTTGATTCGTCTCGAGGCATTCCAGTAAAAGCTTGTTTTTAATCAGCTTTCAATTTAATTTATTACTTATTCATTATATTATATGAAGGCCTAAATGTGTGAACGACTTTTGTTTTTGACATAAAGGAGACAGACAAAACTCAATCATGCTTTCACTAAGTACGTCTGGCACAGTGCGATTCAGTACTAGATGGAGATTTCGAGAAAATAGGAATTCGTGCTAAAGTTTATTGATCGCATGTGTAATCCGCTTACGATCATAGTTGCGTGTTATTATATCTTCTCCTTTCACCAGTAACATCGTAATCAGGCGTGGTACATTGATGACGTCATATATATATATCCGAAATTGGATTTCCTTTCTTGGTTCTCTATAACCTATTGTGAACGTGTAGGTACACAGCTTCTATCTAGCTGAACAATTCTAACTTTGCTATTAATACGGAAAACTTTATAGATAGCTACCGAACTAATATTCTGAAAATTTAATTTTAAATATTTAAAGGTCCGTTAACAAAATACGTCAACAAGGCTATCCTACTCGTATAGTTTTAATTGTCAACTGGTCATCAAATTAAAACTACACCTTAAAATAATAGAGTAATGATTGAAAATTCGTCTACCGCTTGATTTCTAGTTATAGTAAACTATGATTTGCTCGCGGCTACCCCCGCTTACAAGTCAGTTATCGCGTTAATAATTTTTCAGATAGGTATTGCATATGCCGTCCTATGACAGCCTATGACATCTTTACTCATATTATAAACGCGAAAGTTTGTAGGTATGGATGGATGGATGGATGTTTGTTACTCTTTCACGCAAAAACTACTGAACGGATTTGGATGAAACTTTTCAGTAATATAGCTTATAATGCATCAGAATAACACATAGGCTACTATTTGCCGCAATAACTGACATATACGCGGGCGGAACCGACGGGCAACTACTTGTAACAAATAATGTGGATTTCTATGGGTAAAATAATTTAAAAAATCGGTTCAGTAGACCCAGAGAATAACTCCTATAACCTCACAAACTCTCATCATAATCACCTCACTTTTTCTCTTTAGAATATTCGTATAGAAATGTTGATATCACTTTGGGAACCACCGAATATGCTAATGAATATTACCACAACCAAAGAGAATAAAAGTCGTTGACGCGAGGAGTTTCTATTCTATATCTACAAAAATGTATGAAAAATCGTTAACTCCTGATTTTCTTTTCAGAAAGAATTCCAATCATTTTTATGAAAAAAAACTTCGTTTAAAAAAACCGACTTCAAAAACTGAAAAGTATAAAATAACTTAATTTGTATGTGCTACCTATTCATAGGTTTGAATTCGGCGCCAAGCCAAATGTAATAGTAGGTACCACACTCGCTATATTTCGAGACGAACGTCAACGACGTCACCAGCAGCTATCCCGCTCAAGGTCACGCGCGGCGAGTCCTACTATTACATTTTGGCTCGGCACCGACTTCAAACCTATGAATAGGTAGCACATACAAATTAAGTTATTTTATACTTTTCAGTTTTTGAAGTCGGTTTTTTTAAACGAAGTTTTTTTTTTATTTTTCGCTTTTTAGTCTTTCTCAAGTCTCTCATCATCATTTCACCTAAATAACTTGAAAGAATACGACTAAAGGTAACATACAACATACTGTATAGAATAATAAATAAATATTTCGGACATGATGTTTACAGAATGTGAAAGCATGCAGACAATTGCCTTAACTTTATTGCAGGCGCTCACGTAAATTTGAGGATTTCCTTCAATTTCCTTGGGATCCCATCATCAGATCCTGACATGGTGACCATGGGACCACATGGGGAGCATACCCTTTCGAATACAAAAATAATTTTCAAAATCGGTCCACAATTGACGGAGTAATCAATGTACATACATAAAAATAAAAAAAAACCGATGAAATTGAGAACCTCCTCCTTTTGGAAGTCGGTTAACAAACGCAATCCTTGTCAAATCCATTATTAGGGCGTGTAAGGTCGAGTCGTTCTAAAGTAAAATTAACAATTTACTTAAAATTGATGGTACGCATCGGTACAACGCCCATTCAACCTGTATTTGTTAAGCATTAACAAATTTACGACTGGAAATAAACTTCCCTGACTTAGTTTCCAAAAATATAAATCTTTGTTTGTGTAATGTTTTTTATTAGCTTTGTCTGAAATACACGGCAATTGGGAAACGAGTGCGTCGTGCCTGACAGTTACGCAATTTATCCTAAATATTTGTAGTTGTATCGTGACGTGCTTATGTCGGGATTTTTTCTAATCTGTGTGCAGTAAATACTCAAGCAGTTGACCTATGTTTATCGAATATATACGAAAGCAGGCGACAAGCCAAAGACGCTGAATTTAGCTATTATCCTACTAATATTATAAACGCGAAAGTTTGTAAGTATGCACAACTCCTTAACGGTTAGGAGTTGGAGGATAAATCTTTAATTATCATATGTATATATGTTACCTTTAGTCGTATTCTTTCAAATAATTTAGGTAAGCTGATGATGGAAGGTGGAAGGTACAACTCCTCAACGGTTAGGAGTTGGAGGGTAACTCTTTCAATTTCATACGTATCTAAAGACGTACTTCAGAAGTATACTTTCAAGTTATTTAGGTGAGCTGATGATAGACGGTTAAACTCTTCAACAGTTAGGGATTAGAGGATGATTTTAATATTACACGTACGTATAGATCTTAATTTGTATTCTTGATGATGAAATAGTTCAACTTAGTACTTACCTACGATTGTTTGCACTAAAAACTGAAAAATATAAACCTTTTATAAAAAAAAAAAAACGACTTACAAAAAACATCCAACGAAAACTCTCTGCCAAAAAAAACACTTAAAAGCGTAAAGTAAACTGGTTCTTCATAAATTGCCTATACCTAATTCTTTATTCATTTAAATAGTAGTATTATAATGTGTGCTAGGTACCTAAAATCTGTTTGAAGTCAACATACATATAATTTTAAATTTTGGTAATCACGTTTAGAATCTGGTATAGACCAACATTTATAAACTGTTTGCAATTTTGACAAAAGTACATACATGCAGATCGAATTAATAACCTCCTTTTTTAAAGTCGGTTAAATATTCTTAGTAGATTATAATACCTACCTGTAAAGTTGGTTAGGCTGTCTTTTTTATTCTCCTGAATTCTTTTTCTGTTGTGTACATATCATCTTCACAAAAATGGTTGGAACACACCACAATAGATGCATTTGGTTAATATAAATTTTGGAAAACAAAAACAAATCTTCAATTAACCCAAAAAAAATTTTGTAAAGGCGACTCCATCATTATCCTACTGACTTTGTTCGCTAGCACAAGGCTTGTCTTGTTTTCTCTTATGAGCATCGCCCGTGAGTGTGAAAGGGATAGATGCGTACATTAGAAGCCGTTGTAAATCACAAATTTTATCAAAATATTCATAAAATTAGCCTTAAGACTGTAGTCCTTGAGCGTGGGAATTTGTGATTGAACACCCACATTCATATTTTACATGCACACAAACGCATCGGCCACTGTTGCATACTAACCCTGGCAACTAATAAATTTACTTTCGGTTTTTTCTTCTAGTTACATATTCATTAACTGTTCGCCTTTGAAGAATGTTTAGAATGTCCTACAAAGCACGCAATGTATCTTAGTCATATCGGAAAGCCCGCGGGCTTTAAGTAACTCGTCAACGGCCGAGAATGGGGTTCAAGTGTACCTATTCATTTTTAATTCATTTCATGGACAAATAATATATTTTTACACAGTATAAAATTAAGTCGCTCGCGCTATCTGTCAGCTTAGATCTTTTACAGTAATCAACGGATTTTAATGCTATGTTATGAAATAAAATTTGTATGATATATGTTATATTAATGGAACATAATGTTTCTTAAAATTATAAATTTTGAACGCTTTTATTGCTCATATTGACTAAATTTTACTACATAAATTTTACTTACGTACTTTTTTTTTACAGATTTTACAGATTACAGATATCAGATAATATAAGGGATAGGGCATCTATTATTTTACAATTCACCAATTGATTAAATTCGAACTTAAGGGATGAATAATAATGGAAATGACGTAAAGTGTAGATGGGACCCTTTTTTACAATTTTTGTCTGTCTGTCTGTTTGTTTGTGCCGGCTAATCTCTGGAACGGCTGGAGCGATTTTGACGGGATTTTTACTGATAGGTAGCTGATGATATAAGGAGTAACCGCGGTTGGTGTAGTATCGCGGGTAAGACCGTGGGGCTCAGCTATTTTTTTTTCAAAAAAGACAACTTCCGTATATATCCAATAAATCCTGTGTCGCGGGGGACTTTACAAACATACATGAAACGGACACAATGGACACCCAGACTCAGAACAACAATTCGTGGATCACACAGTGTTGTCCCATGTGGGATTTGAACCCACAACACCTGATACAGTAGGAAGCGGCGAGGCAACCGCTTAAACCACTAGACCAACCATGCAGTCAAAAATAAAACTGTAATTTCAAGGTCTTTCATTATTTCAGTAGTAGTTATTCAATTCTAACAGAAATCATTAAAAAAAATTTTTTTTTACTTTTTTAAAAACAATTTCTCAAAGTGTCTCGGTCTGTCAAAGTGCATTCAAAGTACTCGTCAAGACAAATCAAACGACTCCAAACTCGATAGGTTCCGTCGTTACAAAGTTCCTATGACCACCTTCCAGCTTCAACATCAGATCAGCTCCATGTCATCATATTAAAGCATTGTCACGCTATATACATATGCCTACAAAAATTCAACACAATCAGTTGAAGATATCTGCAAAATTGAGTTGCAAGATTCCGTCTTAACAAATATAGTTAGATATATACATACAGAGCAAGTTAAAAAAAACATAAAAATAAGTTCTGTGTTAATAAAAAATACTAATATTTTTCCTTGAAATTATTCTTTAAAAAAATTAAATTAAATTCAAGAATACAAATTAACAGTTACAATTCGACACTCACTGGCAACCCACCCTAAAACTTGTCATTTACGTATTATGGAGCTCAGTGCGAACTACAAACGGACGTGGTGTCACCTTGAATATTCGGCGGGCACTGAATTTTTTGAGCGCGATAAAACTTATTTATTGCAATTTACGGGAGACGATATCTACGTACTAAAATGTATGGAACTCTTGTTGCTAAAAATGAATGATGTTTAGCCTTAGATTATGGCTTTTTGGTAAGAATTAATAAAAAACTAAACCGGTAAATCTTTTCTCCATAGTTTTTTCTCGCGAAATAACAAAAAAAACATTTAAATAGAGCACGAAATAGGGCAGAGTGTGCTAATTAAAAAGGTCGATTTCGATGATTTTGATCTTTGTTAAGGCTTTTTTTCACAAAAATAAAGAATTATTTCATAAATGTCACTCGGTAGATTGGTAGACTGATTTATTAAACTACTGAGATATTTTTTTTAGTGTCAAATATGAATGAGTTGTTTGTGTTTTGCAAAACTGCAAGTGCCTTTTCGCGCGTTTTTAGGGACGCGCCCCTTAAGCATAACGAAAATACACCAATATGTTAGATTAAAGATAGACTTACTGAAAATATGATATTCCATCCTTCTTTTGCACTTTTAGAGTGTAATTTTTACAAGTTTACAACACGAGCGCGGCCACCAAGCGAATGAGAGCGAAACAAGGCATACTGTTTTATGCCTTGTTTTGCCGGTGCCACTTTTTAAGCGGCAACAGTGCATCTATGATATATATTTGATCGAAGTTTTAAGTGTTTTTTTTGGCAGAGAGTTTGCGTTGGATGATTTTTGGAAGTCGTTTTTTTTTATAAAACGTTTTTTATACCCCCATTTTTTTATGACAAAACAACGTTTGCTGGATCAGCTAGTATTATAGATAGATAGATAGGTACTCTTAATTGCACACCATAGTTTTAAAAATACAATGTCGAATATACACGAATAAAAACAGTGTTACAATGGGCGGCCTCATCGCATGCTGCGATCTCTTCCAGGCAATGAAATTACCATTAATGATGTCCACACTACCATTAGCAGTTGTTTGTAGTTGTAGTTTAGAATAATAGGGTAGGGCCCGGGGTTGTCGTATGTTCGTGAGTTCGGCACTACGTCTAAAGATAGTGATACATGGGTTTTTGGCACGAGACTAGACGGCTGCCAGGATCAACACGCCACATCCAATGAACTTTTAAGCACAGGTGCACGCGACGCACGGCCAATGATGATTAAAACATTTCTACAGTAGTCAGTAAAAATAAATGATCGTTTTATTGCGATCGTTGTTTTTATCTGCGTATTCTGTTATTTTATGCCTAAAATGAAACAGTAAATTTTATTTGCTCACACATAAAACTTTATTTTGTTTTCTCTTCATACTTTGTATCATTTAGTGATGTAAATAGTACGAATAAAATTACATTGCATACCTACATGCACTCACGTCTCATTCCTATCAGAAGTAGGCAGAACCAATACGAGTAGACCCACTTATTTTCGTGTATTTCTTTTATTAATGGTTCTATTACTATTTGTTTGCATCTAGTTCGCCCATTCATTAAAGTCCGACACACACGTTCAAGTATTAAAATTAGCTATCTATGTATGTACATACACATGTATTGTGATATGCTTTAATCGAATCTCCGTACGTAATTATGACAAAAATACTTGTCAATATGTTCAAGTACAGTTTAGGAAAAATGATGGCCCGTGATATTTCTTTGATGAGTTTCTTCTGTACACATTTGTACACTCAAACTATACGCTAAGATCCTTCTAACCGAAGTTATTCACATTAATATAAATTACTAAAGTTCTCTGAATATTTGCCAACGGTCTCTCACGGGTCCGCAAGCTTTCGTTGTGGAAAACTATTTTTTCCTTTGGAGTATTGAACGTTTCGTGTGTAACATACAGTATACGTGTATAACCTGAATATCAGTTTTTACACGGAGCGACTGGCATCGGACCTCCGCAATCCTGAGGGTGAACTCTGAATTCGAAGATTGAACTAGTTGTCAGTATATTTGAGCACTGACTTCGCAATAACGATTGCCATAGATGTTCATGCCAACCGGGACCGACGGCTTAACGTGCTCTCCGAGGCACGGGCGGGAAACCATAGCATTTCCATACTCCGGGCTGATATTAAGAATTTTTTGTAAGAAAATTTTAACAAAAACAAACCGACTTCAATCTGGACCAAATTGAAATGGGACCACACGGGACGCACCAGCTTTCAAATAAAAAATAATCATCAAAATCGGTTCACTCAGTCGAAAGTTATGAGGTAACAAATATATTTTAAAAAAACAGTCGAATTGAGAACCTCCTCCTTTTTTTAAGTTGGTTAAAAAACCCAACAGCAGTCCGACCCGGGAATCGAACCCGAGACCTATTGATCTGCAGTCGCTTACGCTAACCACTAGACCAACGAGGCAGTTTCTATACTAATATTATAAATTTTAAAGTAACGCTTTCACGGCTCTACTGCATCGATTTCAATAAAATTTGGCAAGGAGATACTTTGATTCCTGAGGAAGGACCTAACAAGGAAGGACAAAAGCTAGTGAATGTACATATTTATTTATAGTTGTTTGCATACGATAATATTGATATTTTTCGTAATCATGATTTTTCTCGTTTTGTTATTTTTATCACAAAGTAAATACTCATAAAAATTATAGCTGTGAATTTGTACCGTGAAATCAATTTTAACTTCATGCTACGAGTTGTAATTTATTAAGTTGACCCATTATCGACAATAATTTAAAAAAAAAAAAAATTGATTAGTTCAATCAAATTGGTGATGTGTTCTGAGAAAGGGTAACGTAAAGAGCACCAGGACTCGACGAACAGGCATGCAGCGATTGATGAATGTGGACGAAGCAAAAGAGGTGTGTAAGAACCGTAGTAAGTGGGGATCAATTGTCTCTGCCTAACCCTCTGGGTAACAGGCGTGACTGTATATATTAAATTTGTTCGCAAACAAGCTTTTAGTGACCACGGCGTTCAATGTTATTTACTCTAATTACTTCTAAACACGGTTTATGGTAACGTACGTAGGTTACACATTGCAAAGTTAATCAATCATCCTATGATGGTTGACTATTCTTAATACTGTGAGACTCCTCGGGGAGCATTTTAAGCCGTCGCACGTCGGTCCTGGTTGCTATACAAACAACTTTGGCAATCGTAACTGGTACTCTTAAAATTCGAAGCTCGAGTCAAGTCCGAGAAAAGGAGCTCTAGAAAGTCCGATGCCAGTATATCAACTGAATTTAAATATCGCATAGTACCTACTTAGGTTGTGGAGCTCTGGTGGCAATCGCACATAAAGCTAATTTGGGAAAAAAGAAAGGAAAAAAAACTTTTTAATCAGTTCACCTATAATATTTGACGTTTGCAAACAACGTCACATCGAAAAAAAAATACTGACCCAAAATACATGTTTTAAAATAAACAGCATGTTGATTTAATTATTACATGTGCCCACTTGTAGTTTAGAAATAGAACAGAGGCGTGGTATTTGACGTTTTCAGCATAGCGTACACGAGATAGCGATGAATCAGATTAAAAAAAAAAACAATTACTCTTGTTCTCCTTTTGCATTCTAAATACTTATGTCAAAATAGGCGACAGACAGACCAATAAATAGTCGCACTGTATATGCTGTACTAATAGTCGTCTGTACTTGTATAGCATTTCAGCGAGAGGACAGAACATCATATGACTAACTTTTTTATTGAGTTTTTTTATTTGTGTTTAGAGTTTATCAGTAAATATTGTTATATTTTGACTAAAAAACAAAAGACTAAAGAAAAAAAAAGATTTTTGTGGTAAAGTGCTTTATTCTTTGCGAGAAACTTAAATTATATTAAAGACTAGCTGACCCAAGCAACCTCGTTTGCGTCCAAACTACCATCCCCCGTTTCAACCCCAAAAGGGGTTGATTTCTAAAGATACATTATTAGTACACCTCCACACCGTCTATAGAGCATGCATTTTAAATTTCAAGTCTCTTACTTAAAAAATATAGGACTTTCATACAAACGTCCAACCCCCGTTTTACCCCCTTAGGGGTGGAGTTTCGTAAAATCCGTTCTTAGCGGATGTCTACACCCTATACATGCTAAATTTCAAGTTTGTAGGTTATAGTTTATGAGATTTCGTGATTAATAAGTGAGTGGTATTTCGCTTTTATATAATATAGATGTTTAAAATATTTTCAGATTTCATTTTTAAGTAATGATTTGAAATTCAGAGTTTTATGCTACTCCAAATACGTAATCTCATTATTTTTATTTAATAAAGGCGAAGGTCAACAGCAATAAACTGATGTCTTTACAAATTTCATTTCGGAAAAACAACTGTTATTCTGCCGTTTATTTACTTCCACGTTGAAGTTACTGTATGTTTTCCATTACGTGGCCAACATTGTATATAGAAACTGACAGTTTCTAGTAGCGAAATTTACATAAAACGTAGATGATGTTCTCTAAAACCTTTAGTCTAGATCTTTCCACACTTGAATATTGAACTGATTAGTCTAGCCAACATAATTACAACAACATACAGTAACAATTTCTAAACATTTATACATTAAACGAGATCATAACAAATGCTACTATTTATAGCAAAACAGCCCAGTTGTTCATTTATTTTCTAAATCAAGTTTGTTTTACGCGAATGAGTTTAAATTAGTCGCTGTCTCACAAAGGGTGCTGGAATGAATTGCCTTTTGTGATAAAGCGTCGTGACGCGGGGGCGAATTTCCGATGTTTGCGCAGGTTGCGCGCGTCGCGTGCTTCCTGCCCTGTCACCACCCCAGCCCGTCGGGCACAGTAGCGCCGCCGGCCCGCTGCCGGCCGCATCAAAATGTAACCGCACGCCCCGTGCATTCACACGTCTTCCATTATGTATTAGGTCTAGGTTTATTAGTCTTAAGAAACCAAGTCTTCCATTAGTTAAGTAAGTTAAGATGCAACGGGGCAGGGTGGCGCGACGCGAACAAAATAACAGGGTTGTATTCGAACGCCTGTGGCGCGGCACCTTCCAAGCCGTACTCGCGGGCCCGCAACGAAGGCCGCGCGCCTCCTCCCACGAACCTAACTCAGACATGTCCCTTGTGCCGGCCGCTGGACATAACCAAGGCACTTCCGCTGTTGCCGACACACTTGAACCAGCACTCAGGACCATTATCGAAGGCCTGAGAAATTCGTGTTGCTGTCGATGTAACTGTTCAGCGACAGAACGCCACAATATTAACGACAATTTGCAGGTCTGTCTCTCCAACGATGAGGAGAGGAAGTCGATGCGATCCGTCATAAGGTGTGCACATTATCGATCAGTTTATAATCCATTGTATTCATTTGAATCAGTGCTGTGCGAGGGGTACATCTACATATAATGAAAATTTGGGTTCACAGTAAACCAGGAATTAATTGAAGTATACTCGACTTCATATTTTATAGATATAGTAAATTAACGAGTAGGTAGATTATTCTTGTCTTTAAAAACTAAGTTAAAATACATATGCTAAATGTTACTATTTCCCTATTTTTAGCGCACTTAAGTGCCCTGATTAAGGTAAATATGAGTCTCCAATCCCAATTTTCTTTACATGCAATTCACTAATGTGAGTTGAGTACACTATGACAGTCAATGTTTTCAAAACAATACTGCAATAATCTCAGGCGGTAGTGTTACATTTTGTAAGGTGTACATGTTACATTAACGGTTTATATTTATTGTCTTTTATTGTTGTCCAGCGTTCGCGAGACGCACGCGGTCGCAGAGGCGCAGCAAGCGAAGAACGCGAGGCTGCGCGACGCGTTCGGCATCTCGCCGCGTTTCGTGGAGGGCAGCTCGCTCGACCCCGAGCGTCGCGCGCGTGAACACGCACAACGGTACCCGCTCATCAGGACCCCGAGCCATGAAAGGGAGGACCGGGAATCACAACCTGCTAAGAAGAAAAAGAAAAGAAGGTATTTATTTAAATAACGAGCTGTGCCCGCTACTTCGTCCATGTAACATTTGGATTTTCAAGTTATTTTTAATTTTTCACCGTTTAAACCTTTCCTGGACTACAACAAACACTTCAAAACCAAAATTAGCTAAATCGACCCAGCCCTTCTCGAGTTTTAGCGAGACAAACGAACAGCAATTGATTTTTATATATAAGAAGATTTGACGAATGCTACTGGTTTTGACAAATCTAAAATTTTTATTATTATGCTCTGTCGTTTAGATAAGTTGGAAGGACAACGTTATACACATTTTTACAGGGGAATTAGTATCAGGTAATGAATGTCTTCATTTTGTTTTTCATTAAATAGTCATTATTCTTCGAAAACATATTTTTTGCTAAAGTAAGGCAAACTGCTTTTACGATGTCGTTGACATTCACTAGATGATGCTGTTATGCTGATAAATAATTTATAATGAATACGTGAAGCAAAAACTTTGTACCCCTCTTTATTAAAACTATGAGAACTGAGGATTATGACACAGTTAATGTTTATTTCGAAGAGGAGTGCAGAAGGCTAAAAAAATGATGAATTATGGTCGCATTTCGACCACTGGTCGACCACTAGTAGTGGTAAATGCGATACGACACACTTGACAATACGATACGAACAAGAAGAGATTTCTTTTCTTAGATATCATGAAGGGGTAGAAAATGTTTATTTTCTATTTTATGAAAAGCAACATATTTGTCTCGTATGTTTTGCTATCCGTTTTTTAAGAACTCCTGCACTAGTAAGTAATAAATCGTGTATCCCTGAATTTCTTCTGATTTTCTTTATTATTCCTTGCAGCGCGTCTCCAGAAGCGAAGAAGTTGAAAAAGAAAAAATCCAAAAAGAATAAAAAAGAAAAGTGAGTACTTACCATTAATTGTTTATACTAAATATTTTTCTTAGATTATTAATATGTCTAGATGGACTGTCAAAGCTGTAAAAACACACGAAAAAATAGGCTCTAACTGTTGACGCCTAAATGTTTTTCCGCGTTTAGTACCAAATGCACTGTCAGTGGATACACACATGTTGCTGTCATTTTTGTGTTGATAAAAATGGCGAATTGTGCGGTAGAAGTGTGTAGAAATTACAGAGTACGATCTAAATTAACAAAGAAAGTTACCTATTATCGTTAAGTACCATTGATATGTATCTATTACAGCAAACAAAGCCATTAAATAATTTCTAAAATAAATAATTATTGTAGTCGCCATTTTGGGTGTTGCTAGTTTATGAAGTCAAAACTCCCTCATAAAATGTGGTAGGCGGAGTTGTATAAAATACTTCATGGTAGATAATAGATACGCTAAGAATTTCAAATCATTTTTGTATTCTTTTTTTTTTTTTTTTTTTAATAAATATTTCGGACATCTAACACACAACGCCATCTAGTTCCAAGCTAAGCAGAGCTTGTGTTATGGGTACTAGACAACTGATACAAATACATATATTACTTTTTTTTTGTAAATACATACATATTATACATAGAAAACACCCAAACTCCGAAACAAATATTTGTAGATCATACAAACATTTGGTCCGACCCGGGAATCGAACCCGAGACCTCATGATCAGCAGTCGCAAAATTTTTGTAATTCAATATGGCCGCCGCATCATTTTTGTAAAATGACACTGGGTATCGTGTAAGAGGTTTTTAGGTATACCGAGTCTAGATTTCATATCATTTTTTGAATCCAATAATTATGGCCGCAGCACCATTTTTGTAAGATGTCACTACGGGTATGGGTATCGTGTAAGGAATTTTTAGGTATACTGAGTATTAATTTCTTGTCATTTTTTTAATCCAATATGGCCGCCGCACCATTTTTGTAAAATGTCACTATGGGTATCGTGTAAGGTGTTTTTAGGTATGCTGAGTATTAATTTCATGTCATTATTTGAATCAATTATGGCCGCCGCACCGTTTTTGTAAAATGTCACTATGGGCATCGTTTAAGGGTTTTGAGGTATACTTACTAGATATGAGCTCCTCCCTGTTTTAAAAAAATAACTCCCGCATTACGAATATACATCACAAAAAACACCCAGACTCAGAACTACAATTTGTGGATCACACAAAGTGTTGTCCTATTTAGGATTTGAACCCACAACACCTGGCTTAATAGAAAGCGGCGTGGCGACAACTTAAACCACTAGACCAACCGTGCAGTCATGCATTTTTCAAGTCCAGTTTTTATGATTTCAAAACAAGTATATCTTCGAATGTTCTTATCAACAGATAAGAATTGAGAAAATTTAACTTAAAAACTATTCGTCAGATCTCATTCAGATAAAAAAATAGATTGTAAATCTAATAAAACAAATTGAAAGCCCAAGGTCTAATCCCCATGATATTAATACTGAGCTATCTTGAAGATGTCCTAAATCTAACACAAAAAAAAAAAAGGTCCATTAAAAAAGTAATGTAAACATTTTTTTTCTTACCTTTCTTCTTTTTTAATGTTGGTCAAAAAGACAATTAGATGGGCTAATTATATATCTTACATATTTTAAAAGGTAAGAAAATCGTTAAGTACTGCTTTTACAATACCAGACCAAAATTAATATCTAGTACGACATATTTTTAATCATCACCAACAGCCTTTAACAGTCCACTGCTAATAATAATAAATAATAAAAAAACACGAGACATATTATTAGGTTGTATCACATTTTGTTTTCCTAGCATAGTTTTCTAGATAGAAAAGTTATTCAACACTATTAAAATTGTTTCCCCATTTTCACAAAAAAAACTCAACAACTGGTATCATTTACGCACTCACACTAGGAAATTTAGAATGACATGAGGCGAGTGTAAGACGTAGCTGTCACGCACACAAATATCGAAAAGTTGTGTCATTTAATTTTGTTCTTTTGTATCGCGATGCTCTATCTAGACATATTAATAATCAAAGATATTTTTATTTCCATTTTCAATATTTTTTGTAAATGTTGGCCTGAATTTCATAGATTACGTTTGAACCCAGACAGGTGACACTTCGGTTGACACAAAGGCAAGTATAAAACCTATTTAATTAATTGCCTTTTATATTTTATAATTAATTACAAGTATCAATTATATCTGGTGATAATTTCAGTGAAAGAAAAATGTTGTGGAACTTCATAAATAGGTATGGTATTAGATTAGTTATTGAAACTTCAAAGGTACTATGTCGATTTTTCCATTTAAATGCCATATTTTTTTCGGACATCTAAAGGCGCGCGCACCAAAATTGTTGGCAATTTCAGTGTTTCAAACTGTTTGCAACACTTAAAAAAATCGCCAACTTTTGTTTCCATAGTTTCTATGAGTCGCCAACAATTTGAAAAAACTCGAACTAAGCGTCTCCACAGAGCCCATAAAAACTGCAAGAAGCGTATTCTTTTGATGTTTAGCACTAAATCAGAAACACGGCTCCCAACATTTGTTGACAATATTTGTTGCCAACACAAAGAAATTACAGAAACTTTTGTCACCGTTGACAACAGTTGACAACACAAAAATTGACAACTTTTGTTGGTGGAGACCCGGTTTAATGTACAACGCCATCTAACTTAAAACAGTTAAAACTAAGCTGAGTTTGTACAATGGCGCTTAGATTGACTGATTAAGTACTCACATACTTTTTTTGTTCTCACCCCGAAACAAATACCTGCAGATCATACAAACGTTTAATCCGAGCCGGGAATAGAACCCAAGACCTCAAGCACAGCAGTCGCATACGTTACCACAGCGCTACCAAGGCAGTCGAATTGCGAATACGATTAATCTTAAGGCGTTGCTAAATGACTTCGAAAAGCGAAGGTTTTTTTTTAGTTAGAACTTAGATATTTAGGTAACCTTTTAAGTACCTATTGTATTTATAAAAAGAAATTAATGTACACGAACATAGAACCTCTTCCTCTTTGATGTCGGTTTAAAAAGGCATTGTGTGTTATGAATTAAATATAGAATTATTTTAGAATTTAATATCGATTAAATATTAATAGTCTAAGAGACGGTGGAACATCGACCTTCACCGATCTGATAACCAGATCAGACGTAATTTTTATCAAATACTATGTATGAACAAATATGCCTATGAACACTTGCCTATCTAAAAGTGCTCATGGCTATTTTTAATTTAATTAACTTTAATCAATTTTCTTTCATCACTTTCACTGTTATGATAATCAAAGTAATTTTATTTTAACTGATAGTTTTTAACACACAGAAGATGCCTAGGTAGGCTTGCCTACTCATTTCTGTGTATGGTTACCTGGCAAGCAGATGTGAACAGGTAAGTCAATATAGGTAACTCCACCGATCTGATAACCATTCGAAATTTATATCAAAGGTTAGATAATTTTATTACAAAATCAATTACATTTACTTGCCTGCAAAAAATTGTACTTAAAGTATTGTTGCCGAGCTAAAAACTTTTAGAGTTTTAGCCATTTGATAGGTGCGAGAGAGAAAGTAGAGCGTCCGAGGTCCGTGTGGTAGAACAGGACACAACATGGCAGATGAACGCTACCTGACCGTTGAATGTATCCGAGTCAGTGATGCCAACTTCGGGGATTTTACCCTAAATTTAGGGGTCTTTTGCAATTAGCGGGAAAGTTTTCGAGGATAAATTTTTTTAGGGTATTTTTTTGGAAATTTTCAATTAGTCAGAACATTTTTTTTAATATAAAAATTAATAAAAAATAACAATTCTTCAATTATCAATTTTTAAAAGAACATGTTTAATGTATATACTAAAGCAAAGTATAAGTAGAGCTCTCGGCATTTATACCTATACATTACAAACTTATTGTAGATGTACTATTAGCTTTACGCACATATATTATAATATATGAATCGTATATTATTTATTATTACTTATTTCATATTTTTCACATCGAATAAGTTGTAAAGAATTTAAAAAATAATACTCATGTTCAATAACTATGTATGATCTTTTATATTTCGTTTATAATAAAATAATTGATAATAATCTTTTAAAAAGCTTTTAGATGTCAACTTCACTTTCTTTTGGGGTGATTTTAGGGGTTTTTAACCCAAGCTTTAGGAATAAATAAATCTGAGAGTTGGCAACACTGATCCGAGTGCGCATGCTCGAGTGACAGAGACAGCATTTATTTACACTTGTCAGTAATTTTGAACTCCAATTTATTATAACTAATTTCGATCACAATTTTTATATTATTTAAAACTATACATACTTACAGCTATGCAATAATCAAAAATAAATGGGGCATTTCACGTCAAGCGGACAACGAAAATAAAAACTTTTTATAAAAAAAAAAACCGACTTCCAAAAACATCCAACGAAAACTCTCTGTCAAAAAACACTTAAAAGCGTAAAATAAACTGGTTCTTCATAAATTGCCTATACCTAATTCTTTATTCATTTAAATAGTAGTATTATAATGGGTGCTAGGTACCTAAAATCTGTTTGAAGTCGGTCGTGTTTCGTTGGTGATTGCGAGACCGGAGGCCCAAATAGTCTAGTCAACAAGTTCCATACTTGTTGACTAGACTAAAAGATGCAGCAGCATCACTAGGCCGCCATGGTGTGGGTCGCCATACTGCATTGTCTGCATTCGCAGTGAGTATGGCGACCAATACTCTTGGATTCTGCTTATGCTTTCCATCAGGCAGAGTAGAGTCGTTTTGGCGGGCCATACATAAAAAAAAAAAAAAAAAAGATTTATCCTCCAACTCCTAACCGTTAAGGAGTGGTACCTTACATCATCAGCTTGTCATCATAAAATGATGACTACCAGACGCAAATACCGGTGTAACTTCAGAAAATATACGAAAAACATAGTATGTGCCTATAAAAAATGAGCGTTTCCCTCGATTTCCCTGGGATCCCATCATCAGATCCTGATATGCTGGCAACGGGACCACCACGGAAGCATACCCTGTTGAATACAAAAAAAAATTTCAAAATCGGTCCACAACTGACGGAGTAATCAGGTAACATACATAAAAAAAAAAAAAATACAGTGGAACATAGAACCTCCTCCTTTTTGGAAGTCGGTTAAAAAAATGAGGTCGTACTTCTAGGAGACGTGGATGTGTACACACAATATTTTTTTCGTATGATGCTTTATTGCCGAGTTATGAGCTTTTAAAAATTTACTAAAAATGAAATCTGTTATTTTTGGATACTCATTATTTGCATCAATTAATTTGTAAAAAAAACTAAAAAGTTTTGTTTCTTATAGTTAAATAGTCGAATATTTGTTTTTTTTAATCGAATTTTTTTACGTATTAAAATTTTATTATTTTATTTTTTAATTTTTTTACCTATTATTTATTACGTATTTAACCGGAAGTGAACATTTCAAATGGATCTTTGAGTAACTTCGACATTTTTTGTTTTTATTTTTTTAATCTTGAATTAAAGCTTTATATGTAGTAATTCTTCACAAAAAATATTAAAACGTGATCTCCAATAGTTTAGGACTTAGAGTGGTTTATTAATTAAGAGTGAAACAGTGTTAATTAAAATGGAGTGTTAAAAGCTCATAACTCGGCAATAAAGCATCATACGAAAAAAACATTGTGTGTACACATCCACGTCTTCTAGAAGTATAACTGACCAGAGTATAAACAAAATTCACGACCTCTTTTTTTTTTTCGTTGTCCGCATGACGTGAAATGCCCCAAATAAGTTAAAATATTAATAAATGATAAAAAAAACTAATTCAATTTTTTGTTATCATTTTAAAGCTAAATAGTAAAAGTTAAAAATTATAAAAAAATCGAAATTCTTTATTTAAAATTAAATAAATAATAATGTATTTATTATTTTAAATTCAATAAATGCCGTAAAGCGGGTAAGAATAAGTGCTACTTTTAAAATATTAGTATAAATAATAAAAAAATGACTCTCGCACCTATCAAATGGCTAAAACTCTAAAAGTTTTTAGCTCGGCAACAATACTTTAAGTACATTTTTTTGCAGGCAAGTAAATGTAATTGATTTTGTAATAAAATTATCTAACCTTTTATATAAATTTTGATTGGTTATCAGATCGGTGGAGTTACCTATATTGACTTACCAGGTAACCATACACAGAAATGAGTGGGCAAGCCTACCTAGGCATATTCTGTGTGTTTAAAACTATCAGCTGAAATAAAATTCATTTGGTTATCAAAACAGTGAAAGTGATGAAAGAAAATTGATTAAAGTAAATCAATAAAAAATAGCCATGAGCACTTTTTGATAGGCAAGTGTTCATAGGCATAATTATGTGTTCATTCATTTTATTTGATAATAATTACAAATTTTAACAAAAAAAAAACCGACTTCAATCTGGACCAAATTTAAATGGGACCATTCGGGAAGCACCAGCTTTCAAATAAAAAAAGAACCATCAAAAGCGGTTCACCCAGTCCAAAGTTATGAGGTAACAAACATAAAAAATAAATAAAAAAAATACAGTCGAATTGAGAACCTCCTCCTTTTTGAAGTCGGTTGAAAAATACGTCTCATCTGGTTATCAGATCGGTGAAGGTCGATGTTCCACCGTCTCCTCTACTATAAAGCCAAGCTAAAGATGTTCATACGAACATCTCAATCGGGACGTCTATCGCGTATACGAACATCTTTGGTTTGTATTTAATCTTTTAATCGTTACGGATAGTTGGAGCCCTAAAAATTCTGACAACAGTCTTTCTACAGAATTTCGATATACTAATACTTGGGTTGTGGAGGACTAGTGATGCCCGTAAATATATAGAAGTTCAAATCATATCAAGAAAAAAATTTGCGAAACAAATTTTAATAATAATAATTTTAATAGTTAAACATAAATTTGAATTTATATGATGCTATTTATTTGTGCCATTTCCAACATTTCCTATCCAGAGCACTAAAAGCCTGAAATTCGCTCACTAGAGAACAACACCTTTTTGTTACGAGTTACGACATTTAACACTCATATTAAAATGACAATAACAAACCACACTTCTTATTCTTGCATATCTTTAATAAATTTATTTTTCCCTAAATATCCGACTATAGCGAAACTAAAGAAAAGGGAAGAGTTGGTATGTTCCACCTTAGCGCCTAAACTACTGAACCAATTTCAATGGATGAGGTGTCAATAGATTCGTAATAATAACGTGTATGTACGTGGGAGAGCTACGCTTCGGCATGAATGGGCCGGCTCGACCGGAGTGATACCACGGCCTCACAGAAAACCGGTGTGAAATAGTGCTTGCACTGTGTTTCACCGAGTGAGTGAGGATACCGGAGGCCTATACCCCAACCCCCTACCCCCCTAACCGCCTCCCCATCCCCTACCCCTAAACCTTTGGGTGTTGCAAAACTGTGTGTGGCAGGCGTATTTTAAAAATAAGTATTACGATAGGTTAAATTAAAATATATTGCAAAACTATATATTTCTCTATAAATTCAGAAAAATGATTGGAAGATGGAATGAGAAAAAAGATTTGAATTTGAATCTAAGCACGCGCGAACGAAGTCGCGGGCACAGCTAGTAATAAATATATATATAACTAGCTGACCCCGCAAACGCTGTTTTGCCATTAAAAAAATGGTGTTAAAAATAGATGTTGGTCGATTCTCAGACCTACCCGATATGCACACCAAATTTCATAAAAATCGGTCCAGCCGTTTCAGAGGAGTATGGTAACTAACACTGTGACACGAGAATTTTATATATAAGGGATATATTATATATGAGGGAAATGAACGTTTTTGTAAAAATAGGTAGATATGTATGTGGTTATTGAAAACAGTAGGTAAAGGTGTTTGTCTTTTACAAACATGAACCGTATGTTTATACACGACATTGCCTTAGTGACGTATCAACGCCTTTGCTCGGTAATTGAACAGCTGTGAGCCAATGGCGACATTCAGACACCGTAATTCTCTTTAGGTTTATTTGTTCAAATATTAGAACGAATACATAATTCTGTTTGCAGTGTTTATGATAAGAAAATTGTGATTAGTAGCAAATTTAATAAGAGTTTTAACAACATTTCAGTGTTTCCAACTGTTTGCAACACTTCAGAAAATCGCCAACTTTTGTTGCCGTCTACACCGAGTCGCCAATAATTTGAAAAACATTCCAACTAAGCGTCTCCACAGAGTCAATAAATATTAGCAACGAACGTATTCTTTTGACGTTTACCGCCAGAAACAGAAACACGGTTCCCAACATTTGTTGACAGTTTTTGTTGCCAACACGTTAAAATACAAAATTATCTCCAGGCAAGACTCCAGCAAGAAGAAGAAGAAACGCTCCAAATCTCCTGACACAGACAGTTCTTCGAGCTCCGAAGGCCATGACAGCGACTCTGCGAGCTCTGATGATGACAGACAAAAAAAGAAGAAAAAGGTAATTAAAACTTTTAATTGCATTTCGCAACAATACTTAGGACTAGGATTTCTGCCTTCAAAGATTATGTTTGTTTCGCTTCGAATATTAAAATTTTGCTTTAATACTTTTTACAATTACTTATTACAAATATATACAATAGGGAATATGCATGTATTTTTTTATTTCTTAATCTGATCATATAAGTCTCCATAACATAGAAAAAAATATAAATAGGTTTCAGAATAGTCAAACTAATTTTCAAAGTGAAATTTAAAACACCGACTAAATTTGAGCTATTCAAACGCCGCCATTTTTCGCGCGCTATTGATATAACAAATGACGTCATTGTGATTTCGTGTTTGTTTACTATTGAGTGTTTCAGTTAGTTTATACCTATTTACAGTTTTGATTGCTATAAAAATCATGGAAGAAGTCATTTTTTCTCACAAACACTACTAACACAGTAGGAATTTCGACGCCGTTAATTTCGATAATGTAACAATCGACGTCACATTTCGTTTCGACCAATAGGACGCGTTTTGCAGGTTTGAATTTCCCTCCCTTAATTTTCACTTTTTATTTAATATTTTCTGGGTTTATATAATCACTAAATAAAAAAAATACCATTTAGGTATATTGTAAAGACAATAAGGAATCTAAAAAATGTTTGAGACAAATAAAAAATTTATGCATATTCCCTATTATCAAAAACATGGAAAAAGACGAAGGCAAAAAAAAGGCTCTCTTGATGTAGGAAATCCGAAACATAATCTTTGATTTAAAGGTCTAACTGTGTGGGGGTTTGGGTCCAACAATATAGAATAACTCCACACGATACCTCGATAGATCTAACTCGGGATTCTTCCGGTGCCTACGACTACACTTGACTTCACAACCTTACTCAGATAATGCTCCATCCTGTTCTAGCAATACAACGAGCTCGCAACTACCAATTAGCTCAAGTAGCACATTGCTTTCTTTATTTTATGTTAATTGATGTGTTACGTACACATTGGCCTGATATAATGAACTCTCGGCACTATCCTCTGCATAAAAATATTGGCTTCACGAATTTTGGTTTGTGTATAATTTCCTCACTCGGCCCTGTCTCCATCCCTCTCTTCTGCATTAGCCAACTATCGAACTAACTGTAGTTGTCACAAAGTTTGATTTACCTTAATCGTATCTCCCGACAGTGTTCCCAGCGTCAAGTGTTATAGCTGATCGTACCCTCTCGCCCTATACGTTTATGTTCCATTAGATCAGTGTGGGGTGACGAATCGTAATATTTAAATATTGTCTTTTTATCTCATTTTTATTTTATTTTTCTGTAAATACAAGAAATAGCCAGTAAAAATTATCTGTTTAACTGTGCATCATTTCATAGGATAGCCATCTTTATCTGAAGAAATAACGTATACTGTAAGTATATCACAAAACAATAACACACAGTAAGAACACTATGTTAGGTCAATACTAAAATGTACTCCGGGATAATTTTGGTAATGCATTGTTAACTATGACATTTGTGACTAATGCTGTGACTGTGACAAGAGTGCAAATGGGGTGTGTAAGGGTCCAAGTTTGCACAGTTCTTACATGCATGGTGTTTGTAGTCCTTAAAACAGATGGTGGTTTAATTGTTAGTGTACGCGACCTGACCGAGTGTGTGGTACATAAACGACCTTATAAATCGCCCGAAAGGGACAATACTAATCAAAATACATAAGTTGGTAAAAGTTGACTAATATGTGCACGTTTTTATATCACACACAGTTTACTAATATCCAAAATGTCTGATTATTAAAATGTAACTAATCCATAACATTCTCCCTCTTCTCATTTATCCAAAACTAATTAAGGATGCTCCACATGTTTAAATGGTATACAATACCACCACCGTTTGTTAAATAAGGTACGTTACCGAAGTGTTATATTATACATTTGATTTTTGTGTTTTACATGTATCTATGTACATTATATTGAACCGTCATGTGTTACTAACATAAAATTATTATAAGTAACGCACCGGTGCCAACCAATTTGAAAACTGTTTTAATTTATTTATTCTCATACATATATATTTATGTTTCTTCTTGGTTCTCACCATGAGAATGTTATGGATGCGCTGTAATATAACATTCTAAATAACATCCAAATAACACTTCAAAACAAATACATCTTTATGTATACTCGCTTCCATCGATAGCTTTAAGTATAATTTTGGTTTTCTACTGTAAATTATTTGTTTAACGCCTCAATTTTTACTATTCCTTATTAGTATTGCATGTGTAAAAGTGATTATTATTTCTTTTTTATTTATTGAAATTCTTCATCCGGACCATATTGATGACCTCTGAAGAATTTCGTATACAATTATTAGTGGACTATATTTATTTGCCTTTACCACTATAGTCTATTGTATTGGCACTGGTGTTATATCCCTGTCTTTTGGAACATATATTTACGCTTTTTATCGAATTTTTAACAGAAAAAGTTGAGCAGCAGACATCGCGGCAGCAGCGAAGTTTCAAGTCGTGAGAGGTAAGTTTATCATTACAATATTCATATATGTATATAAATTGAATGTCCTTCTTGTGTGAGACATTTGTAGTACAGTGTACACCTACATTACACTGCAGCCCATACATACTACTGCTACTAAATTTACATAATGCCCAAGTATAATATGTAATTGTGTAACCTTTCAAACAAATATTTACTTCTTTGTTCTAGTTCCCCAGCAAAATACAAAAAAGATAAGGAAAAGCCTAGGGAACGTACGATAGATGATAGGACAAACGAAATTGAACACAGAAAATCAGAGAGAGATCGTGAGGATCGTAACAGGAAATATGACAAACGAGAGGAACCTCCCTCCAGGGAATCGCGACATAATGACAGGAAGCGTGATCGTAGCTCTTCAAAAGAAGACGAAGTCTCTTCACCAGAGTACAGGCAGCGATCGTACATAACTAAAATAGAAAATAAGAAAAAAGAACCGAAAGAACCTTCTGAAGAAGATGAAAGTCGCAGAGGGTCTAAGTATTCGAAACGAGGTCGTCAAAGACCTTCCCCTGAATCAGAATCGGAACCTTCCAAAAAATCAGATAAGAAGCATAACAAAAACTATAGAGATTCCAGTTCATCACCTCCACCAGAAAAGAGACGGCGTAAGAGTTCCTCCGCAGAATATAGAAAGCGAGATGATAGTTATTACAGCAGAAAGGATACCGAAAGAAATACTTTAGAAAGTAATAGCAGAGTATACAGAAACGATAAAGATGAAAGAAGAGCTCCTAGAAGAAGCGAATCTCCAAATTACCGTAAAAAAGAATCGAACAGCAGAAAAGAAAAAGACAATAAGTATGATAAAAGTAGTAAGAGCAATCATGAACGTGCAGAATCTCACACCAAAAGAAAGGAAAGTAGTAGTGACAAATTACGAAAGAGGAAAGATAGAAGTTTGTCAAATGAAAAGCTAGATACATCATCAGAATGCAGGGATCGATCTCCATTTAACAAAAGTATCAAGAATAGACGAGATTCTCGAAAAGATGTAGAAAAAAAAAGTTCTAAGTCAGAAAGGAAATATTCCTCTTCTGAATCTGAGGCAGAATCACAAACAAAACATAAGTCAAGGGAGGATAACAATACTAAGAATAAATCTCGTTATTATAAAGAAAGGAGCCCTTCACCAAGGGAGCAGCGAAAGCGAAGTCACACACCCAGAGATCAACGGAAGCGTAGTTCCACACCCAGGGAACAGAGGAAGCGTAGCCCCACGCCCAGAAACCATAGGAAGCGGAGTCCCACACCGAGGGATAATAGAAAACGGAGTCTCACACCCAGAGATTATAGGAAGCGGAGTCCCACACCCAGGGATAACAGGAAGCACAGTCCCACACCCAGGGATAACAGGAAGCGGAGTCCCACACCCAGGGATTATAGGAAACGCAGTCCCACACCCAGGGACTATAGAAAGCGGAGTCCCTCGCCCAGGAATCAGAGGAAACGTAGTCCTTTATCCAGAGATCAGAGAAAACGTAGTCCTTCACCTAGAGATCAAAGGAAACGTAGTCCTTCACCCAGAGATCAAAGGAAGCGTAGCGTATCAGCTGAGCACCGAAGAAAAGATTCTCCTTCAAAAATTAAAGGAGACAAATACAAATCTCGACCAAAGTCAGTGGAGAAACAAGAAAACAGTAGACCAAGCAGGAAATCGCCCTTGGTAGAAGAAAGATCGAGACGTAGAACTTCTCCAAGCAGATCTAAATCACCTACACCACGTAAAAGTCTAAAAAAGGACAAGCGAAAGAGTCAAACGCCTAGTAAGAAAATCAAGAAATCTTCAGAAAGGCGTATTTCCTCTCCAAATGAAGAGCACAGAGATAGACAAAACAAAGAGAGGAATACTCGAAAAGACTCACACAGAGACAGGTCAAATTCTAGATCGCCACGCAAAAGCAGAAGTACGTCCAGTCTCAGCTATTCACCTGCACGACGTAGCCCAGAACGCTACCGTGATATAATAGAGAAACTCCCAGAAAAAGATAAACGCAAATACATAAAATCACCATCTGATCTGCATCCTAAGAAGAAAAAGAATAAAGATTTAGCAGAAAACTATAAACCTGTGGCTGTTTGCATGCGTAGTTCATCTAGCGAAAACGAAGATATTGAAGATGATTTTCTGCGGTTAGACGATAGAGACCGACAAGATGAATTAGACAACAAAGAATTACATAGACTGAAGGAAAGACTGGCTCAACTCGCTAAAGCATCCATGGAGCGAAGAAGAAATGAGGAAACTAACGGACCTTCAACGTCTCAAGTTGGACGCAGTGACTCTCAATCGAGAGAAGAAGAAAGGATGAAAAAGCCAAGCTTAAGTCCGGAGTTAGAGTCCGAAAAGATAAAATCTCCAGAAGTAGAAAAAGAATCCAAAAAAAGTGAAGAAGAGCAGCCAGTTCAGAAAAAAGAGAAGACACCGCAACCTGAAAGTTCTTCGGATCTGAAGAAAAACGAAAAAAGTGCGTCAAGGCGAAGCTGGTCAAAATCTTCGTCGCGGCGGTCGCGATCACGATCACGCTCTCGGAAGTCACGGTCGCGCGGTAAATCGTCAAGGTCGAGGTCGCGTTCACGCTCCCGTTCTTCGCGCTCCAGATCTCGCTCTTATTCATCTTCAAGGTCAGTACGTCTATCTCTCTTCTGTGTTTTAGAATTCCTATGTAGTTGGTTTAACAACATGTTTAATAAATGCAATAAAAAACTATACTTATTAATGAAATAAATACTGTAGAAAACTTAATATTATTACCACTTAAAAAATATTTTACGACATTTCTAAGACCTCTGAAAATTATAAAATAGTTGATTTCTGTTTAGAAGTCATATCTCATAATTATGTCCCTAAAAAACTTCTATTAAACAATCCTATAACATTTTTTTTTAAAACCCGATAATAACGAGATTTATTCTTATTATTCTTACCCTCCCTTGATTTCTGTTTGGTTTTCATTCTGCCCCAGATTCAGCAAAGGAATATTTACTTTTTGACCCATTTTTTTTATTTTCTACGTCTTTTCGAGAATCTCATCTGTTCTTGATACTTTGATAAATGAAATCAAAAATGTAATGTTCCAGGCGATCCCGCTCCAGTCGGTCGAGCTCGTACAGCAGCAGGAGTTCGTCGCGATCATCGCGCAGCTCTTCGCGATCCACGCGCTCTTCTAGGTACTAACATATTACTGTACCTATTATATAGTTCTATAAGTTAAGTAATAAGTTTTAACAATTAAATAAATCGATTTAAAATCTTTACACATAGGTATTGCGTTAAAAATTGTGTAATTTTAAATCAAATTTTAAACAATAATTATGTTTATTTTCTTACAAGATTTATTATGAAATTAAAATTTAGAAAGCTTACTAAATATCATATATATCGTACCATGTTAGTAACGTTAGGAACCTACAGTTCTTGTAGGGTGAAATGAAGCGAGACCGGGAGATGCTGAGAACTCTCCAGGTCAGGAAGCGGGCTAAGCACCGCGGGAGTACATAAGGGGATTGGGAGGGGGGATTTGGACAGATGGTCTCAGAACACACCGCTGAGCGCACGCGCCCTTTATAGTCAAAAAGAGAAAACCGTATTAAAAAAAAAACTTTCCTTGAATATGAATATTACACATATAATTCTTTTATGAATTTAATTGTTGAAACTTTTTAATTACCTGTTTCTGTTGAAATGTCGTCTTATGAGCTATACGATTAAAGTTAACATTGCCCTCGTTCAAAAAAAAAATCTGATAATGTATAAAGACTCGACAGAAACAGTTCTGATAATCATAAAAAACTATCAAAATAATTAACATAAATATATTTCTGTTTGTCTATGAAATCGAATGTATCGAATGCATGTGCGTATACCGATGGGTACGATCAGAACAATGACGGGCGTGTACGCCGATTACCGTAGATCGAGCGAACCGCGCGCGCGCACGCGCTCGCGCTCGCCCTCCATCCCGCGCCGCGCCGGCTCGCCCAGCTTTCTGGACCGGCGCCGGATCACGAGGTGACCGTGTGACGCTTGCCAGCTGTCTAGCGAACTGATAGCGACCGGGCCGTACCGGACGGGACATGGATCTGAAACGTTACTTGACTGTATCGTAAATAAATACCGATGTCACCTTCCTTAAAACGAATATTACAAAACATCTCGGAAAATATAATTATTACAGCTTTTTGCTTCTATTACAAATTTTAATCAAATAAACATTGAAATATATTGCTCAATTGAGTAGTCTAAAACAATGACGTCACAAGTTTCATACAAAGTTATCGTTTTGACAGATGATAAAAAGTAACTAATTTGACCAAAGTGTCAACTACCCTATTTTGTCCTGCATAGTTTGTTCCCATAATCGCTACTTACGGGATGAATACTACTACTTATACTACTAATACTAATACTTAGGTGACAATTGTATTCTTAATCTGTCACTTTGTATTTTTGAAACTCCTTTTGAAGAAGAACCTTAAATGTCCAGCAATATTATGAAAAGCTGTTGATACATTTTGTATGAAACGGTGGACGATCCGTGTCCTGTCCGGACCAATCTACTGACGTACGACGCAGACCACGGCCCGGTCTAAAATAAGACTTCCCTTATTCATAAATCGCTATCACTTTGCTTCACATAACCATTTGTTAAAATTTGTATAGCGAGTGTAGTGAGAGCACAGTATTTTGATTAGGATTTTTTATAAGTGTAATCATTGATATATCATAAGTCGAGTTTCAATAAATGACTGACTCTCTGTATCAAAGTTTAATTTTGATTCCAGTTCAACAGTATATAACATACAATGTGCGATATATTTGATCATTTAAATCTATCAGTGATTACACTAAGTACCTAACGTTTTCGGTGTGTTGCTTGTTTACTGATTTTCATGTTGTATTTATAGATGTGTGCTTGTTATTTTATTTGCGTTTGTGTCATATCATTTAGTTGTAAATAGTCTTTCATTTTTTTCACATATTTACTAACATATTTAGCTACGTTACGGACATTGAGTGACTGCCACTGAAATTAAAGTATAATTTCTTAACTAACTCCACAGTTGCGATAAGCAAAGGTGTCGCAGCCTTAAAATCTACTTCCCATCCCTCAGATTCGGTGCTTTTTTCGTGATGAAAGATGCCCGAAAACCAGTGTTAATGAATCTTTCTTCTCGTTTAACTGGCTAAGTGTTAACGAAGCTCTTAACGAGACCCTTCCTTTTATTCTGAAAGGGGACTTAAACAATTGTGCCTTTTGAGTAGCAGGTCTATAGACGCGGTACTCACTTCACCACCAACACTTCCACCATTCAGGTGGACCCGTCTGTCCGTTTGTCCTCTCTATACCAAAAACTTATAAACAGTGTAACTTTCATCATCTTAGCCTTTATTACTCCCAAGATTATTTGGATTCGACTACCAGTAAAACCGGTTTTATCTGAGTATCAGTTTTTTCATGAAGTGACTGGCATCGGACCTCCGCAACCCTAAAGATGAACTGAATTCGAAGGTTGAAATACACACATCAAAAGTGTCTAGGGATCAACATATATTTTTGCAATAACTTTTCTCCTGATTGATATTAATTAAAATTTTCTTTAAGGATTCATCAAATAAAGTGTTTTCGTTTGTCACAGTAACGATAAACCAAGTCACCTTTGCATTAATAAAGAAATTTGCCATTTTCCTAATAAAAGGATTTTTGACATTTGAACCACTAACATTAAAGTTCGAAAAAAAGACTGAAATAACAGTTTTCTTTAAAATTTTATTAGGTAACTTAAACAATTAATAATCCGTGTTTCTACCGCGAACACTAACACAAGAACATCGGTTTGGCATACTCAAAATGAGTTCATCCAAATCACGCTGTGGAATGGCCGCCCGAGTTCGTTGCAACAACAAAAAAAGGTCTTCTTGCGACTGGATACCCTCCATATTCGGCAGAGCTCTTCTCTGTAGCATATCCCATGCATGCTCAATCGGGTTCAAGTCTGGCGACTGAGCAGGCCAGGGCCAAAGCCACATCTCAATCTCAAGAAATCCGCATAAAAATGCTTGATCCCTAGACACTTTTGATGTGTGTAGTTGTCAGTATATTTGAGAGCACTGACTAACCAATAAAGATAGCCTTTAATGTTCATGACAACTGGGACCGACGGCTTATGGTACTCTCCGAGGCACGTGCTTGAAATTAATGAAATTAAACCTTTATACTATGGGCTGTTATTAAGAATTTCTTGTATGAACACCTCAACAACACTGTTCTGGTCCGACTCTGGAATCTAACCAGAGAGTTCTGGATCAGCAGTCGCAGATGCTAACCACTAGACCAACTAAGCAGTCAGTTTAAACTCTGTACATCTTTATAAATAAATCAAATTGGAGTGTCTGTTTGTAATATTAAAATAACCGCTTTTTGCTAAATGCATAGGTATATATATATATATGTATAAAAGTACCGTGTCTACCAAAATAACATTTTTTACAATTTTTGTCTGTTTGTTCCGGCTAATCTCTGGAACGGCTGGACAGATTTTAACGGGACTTTCACTGATAGGTAGCTGATGATATAAGGAGTAGCTTAGGCTTTAGACTGGCTTCGCCCCGCGGCGTTGCCCGCTGTACGATACTTACCACGGGGCTCAGCTAGTTAATAATAAAACTAAGGATGGTATATAAAATGCTTTTCTTCCGCATCGACCAATAGTAGCTAACAAAATCATGATTTTACTGAAGACGTATCCATAGATTGCAAACACTATTTTGACTTCATGATATGGCACATAATTTTCTTTTTATTTTGTTATCTATTTTGGTTTTTTTTTTCTTTTATAGAAAAAAGTCACGAAAGTATAGCACGAGTTCAGAAGACACAAGTAGTAGCTCCGATTAGTGAAGTGATTGTGCTAGTGTGGTTTAGTTTAAGTAATATTATATATCTATATATACTTGTAATAAAATATTAAGTCCTACTTTCATTAAACCTTCCATTATCTTTTTTACTTTTTTTTTTTGCATTCCTTGCATTAAATGGAATGAGAAGACTTTAATTTTATTAAATGCTACTCCCATACCTACCTTTTCATGTTAATATAAAGCCTATGACACTCAGAAATAATGTAATTTGCTATTGGTAAAATAATTTTCAAAATCGGTTGAGTAGATTTGGATCTCAGATTCTCCCTTTACAAATTCACAAACTTATCCTTAGAAAGTTTAACTGGAATCCAAATTATTGTTAAAATATTAGTATAGCCTAAATCACTGAACTTATTTCTTCTCATTTTATTTCGTGCTGTGGCAATTATTGGGTGTATATTTAATCGGAACTTAAATAAAATATATTCTCGTCGGCTGTGAAAATTATATAAATACTCATTTCATTAGCCTGTATTTTATTAATAATGTGTTTGAGTTTATTCTTCTAACAATAATCATGCTAACAGGGTGTGCTACTTACTAAATAGAAGTTAATTTGTATATATAAAAAATAAAATAATACTATCTATATTATTTAAGAAAGTTAAAATAATTGTAAAAAATTCAAAGAGCTAAGAAGGTTTGAATATAATTTAACAATGATTCTTTCCTCCGTAGCGCACCCATAATAGATCTAACGTACTCGTCAAACAAATTCAAATATAGAAGAAGATAAGCCAAACGTATGGAAGTTTACAGTGATCGCCGCCAGATGTAGACAGTGTGCTATATAGAACATGCTGCCAGTGTTTATGTTTCAAGATATTCAATTTGTTTAACACATTAAAGTTGATTGTGAATATTTTTGTTTTTATTTTATTTTATCATATTGCTGCATGGTAGCCGATTAGCGACACTTTGTTTTGTAAAACAGGCTTTGAATGCTCGATTTATTTATGCTGTTTCAAAGGGTAAGTTAAAGTTTTAAATATGATCATTGTTTCATGTTCACAATTAAAAAAAAGACAAGTAGCAATCATTGGCGATTTCGATACTCGCTTATAAATGACATCTTTATTTCTTGCTATGAGGTTTAATACCAGATCCAAAATATAATACGCTGGTAGTCTATAACAGTATACATGGTTGCATTAAGTATAAGATTTGGCGTAATGCCAAATTACGTATTTTATTTTATACGAACATTTTAATTCAAACTAATTCCTATAAAGAAATTTTAGAAAGAATTTCTAGAAAACAATGTGACATAATAATAGTTTGTTGTTTTGTAATTTGATTATTTGACTTTTTAAAAGTTATTAGGTATATGTATTCTAAATTTTATTTTGAATATTGGCGAGCTTTTCGTGTTTATCGCATTGTGCAGAAACTTAACTTTGCCATCAGGGCCCTTTGTTAGGAAAAAGTATATACCATGTGTCCCAAAATTCAACGATAATCGGGCGCCAAAAGGTAGACCTGCTCATGAGTACATAAGGAAAAAAAAAAAATATATACCTAGTTTTTTTTAGTTACAAGAAAAATTTAGAATTTCTTTGAAAATTTACACCCTTCATTTTTTTTTATTTATTTATTACGTAGTGGTATCCATACTTTTTTTTTTACAGGACCATGAGTCAAAGTACACTAAGAGTAAAAATATTTCAAAATTGTAGGGAAAAAAAATATTTTGAACGTTTTTTGTGTAAAAACTGCGGGCAATTTGGTGTTTTTAAGAGTTGTGGTGAATAGTAGCAATATCATGAAAGGTATAAATTTTCAAAGAAATTCTAAATAGTTCTTGTAACTAAAAAAAAACTAGGTATATTTTTTTTATTTTTTTTCCTTATGTACTCATTAGCAGGTCTACCTTTAGGCGCCCGCTTATCGTTGAATTTTGGGACACCCTGTATAAATCTAAATTTACTGCATTCCCATAGGAGTTGTTCATGCATGTATTGTATCATCTAACTATACTAACATCCACTGCCATTCTACTAACAAATAACAAATTAACAACAGTGCACGAAAACGTCCGATCCCCTACCGGAGGCCCACGCCTTCGACACCATCTACTGGCTACAGCAGCAGGTCAACACAACGAAGCTACTCCCGATCGCCGCAGGAGGAACGAGAATAACTACGTTCACACAATGACTTTTGTTACCAAATCACACGGTTCAGAACGAAAAAGAAAATCTTACTCGTAATTATTAAGGAAGGTACTAGGTAACTCGGGTTTAGTATGACAACGTTAATTGCTATTTGACGACGCTAAATTCACAATCGTTCGTAAGGCCAAACGGCTTTCAGTTCGATTTTGAATTCTCTTAATTACCCTTAGGCCAGGAACGTGTTTAGTAATTTTGCAAGAGTGCTAGTATCCCAAATATTTATTGTTCGAAATTGTTAAGTAATTTTATTATAAAATTGTACTTGCAATATTGGTCAAGTATTTTGTTATTCTTAAGGGTCTGTTCACACAGACCGGCTCGGAGAGCATCGGCTCGTTTTTTTCTTTTCACACAGACCGGATCGGAACGGAGCCGCCAACTATTTCACATAGACCGGCTGAAAGAGATCTGCGCTAGTGCGAGCGAGAAAGAGCACGCAATCGGAGCCGGTCGGCTCCTCTTTATTATTTCACACGAAGCGCGTTCAAGGATTCTTAATGACAAAAGAAGTGCACATGCAAAAATAAACCTTGCTACAATTACTCAAAACTCGTTTTCAACGTGATAAAAATGTGCTCTCCTCTCCGAGCCGGTCTGTGTGAACGGACCCTAAGCGTACTGCTTAGGACATAGGAATTATATTTTGATGAGTTATTATAACTGGAAATAGATCTGACATAATGTATGTCTGTCGGTTTGTCAATAAACTTGGGCTAATCTCCAACTTGATTTAGATTCGTTTATGTGATCTGATAACAATAGTTTTTGTGTATATTCTTCGATGCAAAGAATCACACAGGATATATAGTTATAATTCATACTTTTGAAGTGAATTAAAATACAAAATAATGCACCTTTATTTATTTTTATAGCATTTGCGTGTCTACATACATTTCAAATATGTATTTTTCATGAAACTGTAAATACTGTGTGACGTATGTTAATGTGATTTACACTGGGATTAGTGCAACTAACAATTTATATATAAAACGACTTATCATGTGTTGCTATAAAAAAAAGAGCTCATAAAGCTAAGATCTTTTTAAGGAGGGGTCTATGTTCCGCAGTGGACTATGAAAGGCTTCACTAACCAGTGTATTTCAGACAAATAATATTTATGAATTTTTCGATTGATATTTCGTAAAAAAAACATAAGAAATTCTATCTAGTCAAATATGCTTATTTTACATTCCTTTTTTGGAAAAGCATCGCTATTTTTTTTTTGTTAACCTGTAACTATTTCTATGATAAAATTTATTTTATTACCTAAAATACTCTAGTCGAAATGTGAGTACCTTATTTATTTTAAGTGCAATATATTTATTAACAGCTGATATTTACAAAAAATGTATTAATTTCAATTTTACTAGTCACTATTTATTTTAACTTATTAAATTATTATTAATAATATAGTTTGTAAGGTAATGTTAGTTATGTAAACACATGAACGCCGTTTATTAGTTTTAACATTAATGAGCAATAATATTCAATAATACTCAAGATAAACAGAGAAACAGTTTATTATAAGTATAAAAAATAAACATTTATTTGTATAAAAGAATGACATCATAAATGCACTGCGTAAGAATTGATTACGTCGATTTGACTTAGACATAGTGTTAGACTTACACCAAGGTATAATGTAAAACCCGATTGGCATAAATACAGATATACATGTCTAATAAATAACCCTGATACATTGAATTAAGTTTATTTAAATACATTATTCCCCACATCTTTTTATCTATCTTTAGCTGTCTATAAATAACAGGACAGATGATATGACATTATAGACTATGGGCCCATGTCGAAAATTGATGGGTCATCTGAACCACCAGGAAACCTTTTTAGAAAGATACAGGGGCATAAAACAATAAAATTCAGCACTATGTCGTCACTTGTAAGCTGTCCAACTGAGTACAGGTGAAGGGGAGGTGGTAGCAACCCTCGATTTTTCTCCCTTATCACATTATTTTTGTACGGAGTTGCGGAATAATGTATTAAAAGAGGTATTGAAATTATATGGAACCGATGCCCAGTACCAGTACTCAGTTGGACAGCTTACAAGTGACGGCATAGTGCTGAATGTTTTTTTTTATGCCCCTGTATCTTTTAAAAAAGGTCTCCTGGTGGTTCACATGACCCATCAATTTTCGACATGGGCCCGTAGTCTAATAAGGGGACATAAAAAATACATTGACAAGTTGTGACGACGTCTTTATAAGGCACACTGGGAAGATAACTTCAGGATATCAGTGGAACAAACTTCAAATTACTGACGTGGTTTATAGACGACCCTTGAACAATTAATCTTATCAAAAATATAGATAAATTAAAATCCTTTCTCATACAGTATTTTATCGTGAAATATCTGCACATTATCCGTATTTTAGCTTAGTTTGGGTCTAGATAGCTATTTATGTGTGACAATATTATTATATAACAAAAATATCGGTCTATCTCAAAATAAAACTATTGACTTTGCTATTTGATAAAGCAAGCACAGTATATAAAAATACCACTTTGACCCCAGAAGAGTGTATATAGATAAAAATAATTACTCTTATTTTAAAATAGAAAGTTTTTAAAACCTATATCGACCATATTTTGTCCATCACAGAAATATAATAGCACCCACCACCTCTTCTTGAGCAGTTTATTCTTGGGTTCTTTTTTGACTTTGTTGACGCCTCTTGGTGGCTAGGAACATCGCCCATCCGAAACCGACCAGGTTCATGAATAGGACTCGTAACTGCAAGGTAAATGTGACTTTAATAGTTATGCGGAGGACTGATTTTAGGCTGAACTATAAACAAAATAGAGTGGTGAGATGTCTTGTCATAGAGTGGCACACTGTGTGCTTTTTGTCGGTTAAAATTAGGCACACCGACCCGCCGCAAATCTTAGTGGGGTAACGGTGCCCGAAGGGGTTACCAAAAGTAAAGAAGAAAATTATTAAATAAAATAATAAATATTTCGGACATCTAACACACAACGCCATCTAGTCCAAGCTAAGCAGAGCTTATGTTTTGGGTACTAGACAACTGATACAAATACATATATACTGCTTTTTGTAAATGCAAACATATTTTACTTAGAAAACACCCAAACTCCGAAACAAATATTTGTAGATCATACAAACATTTAGTTCGACCCGGGAATCGAACCCGAGACCTCATGATCAGCAGTCGCACACGCCAACCGCGAGACCAACGAGGCATGCAGTTATGCGGAGGACTGATTTTAGGCTGAACTATAAACAAAACAAAAAATAAAATAAAAATTACAGTCGAATTGAGAACCTCCTCCTTTTTTTGAAGTCGGTTAAAAATAGAGTGGTCGGGTGTCTTAATACCTAACTGTTATTCCCGGATCCCTTCTATTGTGTGTGACGTGGTTTTTTTCGGTTCAATTCTTACACTGACCCGCCGCAAACCCTAGAGGGATGACGGCTTGAAGGGATTACCAAATGTAAAGAACTAAATAATTAGATTAGAATTCAATTAGTTCTGTCGTGTCTTTCCTATAATTTCGTAACAACGGTGAAGTCTTTAAAATAATCGGTAAAAACGACTGCTATATTTAGACAAGGGTCACTGTGCCACTTGTATGTTTGATAATAATAAATTTGTTATTTATCTTAACTACCAAACTTCGCACCCTAGGAAACTGTATTTTTACTGGATGACAGGCTGGATAGATCTATCATCCTTTTCTTTTATCCCTGAAAATAGAATTGGCTAATGCCGATATATTATTTCTTGTTTCGACTATTGTCATTTTAGTATGTACCTAATTATTGTAGAATAGACCTAGCACTATCTGATAAGCATATTATTAGGTAACTATAAAGATATATAGAGGTTTATCAATCTTAATATATATAAATCTCGTGTCACAATGTTTGTCCTCAATGGACTCCTAAACCACTTAACCGATTATAATAAAATTTGCACACCATGTGCAGTTCGATCCAAATTGAGAGATAGGATAGTTTTTGTCCGCGACTGTACACTGCCTGTGGGAAGCTGAGACAGATATGTAAATATGGCGGTACGAAGTTCGCCGTGTCAGCTAGTAACATTATATAACTCCTTTTTTACATGCTAAATTATGCTAATTTCATACCTGTGCAAATTTTTCAACAATTTACGTATAATTTGATATTTTTTTTGTATTTATTACGTGACAGCAGGTACTTGGCTTCAAGATGTACCAAAAAGTATATTTGATAGCAAAAAACCTTAGAATTAGACTCACCTCATGAGAATATGAAGATTATTGAGAAACATTGAGAGTGCATATTAATTGGTAGTTGTGCAATAAAACAGTGCCTATACTCTTTGCACTGTAGCATGGTGCGGGTGACTTCCGTCGTTTCGTTCGTTTCACTCTTGAAAGTTGCCTCATTGCAGTATTAACAGACTCTTTAACTTCACCCACATTCATCAATCCTTTTAATACTTTTAGATACCTTTTAAATACTAAGTAGTTTTATTCACTATTTGACACTAGCTTTTGCCCGCGGCTCCGCTCGCGTGTATGTCGGTCATCACAGTAAAATGTCCTTGCTCAATATTTAAAAAGGATCTCTATTGTAAATTACATCTAAATCAGTTCAGCAATTTAGTCGAGAGTTACTTTCGAATTTTTAATGTTAGTATGAAAATATAGATAATACTCACCATAGGAGGTACAAAAGCTAAATTAATAAGTTGGAACAAAGTGAGCCATTTCCAATTAGCTTCCAATACCGGTAAATATAGAGCTAAGAGTTGTTTCAACGCAGCACTATGGTTCTTGCCTTCAAATCTAGCCAATGTGTATAAAGAGAAGGCCTGCATGAATGGGGCAAATAATACTCTTTCAAATAAAAGCTTCTTCACTAAGGGGAATGCCACAACCTCTTCAGGGAATGTCCTTTCAAGGAATTCGTAGAAGTAGTGAGGGATAGTGCCTCCAAAAACTAATCTGGAACGTGAAATATACATAAAATTACTAGCTGTCTCTGTTCTCTTTGCTGTGAAGCTAAACATTGTCTCATTTCAGCGACAAACATAAAACAACAAAACTCTGCAAAAATATTTTTGAACTTCGTCAGTCTCACTTTGATCTACATAAGTAGTCAAAGCTTGCTAATCAAAGATATACATTTAAGAAAATTTATTTTTATTTTTACCTAGTTTGTATTCACTGAAACTCTAATGGTGTTACATAGATTACCTACAAAACTCTTAAATAATTAAAATAGAACCATATGTAATAAAAAAACTCAATGTCAATAAAAATAAAATAGGAATCACAATGTGTGTCATCTGCAAAGATCTCTTTTTAGTGACCATAAACAAATAAATAGGACACAGTGAATTAACAAAAAAAAATTTGTTGTGAAGCTGTATATACCTACATAATTTATATGAGTGTGTGTGTGACCTCAGAGACCCTTGATTAAACAAGGGGCACATAAAATATTTAAATAACTGTAAACATGACACAATTTTCCAAGTTCAACATGATCTAATGCAAGAAGTATTTATATGAAGTCATAATGACTAACAATGCCAATAATGGTATTTCTTTATACTTAATAAAAGCTAATGAACTATTTTAGTACAATTTTAAAAATGAATTATGTTACATACTTTCTAATTTATTAACATCTTAGACATGTTAAGTTTGTAAGGCACACACTTCCTAGAGAAAATTAGTGTAACTATATATCTGTCGAAATTCGACAATAATTCCTTTTTTTTTAGCTTCCATATTACTCCATTCGCATAATTTTTGTAAGAAGGGGTATAAAGTTTTTGCTTTACATATTAATATAATATAGATTACTTAAGTTCAGACTTACCCGTAAAGACCAAAGGCTAAAATTGGGTCTAGCCTAATTTTATCACCAGCCACTAGCTGTGAAGTAACACTGCCTGCAGTACCCACGACACAGCTGAAAAGTTTCATTCTTAGTCACGTCGTCAAAGAATAGCAATTTACTGGTTCCATTATAAACTTTAAAAAGTTTTAAAGACTTTGGAACCAAAGTCAACATAATTTTGAAAACGATTATCTCACCTCGTAATAGCTTTAGTTTTAATTGGATGTAAATATAAGTTCTGTAAGTACGATGCCATTAAACTCATTATTGGTTTTGATAGAGCCATTTTAAGTGCTTACTATTTCTTTAGGATCACGGTAAGGCTTACGATCTAAATTGATTATTCAGCACGTAATTAAAGAATAACTGATAAATAATATTTGTTATCAACCAGATAACAAGAAAAAAAAGGAATGACAAATGTATTAAAGTTAAAGCTGTGCTGCTGTCACCTGTCACTGGTTGGCTACTTGCTATAGATAAAAACAAAACAAAAATAGTTAATCTGTGGCATTGTGTTACCAGTACCAGACTGGCCGTTGTTAAAAATGTTTCAATAAATTTATTAAAAGTGTTCTGTGATACTAATTACTAGCCGAGTCCAGCGGTGTTACAACAACAACCGCGCTAGTCTAAATAAAGTAGCTTAAGTTACTCCTTATATCATCAGCTATCTGCCAGTGAAAGTCCCGTCAAAATCGGTCCAGCCGTTCCACTTAGACTTAATTTTTTTTTTCAAAGCTTAAAGGCAATTAATGAGGCAAAGGGTAATACATAGTTAATTAATAAAAAAACATGTGATGTAACTAAAAATTGACGATTTTCGAAATTTTTCTTTTATTTGTGCTATAAAACGTTGCTTCATGCCAAATTTCAAGATTCTAGGACGGCTGGAAGTCACCTTTGGGTTTTGATTCCCTTGCGAGTAGTTACGAGTTTCAAAATATGGAGCTTATATTGCAGTTTCTTTTAATTGCGTTAACATAGAAGTTTGATTTTGTAACAGCTTAAAGGTATTATAGACTAACTCTCTCTCCTGAGTATTTGATATGAATTTCAATTTAATACCTCATAAATATATATGTAACCTTTTCCTCATGAACTCGTCATGAGGAAAAGGGTGGTAAGTTCAATTTTTTAAATATTTTTGTTATATGATGTAACTAAAAAATATGCTTTTCGCAATTTTTCCTTTATCTGTGATATAAGACGTTGCTCTGTACCAAATTTAAAGATTCTGAGTTAAAATTATTCGTGGTAAATTCAACATGAAGAAATTTTTATTGAATTTTTGTACTCTTGGCCGAGGCCGCACTACGGCTAAACCGCCGCGGTTTTTAACCGCCTGATTTTGTGACAAAAGGAAATGTATGGAAGCGGCCACACTGGCGGTTTTTTACCGCGACTGATTTTAAAACCGCGACAACCGCGGGCGGTTCTGTCCAGTGTTGCCAGAAGGTTACTTTTGTAACGTTTCAGGTGATTTTCATCTCTTGGTTACTTTTAGCCTTACAAAAATAAGATTTTTTTTTTAATACACTCCCCTATCTGCCTCTGCCAAAATTGGAATACTTGGTGTCTACATATCGAGCGAAGTCCAGTTCAGATAATTGCATTCTTGCAGATTCCTCCGTAGAGACGTTACTGAACTGAGGGCCCTATACTTGTATTATGCCGCCATAAATCTGTAATGTCGTATTCTAAAGTTTTAGGATTTTCATAAAACTTTTAAGAAATTCTTAAATAAATTCTAATATAATAAGCATTGACCTAGAGATAGAGCCATCTCAAAAATTTAGAAACCAGGACAACAAGCGTAAAATCCCCGGATATTTGCGGTCATAATCCAAACACTTTTATATTTTTTTATTTTATTTAGTCGAAATAAAAAGAATACATAGTTCAATAAGTCGAAATAGTTCTTTTATTTATTTTAATAGGTATTCAGTTTAATTAAATTTAGTTATTTTTCATCGAAATCAGTGATAGAAAAGTAAAAACTCACAGTTGTGAAAATGCTTTTCGAACAGTAGTATATTTTTCACAACCTTTTTTTTTAAACCAGACTAATTTGACAAAAATCTCTTTAAGATGAAACTCATAAGATATCATTCCAGTATTTAAGCTCTAAGTTTTTTAGTCTCATCTTCTTATTATATAAAAATCAATTGCTGTTCGTTTGTCTCGCTAAAACTCGAGAACGGCTGGGCTGATTTAGCTGTTTTTGGTTTTGAAATGTTTGTCGTAGTCCAGGAAAGGTTTAAACTGTAAAAAAATTAAAATAACTTGAAAATCCAAATCTCACGTGTACGAATTAGCGGGCACAGCTAGTAACAAATAAAAAAATATCTGCTTATAGTTTTCATCAGCAGTCATATTAAGTTTTTTTTGTGTTTTCATCTTCTTTATTTAGAATATGTACTCTGAACATTCAATGGCAAGAAAATTTCTCTATTTCGATCATCCAAGCTTTTTGAAATGGTTGCAAGTAGGTATCCTTCTGGCTTTAAAGACTGAATTATATTTTTTTTCTAATGCTTTTATTTTTGAGTAAATGATGTGCATAATTGAATGCATGAAAAACAGGTATGCCTCCGATTTAAAAAAAAATCAGATCAGGGGGCTTTTTTAAGCTTTTGAAATAATCCACATTCAGGACTCACTCGATAGCTGGAAACAGATTTCGCCAACGTGTCTTTGAATGATAGAGAAGCTGTTTATACTCAACCTCGGCTGTGTCAGAGAGTTCTTTAAGAACTTTTTAGGCTGTAGCCTTTATTATTCCCAATTTAATTTGGGGTCGGCTTGTTTAAGTGGCAGAACCTTTTTCTTTTGATGTTGTTGAATCAACATCTACTGGCAATGAATCACATGCGTGGTGCAGTGCGTTATTGATAATGTGCGCAGAGCATCCCACACCAACTACACACCTCAAAAGTGTCTAGGGATCAAGCATTTTTATGCGGATTTCTTGAGATTGAGATGTGGCTTTGGCCCTGGCCTGCTCAGTCGCCAGACTTGAACCCGATTGAGCATGCATGGGATATGCTACAGAGAAGAGCTCTGCCGAATATGGAGGGTATCCAGTCGCAAGAAGACCTTTTTTGTTGTTGCAACGAACATGGGCGGCCATTCCACAGCGTGATTTGGATGAACTCATTTTGAGTATGCCAAACCGATTCTTGTGTTGTTAGTGTTCGCGGTAGAAACACGGATTATTAATTGTTTAGTTACCTAATAAAATTTTAAAGAAAACTGTTATTTCAGTCTTTTTTTCGAACTTTAATGTTAGTGGTTCAAATGTCAAAAATCCCTTTATTAGGAAAATGGCAAATTTCTTTCTTAATGCAAAGGTGACTTGGTTTATCGTTACTGTGACAAACGAAAACACTTTATTTGATGAATCCTTAAAGAAAATTTTAATTAATATCAATCAGGAGAAAAGTTGTTGCAAAAATATATGTTGATCCCTAGACACATATGTTGATCCCTAGACACTTTTGATGTGTGTATTTTCGAATTTAGATTTTGTTTTAACTTATGGAATTATAAAACATTGTTGGTTCCATGGCGCTCTATTCCACCGAAGTTCGTATTACAATTATCTCCAGAAAATGCAACACATTTAGTTAAAAGATCATGCTGTTGAAGTTGCTTTCTTATAAGCTCAGTAATTATCTCAGATCTGTCATTTCATTTCGATTTGGTTTTCTGGTGGTTTTAAAAGTTCAATCTAAAGGAGAGCTAGTTTATCTGTTGGCAACACTGTTCGCGGTTTTACCGTAGTGTGTGCACTTCGGGCGGTTTTGCGGTTTAACCGCTGGCTGGAAAAAACCGTAGTGCGGCCTCAGCGTTACAAATGATTAAAAATAAAATCAAGCCGCGTTGATTCATAGCGCGCTAGCTTGTTAGGGGGCGTTCATAAATTACGTGAGATGTTTAAGGGGGCAGGGGGTCGAGTCAAATCTTATCTTATCTTACGTTGGAGAGAGTAGGGGTGTCGGCAAATATCACGCAATTTTTTTCTGATTGTACATGCTTAAGATTTAATATTAAGCGTAATCGTAGTACGATTAAGATCATTTACTAATTCATTCGAAAGAAAATAATTTCATTCATACTTCGACGTTACAGCAACAAGCGCGTATGTTCCGCAAAGTGCGACCCTAACGGATTGTCACAAGACGAGCTAATGAGTTACTGTGTGCAAGCGCCAACGGCTTAGAGTGGCTAGATCAGAACGAAGTTGAAGGAGCAGATGATTTTACTGAAAATCATATGGACATGTTCGTTCCAATAGTCTCTCTTGAGACCGCGCATAATTCTCCATGGACTGAATTAGAGTAAATATTCTTTTTTTTAATCACAGTAGTTACGATTTAAGTATTCTATTGTTAAATTTTTATTACACTTATAATTAAACTCTCAGCAATATTGATTACTAGTCTTAACTCTCTTAACTAGTCGTAAATAAAAACACGAAGCAATTTTTTTTTCTTTTTACAATAACAATCCAACGCGTTTACGTAAGAAACCCACATTTTGGAAAATCTCACTTGAGATGGGGGGATGTTCAATAAAATCTCACGACATCTCACCAGGGGGGGAGGGAGGGACAGAAAATTTAAAAAAACACCTCACGTAATTTATGGACGCCCCCTTAAGGATTTCTTTTGGGTTTAAAGGAACATCTCGGTGTCATGTGGTGCTTTTCAAGTAAGATTTCACTCTTCTCAGAGTTGAAAACGAACGCTAACATGTTGCAGTTGTTACAGGAATCGTGGCACCAATTCGCGTCGTCGCCAAGAATCGTGACGTTAATTTTTTTTTTGAACATAAATATTTCGGGATGGATATATCCCCCCTTCCCCCCATCCCCCCCCCCTGGGTTCGCCACTGCCCGATGGAAAAATAGGAAAAACTTATTGAGGTGTGAGCTTTGAGTAACTAAATACAGTTTTGCTTAGTGAAGTAATTTATTTAGGTAGGTACATATTTATTTTCTGAGTGTATCATGTGTGCCGTTGGGACTTCGGACACCACTTCCGAATTCTGGTTTCCAAGCTGGTTAGCGCAATGCGAGCATTGGCACGGTTGGTGCCGAACATGAAGGGGCACAATGACTCCTAGCCTTGTAAGGGGCCCCGGTATGGGCGAAGGTCCTGAAGGCCAGCAATATCGCACTATTGCGACGACCGCAACGAGTGCTGACCGTAAGGACCATAAGGTCCACCACGCGACCACGCGATCTCTTTTCAGGCGGCAAGTCTCCTGGCCGGAACTGGAGGCGAGAACCCTTGCTGCTCATTACCAGTGGCGCAAGGAGGCGCGGAGTTGGGTAGGAGTCCTGAGACTCGAGAAATCGTTCTCCGGCTCCTAGTAGGTACCCGAGACGTGGTGCGGTTTTAGTCGGTTCGAATCCTGTGACATGACAACAGGTGGTGGTATCCGTCGGATTTCCGCACGGAAAAAAACTGTATCACGTGTAACTTAATAAAAAAATGGTTTTAAAAATACTGAGGTTTACAAGTTTTTTTTTAAATTATTTAACTTTAATTTAACAACTAATGTCATCTAATCAACTGCTGTTGGGTTCCAAATTATTGCAGACAATTTTTAAAAGCCTTAAATTCCTTGATGTATAATATTTCATTGACAACTTTGTAACACCGTAATTTCAAAATAAGAATTATATTTTTTTTACTAGTAGAGACCTCTGTGATCGCAGAGTGTAGTCAGGCTCTGTAAGGAACTTCGATGTTAGTTCACTGATTGCACGAGAGATGGCAGTATTTTATACAATATATAAATTCGATATGATTTAGGTTTTTGAACGAAGTAGAGACTGGTTTCAGGACGAAAGATTAAAAGTTACTTTTAGCTGTGGTGTGAGAAAGCAGAAAGTAGGAAAAGTTCTCGAACAGTCGATGGAAGGAATATAAAAGGAGATTCTTCCAATTTGGGAGCCCTTTTCTTTCCTGATCTGATCAAGAAACATTTATGTGTCATTAGTTGATAGTATTAATATATTTAGTGATTTCATCCCGTGTGACGCGGTAAGTGAGAAAATGTATTTTTATTTTGTTGGTCGTTCTTTTTTAGTTCTTAAACAATACTGAGTTATTACATTCTTTCCTAGGGTTGAAGGTTACGGCTCGATGGTTAGTGCAGAATAATACTGCACAATCACATTATTTTGAGGATGCCACGAATGTGATTTAGCTTATGATGGAGCTGCCGGTAGGCGGAGGATGGCCTGACCGCTGATGTATATATATGGTACTTACCCAATATTAATTTTAAGATTTAGTTTTAAGATGTAGATAATTTTATTAGTAACTTGTATGATATTGTGATAATGTTGTTAATATATAATGTGTGTATATTTTATTTATGAATATACAATGTGAATATGTGTAGATGAGTTTCTCTGAAGTGACCTAATAGGGACCTACCCACACACACAATTATTTATATCTTAGTTTTTTTTTAGTATTTTTTTTGATGAGTAATTATGTATTATGAATATTTATTTGTTGAACGGCGCCCTGGGACTTTTGCTCTTCTGACTGACTGGGTCGTGCCGGTGGTAGCACCCCCTGTTCAGGTTAAGGGGACTGCAAGGTTGAACCCGCCTCCTAGGTCGGTTGATGGTTGCAACATGTGATCTGCATGGTTGGACCTGCCGCCTAGGTGGGCCATTGGTTGCGACTTGCGAACCTCCTGACAGGTTTGGGTGTTACAACTTGTAGATAATGTACACTACCTACTCCACTATTTTTCATTATTGGTTGTTCTTTGGTTCACAAAAAAAGTGTGATCAGTTCGTTTCCCTTTTATAATATATATAAATGCTTTTTCATAAACATGCATGGAAATATTGTCATTATTTTCGAAAAAAGAACACGCGAAGTATCTAATTTACGGACAGCGAAAAATAAATCCATTGCAGGAGCGTTTTTTGAGTTTGGAACATTACAACGCTCCAGCAATGTTGTATGAAACGGCGTGCTAGGGTTATTATATACTCTTTGATTGGATCTCTTTCATCATTCTTGGCATACCAAAATATCTTTGCTTAATACAAATTAGCTAGCCACACACTCACAGATCTGCTCGTCGGATCTGCCCGACAGGCCGATCCGTGATTCACCACACACGAGTACGGGCAACTGACGGGCAGTAGTTCAAATCGTAACTCCAGCATATACGGTTGTCTGTAAAAATGTCTATTTCAAAGACTAAATTACTTTGTATCTGCAGCGGGATTGATTTTGTTGCATTTTCGACCAATTGTTCGTATGCTTGTGCCTTTAATTCTATCATAAGGTACAATTGCTTATCTTTGTCTCTTCAAAAACAAGGCAAAGACTTAAAGGCTCTTTAAAACTTGTCCAAAATGCTTTATTTTCGCATAACACAATTTCTGTGATCAAACGCACAGAACATAAAGAATAGGTAGAAATGTTATGTGTCTTAATTTACAACGGAACGACTGTCGCCAAACTCAGACAAATGAAAGCACTATTTTATTACTGCACACTACTAACGAATTGTTTTGATTTGATGTTTTTATTTGCTCAAAACTAGCCTACAATACATAAAGTCACACGTTTGATAATATATCTTATCCCGTAATGTTAACAGTTATTTTGCCATAGCGTAAGAAGAACTTACAACATTTCGTAATCTTGAAAGTAAGAATACTTCATTGCAAGCTATTCAAAAACAGATGGCGTTATTCTAAATGCACGCAATTATAACATTAATCACTATAAGAATAAATTCGATATTTGTGTCATTCTTCGATATTTACCGCTACTCGCTTAGTGTTGTGGCACATATTACAATATTATCAATAATATCGATACCTAACTTTTGTTGTAATAGGACGGAGCAGATTAAAAAAACATGAATTGAAGGATATCTGAGGAGGTAACATTATAAAGGTGAAGAAGCTAAAAAATAAGTACTTGCATAATAATGTTTATTAATTTTAAGAATCTGTATTATAATCATATTATATTTAATAAAGACTGTTTAGCCACTTAACAAAATTCAAAACAGTGTTTACATAATTAATATTTGGCACAGTATGTATTCATATTTAGTTTTATAGGAAATACACATGGTATCAATAATCATAAATTTTATTGACTGCAATGAACAAAAATGCAATACGTCTAATTGTCGACCCGTTGGTATAGTGTTTAGCGATCCTGACTGCTGAGTCAGAGTTCGGAACAGACAGAGAGACACAAAATTTTAATAAAATGTTATTTTGGTATACGGCCCGGCCCGTGCCTGCAAATTTCGCAGAGAAATGAATTACGCTTCGACATAAATGGGCCGGCTCGACCGGAGTGATACCACGGCCTCACAGAAAACCAGTGTGAAATGGCGCTTGCACTGTGTTTCACTGAGTGAGTGAGGATACCGGAGGCCCATATCCCAACTCCTCCCCCTCCCCACCCCCCAAAGGTCGGCAACGCGCTTGTGACGCCTCTGGTGTTGCGGGTGTCCATGGACAGTGGTAATCGCTTACCATCAGGTGATACGTCTGCTCGTTTGTCACCTGTTCCGAAAAAAAAAATTGTACCGTGTACCTACACATGCAGATGCATTTAGTAAAAAGCGGATATAAATATTTAATATTACAAACATACACTCTTATTATATATATATATATTCTTACTATATACTTATTTGTATAGATATTCAATGGTTAAAACAAGTGTTTTTCTTTCAAGGCCACGTAAACAAACAAGCAAAATTTAATATTTATAATTATTATAGTAAGTAAATATAACACGTTTAAAAGTATGCAAATCGATAAAGCTAACATCCTACCTGGCTACATCACTAATCGATTAGAATAGAAAATACGAGAATAACGTTGAAAACTGATAAGACCCGATCATACCAGATTGAGATTTATGTGAATGGGATAAGGAAGAGTTTAGCTTAAATCTCTAGTCAATTATCAGTTAAACAAAATTTTAAGATTTTATTGATAAAACTTATAAAATTGTACCTACAGATGGTAAGAAACACCTCAATTATCAATATTTTTCCTTCTGCTATCAATTTTACACTGTAAAACAGAACAGTACTGCATTGTGGCGTAAAAAAGAACTTTCCTTGGACGACCTATTCAACGCAGCGTTGTAACACGACTATGATACAAAATACCTACAACTCATAAAGGTATGCGTTGCAACGCTCATCAGTGGCAAGCGCGCCACGCCTACTAGTCATTTCTACTTATATCTTTTTGTTTTGTGATCAAACGCACTAAAATAATTAGGGTGTTAGTTAGTGCGCGAATGACGTCAAATCTGGCGGGCACATCCGTCATTCAGCAGTTCCGCACACACGCTCAGTTGGAAGCTCGGATCTGTCCGCCCCGTGCCCGATCCGCTCGATTTGACCACGGGCAGCGGGCAAATCCGTGTCAGTTCTCACCATACACGCATGGATCTGTCCGCTGGCGGACTAACACTCTAATTAGTTTTTTTTTATATATATAAATTACCTGCCAAAGTGACTCTGCTCAGCCTGATGGTAAGCTCAAGCAAAATCCAACAGTGGGGGCCACCATACTCACTGCGAAAGCATACAATGCAGTATGGCGTCCCACACTATGGCGGCTTAGTGAGATGCTTTTTCACGCCCCGCTTAAAGGACCCGGGATCATAGTGGGAGGGAAATACGTGCGCTGGTAGTGAGTTCCAGTTTTTAAGTGCTTGGCACAGGAAGGAAGAACCATACCGTTTGGTTCGAAAGCGTATTTCAACGACTCTAAGGCGGTAGCTTACAAGGCCAGCACGCGTTGTTCTGTAGAGGAAGGGAGAAGGTGGGATCAATTGGAACAGCTCTTCAGAGCACTCTCCATGGTAAAGGCGGAAGATGACTGCCATAGAGGCGATATCTCTCCGCAACTGCAAAGGCTCAAGGGTCTCGGTTGCATCGGGACTGTTGATAATGCGGTCTGCTCGCCGCTGCAACCGGTCGAGGGCATCGAGCAAATACTCGAAGTTTAAATGCGTTTGATCACAGAAATGGTGTTGAGCGAAAATAAAGCATTTTGGACAAGTTTTATAGAGCCTTTAAGTCTTTGCCTTGTTTTTGAAGAGTCAAAGATAAGCAATTGTACCTTATTATAGAATTAAAGACACATGCATACGAAAAATTTGTCGAAAATGCAACAAAATCAATCCCGCTGCAGATACAAAGTAATTTAGGCTTTGAAATAGAAATTTTTACAGACAACCGTAGGTATATGCTGGAGTTATGATTTGCCTACTACTGCCCGTCAGTTGCCCGTACTCGTGTGTGGTAAATCACGGATCTGCCTGCCGGGCAGATCTGTGCGTGTATGGCTAGCTATTGCGTTTTTTTTTTATGTATGGCCCGCCAAAATGACTCTACTCTGCCTGATGGAAAGCATAAGCAGAATCCAAGAGTGGCGGTCACCATACTCACTGCGAATGCAGACAAGTATGGCGACCCAGACCATGGCGGCCTAGTGATGCTTGTGCATCTTTTAGTCTAGTCAACAAGTATGGAACTTGTTGACTAGACTATTTGGGCCTCCGGTCTCGCACTCACCAACGAAACACGACATCACGAACGCTGTCATTTTCTGTGCGAGGGTAGTACCGCCCCGGTCGAGCCGGCCCGTTCGTGCTGAAATCAGCGTTGCTCTACTACCTATTAGGCTCACGTGGCTGTATGCGTAAATGCGTTTGCATTCGGCTTTGCGGCATTGTGTGCTTTCGGCACAGATGATAAATAGAAAATCGACGGCAAAGCTGAAAATTCGTCTTGATTTGTTATTTACATATTTAATAAATGTAAACTGAATAATTAAAATGAGTTCCAACAGTTCAGAGAGTGAAATGGAAATTGATTGTACTCCACCAGATTTAAGATTTTCTTTTAGTAATTGCCCCAATATGAGTAATGTAACTTTTAATATTAATTAAATTAAATGTATAATATAAAATTATGTTTTATTTACCTGCATTCTTTTGATGAAAGCTTGCTATATATGCCTCGGCGGAAATGGCAATTGCCTGTCTCGTATTTTTAGTAAAGTCGTCGCCTACGGCTCGGCCTTCAAACTCATACTTGGCCTATTTCCCGGCCTTTGCAATAATGTACTATTAAAGCATTGCAAAATCAAGGTGTTAATATTTAAAACACAAACAGTATTTCTCTATCAACTTATATTAATTTATACATAACATTCAACTATACAAATTAAATTTATTTATTAATTTAAATATATTATTACAAGCGACTTAAACAATTTTAAAGGCTCATTCACAACTATTGGTTACAATTTTATACAAAAAATTGCAAATAGCTCTTCAGCTACATATCATTCTTAGCAAATTCCATTATTTTTAATTGTGCATTATTCTTATTATGTCTTCCATTTTCTTAATTCAGAATCCTCATAGAATGTGTTAAAAAAAATTACATGCCAACCAGTAGCAAAACAATATTAAAACCTATACTTCATATTATAAAGCTGAAGAGTTTGTTTGTTTGAACGCGCTAATCTCAGGAACCGCTGGTCCGATTTGAAAAATTCTTTCAGTGTTAGATAGCCCATTCATCGAGGAAGGCTATATATCATCCCGCTAAGGCCAATAGAGCGGAGCACCAATGAAGAATGTTACAAAAACGGGAAAGATTATTACACTACGGGCAATAGGAGACGTAAACGAGGTTGTGTGGGACAGCTCGTAAAATATAAAATGATTCAATACATTAGTCATAATTTTTACTACAATGCTTGTATGATATCTGATGATATAAAACTGAATCTTTAATTTGAAACTAAGGTCAGAAAATACAACCAAATAAAGAACTATCCCTTTTTTTATTTCGTTATTAATGTACTCATTTTCTTCATTGTTTTTTTTTTCGTTAGCACTATGCAAAGAATAAAAAATTTTAGTTATACATTGGTGGGTAATCATTTATCGTATAGGTGCATATGACGATACAAGAAAGTACAAGTAGGTGTATGAAACTTACCCAGTGTGAAATGGTTTCCAAACTTGAGTTAAACGACAGAATTATATTATTATCCGCGTTTGAACAATTCAAAATGGCTACAGTGTATAATTGCATAAAACTCAAATGAATACATTTTGAAGAAATAAACTAGCACTGCATTAAGCTAAATAAAGTTTTCAAGAAGAAAGTAAAATATTTAATTTAAATAATATGGCCTATATTCATTTAAAGCTGTTTGTCCTAACATTCACCATAGAGTTTATCGAGTTGTTTTTGCAAATTGTGAGATGTCAGTGCTGGCGTATTTGGTATACCTACAGTTTGTTTAGAAACAGGTGTGCTTAAAAAGTTCATATGTTCCTTCATTTTCATATACATATTTAAAGCTTGATGTCCCATTTCTGTTTTCTGTGGTGTCTTTTCAGTAGTAGAAACGTTAGGCATAGACTTGTGAAATACCTTTTTTCTTAAACATAAATTCTTTTTAGGTATTTTGTATGTTGGTGATTTTGCTGTAGTTTGTATGACAGAAGTTTCTGAGGAAGCTTTGGTAATTGCTTGGTGTAATATGGTAACTGTTGGTTCTTTTTTTACTTTGGTATAGTTAGTATTTTCCGCTTTAGGGGTCAGTGTCTGGTTTAGGTCATTAGAACTTCCCTGTTTCTCTTTAATCATCTTCCTTACGGATTCCAATGACACTAACTGAGATTCTTTGATTTTGTTAAGTGCAGCAATGCTGTTCTCGATCATTTTGATGTTGTGATCAGTGCGCTTTTCAATTAACAAAAGATCTTTTAATTCAGTGTTTACCTCCGAGGTGTTATTAACAGTTGCTTTATTTAGTAGGTCACAAAGAGATACAATAACACTCTCCTCTCTTCTATTCTCTTGTACATTTGATGAGTTGTTATCAAAATACAGGATGGTATTGTCATGGAATTCCACAGAATTTTCTTTGTCATGGGATTGATCAAAAAAGTCCTGAATATTTCTGTAATTGTTAAATGGTGTGGAAACTGGCGGTGTTACTTCGGCAATATTTTCCAACGTCCGTTCCTCTGCTAATGCTCTGTTCTTTTCTTCAACATCGTTTATTTCTTTCTCATTTTGTAAGAAGCTAGCGTCACAACTGGATTTCCAAGATTCATTAGACAATAGCGTGTCAGGTAAGGCAGGTGCATGCTTCTTTGGCAAGACGATTTTTGGAGGTAAAGCAAATTTTGGCGGTAACGCAACTCTTGGCGCCAAAGTTTTATTTTTAATTTCTTTTGGTACATTTTCCTTATTGGCTATTGTTATTCGACTTTTAGATGGTTTATTGTCAGCTGGAGTAGCTGATATGTGTGATATGCCGCTAATTCTTGGGTTGCCTGCAAAAAAAAAAACTCATATTGCTAATCTATACTTATAATAAAAATGTAACAGGTCAAATTCTGTACATTGAAGATATTTTGAAAATTTTTTTTTGGGGGCACTCTGTTATCGATACTGAAACCAAAACTATTTTTTTTTCATTTTTGTCTGTCTGTCTGTCTGTCTGTATCTTGGCCGCGCATCACGCCGAAACTACTGAATGGATTCAAATGAAACTTGGCATGATTTGAGTTCATACTCCGAGGTAGGACATAGGATACTTTTTATTCCGAAATTCCGGACGGTTTCCCTGTGAGGGGGGATGAAAGTCAAAATGTGTAATAAATTATAATTCATTAACGAGTAGTCCGATTGCAATAATTATTTTTTTGTTAGAAAGGAGATACTCTGAAGATTGTAGCATTAATTATTTAATTTATCACAATCTCTCTATCTATTGGAAAAAAAATATAAAGAATTTATCATTACGAAAAACAACACGTAGCGACATCTTTTGGAAGCCATGCGTAATTAATAACACTTTGATTAATATATCGTGGAATAATCGTAGAACGTATTACGTATAATTCGGTGTAGCATTAAGTATTTGATTTATCGCAATCTCTCTATCCATAGGAAAAAGAATATCTATATCTCTCTGTAGACGTCGAATCTGGGTGTTTGGTTGTGCCCGCATGACTTAAATATTCAAAATAATCGTGGGAACGTTTTATGCACAAGCATTGTGATTAATGTGGTATGTAGTTAGTATTTGATAGGTAGGTATTTGTTTTATGTTCTCTCTTTCCATAGAAAGGGTTGTTTTAAATTTTCTTGAAAAATTTCTTTGCTTAAAACAGTGACATCGTTTGGAATCAAGTAACTAACTTTACAATAGGTACGTGATATGATTACTCTTTTTAACGTATAATAAAAATGTAACAGTTCAGTTCTGTACATTAAAGAAATTTAGATGATTTTTTGGGAGGGCTCTCTAATCGATACTGAAGCAATTACATTTTCTTGAAAATTGTTTCTGTGCTTAAAACAGCGACATCTTTTGGAATCAAGTAACTAACTTTACAATAGGTACGTAATATGATTACTTTTAAACGCATAAGAAAAGTGTATAAGATCAATTCTGTACATTAAAGAAATTTAGATTTTTTTGGGAGGATGCTCTTATTGATACTGAACCAAAAACTAGAATGCCATAAACGTTAAATGGTCATTTATATTTATGACTAGCTGTTGCCCGCGGCTCCGCCCGCGTGAATGTCGATTTTCGCGGCAAATAGTAACCTGTATAAGCTATATTACTGTAAAGTTTCATCCAAATCCGTTTAGAAGTTTTAGCGTGAAAGAGTAACAAACACACACACTCACACACATTTTGTGTTTTGTTTCTGGTAAATTATCATAACTATTAAGTTATATGTTTGTTTATATTAAAAATTATAACTCCTAATTCAAGTATTTTAAACTTAAAATTGATCTTTTACATTTTTATTATACGATAAAAAAGTAATCATATAACGTACCTATTGTAAAGTATCTTTTAGAAACTGTTTAAGAACTACCAGATGTGGATGTTGTGTTAGTTACATTGAGATGATAATTTTAGGAACTGGTCACACACACTTTTTTGGAAATATAAATACTTATAAAATATATTTATAAAATTTATGCACTAAGAATGTACATCGGCGGACTTAATGCCCAGAGCATTCTCTTCCAGTCGACCTTCGGGTGGTGGAGAAATCTTATAAGGCAGGTGTGTGAAATCTTATATACATAAGAAGTCCGTTCAAATTTACAATAATCACATCATATTCAACGTTATACATACAAACATACATATATAAGTAGATATACATATACAGATTACGTATACATAAATACAACATTTATACACTAAATAATGGAAAAAAAAACTTCGTTTAAAAAAACCGACTTAAAAACTAAAAAGTATCAAATAACTTGTATATGCTACCTATTCATAGGTTTGAAGTCGGTGCCAAGCCAAATGTAATAGTAGGTACCACACTCGCTATATTTCGAGACGAACGTTAACGACGTCACCGACGCTTCGGTTGTTTTGTTCTACGCCAAGAGCAGCTATCCCGCTCAAGGTCACGCCATATCAGGAGATATAGTGGCCATGGGACCACATGAGGAGCATACCCTTTCGAATACAAAAATAATTTTAAAAATCGGTCCATAAATTAACGGAGGAGTAATCCGTGTACATACATACATTAAGAAAAAAATCGATGAAATTGCGAACCTCCTCCTTTTGGTAGTCGTTTAAAAAGGACGGTAAGCTATAGATTAGAAAATTCTGCCAGGTCATTGAGAAAGAGCTCATGTACTTTATTTTTGAATGTATATCGGTTAGTGGACATACTGATTTCGAGCGGGAGCGCATTCCAGAGTATTACTGCTCGAACAAAGAAGGAACAGTTCACGAAGTCGGAGTAATGAGACGGACATGAGAGAAGCAGATTATTCACTGAGCTAGGATTTCTATCGTGATTAGAGCACAGGTATCGGAAATACGGAGCAAGGTAGGTAGGTAAGGATGGCGAGTTGAGAAATGAAAATAGGAAGGTAAGTGCACGCTGATTGCACTGTAGGCGAATAAGTAACCATTTTAACTGGGAACGCAAAGCAGACACATGGTCATACTTTCGAATATTGAAAATAAATCGAATGCAGTTATTAAGAAGACGGTCAAGCTTGGTAAGGAGGTCTGCATTCAGGTCGAAGTAACACACATCACCATAGTACATTCAGTGTTCCGCAAACTTTTTGGGTTCAAGGTACATCTAGGAAGATTAAAAATTTTGGAGGTACACCATAATTTAAAAATATTTTTAAGTAATAAAAAACAATGTTTCTTATTAGTCACAAAACTATATTTTTATTTTACACTTTAATTGAGCATAGGCGGTCTCATCTCTCGTCGATCGTCTTGAGGCGTTCCCTTTTTTGTTTTTTACTGTGGTAAGAGTTAAAAATCCTAATCCACATAACTTAAAAAAATTCTTATCTAGTTTTATGGTTAGGCATATTTAGACAAAATAAAAAGATCTCAGAAATTACAGAATAAAAAATAAAAAAGTCCTCAGAAATCAGAACAGACTTGTCTATAAGTAAATTCTGAAAGCTGCAGCACTTTGAATAGGAAGGGAAGAATAGAAATAGGGCGAAAATTTTCAGGAAAGGAAGAATAAGAATAGGGCGAAAATGTTCAGGAAGGAAAGAATAGAAATAAAGCGAAAATATTCAGGAAAGGGTAGAATAGAATTAGGGCGAAAATGTTCAGGAAGAGAAGAATAGGAATACGGTGAAAATGTTCAGGAAGAGAAGAATAGAAATGGAGCGAAAATATTCAGGAAGGGTAGAATAAAAATAAACTTCGTACCGCCATATTTACATATCTGTCTCAGCTGGTCTCAGCTTCCTACAGGCAGTGTACAGTCGCGGACAAAGAATAAGACTTTTCCCGTTATTAAAAAAAAATTAAATTAAAAAAATTAAAAAAAAATCTATGTCCTACCTCGTAGTATGAACTCAAATCGTGCCAAGTTTCATTTTAATCCATTCAGTAGTTTCAGCGTGATGCGCGGCCAAGATACAGATAGACGTCGCGGACAAAAAAAAATACTTTGCCCGCTATCTTTTAATTTTTCTTATACACAAACCTTGTCCTAACAATAAGGTCCTACACATAAAAAAAGAATCATTTAATTTGGTGCAGCCGATCGGAAGTTATGCGCGTACTAACATTTCGGCGATACATTTTTATATAAATAGATATGTTGATACTGAATTTTAAAAATATTATCTAATATCTTTACCATTTTTATTTGCATTCTAAGCAGTGACAACCAACAAAATATGTCAATAATATGACAATTTCTGAATGAACCAACAATAACAACCATCAAAATAATAATATTAAAATATGCCATAATAATATATAAATAATATGTGGTGTCTATTTAAAACCCTTAATTTCATTCGTGTAATAATATATGATGCCTATTTAAAACCCTTATTTTAATAAGTGCTTCAATTTGACAGTCAAAAGTTTGACAGTAAAGTTGGTAGAACAGTTTATATGGGCAAAAGGAAATTGTTGTTTTTATTATCTTCCCCGCAATTTTTCCATATTTTCTCACCGTTTAAACCTTCCCTGAACCACGGCAAACATTTCAAAACCTAAATCAGCTAAATCGGCCCGGCGGTTCTCGAGTTTTAGCGAGACAAACGAACAGCAATTCATTTTTAGGGTTCCGTGCGAAAGGCAAAAAACGGAACCCTTATAGATTCGTCATGTCTGTCTGTCTGTCCGTCCGTATGTCACAGCCACTTTTTTCCGAAACTATAAAACCTATAATGTTGAAACTTGGTAAGTAGATGTATTCTGTGAACCGCATTAAGATTTTCACACAAAAATAGAAAAAAAACAATAAATTATGGGGGTCCCCATACTTAGAACTGAAACTCAAAAATTTTTTTTTCATCAAACCCATACGTGTGGGTGTGGGTAGGTCTTCGAAAATGATATTGAGGTTTCTAATATCATACCTTTCTAAACTGATTAGTTTGCGCGAGAGACACTTCCAAAGTGGTAAAATGTGTCCCCCCCCCCCTGTTACTTCTAAAATAAGAGAATGATAAATCTAAAAAAAATATATGATGTACATTACCATGCAAACTTCCAACGAAAATTGGTTTGAACGAAATCTAGTAATTAGTTTTTTTTTAATACGTCATGAATCGTAAACTGCAATTTACCTTTCATTCAATCAACACAAATATAAAAATAAAATAAAAATTGTATTATGCTACTTGCTGCTGCGGAACCCTTCATGGGCGAGTCCGACTCGCACTTGGCCGCTTTTTATAGGATATAAGAGAAGAAGAAGATATACAAATTGTTTTGTCAACTTTGCAAGTTTTTTCTAGTAATCTATTACTGTAAAACCACCAAATTAAATACAGTCTACTGAAAAGTCGTCTTCCTTCATACATTTGGACCTTGCTCCTTTACAATGACCATTTAACGTTATTATGGTATTTTAGTTTTTGGTTCAGAATCGATAAGAGCGTCCTCCCGAAAAAAATCTAAATTTCTCTAATGTACAGAATTAATGTTTTTTTTTTATTATACCTACTTTAAAAATTAATCATATATGGATTACTCGTATATAGGATAGGTACATCCTACTGTGAAGTTAGTGTTACTTAATTCCAATAGATGTCGTTGTTAAGTTTAGAAACAATTTTCAATAAAATTTCATTGCTTCAGTAACGATTAGAGAGCCCTCCCGTTAAAACATCTAAATTTCTTTAATGTACAGAATTGATCTGTTACATCACATTTTTATTATACGTTCAAAAGAAAATCATATTACGTACCTATTGTAAAGTTAGTTACTTGATTCCAAGAGATGTCGCTGTTTTAAGCAAACTCAACGTCTACAGATTTATTATACGGGATATATGTATAAATAGATCACGGAACAATATTTAAAGTACTTGCTGTCTAGCAAAAAAAGAATGAATGAAATCACGTGTCATTGAATTACAACCAAGTACATATTTTGACTTTCATCCGCTCTCTCCAGGAAACCGTGCTGAATTTATGGATAGAGAGATTTCGATAAATCAAATACTTAATGCTACACCGAATTATACGTAATACGTTCTACGATTATTCCACGATATATTAATCAAAGTGTTATTAATTACGCATGTCTTCCAAAAGATGTCACTACGTGTCGTATTTCGTAATGATAAATTCTTTATTTTTTTTTTCCAATAGATAGAGAGATTGTGATAAATTAAATAATTAATGCTACAATCTTCAGAGTATCTCCTTTCTAACAAAAAAAGACTTATTGGAATCGGACTACTCGTTAATGAATTACAATTAATTACACATTTTGACTTTCATCCCCCCTCACAGGGAAACCGTCCGGAATTTCGGAATAAAAAGTATCCTATGTCCTACCTCGGAGTATGAACTCAAATCATGCCAAGTTTCATTTGAATCCATTCAGTAGTTTCGGCGTGATGCGCGGCCAAGATACAGACAGACAGACAGACAGACAAAAATGAAAAAAAAATAGTTTTGGTTTCAGTATCGATAACAGAGTGCCCTCCAAAAAAAATTTTCAAAATATCTTCAATGTACAGAATTTGACCTGTTACATTTTTATTATAAGTATAGATATTTATTTTAAGTTTAAAATACTTGAAAGAGGAGTAAACATATAACATAATAGTTCATCATAATTTACCAGAAAATGATACAAAACATCTTTATGATAGGTACCCGAAAGGCAGCGCGGGCGCGTGGCCTGCGTAGGTTACCACTTTATAAGACACGTCCAAATTGTTTAAAAAGCAGTACCCGCGCAGTCGGTCGGCTCCCTACGCGACACACGCTCCCAAATCGACTTAAAAACTCAGTAGTTGTTCTTGAATGTAAATTCGGATAAAAAGTCATTTTTGGAACTATTTACTTGATTTTTGTTCTACCTACTATAAAATTACTTGGTATTATAATATTTCTTCTGTATTTTTAACCGACTTCCAAAAGGAGGAGGTTCTCAATTTCATCGGTATATTTTTTTTAACCGACTGCCAAAAGGATGAGGTTCTCAATTTCATCGGTATATTTTTTTTATGTATGTACACGGATTATTCCGTCAATTTGTGGACCGATTTTGGAAATTCTTTTTGTATTCGTAAGGGTATGCTCCCCATGTGGTCCCATGGCCACCATATCAGGATCTGATGATGGGATCCTAAGGAAATCGAAGGAAACCCTCAAATTTATGTAAGCGCCTGCAATGAAGTTAAAGCAATTGTCTGCATGCCTTCATATTCTGTAGACATCATTTAATTTCATAATATATAAAACGGGTCTTAACGATATTAGAGTTAACCTCAGATAGTCAGTTTACCTCAAATCACTTGAATTATAGTAACCTATAGAATATAGTCCATTTAAGATTTTATTACAAAAAAATACCTGAAGTCCTTTCGATTTTATACAGCATGTATGTTACCTTTAGTCGTATTCTTTCAAGTTATTTAGGTGAAATGATGACGAGAGACTTGAGAAAGACTAAAAAGTGAAAAATAAAAAAAAACTTCGTTTAAAAAAACCGAACCGAAAAAACTAAAAAGTACCAAATAACTTAATTTGTATGTGCTACCTATTCATAGGTTTGAAGTCGGTGCCAAGCCAAAATGTAATAGTAGGTACCGCACTCGCCGCGCGTGACCTTGAGCGGGATAGCTGCTCTTCGCGTAGAACAAAGCAACTGAAGCGTCGGTGATGTCGTTGACGTTCGTCTCGAAATGTAGCGAGTGTGATACCTACTATTACATTTGGCTTGGCACTGACTTCAAACCCAGGTAGCACATGCAAATTAAGTTAACTGATACTTTTTAGTTTTTAAGTCAGTTTTTTTAAACGAAGTTTTTTTTTAGGATTTTGTCAGGTTATAGCATAGGTATAAGCAGGCGATTTTTGTTGTACCTAAATAATTAGCAAATAGTATTTTGTAGATACTAATTGGTTTTCTCGGTATTTTTAGAATTTTGTAAGGTTATAGCATAGGTACCTAGGTACCTATAATTTACTTTTTTATAGGATTTTGTTAGGTTATTGGTATAGGCATAGGTAAGCAGATGTTTTTCGTTGCAAATATTTAATTACTTAGCCTTATTTGTTGGTGTTTTAATTTCTTTTAGTAAGTTGTAGATACCTTCCATTTTTTTCGTTGAATTAGTTGTAGATACTTAATTAATTTACTTTTAATTACGCTTTGAAAATAAGCTTCATTCGTTATGTCTAATTTTTCATTTAACTGTAGTGATAAATTTAACATTGTTTTTCGTATTCGATTTTATCACATCACACTAATTTATAAAAGCGAATGTTTGTGAGGGTGTATGTTTGTTACTTCATCACGCAAAAAGCACTGGACGGAATTGGATGAAACTTTACAGTAATATAGCTTACTAGCTGTTGCCCGCAGCTTTGCTCGCGTGGAAGTTGATTATTTACATTATATTTAATTAAAACTGTGTATGTATGTATGAATAATTTATTCATGTTTTTAAACGTACCTATTTATTTATTTTTAATCAATAGCCCATTAAAAAGGATTTCATACTAACGTTCGACCCTTATTTTTACCCCTTTAGAAATAGAATTCCCATAAATGATGATATAGGTATTAATTTATTTGTACTTAAAGGCCTAAGGACAAAGTTTCAGGCTACTAAATTAAAAATGACTGACTTCCAAACTAATCTACTTACGACATTTCAACACCTAATTCACCCCTTAGGGGTAGAAATATCATTTATGGGATTTCCTTTTGAGGGCGCTCTGGTTCCCTGGTTTCTAGAACCCGAGACGGTGTGCGGTTTTTAGTCGGTTCGAGTCCGACATAACCAACAGTTGGTGATATCCGAGGGAATTTCCGCACAAAAAAAGGGGTAGATATAATATCCAGAGACACTTAGTATCTACGCGTTTTTAACTATCAGCATAATTTATCAAAGATAATTTTTTATGTTTCTAACTTAAAAAAGACGGACTTCCATACAAACTTTCAACCCCTATTTCACCCTCTTACGGGTAGAATATTGGGAAACGCTTAAATACGTATCTCCTATTTTTTTATCAATAGCCCTAAAATAAATTTTCATGTTTCTAACTTCAAAACTGACGGACTTCTAGACTAACCCGCTTACGAAATGTCAACGCCCTTCAGCGTAGAATATCGAGAAAGGCCTAAATACGTATCCATTCATTTTTAATCAGTAGCCCAAACCAAAAGAAAAATTTCATGTTTCTAATTTAAAAATGACGAAGTTCCAAACAAAATTCAACCCCTATTTCACCCCCTTAGGGGTAGAATATTAGGAAACGTTGAAATACATATCTACAAATTTTTATAAGTAATCCAAAAATAAAGTTTCAAATTTCTTAAATAGCCCTAAAATAAACTTTCATGTTTTTAACTTCAAAAATGTAGGACTTCCAGACTAACCTACATACAAAACGTCAACCCCTATTTCACCCTTAAGGAGTAGAATATCCGCTCTATCTATCAGAAACGCTTAAATACGTGTTTACTCATTTTTTATCAGTAGCCCAAAAATAAAGTTTCATGTTTCTAACTTAAAAAATGACGGACTTCCAAACAAACTTTCAACCCCTATTTCACCCCCTTGGGGGTAGAAATTCCGAAATTCCTTCCTTAATGGGTATCTACTTAATGAAACGATCATACTAACCAAATTTTGTATTCCCAAGTTTAATAGTTTCCGCTCGGCGATGATGAATCAGTCAGTCAGTCAGGACATGTTAATTTATAAGTATAGAAGATACATCAGATTAACACATAGGTTACTGTTTGCCGCGATAACCGACATACACGCGGGCGGAGCCGCGGGCAACAGCTAATCATAACATAAAGTAACTCTTTGGTCCCAAACTAGACAGAGCTTGATAACTGAAACGGGTAAACAACATACTTGGAGGCGGTCTTTTGCGGTGGCGAGCACGGCAATCGTCTTGCAATGGCCCTACCGCCCCGGACTTCACAATGATCTACCTACCCAGGGTCTCACAATGATCTATCCACCCAGGTTCTCACAATGATCTACCCACTCAGGGCCTTACAATGATCTACCCACCCTGGGCCTCACAATGATCTATCCACCCAGGGCCTCACAATGATCTACCCACCCAGGGCCTCACAATGATCTACCCACCCAGGGCCTCACAATGATCTATCCACCCAGGGCCTCACAATGATCTACCCACCCAGGGCCCCACAAAGATCTACCCACCCAGGGCCTCACAATGATCTACCCACCCAGGGCCTCGCAAAAGCTGTCAATATAGACCAATACTCCAAACCAAGCACCAACGTTTGTGATCATTACACAATTATTACTTCTAGGTGGGAATTGAATCCAAAATTTCTAGCATAACAGTCATGATAATCAACTAGACTTGCACACCAGTCTAATTGAAGGGTGTGCATATCCACTATACTCTTTGTGCTGTAGCATGGTGCGTGGTGATTTTAATTTACTACAGTTTATGGTTTAATTTACTACAGTTATTAATGATTTAATATATTGCGAATGTGGTACAGCTGAAATACTACGTCATAATATGCAAATCGCGGCAACTTTCAAGGGTGAACCGAAATGTTATTGAACCATGCCACGCACCACGCTACATCGCAAAGAGTATATCTTGATATTTTCCATTTTTTTAATATATGAGCCTGCCAAAGTGACTCTACTCTGAATTATGGTAAGCATAAGCAGAATCCAAGAGTGGGGCTCTTCATACTTCTTGCGAATACAGACAATGCAACAATGCAGCATGGTGACCCACACTATGACTACCTATTGCGATGCTTGTTTGTTAATCAATTAACGTAATTAGGAGAATTAAATAGAGCATATTACCTTGCGTAAATAGTTTTTTCTTTGCTCTTATCTCTGGTTTGTGAAACTTTGGCAATTCAGGTGCCATTGTAGCTCTAGAATGTATTATTGGCTGCAACAGAAAGGTTTACTTGATAATATGTTATCTATTACTATAAATGAGAATTTAAGTTTGTTTGTTATGCTTTCACGCGAAAACTACTTAACCGATCATAATGAAACTTTGTACAAATATTCTAGGAGGTATTAGAAGTAAAATAGGATAGTTTTTATTAAATATGAGCGAAGCCGCGGGTAAAAGCTAGTATGTTATATGTTAAGGTATTTAAAGATTGTTTTATTACTTTGAGATATCAAATTTCAGCAGATTACATATTAACTGTAATAATCCTCCAAAAATAAAAAAACTTATTTCAAACGTCGTCGTCGTGTCGACGTCGTTTACGTCTCCTATTGCATGTAGCATAAAATTTTCGCCCGTTCTTGTAACATTCTTCATTGCTGCTCCGCTCCTATTTGTCTTAGCGTGATGATATATAGCCTATAGTCTTCCTCGATAAATTTACTATCCAACACTGAAAGAGTTTTTGAAATCGGACCAGCGGTTCCTGAGATTAGCGCGTACAAACCAACAAACTCTTCAGCTTTATAATATAAGTATAGATTGGTCTTTACAGGCACTTTCGAAACGTTACACTAATGACTCTAGAGGTTCCAAAAAATCATTCCTATAGAGAAGGACCTGCAAGAAACTCCATAAAGTACTGATTTATAAATAGATTTACAATATTTCATGCACATTAATGTTAATGTGGGCAACAATTATGTAAAATAGCAAAATTAGTAATAAAAAAATCCTAGAATCATTATTTACACATCTATACTAATAATATAAACGCGAAAGGTTGTAAGTATGGATGGATGTTTGTTGCTCTTTCATGCAAAAACGACTGAACGGATTTGGATGAAACTTTACAGTAATATAGCTTATACATTACAATAACACATAACCGCGATTGCCGCGATAACCGACATACACGCGGGCGGAGCCGCGAGTAAAAACTAGTTTATATATATATATCTTGCCTATGTGTCAGTTATCAAGATACGGAGTTGCCCATGTCTTTTATCATTGTTGGTAAAGGACATTGTTATCATTATGAATAATATCTCATTCCTCAACAATCAAAGTATCTCCATGCCAAGTTTTATTAAAATTGGTGTAACAATTTTCCTGTGAAAGTTTAACAGACAGAGTTACTTTAGAATCTATACAAATAAATAAAATTGGAGTGTCTGTTTGTAATATTAAAATAACCGCTTTTAACTACATGCATATGTACTCGTATACACGATACATACCAAAATATATATTTATTTATTTTTAATTTTGTCTGTCTGTTGGTCTGTTTGTTCCGGTTAATCTCTGTAACGGCTTGACCTATTTTGACAGGACTTTCACTGGCAGATAGCTGATGTAATAAGAAGTAACTTAGGCTACTTTTTTTTTTAGACTAGTTTCGCCCCGTGGTGTTACCCACCGTTGTAAAGGTACAACAATAACCGCAGGTGAGACTGCGGGACTCAGCTAGTTAATAGATAAAAGCAAACTTACTTGTGGTTTAGACTGAAAGTTCAGAGCTTTTTTTACAGGATTACTCTTTAGTTGGCCATTTGCAGTGCGACTAACAGTTTTGTCAACTTTTACTGATGAGTTCCAATTCCTCTTCTTGGATGATGCACCTTGAGGCAAGGTTCTTGGGGATTGCACTCTCAGAGCTGAAATCAGTATCATAACTTCTATAACAAAACTATGATAAAACACTTCTAAACACACTTAAATAACAGATAAGTTGTCAATGTTTATATTAACAGATTGTATCTTACATGAAATGGCAGCTCTCATTTCAGCCACAGTCAAAGGCTTCACAGCCTTCTCAGCAGTTCCAGTCACTACTAACTTATGCAAAGGTTGCTTTTTCGCCGTCAATGTCTGAATGCTGTCTTTCGTCAGAATACCTAGAAACAAACACACTTTTGTATCAAGCACCCATGAATACTACTTAATCAGCTCAAAGCGAAGAATTTGATGTTTACTCCAAGAGTTTATAAGCGAGACATTTGAGTTTGATAAAGCCTAGAAGTAAATAAACATTTTTACTCACCACTTAGTCCCGGAAGCAATTCCGCCAATGTTTTGGGTTTAATACTGGTCGTCACATCCATTGTTACAAATCCTTCTATAAACACTATAAATACAGAGAAAAATAAGTTTAAATTCGTAAGTAAACATTCAAATTAATTTAATGTTAACCGTCTAATATGTCAAAACTGTATTTTTGTCATCGGTTTTGGCTTTATTTTACGTTCCTTTCACCGCAGAATCGTTAGGTGGTGGACATGGTGGTGCAAAAAATTTCAAATGGATGCCAAAATTAACTTTGCCTAAATCTTAGAGCGTACGCTCTAAGGCCTATTTACATTTGAAATAAAATTTAAACACTACTTCAGTCTTACAAAACTATCTGTACATCTATACAAATAAATAAAATTGGAGTGTCTGTTTGTAATATTAAAATAACCGCTTTTTAATAAATCTGTACAAATAAATAAAATTGGAGTGTCTGTTTGTAACATTAAAATAACCACTTTTTACTAAATTCCTGTGTATTGTATGTATGCACGGTAGTTAACGGTACATATACCGAAATAACTTTTTTTTTGTCTGTCTGTCTCTGTCGGTCTGTCCTTCAGTCTGTTTCTTCCGGCTAATCCGGTTGGACCGATTTTGACGAGACTTTCACTGATAGGAAGCTGATGATATAAGGAGTAACTTGGGTTACTTTTTTTAGACTTACTTCGCCCCGCGGCGTTACCCGTGGTACGACAATAACCGCGGGTAATACCGCGGGGTTAAGCTAGAGCATAATGTATGTATAATAAAAATAATAAAAAACTTTATTGACAGTATAAAAATATTGCAGTACAAGGGCATAATACTTGTTACATTGTAAAATAACCAACATGTTACAAATATTGTGGGTGCAGTTCTGATCTCCTAACTAGGTTACATTATAACCTGTGTGAAGGAGTGATAGTTCCTATTCCCCAATGAATTACAACAAATAATCTAGTATTACAATTTGAGTATATTTGCATCGTACTGGTATTTAAAAATGCTTTAAATGTGTAACAAAAATAAAAACAAAAAAATAATAATCAATGGACTGTGTGTGTTTGTGTGTGTGTGTGTGTGTGTGTGCGTGAGTGTGTGTGTGTGTGTATATGTGCGTTTACTTGGACATGTGCATATGTGGTTGTTGTGTTAATTTAGAGTATGTTTATTGTCTACACGCCTGTCGAAAATCAAACAAGAATTCTTTCCGTTTTCTCGTATGAATGTTGGAGAAGAAATGTGTATATCAATTTCTTACCGTTGCAGTAGGTTAAGCCGTATACGGGTAACAATGTTTATTAATTTTGTTGTACAAGGAAGGGCCAAGATAATAAAAGAATCTTTTTACGAAAGACGAACGCGTATAAGGTACTGTACAGATTTTATCTTTTCTACGTTTGTGAATTGTTTTAAATGATGTTATCTGGTGTTGTAGAAGAACTACCTGTATAATAAAATGTTGTCTTATATTTGGAACATTCCATTCACCATACAACTCAGCAGTAGGAAACATAATAAGGCGAAAGGTAGCCACTTTTAACACTGCTCTATGTGCTATCTCTAACGGTTTTATAATCGTCTTAGCGGCACCACCCCAACACGAAATGCAATATATAATGATAGACTGGCATAAGGCAAAATAGACGTTGCGTATAATGGAAAAATTTGAAACCTTTCGTAGAGTCTTAAAAATGTAAATGAGTTTGCGGACTTTGCCCGTTAGGATGTTTATATGTGACTTAAAGTTTAGGGTCTTATCCAGTGTCACACCTAGATATTTTATATAGTCTACAGAGGTTAGGCATGGACAGTTACAAGGAGATAATGGTTCAGTATGACAAGAGTGTGCCACCAAAGTAATTGAGACGGGTGGATGAGAAACTGTACTGATTGAATAAGTAAGGAAGCTGGTTTTTGAAGTATTGAGTGTAAGTGTGTGGTTACTGAGCCAGTTTATTACGGAGTTGAATACAATTTGTGCCCTTTTTTCTAGCTGGGGCCAAGTTTCAGATACAATGGTTATCGCAGTGTCATCTGCGAACGAAGTTATATTTGCATTGTGGATATTAAGGTCACCTAGTGCATTTATGAAGATGAGAAATAGAGTTAACCCCAGAATACTACCCTGGGGCACACCGTAACAAATAGGAAGTTCACCACTGTCATAATTATTTATCCTAACAAATTGAGATCGATTATTTAGATAGCTCCTAAATAGGTCCAATTGAGCACCTCTGACACCCACTCCCTCAAGTTTCATCAATAAAGCAGAGACAGGTACCGTGTCGAACGCTTTATCGAGGTCCAAAAATATGGTTAAGACCTTTTTATTATTATTAATACTCTGTACTACGTGATTGGTTAAATCGTGGACTGCGTCACATGTTGACATATTTCTGCGAAAGCCGAACTGATGAGAAGATATTAGCTTATAGTGTTCCAAGTAATTTACTAGTCTCTTACCAATTAGCCGTTCGAGCACCTTAGATAAAGCACTTAGGACTGCTATGGGTCGGTAGTTATTAGGCATCGTCCCGTCTCCACCCTTAAAAATTGGATGAATTATGGCCTTTTTGAATGAGGTAGGGAAAACTGACGTATACACGGTACATGTACCAAAATAACATTTTTTACAATTTTTGTCTGTCTGTTTGTTCCGGGTAATCTCTGGAACGTCTGGACCGATTTTTACGGGACTTCCACTAGCAGATAGCTGATGATCTAAGAAGTTACTTCGGCTACTTTTTTTAGACTAGCTTTGTCCCGCGGCGTTACCCGCGGTACGACAATGACCGCGGCTTACACCGCGGGGTTCAGCTAGTTTCAAATAAAACTCCATACGCGGATACCGCACGGTGTCGACCGAGGCGGCGTGCGCCCTGGCCGGAACACCCCCGTGGGATTTGGAGGCGGAAGTGCTCGCCGAAGTTTATCGACGGGTGGCTGAATATCGGGCGGAGTATGGCTATCGCCCTCCGCCCGAAGAGGTACGCGAATGGCGTGAAGCCGCTCGTCGAGCCACTATGGACAGATGGTCGTTCCGGCTGGAGACTCCACGCGCTGGCTTTGCCGCCGTGGAGGCTCTCCAGCCGGTCATCCTCGAGTGGGCAGGGCGGCAGCACGGGACCCTTTCCTTCCGACTGACGCAGGTCCTTTCCGGGCACGGTTGCTTCGGGAAGTACCTGCACTCGGTCGCTAGGAGGGAATTGAGTCCCGCCTGCCACCACTGCGACCGCAGTGAGGACTCGGCCCAGCATACGCTGGCGATTTGCCCCGCTTGGGCGTCGCAGCGCCGGGCCCTCACTGCAGTCATCGGAGGAGATCTCTCGCTACCGGCCGTCATACGCTCCATGGCCGGTAGCGACAGCAGTTTTACCGCGGTCGCAACCTTCTGCGAAGACGTAATCTCGCGGAAGGAGGTGGCGGAGAAGGCCCGGGAGGATGATATCCACTCGGACCCAATCCGCCGCCGGCGAACCGGGCGGCGGAGGCGCGCCTATCAGCGCCTCATGCCGCCCTGAGTGTGGCCGCGGATGGTCGGGACGGGCTTTCCCTTCCATCCGCTATAGTGGCCTCCCGCGAGGAGGCGACGTTACGCGTGTGCCGTACGTCGCCTAAATTGAGATTTTTAACAGCTGACGGTGCCCGCTACTGTGCGGGCAAGCGCTGGGAGGGGTCCGGACGTGTTAATAACTGCAGTTCCCGGATTCCTCCCTTCACAGGCGCAGAGTGGCACACCGTGTGGTTTTAGTCGGTTCGAGTCCGACACACCGCCCCGCCGCAAGCCCCGGTGGGGTGACGGTCCGAGGGGATTTCCACACGTTAAAAAAAAAAAAAAAAGTTTCAAATAAAACTAATATATAGCTTGGTAGCCCGTTCTTCCTTTCCTTTCACAATAGTGATAGGTCAGTGTAACATTTTAAACAATAACCCCGAGACATTAGGAAGCATGGATCTCGAACGAACGATTCATAAGTGAGTTTTTGTATTTAATTTAAAGTAGCCTCCACACTACTCGCAAAGTTGAACAAGGTTAGTACGACAGTATGGATGGAGAAGCACTACGACTTACTTCGCACTTTTTTAGCTTTAAGCATCGTATTTGTAGGATATGACTAATGACTTAAAAATGCAATGACAATGGACATGAACACTTGACACCATTAAGCACCATTGCACATTTTCATCGATGACCGTGGCACCGTGGGACTTCTTTCGTGACAGTAACGTAACTGTCAACTGACACTGTCATCGTGACATTTCAAATTGGAATGATTCCCTTGATCTTGATGTGTCAATCAATTCATTCATTACAAGTATAAAATACAGTTGTTGACCCGGTCTTGTAGTTTTCTTTTTTTAAAATGGTGACTGTAGTACACCTTAAAGGTATGGACGAATTCAACAACTATGTTGAAAACATGTCACATATCAATACTACTTTGCTGTTTTGCTTCACTGGTGAAAAGTTGTCTTCTGGCCCAAGTTGGTGTAGTGACTGTAATGAAGGTATGTTATGTTGTTTCGAAAAACATAAATGAACTATTGATTATACTATTTTAGTTGCCAAGTAACTAATAAAGTTAATTCCAAAAAATCCGCTTAGCCCTTTGACTTAAATAAAAAAAAGTTACAGAAAGATGCTTCATTTTCAATACAGTGCTCTGAAATTCAAGTATAATAATAATAAATTTGATAATAATACATCTTATATATAAAATTCTCGTGTCACATTGTTAGTTACCATACTCCTCTGAAACAGCAAAACCGATTTTATGAAATTTGGTGTGCATATCGGCTACGTATGAGAATCGACCATCATCTTTTTTTCTTTTCTCCAATTTTTTTATGGCAAAACAACGTTTGCCGGATCAGCTAGTAAAAAAATAATACTTAATTCAAATTAAAAAATAGTAGTTTATCGAGGAACAAAAAATCTCATTAAAGGGTTTAGTTAAATAAATCCTATTGTATCTAAACAATTGCAATAAAGGGTAGATATTTTCATTGATTAGCTTCTGTCAGATGTTTTTTTCTGTTTTGTTCTACCATTGTTGACAAATATCTTAAGAAATTCCTAGATGTCACCTTTGCCTTTTTTTATACACTGGTGACAAATGGTGAAAATATCTCAAACTCAAAAAGATTTTATTCATATAGGCACTTATTTTACAGGCACTTATGAATAGTCAATATTTAATATTTAAAAATCAAGTGACTCTAGTCGCCAGTTCCAAGTGCAGCCTACCCTTCATGGAGAAGAATCTGGCAAGAATCTCCATTGTATCTCATACATTGCCAGTCTCATACATAGATGTCTTTATTTATTTATTGCCAGTGGTGACAAATTTAATGGTATAGTCAGATACAAACTTTATGGCAACTTTGTACATATATCTAATTATTTTCGATATGATTGTACCTGCGCACTGCTTGACTGTGACTGAATGCAAATAGCAACAGACCATGCTCTGTGGTGTTCCTTGGGAAAGGCTTATGTCCAGCAGTGGAATGCAATGGGCTGATGATGATGAGGACACCTATGTTTACAGCTCACTTCTGAGATGACATTAAGTTTGTATCAAACTATATACAATACACATATTCCTATGTGTCTCCACTATAGGTAAATATTTGTGAAAAAGAAAAAGTCGTGTGGTGTCGTGGGCAGGGATCGGAAAACCCATGCATAACGGTATTCGTTATAAACGGTTACCGAATCAATCTGTAACCGTTTCAAAGGGTTACTCATCGATTCGGTTAACAGATTATATATGTTATTGTTTTAACCCAAACAATAAGGGTTAATCCAAATTAAAGGGTTTATGTTTTTGAAATTGTTAACCCAAATGATAGATGTTAACCCAAGATTTCGGTTGTTTTACGACGTGACGCGATTCGAAAATTAATCAATTTCACTTCATCTCTTGTGAAAAAAAATTAACTTGTTATCCCCTTTTCCCATTCCACGCAAATAATGAACGTCACCGACGACTGTAACGAAAAATGAATCACGGACCTACAAATATCCAGAAACCTATATCAAATTCGGTTAAGGTTAACCGTAATTATCCTGTATTAGATTATTCCTGTTAACAGTTATAATTCGGTAACACATATTTAGGTTAATCCTAAATTTAGGTTAACCCATATCCAAAAGTGTTAATAACAGATTATTTCGGTTAGGTTAACCCTAACCGGAATATCCCTGGTCGTGGGACACCAAATAGGAACGAAGTTCCTTATCAAAAATACAGATGGCGCTATGCTAAAATTTCCTTCACGAAATAAATAAATAATTACAGATCGCGCTATACTAAATTTTTCGTTCACTCTCTTTAAATCCACAAAATTGTCTTAATACATTTAGGGCCGGTTTTTCAATAGTCAGATAAACAGTCAAATAGCATTTATTCCTCAGTTAGCGTAAGTTTGGGTCTTTCAATAGTCAGACATCAGTTATCAGACGAATAAAGCTGTAATCTGACTGATAACTTTATCTGTGCTTTCAAACCTCAGTTAGTGTTTTATTCTGTAGAATAGTGATTTGACGTTGTGTATTTCTCTTGTACCTATTTGTGGTAAAGTTTAAGTACGTTGTTGTTATTGAATATTTGATAGATTATGGATGTTTTTGACTCGATTGACTTTTTGTTCTGAGGTAAAAAGGGTTATTAGAGAAATATAGGTTATAGATACTATAGAGAAGATGAAGATTTTTTATTTCACACACTGCTATCTAGTTCTAAACAAAACAGAGCTTGTACTATTGGTAACGAGAAGATTTCCCTAGTGGCCGTTTGCGGAACTAACGTATGACAGACACTTCTACCTGGCAGTTTAATGTACAGAGCGAGTGCATTGTTATTGTTTCATTGATAGACGTCTACGGAGAAGTAAAAAATACGTATTTTAAAAGTGGAATGTTAACGTGTATACGTATTTTTATCTGTCATACGTTAGTTCTGCGACTTGCCGCTAGGGAATCTGCTCGTCACCATTTAAATTCTTTCTACAATGATTTCATTGATAGACGTCTACGGAGTAGTAAAAAAAATACTTTAGGACCACTTCGTGAGGGTAAACAGTATTCTAAAAGTGGAATGTTAACGTGTATACGTATTTTTATCTGTCATACGTTAGTTCTGCGACTTGCCGCTAGGGAATCTGCTCGTCACCAATAGGTACAGAGAACTGACATAAATACAAATATACTTTTTACTTTTAAACACATATTTATTAAACGTAGAAACACCCGTTTAAAAAATTACTATGCACCACCCGCAAACCCGGTATTTCATTTTTATAAATTTTGATTTCAATAATTGTTATGGACTCTACTACAGGAATATCATAAACGACTTTTTACTAAATTATTATTTACTACATCTATTATAGACAAATAATAATTATAATCGAATGCTTTCATTTCATTTAATTAAATATCCCAAACCGCCAATCATAAAAAAAGACAAAAAGAAATAGAAAAAGAACAGTCAACTTGAATGTTGTCTAAAAGTTTCTGGTCCTTATCTAACGTGTGACTACCTGTATAGCTGCATCTCACTTGCGCATGATTACAGTGAACATAGCTGTGAAGGACCATCAAGTAACTATCTGACTGTTTACTCCCGATTGAAAAACATAAAAAGTTTATTCGCTTGTTAAAGAGCTGGATACATTTATTCCCTTGTTAGTTATTAGACCGTTTAACTGCGGATTGAAAAACCAGCCCTTATTTTATTTAAAATGATTTATAAAAATATATAATATATTCTAATAATCTAAATAAATATATATCTGTGCGAAGTATAAAGAAAATAACTATTCAGGCATACCTACATTTTTTATTGATAAAAATAAAACTAATCTGGTCACTTGTGCTGCCACCTAGTAATCTCTACTGAAACAAGTTCTGTCTAGAGTCACTCCGTGCTTGTTACATACAACTAACAGATTACTACTCTATACAAAATTTGCCTTCACGAAATAAATAAATATTTCGGACATCTTTTTTTTTGTAAATACATACATATTATCCTTATAAAACAACCAAACTCAGAAAAAACGAATATTTGCAAATCATAAAAAAATATTTTTGATCCGTCCTCGGATTCGAACCCGAGACCTCAAGCACAGCATTCGCATACGCTACCATTGTGACACCGAGGCGTAAATCTTACGTTACGGACGGTTTTTGCCGGCTAGGGTAAATTATTACTTGTGACTTATATCACTAAAAAGGTATTAAAATAAAAACAAGTTTCATAATTAGAAAAAGTTGTTTTATTAAACAAAGTTATGACTTTGCAGTGCATCAGATATTTATAAGAAGACCACAGAATCATAGCACAAGAGCCAATGATGCTTACTGTTAAAACTTCAAATTCCAAAACTAATGAAATATTTTTTTACTAAGTTATTTTATGATTTTTTGTGTAATGAACTGTAACAGTTACCTGTAACTGCTAATTCTGACTACCTTTAGAAATGTATGTATGTATTTTGTAATGTTTAGTAAAAATTGTATGAACCAAAAAAAAGTTAATATTTTTGTCTCTGAGATTTTCTTCCCATTATTATAATGACCTGAACAACAGAAGCCAGTACATAGTTATTGTTTGGCAATTTTCATTCAATTTACATTAAATATGCCTGCAATTGTATATTTTTTGGAAGAAATTGAAACTATTTTATTGGTATCCCACTTGGTAGATTTTGAGGAAAACTTATTATATGTATTTTTTAAAACACTATTTGGCATCTACATAATTTAACGACGCCTGAAAAGCTGAAATCTATCATTAGCCATATAGGCTTCAGGCTGGTGTGCCAAAAATATACATGTATACTTTTTGCACCTATTCATGTGTGTGTCACGTGTTAAACCTTTTTTCATAAAATATGTATACATATTTTTAAAATTCTTTTTTTAATCTGTTGTGTCAACATCATGCCATCAACTTCGAAAAGTAAACATGATTGTAAACATGTGAAAACAGAATATTTTAGTAATTATGAGGAATTTACAACATATGTTGACAATGTGACATCAAAAGACTTAGACACATTCTTTCTATTTACTGGGAAAAAGAAAGAAAATGGGCGCAGTTGGTGTATGTACTGTCAGATAGGTCGGTGACATGATGCATCTGAATGTATTTTGTCTTATTCTATGGCCTATGGGGCAGGGTGTGCGGTGCACACGGCCCCAGCAGTGTTAGGGGCGCCACCCGCGGCACTTTTAATGAATCTGCAGCTTACTAATAAAGGGCGCTAATATGATTGCACAAGGGCGCTTCACAGGCTAGAGACTCCTCGGTGTACGAAAGTATTGTTTCTACTTTTCTGTGTTCTAAAGCAACTATGATATGTAGTGGGGAGTGCAAGAAACTTACCATAATCTATATATAAAAGAGGAAGGTGACTGACTGACATACCCAGAGATCAACGCACAGCCCAAACCGCTGAAGATAGAATCCTGAAATTTTGCATGTAGGTTCTTTATATAACGTAAGTGAGCACTAACAAAGGAATTTTTGAAATTCCACCCCCAAAGGGGTAAATCAGGGGATGAAAGTCTGCGTGAGCGAAGCCGCGTGTAAAAGCTAGACCTTATAATAACCTTAATATAAACCTTAAAATAAAATAAAGAAACCTTATAATTTTATTATTATCTAAACACATGAAATTTCTTGCCCTGACTAAATGAGTTATCAATGCAGAACCGTTGCTATAAACTTGAAATTTTAGCAGCTGATGACTTTGACTTAATGTAAACAACCACTATACAAGGAAAATTTTAACAAAAACCCACTTCAAGGTTCGACTCGATTTCTGTTGGATGCCATCATCAGATCTTAGTGCCCTTATCTTGGTACCACCGTTAGGATGTCTCCTTTCCATTAAAAAAAGAATCAACAAAATCGGTTCACAAACAACGAAGTTATCCGCGAACACACATAAAAAAATAATATATATACGGTCGAATTGAGAACCTGCTCCTTTTTTTGAAGTCGGTTAAATAAAAAAGTATTTTTTTCATTGTTTGAGGTAAAATAATATGGCCCATCCATACTCTCGCGAGGCGCCTCCTAGAGACTTTAGACACGAGTCTCGGCGAGTGGTTGATTGTCTCGCGTCGCCCCTCGCGTTCTTTGACTCGCGCCCGTAATACGGACACGAAGCGGAGCGACAGCGAGGGGGCACTAGCGCACCGTCCTCACTATCGCACTCGCGTTTCCTCGTGTAGCCTCGTGGAGAGTCTGGATGGGGGAAGAGATAAAGGGCTTGATGGAAGCGTCATATTTAAATATAGAAACAAGAAATAAGATAAAATCATATGAGATTACGATTATTGTATAAATGCAATGTATTTTTTGTTTTAGCGGAACCTGTTATAGAGGCATTTCTCACTGAAGTGAAGAGAAAAATAATTTTTGCCTTCGTGGATGTTGGTGACAGGGAAACGTATGTATAACATACCTATACTTATATTACAAAGCTGAAGAGTTTGTTTGTTTGAACGCGCTAATCTCAGGAACCGCTGGTCCGATTTGAAAAATTATTTCAGTGTTGGATAGTACATTTATCGAGGAAGGCTATATATCATCACGCTAAGACCAATAGGAGCCGAGCACGAATGAAAAATGTTTCAAAAACGGGGGAAAATTGTCACGCTACGGGTAACAGGAGACGCAAACGAGGTTGCGTGGGTCACCTAGTATTGTATATTGGACGCTACTTTTGGACTTTCTCTAATGTCTTTATCCCTTATTTTAATTTGATTAGAAATCAATTAGGATCACACACCTAAAATAGATGTCAGTCTTGTTGTTTTGTTGTTGATTGTTTTAAATATAAAAAATATACATACATACATTTAAATGTTTTTGTATTAAAATCATGTTAATTTACAGATGGAAAGACAAAAACTGCCCATTTAGAACAGACAAACGGACAAAATTAATGGTGATCCCCACTATAATACGGTGGAATGGAGTGCAAAGATTGGAAGGGAGTCAGTGCGGTAAAAGAGAACTGCTTCAAATGCTTATTGAGGACGAGGAAGACTAGAGGCCAGTCTGTATATTATATATCTGTGTGCATCGAGTTTATATGTAAATAAATATAAGTACATTTTTAATATCTCCCAAGAATTTTATTTGACCATGGGAACTGGGAACATCATCTTTCAGCACGTAATAGGCTGATTTGATCAAAGTGAGTGCAAATTTCACTGAGAAAGAGAAATTACAGGTGGCCCAATAGCTCCCCAAACTCTTAGGCCGCCGTCTCGATGCCAGCGGGAGTGGTGAAGGCGCAGATTTCAGAATGCATAGATTTATGACCTGACCTGACCTCGAAGGCAGCTGCGGTGCATTGCCGCGCCCGCGCCGCTACCGTTACACTCCCGCTTGCAGCGTGACCGCGGCCTAAGGGTAATCCAGCTAATTCTTATCACGTAACCCGTGTGCTTATTTACCCCTATGTTATAAAGCAAAATGGGTACAATCTGGGATTATCATTATAAGATCCTTGTTCATAAACTGTTCATCGCTGGGAAGTCCTTTTAAAAACATATACCTAACTTATGTGTCAAAATCAGTGTTGAGACGTTTTATATTACAATTCTCTCCTTTTGGAGTTGAAGGCCTGGTTGAATTATGAAGCTATGTTATGATTCGTTGTTTTAACTACATCATTCAGACATTCGTAGAGGAACGATGACTCTGTGTCATGCTCAGTGTGTTTTCATCATACACTTACAGTATCATATGTCAATATTTAGATAATGTTTGATAAGGGAAATAAAGTGACATTTTATTACAACATTTATTCAAGTCATAACCAATGATATCCGATATTATCTATACATTGAGCAATTTTTACGTTTGATGATGCGAATCAAACTTCTTTACATTGATAAGATTTCAATTTAATTCCATATTAAATAAAAAATACAAATTGTCTATAGAAATCGTAACAATAGATGGTTACATTCTTCTATTGTACTATTTTTTACTTTACATAATAATCACAGTATAAAAACTATAGTACGTTTACAAGACTTTAATGCTACCTAGATGCTATAAATTTACAATAGAATTTTTTACTTAAACTTACAGCAAATATCTATAAGTACAGTTTTGAGCAATGTTTATCGAATCGGTTAACAGATAATAAGTGGCTTTTTAGTAAATTGAGTGCAAAAATGAGAATGTGTAGCTATATTGTTTTAAGAATTATACTATGGGATTTTAGGCGTCGTTCGCCTTCATTTAATTTCGTTGCATCAAATACAGTTGTATTCTGAAGAACTTAAGGTTGAATTCAAATTGTTACCGAATTACTCTCTTCGCCGTCACTCTGTCTGTCGGCGCTGGCCCTTATTGCCCAAAACATCTCCCTAAGATCCCTTAATTTATTCTCCTTAGGATGGAATTCAGTATGTTTATTGTGTAGTCGTAATTTCTTATTCGTAAGTTGTTAGGGATATTAGGGTGATATTGTAGTAGTAGAACTTATTACAGAAACTAATAACTACAGTCACAGCAAGATAAAAGCAACACCCTAAAAAAATATAACATAGCCCCTTTTAGACTGTCCCAAATACCTCTGAGCTTTTTTTTACATTTATAGGGTCTATAGAAATACTTATCCCATTACTTTTTTTTTGTTCTGAAAGACTAATAATGACGCATCAATAGCGAAGTGTCAATAATTAAAATAAGGAATTTACCTAATTGCAACAAAAAATATGCAAAATATCACTGTAAAGTCGCGTCTCCACCAAAATTTTTGGCAATTTCAGTGTTTCCAACTGTTTGCAACACTTCTAAATATCTCCAACTTTTGTTTCCAACACTTCTAAATATCGCCCACTTTAGTTTCCATTGTGTCTACCTACACCTAGTCGCCCACAATTTGAAAAACATTCCAACTAAGAGTCACCATAAAGCGAATAAATATTTGCAACAAGCGTATTCTTTTGACATTTACCGCCAAAAACGGAAACACTGTTCTCAACATTAGTTGACAATTTTTGTAGCCAACACAAGGAAATTACAAAAACTTTTGTCACCAACACGTGTTAACAACACAAAAATTGACAACTTTTGTTCGGTGGAGACCCGGCTTAAGAAAGATACCTACATTTAAATTAATGTTATTATTTTATTTTAATTAATAGGAATCACGATTTACAAAAACATAATTTACCATTTTGTACATGGCATTCTTCCTACACCAAAATTACACAAGTTACCGAAAAAAATTGAATCTAGAACTGTTGTCTGTGTGTCTGCGTTTTCGTTGCTTTTCACCAAATGAATAAGATTGCCGGAGAACAGCCCTCCCGATGGGCCCAACACTCAACGGGTAGAAACGCACTTGTGTAAAATGATTTGCATGTGTATGACCATGTGTCCATGTGCTGTGCTAACGCGTCTGCATGTCCGGACATGCAGACTCGTCCATAGTCCAGACTCTCTACCATAAACAATTCGGCCAAGTGCGAGAAGGACTGGCACAAGAAGGGTTCCGTACGGTTATCTATAAAAACGGCAAAAAAATCACGTTTATTGTAGGAGAGCCTCCTTATTTTTTTTTCTGTTTTTTGGTATTTTTTTGTAGCGTAAAGCGGCACCAGAAATACATCATCTGAAAATTTCAATTATCTAACTATCACGGTTCATGGTGACAGACGGATAGACAGTCTTACTAATAGGGTTTTACCCTTTGGGTACGGAACCCTAAAAATAGTTCGGCTAGCAAACCTATATCCGATGAGAGCAAAAGTCATAATATACTTACATTTAATTTACAAAATCTTGTGTATACATAATTAACAAAAATAAATTGCGAAAATAAAATTCATATAGGACATAATACCATGACATCAAATTAATCGAATCGATCTTTCTCATTTTCAAGATATAAAATTAATACATAAAAATAAGCAAATTAAACTTGTCTCACTACAAAATCTCAAATCGAAGCGGCTTTCCTAATTGCCACCTAAAAAAATATCACCGATTAAGTAATCCCTCAATCAAATTAATAGTATCCTTGTACCTTAATTTTCCACACTTGAACTTATTATATAAATAAATATAGTCATTTGGACCAAATCCTACCATTAAACAATTATTTAAAATATACTAATAAACGCCAAAGAAAAAGAAATATTCAAACCAATAAAATCATAATTCGTAAATTTTATAAATTTTAAATAGACAAGATGGAGTTACGTCGGTCCATTAAAAAAAAATACACTTGAAAAATATTTGTTTCGTGTCCATGGAAAACTGCACTTAGCTTCATGGTAAAACAGATCATACGAATACAGAAATGTAATGTCAATATTAAAGTTCATACACTTCACTCTGTAGTACTGCAAGCGGCTGGTTTCTTATCCTCGGTAGGTTCATCATCCAAGTTCAGGTCTTTAGTCGGTACGGTGATAAATAAATCGTAATATACCTTCTTATTTCGTAGAAATGCATTCTTGTTATCAAATATCACCGAATCTGTAATTTTATAGAATTTAGTTCTACTTAATACTTATTGTTACTGAGATGCTTCGATCGTATTTAAAAAAAATTGAGCTATCAGTATCATAATGAGTTATATATTTTCTTCCGCTTTCCTGTAATCGTAAGGAACAATTTAGAAAAAAGGGAACGTGAGTGTGCAACAGGAAGTTGATTTGACCAATGAGAGTTCGAATTGATGGTCAGACGGTAGCTTGTGATTTCAGATGTTACAAATCATTATATGCAATCTAAGGCTCGCTCATTTTTATATTAATTAGTTTCAACTAAAATGCTTAAAAATTTTAAGAAATAATTGAAAAAACCTGAACATGGGGTACATTTTCATACACATAGACGGACAGCGCAAGTCGCAAAAAATATTTTTTAAGCTATTTTTTCATCTTTGAAAAAATAGGTAGCTACTGTTATTAAAAGATCAAAAAATTAGGTACTATAATGTACATACAAGTAGCAGGGCCCGTAACATGCATAACGCCAATCTCAGTAGGTCCTTCGCTCAGTTTCAGTGGTCCGTGCACGATGGTCTCGTTGCCATCCTCGTCGCGACGCTTTATTACAAACTTGATGTCATGACTTTCGACTCCACAATCCCATCTATTAGACATATAGATTTTTTTAGTATGGCAGCTTTAAACGGTGAAGTGAGAGACTAGATTCCTTGGCCCTTGGTGACTACATTAGGAGGACTTAGTAGCATTGAGACCTAGTGATACCAGGTTTAAGTTTAAAATTTAACAATTTTTTTTTATGATTTATACATAATGTAAATGACGAATAGGTTATCGAGGCGAGTCAAGGTTAAAGATGTAGTTATTGTTAACTTATTAAAATTAAGTTTGCCTGGAAGAGATTGCTTTTGGCAATAAGGCCGCCTTTTGTACACTACACTTCGGACATTTTATGTACTAAGTACTTATTTAACTCTCTAATATGTTGTGCAAAGAAGAGTTTACTATTCTAATCATAACTTCAATAGCTTTTAATAATAGTTTACAACTGGACGGACATCAGCCTCTACTTAGAAATAAGGTGTTGGTGTATTATACCACGCTGGCCATGTAAATATGTAAATTAATAACTAGTATTTTGATTTTTGTAAATTAATAAATTATATCCTAATGGGACAGATATTTTCACGAATACAAAATCTTAATCTATCTAAAAACTACTTATGGTTCAGTGCCGAAGGTCGGAGTGTTGGCGAAGAGACTTATTTGGTAATCATTTAAATTCAAAAAATGACGACGAGCGACGCGGCGACGGTTGGTTTTATTTCGTTGCATGAAATACAGTTGTATTTTGAAGAACTTAAGGTTCGATTTTTTCTTTTTATGGAATAGGCCGGATAACGAGCAGACGTATCGCCTGATGGTAAGCGATTGCCGCCGCCGATGGACACCCGCAACATCAGAGTGGTCACAAGTGCGTTGCCGGCCTTTGGGGGATAGGGAGAGGGAGGGGTTGGGGTATGGGCCTCCGGTATCCTCACTCACTCGGTGAAAAACAGAGCAAGCACTATTTCACACCGTTTTTCTGTGAGGCCGTGGTATCCGGTCGAGCCGGCCCATTCATGCCGAAGCGTGGCTCTCCCACGGTATTTAAATTGTTACTGAACTAGTCTCTTCCCCGACACTCCGTCCGTCGGTGCTGACCCTAAATATATTAAGCAGCTATTGATGCTGCAAAGCCTTACTTCAACACACTGTCATTGTCTGAACAGAGTAGATCGATAACGTGTTTCTCGCCAGTCTTGATCGTAGCTTTAGTGTATTCCTTTATCGAGGATTCCAATCCTGGACTATTTCTGTAGTAACTTTTGGGAATTTTACCACCTGCCTTGACCTAGAAGTGAAGCAAATAATATTATTTTAACTAATCGGTAGCTGCAGAGACACTTCTCTATTACGACTAATCGAAAGATGCAGAATTTAGAAAACCTGCTGTTAACTAATCAGCCACTGACTGGCCACCAGTCCGTGGAATATCGTGATTAATCGTAAGACTAAAGAAAATCACAGTTAAAGTGACATTTGTTTAGCTTCAGTGGTAAATGTGTACCGTCCTACTATTAATTAGATCATTTCAGTAAAAGAACATCTATCCTACTAGGTAATATTATAAACGCGAAAGTTTGTAAGTATGGATGGATGGATGTTTGTTGCTCTTTCATGCAAAAACTACTGAACGGATTTGGATGAAACTTTACAGTAATATAGCTTATACATCAGAATAACACGGGCTATTTTTTGCCGCGATAACCGACATAAACGCGGGCGGAGCTGCGAGCAAAAACTAGTAGGTAACTCATAAGTAGATAGATCAGACCAGAGTGATTAAGAACCTGCTCTTTTCAGACTTTGTGTGACCGCCGACATAAACCTCGCCATCAAGTTTACTCCCTAAAATGTCCTATAACCCGTGGAACACCTCTAAGAGAACATCAGAGATGTGTCAGGAAATGAGGAGAGCTTTGGTAGCAAGCTTATGATCTCGAAATGTTAAGAAAGAAGTCAATTACCTACGTCCTTACATAGTTTATAATGTTCTACTAGCCGATTACAGCCACGGCGGACAACATAGTGTATGATCTACGGCGGACAGTCTCAACGGAGACCAGCCAACTACGCAGGAGATATTATAGTGCACAAGTGTGTGCGCAAACACAGGTGCAGTATCTGTTCCTTCTCTCTCATAATCCGTTGGGACGGTTAACCGACACGACCTCGGAGACATCAGGCGCTGCTTTACGTGCTCTCCGAGGCACGGGGGTTTAGACCCCAATTTCCAAACTCCAAGCTGTTAGTAAGTATTTCTATAATTAGAAAAACTCAATAACACTTTTGGCTTGAACCGGAATTCAAACCCGAGACCTCTTGATCGGCAGTCGCATACGTCAACCGCAAGACCAACGAGGCATATAATATACAGTACCTGGATGACCGATTTTTTTAATAAATGGGTTTTTTGGCAACATTGGGACTATCCAAACGCCACCTTTTTGTTATTTTTCTTCCAATAGTTTAGTGGCGCCCTCTCTTGGTACGCCCTGATACTGTTTATTCTGCACCTTATTCCAGTATAGTTTAATGTAGTTCGCTCGAGTTGCGATAGATGGCGCTAGATGTACATTAATTTTATATATTTGATTGTTAAAAACACAATAAAACGACATTTTATAAAAATGAATCCTAGCTAGATCGATTTATCGCCCCCGAAAACCCCTGCATACAAAATTTCATGAAAATCGTTGGAGCCGTTTCCGAGATTCAGATTATAAATTTATATAAATATATATATATACAAGAATTGCTTGTCTATACCAAAAAAGTTAAATGCACGGTTGTCCTAGTCGTTTAGGCGGTAGCCACGCAGCTTTCTACAGCGCTCAGTGATGTGGGTTCAACCTCCCACGAGACAGCACTTTGTGTGCAGTGGCGTAGCGTGGACTTACATAGACGTGGGCGAAGTCACATCAGCGAGGTCCCTTTTCTTTCGCTCCCATGATCTACCTAATAAATTTATCTTATCAAACATGCTTCGATACGACATGCCTATTCGTGATGTTAAAAAAAAATTGGCCGATAGAAGCGAAAACTTATAACTTAGAATGTTATTTGTAAAATTAATGTGTAAAATTAGAAATTTCATAAAGTATCAATTAAAATTATCAACATCAAACATTAGCATGTCGGTGACGCGAACCCATAAGATTTTCTCCTACCAAAAAGTGCTCAAAGCGGCCATGGAAGTTTTCACTTCGAAATTGTCATGTCAGCATGTCGGTGACGCTAACGCATAAGATTTTCTCCTACCAAAAAATGCTCAACGCGGCTAAAGAAGTTTTCACTTCAAAAAAAATATATAAATGAGTAGGGAGAATATTAAAAAGCATACAGATATAAAAAAAGGTTTTATTTTCAAATAACTTGACTTATTAATTTTACTTACAAAAGTAATGTTCTTCGGCTTTTGGCTTTACTGAAGTCTTCTAATAAGGATTCTTAATTTATTTTTGCAGCTAAATCTGCTTCGGTAGAGAGTATTGCTAAACCACTTGTCGGTCCTGCTTCATATTGTTTCTTAAGTGGTTTTTAATCAATTAAACAGACCCTGGATACTATCAAATCATAAAATACTCGTCAAGACTGCGGCTCTGGAAGCCATCATAGGTCTACCACCACTCCACCTCTTTGTAAGGCAGGAGGCTCTAGCCGGGCAGCGCGGCTAAATAAACACCGAAATCCTCTATGAGGCCATAGGTGAGGAACCGCTCAATGAAGCGGTAACTGACACGACACCCAGGCTATTCGTCTTCATCAAGAAGTACAAGATACAACTGTACGAGAACCCCCAAGAAGGACTTAACGCAAGAGAATTAAGAATCTTCGCGGACAGATCCAAAACAAGGTAAGGCACTGGCTCGGGAGTATTCTCTAAGGACTTAAACATACACAACTACTCTATCCGCATACTTTACGACAGGCGATCAGTCTTACAAGCCCTACAGAGTCATACGACAACCTCAAGTGGTGTAGCAACTCACGCGGGAACGACGCAGCCGATGCACCGGCAAGAGGTGGATCAGAGACAAGGGCAGTACGCCCAGAACCAATACTGCCTTTGCCAACTGCTTGGCTGCGACGGAAACTGCAACAGATCACCAAGGTAGAACACCAGATATATTGGTACAACCTTTGCACCTGCAGGCTGACTAAGGAGGCCCTCCCGACGAAAAACCCTGGATTGTCACGGAAGCTGACGCAACTCAAGAGGCCGCTGCTTCGACTCTTAACTGAAGCAATAACTGGTCATGCGCTACTAAACAAACATCTTTTCACTCTATGTGTAACAGACAGCCCTCTATGCAGAGCATGCATGGAGGAGGAAGAAACAGCCGCCCATGTCATTATGGCATGTCCTGGGGTGTCAGAATACCGAGCAACACACCTCGGATCGCCAAGGTCACTTCCAAAAGTCGTCGGCAACGTAAAGGGTCTGCTAGGCTTCCTGGAGGAACTGGGTTGGCATTAATAATGCCGACCCACCGCGCAAAATAGGCGCATTAAAGTCGTTGAGTTGCGGAAACCCAGCCCGCGAGTTCAAATACTCATCAAGACGAATCAACGATTCCAAGCTTGGTGATTTGTGTCGTTTCATAATCAAGATCCTATGACCACCTTTCGGTTCCATCATCAGACCCTGGATACTATCAAAACAAAAGGACGAATCAAACGATTCCAAACTCGATGGGTTACGTTTTTTAACCGACTTCAAAAAAAGGAGGCGGTTCTCAATTCGACCGTATATATATGTTTTTTTTTATGTGTGTTCGCGGATAACTTCATCGTTTATGAACCGATTTTGATGATTCGTTTTTAATGGAAAGGAGATATCCCAACGGTGGTACCATGATAAGGACATTAAGATCTGATGATGGCATCCAAGAGAAATCGAGTCGAACCTTGAAGTCGGTTTTTATTTTGTTAAAATTTTACTTGTCTAGCTAGCTAGCTATTTTTATTATAGAGTCCCTATAACCACCTTCCGGCTCCTCAGCTCGATTTTGGATTCTTTCACAGAAAATCGTATTATGTTGTGACAGATATAAATTGAGTAACAACTACTTGAGTATGATATTAACGATACGTGCTACTGCAGTGCGTGAATGCAGTTCATTCAAAAATATTAAATTGTATGGGGTATAATATCTTAACTAGGTTTGTGCATTCCTACTATATCTGATATCATTTTTCACATGATAAATGACATTCATTCAGTTCAAAAATTAGTAAAATGTAATTACTTACCTCATGATTTAATTTATTTATTCGTTCGTTGGTTCAGCCAGTAATTGAAATTGTGAATAGTCAAATGGTGAAATTGTGACGAATGTGAGCGAGACAGCGAAACTCAATCAAAAATCGGGGATCCCCAGTTTATAGACAAACTTTCTTATAAGCCACTCACTCACTTGGGTCACACTTGCCAAATTGAAATACCTAAGCGAAAGGCTACTCTGTGTCTTAGTGAAGTGTAAAATTAGAATTTATGTTTTGCACTATCTATTTCAGGTACAGAAAAAACCGTACTTTTTTTAGGTTTTATAGGAGACAAAATTTTATGGTGTTTAATTTAATCCAATAAAATATTACTTCAAGTTTCATCATTGATATACCATTTGAAACAAACGAATAAACTATCCTTATCTGAATTAATTACTTCTAGAATTTTAGAAATCCTCCCTTTTTCCTAAATTATTATCGTATTTGCTGTTTTGTATGAAGTATGTGTGTAAAGAAACGTTTTACAAAGCTAAGCAGCGTTGCGTGGCCACACTCGTCACAGACTGGTCTGTGACGAGTGTGGCCAATATCTTTTAGGATTTTATTTAATTTTAAAAATAAATGGAAATTTTAAGTCTGGTGGCATCATTCAAAGAGGCCTCGCGAGGCTCCCTTAAGTGCGAGGCCGTGGGCGTGGGCCCACTTCGCCCACGCCTAGCTACGCCACTGTTTGTGTGATACACAGATTGTTCTTCTGAGTCTTAAGTCCACTTACAATAAGCCCACATCTCGGATCCCCGCTGTCATCGACCATGGTCCCTCCGTAGTGCACAGGCAGTTGGTCTTTGTCCACCACGGTCAGCACTTGCGACTGCCACTTCTTAGTGTCAGACCCGTTAATCTTTATCTTGGATATTGTGTACTCGTGCATGAACTTCTTAATAACGGAGAACGCCAACGAGAACACTTTTGGTGCTGAAATTAAAAATATCATTTTTGAAGTGTGTGACAAGTGAAAAAAAAAACTTCGTTTAAAAAAACCGACTTCATAAACTAAAAAGTATAAAATAACTTAATTTGTATGTGCTACGTATTCATAGGTTTGAAGTCAGTGCCAAGCCAAATGTAATAGTAGGTACCACACTCACTATATTTCGAGACGAACGTCAACGACGTCACTGACGCTTCGGTTGTTTTGTTCAACGCGAAGAGCAGCTATCCCGCTCAAGGTCACGCGCAGCGAGTGCGGTACCTACTATTACATTTTGGCTTGGCACCGACTTCAAACCTATGAAGGTAGCACATACAAATTAAGTTATTTTATACTTTTTAGTTTTTGAAGTCGGTTTTTTAAACGAAGTTTTTTTTTTTCGCTTTTTAGTCTTTCTCAAGTCTCTCATCATCATTTCATTTAAAATTTAATGATGTCTACAGAATATGAAGGCATGCAGACAATTGCTCGTAACTTCATTGCAGGCACTCACGTAAATTTGAGGGTTTCCTTCGATTTCCTTAGGATCCCATCATCAGATCCTGATATGGTGCCCATGGGACCACATGGGCACCATATCAAGTATACCCTTTCGAATACAAAAATAATTTTCAAAATCAGTCCACAATTGAAGGAGTAATCGATGAACACACATAAAAAAAAACCGATGAAATTGAGAACCTCCTCCTTTTGGAAGTCGGTTAAAAAAATAATCAAGAATCGAGATTGGCATAAATCAACCGAGATCAATCGCACAAGCCAGATCCGGACATCATATAAATTAATTGAAGCAATTTTCATCTTTAAACTAGTTAAGTAGTAAGTCATTAATTATAACAGGAAAAAATACAATAATATAGCAAAATTGACTTGAAATTAGATCAATTTGTTTATCTATCACAGACACCAGCTCCTCACATTTCTAAACTAAACTGTGTAAAATAACTAGTTTTAAGTATACCATTGTGAGGAGAAATAAAGTATTATTATTATTATATTATTATTATCTATTGTAAAATCTATCAATAATCTCTAATCTATTTCTTTTTAGGAAAAAGCAATCCAATACCGTTTCGGAATTAGAAATAATAGGTCTTTACCTATGAAATTGCCGTTTTCTATGCAATAAGTGAAAGTACTTATTTTTTAAAACTTTTTTATTTATGTTATTCGAAGTAATCACCCATGCAATCGACGCATCTTTGCCAACGCATTGGCAGTTTATTGATGCCCTTCTGGTCAAAATCAGCTGGACGGGAGGCAACAAACTCTTCAAAGGCATTTTGTACTGCCTCTCGGGAATTGAATTTTTTACCCACTAAAAAGTTGTCAAAATTTTGGAAAAAGTAATAGTCGGTAGGTCCAAGGTCTGGTGAGTATGGCGGATGAGGGAGAGCTTCCAACCCCAGCTCTTGCAGCTTGGAGACTGTCTGTTGCGCAGTATGGGGTCGCGCGTTGTCGTGGAGCAGCTGCTTTTTTTTTTTTTTAATGCGTTGGCAAAGATGCGTCGATTGCATGGGTGATAACATTCGAATAACAGAAATAAAAAGTTTGAAAAAATAAGTACTTTCACTTATTGCATACAAAACGGCAATTTCATAGGTAAAGAACTATTATTTGTGATGAGTTCAATTAACATTATTAGCTCGGCAACACTGAATGTGAAAAGGAAAGATTGCTTGATCTTCTAGCCCTCCTGTTTTCTGGAGGAAGATCTTATTATGTAGGAGATACAATATATTTTGATGTCGTAGTTAATACACCTTTGCCACTCCTTAAGCATTGAAACATAAAGCAATATAATGTATTCACATACTTATTCTATATTCATAAAAATGAATTTCCAAATGTGTTGCTAAACACAAAACTCGAGAACCGCTCGAACAAACTAGCTTTTTTTTTGTTTTCGTTAAAGCACAAAGGAGGTTCTAATAGAGACAATTAAAACGTAAAAATTGCGAAGACCATAGTGAAAAAACAGTTATTTCCTTATTCTACTTGACAAGAATAATAATATAAAACAAGCCAAAAACCTTTGACAGAGTGAAGTCTGTCGGGGCCAGTATTCACATACAAGTGCGATATTAGTTCTCACCATTAACTATGTAACAAATCTTCAATATCTCCGGATAATTGGCTTCGTACAGTTGTAACAGCGTGAAGACCAACTCAGCTGCTGGCTTCCACGCATACTGTCTTATATGGAACCCTTCGAGGTCGAATATGACTACCACCTGTAAGATTTTAAAGATTAGTTTATTCACTTAACTGAAATTTCGTGTATTTTGAAAGTAAAGTTTGAACATATTGATCACAATAGTATATTCGGAAACTCTGAACAGATAAAGAACTACAATCCACACTAATATTATATATTCGAAAGTAATTCTGGCTGTCTGTCAGTTACGCATTCACGGCTTAATTGCTGAACCGATTTATATAGATTTAGGTATAGAGATAGATTGGACCTTGGAGAAGAACATGGCTACTTTTTGTAGCGATTACTGATATATACGTCGGGCTGCTGCGTTCAAATTCATAAATTACTTTTTTAATCCAAATTGCTGTATTTTTTTAAGTTATAGCTGCGCCAATATGACTCTGCTCTGCCTGATGGAAAGCGTGAGCAGATTTCAAGAGTGGTGATCACCATCCTCAATGCCAATAAGAACATTGCAGCATGGTGACCCATACATGGCCGCCTAGTGAGATGATTTTTAAAGGACCCGGGATCATAGTGGGAGGGAAACACGTGCGCTGGAAGTGAGTTCCAGGTTTTGACCGCTCGGCACAGAAAGGACGAACCGAAGCGATGATTACGAGATCGTATGTCTACCATAGAGTACTGCCATAGAGGCGACATCTCTACGCAACTGCAGGGGCTCAAGGGACTCGGTGGCTTCGGGACTGTTGACAATGCGGACTGCTCGCCGCTGCAACCGGTCGAGAGCGTCAAACAGGTACTGTGCGGCACCATCGCAAAGATGAGAACAGTACTCCACGCACGAGCGAACCTGGGTCTTGTAAAGAAGACACAGATGCCCGGGCGAGAAGAACCGTCTCACCTTGTTTAAAACATCTAGCTTCCGCGAGGCCGCTTTAGTGACACTCTCAACTATAGTTTAATACAAAATTATATTTCGAAAAGTATTTATCTTTCTATATCTTTAATTATTTCCTTTGAAAAGCTTGGGAGTTCACGTTTAAGAAGAGTGTCTTTGCTCGTAAATTCCCAACTATTACTGAGTAACTCTAATTATATTATCATCTACTACTTTACTTTCATAGGTACAGATTATATCAATATTTGTTTTACTAAAAGTTGTGATTGAACTTCGATTATTAAAGCAAAAGGGCTCATGACAGTAAACACAAAGAGCAACACCATAAAGGAAGGAGGGACGGAGGGAGTAACCATAGGCAGGCGTTCCCTTCTGTCAAAGTATAAGCCAAATGGACCTACGCATTACACTGAGACACAGAATGTATTTATGTGTGCGTGGAATTCTGAATCATCAACAACCCATAACGTCCCACTGCTGGGTTCGGGTCCCCTCTCAGGAGAGGGTTAAGGCCATACGACCCCACGCTGGCCAAGTGCGGGTTGGGGACTGGCAAAACAACGCTGTGTCTACGTTTTCTTGCTGTTGGATGTTTTTAAGCCGCCCAAAGGCCTCCAACTAAGCTTTACGACTGTTATCATAAAATAGCCACGTCAGAATTAGATCGCTTGGTTTTGGAACAAAAGTTAGACATTATCCTTATACAAGAGCAATATCAGAGCGCTCAATTGCGGAATAATGTAGTACAACTAGATGGCCGGTCGCAGGCTGGGATATATGTTGCAAGTTCTAATTTTACGGTAACATCTTTGCGTAACCTTATGACGTCACACTGCACCGTTGCTGAGATCTCATCCTCTACCTGTAGGGTTTACGTAGTGAGCTGTTATTTTCAATTTTCACATCCTATCGATCCTCATCTACATCATTTACGTTTCGTTTTGCGGTCCCTCATAGGACACAAAATTATCATTGGCGCTGATGTCAATGCTTCTTCTAGTTTATGGTATGGCAAATTGCGTGCAACTGACATGGCTCGTCGGCTCGGTTTACGTTGGGAAAATCGACAACTGATGAGGTTATATCTGTAAGGAAAACTGTCACCGAGTCAAGTTTTCAATACGTTTTAGGCATCTTCTTAGATATATCTGGCGCCTTTGACAATGCGTGGTGGCCCATGCTATTGCTAAAATTAAAATTAAGAGGTTGCTTTAAAAATATTTATTCCCTTATCTCCTCATACTTCTTACAAGGTACTACTAAATTGAGACTTGGGCATCATTCTGTGTCGAAGGCGCTTACGATGGGGTGTCCTCAAGGGTCAGTGCTAGGTCCATACTTGTGGAACATAGGCTTCGACGATTTTCGTGGTGTTGACCACGCATCACATGTCCATACCAGGTTAACCTGTTGCTTCTCAACTTTCCATCCAGTGGTGCTACTTTCAGGCTTCCTCTAATGTTGTCATTCTTCATCTTATCCATTCTAGTCACACCACAAATGCATCTCAACATTCCCATTTCATTCTACATGTAGGTGTTTCTCATCCGTTTTCTTTATTGGCCAACATTCAGATCCATGCAGGACGGCAGGTCTAATGATCGTTTTATATATTTGTCTCTTTAACGTTAAAGGGAACTTGGGATCGCAAATAGCTCCTGTTACCTGCTGCCAATTCATCCATCTGCATTGATTCGATGTTGCGCAGACCTATTTCATTATTATTTTGTGACAACGCACCGAGGTACCTACTTGAATTCGGTGCAGATCAAAATCGCTGTTCCATTCAGTGACACGGCAGAAACACCGGAAAACCCACCGAAATTGCAAAACATGTATTCGGTTTTAGTTCTGCAGATTTCTAAACCAACATTCTCTAGTCTTTGCTGCCATGTCTCTAGTCTGCGCTGGACCTCGGACGCGTCATCACTAAACAACACAATGTCATCTGCATAGCATGCACCATGGTGCCTCCTCCTGTATGTCCGATGTTAGAGCATCCATTATCAGTAGGAAAAGGTATGGGCTAAGAGACGATCCCTATTGAAACCAACAGAGACACTGAATTGGTCGGTGTTCCCCGCAGCTGATCTTACATAGTTGCTAGATCCTCTGTACGTCAATCGAATCAATGCCACATAATTAGCAGGCAATCTTTCCTCTTTCAAAGCACACTACAAAACCTCTCGAGGTACCTTATCATGCACTTTTTCTAGATCAACAAACACCATATGCAAGTTTTTGTGCGACTGTCTGTATTTCTCACACAATTATCGAATTACGAATATGGCATCTGTTGGCCCGACTAAAACCCAAATTGGTTTCGACTTACTGCACTTTCCTCTATCACTCTTCTCTCAATAACTTTCTCCCAAACTTTCATACTATGTGGAATGAGCTTTATTCCTCTACTAGCTGTTGTCCGCGGCTCCGCCCGCGTGTATGTCGGTTATCGCGCCAAATAGTAGCCTATGTGTTATTCTGATGTATAAGCTATATTACTGTAAAGTTTTATCCAAATCCGTTCAGTAGTTTTTGCGTGAAGAAGTAACAAACATATACGCACAAACTTTCGCATTTATAAAATTTGTGTGATGTGATGATAACTGCCACATTCCATCATCTCCTTTGTTGTTAAAGATGGGCACAAGCGAACTTAAACACCGTTCATCCGGGATTACCTAATGACATGCAAAATATTTTACGCTTATCTAAACATATTTTTTTTAGGGTCTTACAGGCGTTGGAGCGCGGGGCCCCCCAAATCGCGGGGCCCGTAGCATTTGCTACTCTTGCTACGTGGCTAGTCCGGCACTGGTTCTATTTGCTATGGTGCTCCTGTATGGGCAGATAGGGCGACTGTAGGTGCTGTCCGTCGCAAACTGTTACAAGGCCAACGACCTGCGTTGATTTTCTTGTGCAAGGCATATAGGACGGTTAGCACTGAGGCTTTACCGGTGTTGGCAGGTGTTCTTCCGGTCGATCTCGAGGTGCAAAGACGTGCAGCCATGTATTATTCCACACTACAAAACATGGAATGCGATTTTTTGGGCATACGAGACCGCGGTAAAATCATAAGATTGTTTCAACAGCAATCCAATCTCTATAACGACCTCTTGGATGAATGGCAGCAACGATGGGACGAATCATCTAAGGGGCGCCACCTCTACCAGTTCTTTCCATCTGTTCGCGAACGGTTGTCAAGGACATGGCTCGAGGTGGATCACTGTGTCGCTCAATTTCTTACAGGCCACGGTAACTTTAAGAGCAAACTATACTCATTTAAATTAGTCGATTCACCATTGTGTCAATGCTCAACACCTGATTCTAGCTGTGAACAGTCGGCTCATCATATCCTCTGGGAATGTAGTCTTTAGTACAATGAACGTAACATGATGCTAAATAGCTTACAAATGACGTCTGGGGTAGTATATTATGGGGATCTTGTGTCAACTGCGGTGAATTTCCGTGCGTTTAAGCGATTCTGCCATACATACTATAGAAATCAAATATAGCTCACTTAGGACCCATAATAATAGGTCTTTACCTATGAAATTGCCGTTTTGTATGCAATAAGTGAAAGTACTTATTTTTTCAAACTTTTTTATTTCTGTTATTCGAAGTAATCACCCATGCAATCGACGCATCTTTGCCAACGCATTGGCAGTTTATTGATGCCCTTCTTGTAAAAATCAGCTGGACGGGAGGCAACAAACTCTTCAAAGGCATTTTGTACTGCCTCTCGGGAATTGAATTTTATACCCACTAAAAAGTTGTCTAAATTTTGGAAAAAGTAATAGTCGGTAGGTGCAAGGTCTGGTGAGTATGGCGGATGAAGGAGAACTTCCAACCCCAGCTCTTGCAGCTTGGAGACTGTCTGTTGCGCAGTATGGGGTCGCGCGTTGTCGTGAAGGAGCAGTGGGGACGACTGATTGACGAAAGCTGGTTGCAGATGTGCAAGCTTCTCCATCATTCTCTCCAGTTCTTCACAGTACACATCTGCATTAATGCTCATGCCGTTTTGTAAAAAGCTGTGGTGAATCACACCCGCACTAGACCACCAAACAGTGACCATCACCTTTTTAGGGGTCATTTTTGGTTTAGGGCATTGCTTTGGTGCTTATCCAGGGTCTAACCAACTTGCTGAGCGCTTTCGATTGTCGAACAGAATCCATTTTTCGTCGCATGTAACAATTCGTTTCAAAATTCCTTCATTTCTTTGCAGCAGCTTTGAGCAGCGCAAGGCAGGTCTCGACGCGTACGTTGCGCTGGCGATCGTTAAGGTCGTGGGGCACCCATCTATCAAGCTTTTTTACCTTGCCAATTTGTCGCAAATGGATCAATATTGTTTTGATGCTTACATTAAAAGCTGCTGCTAGCTCAGCCGTAGATTGAGTTTCGTCAGCTTCCACAATCGCCTTTAATTCATTATTGTTAACCAAAGTCTCCGGACGACCACGAGCTTCATTTTTCAAGTCAAAATTTCCAGAACGGAACCGGGAAAACCAGTAACGGGTTGTGCGTTCGTTTGTACAGTTCTCTCCGTAAACGTTTTTGATGTTACGTGCCGTTTGTGTCGCGTTGGTGCCACGACGGAACTCATATTCCATAATTACACGAATTTTTAAAGTATCCATTATGACGAAAAACGTTCAAATGTAATGAAAATACAACGCTAATCAAAAAACAAAAGACTGAGTTTGTAAATAGAATATCATGGTTTTAAAACAAAATTAATTTGAATTTAGAATACAGAGCCATTACAAACTTTTTTTTATTTGAAATGACCAGTACTGAAGAAAGGCAATTTCATAGGTAAAGACCTAATATTTTATCCGTGGTGCTTCCCGGTTTGAAAAAGGCGTCTGCCTATTTTGACTTCATTTTATCTCCCGCTTTGCTAAGGAGGGAAGTGGACTTATTATATTTCCAACTCCTCCAGTTTTCTTCTGATTAATTTCGTTGCGGGTTCCAAGACAGTTTAGTCCTGGGACTTCCCGAGTGTCATAACTCGGTGTGTTAGTGGGTCACCGCTGTTGATCCCGGTGTACAGGAGTTACAGTGGTGGGCGTGTGGGCGGGATTAGTCCCATGTTATCATATAATAACAACCGAGACCGACTGCTTAACGTGATCTCCGAATCACGGAAATTCTTCGAAATTCTGAATATTTTGTTTTAATTGTTATGTGCGAGTTCGTAGTGACAAGCGATTGTTTCTGTATGTGACTCTTAAATGTGTACAACAACACAACAACAATATAAAAATCTTGCAGCTTTGAGTAATAACGGCGCATGATTGGTTAGCTCATGGCTGTGCAGCAATGATTCCAAACCTTTTGTTTTGTTCTCTTTGGTCGACTTCGTTCTCATTCAAGTCTCTTAGTAAAAAAAAATATTGTAAACCCTATTATTATTTTTTAAAAGGAGCAACTATGGAGTTTCTTGCCAGATTCTTCTCCATGAAGGGTAGGCTGCACTTGGAACTGGCGACTAGAATCACTCGATTTTTTAATATTAAATATTCATAAGTGCCTGTAAAATAAGTGCCTATTTGAATAAAATCTTTTTGAGTGTATATGTGAAGATTTCCCCCCGCAAAAAACATGCTGTATTTTATTGGAAAATGACACACTGTAGGCACAACTGTAGGCGGCACTTGGAACTGGCGACTAGAATCACTCGATTTTTAAATATTAAATATTCATAAGTGCCTGTAAAATAAGTGTCTATTTGAATAAAATCTTTTTGAGCTTGAGTGTATATGTGAAGATTTCCCCCCGCAAAAAACATGCTGTATTGTATTGGAAAATGACACACGGCCCACCGAACGCAGGCGAGTTCCTCCGTTCGGTGCACCTATGTACTCTATGCAGTAAATACCATTTTAAATAGTATTTACTACTTCTACGACTACCAAATTGTTCAGCTTTAAATATTGAATCAAGTTAAACGATTGATCTCAAACTACCTTTAAAGCATTAGGTCCTCGTTCAGCTGCCTGACTCCTCGCTGTCGCGAGGTAGTTCTCCAAGTGCTTCAAAATCTGTCGAATTACATCCGTTTTGGATACCGAGTGAAGTAGACCCCAGATGTCTAAACCCACAAACGGGACGATGATCACTGGAATAAAGAAAATAAATCACACATAATTACAGATCTAAGAGAACATCGTGAAAGTTGTATGTACAAAAAAAAGGCAGTACGTTACCTGGCGAACCTTCTTTGTCGAAACCGGTGCTGCCACTCGGAAAATGTTTCTCTAAAACTTCTGGAGGTTGCCAGGTCTGAAGTTCTTTGTCTATACCCCATTTCTCTCTCCATTTTAGGGACTGAAATAGAAACGGATTTAGAACGTAGTTAGAGAGACTTGTTCTAATTGCATCTTCTTATCATATCAAAATATAGAAGCATTCGTTTGGTGAAATAAGGTGCGCCAACCATCCTAATACTGGATGGTCCGCATTGCTGCTTGCTATTCTCCTCCATTATTGTCGATTCATGTAGTAGCGCAGTAGGATGGATATTCGAGGGCACTGATTCCCATGATCCTAATAACGAATGCCATAGATGTTCATGACAACCGGGACCGACAGCTTAACGTAGGCACGGGTGGAAAATACCGCCATCTTCCATACTTATTAATTTATTATTATAAATTCAAAAGTAAACTGTCTGTCTGTTTGTTACGATTTTAATGGAATTTACCGCGATAAGGGACATATACGAGGGCCAAGCCGCGGGGAAAAGCTAATTATTATAATGGCTGTGTGATTACGTTTATTGATCGGTCTGTGGTTTTTACACTTTGTACCAAAATCATTAATCATTCTAAGGGTTCCGTGAAATCAGAATGAAAAAACCCTTATGAGATCAATTTGCTGCCCGTCTCACTATACATATGCAGAATCAGTAAAGCTGTAAAACTGTGGTTCCTATGTTGATGTGATCATTTACCCAATTCCAACATTTCACATGTAAATCGAAATTTAAAGGAATTTCCCACTGACCTAGAATTGTTAAGTCAGGGGCTTCAAATGCCGTGTTAAAAAATTATTGTCTTACATAATTTTCCATTGAGACGCGGTCATCGAAATCAACGAACTATCTATAGATATATGTAGGTATGTATATAAGTTCGTACTCGAACCGCAAGTCACTTTTGCACATGTATAATTTTTTGTGTAATTGTTTCTGCATGAATACAAGATAATTAGGCAAATGTGCCATACATTAATGGATATAAATAAAGTTGGTTCAATGATCAGGCTTTTAAAGTCAGTCCAGAGGACATTTAACACGTCATCAAGATAAAAACTTGAACCTTTTACAAAATATACCCAAGTACATGTAAATACAAGTTATATTACAATGTTATAGACGGAGAGGCAGACCCAAAAAAAATCTTTTTGGGTCTGCCTCTTGGACCATTATTTATTATACCCGATTATGGGAGTACCTATCACACTAGTAAGTATCATTAGTATATCAACCGACTTTAATAATCCTGATTTTGTTGGTACTTTTTTTTTTTTCGAAAGGTTTATTGCAGTTTGAAAAATACTACTTAAAAATACTGGTATATTTTTTATAATTAAATTATATATTAGCGCAGCGACTGCCGATCAAAAAGTCTCAGCCTCGATGTCAAAAAGTCTTATTAAGTTTTTCAATTCTGAATGTTTTGTTTAATTTTTATGTGTGAGTGGCAGGCGATTGTTTCGTTTTTGTGTGTTAGTTGTATGTGTGAAGAATTTCGATCGTGTAAAATGACAGAATGTTTTGTATTGGAAAATACGCTATGGCTATGAATAGAACGCTATTAATCTGCAACCGATGTCAATCACGCTGCACGAATCTTAACAACAAAACTAGGAAATATCATTGATACCAGCACTATTGAAAGAAAAATCAAGAAGCGTAATAGACCTTTAAAACCCTGGATTACTATAGGGGTAATTAAATAAATACGAAAACGAGACAAAATGTACAAAAAGGCAAAAGTAAATTGTAACTCAAATGACAGAAATATTTACATAAACTACAGAAACACATTAAAGAAAGTCATAAAAAATTTAAAACAAAATTACTACAAAGAAAAATTAAACCAAAATAAGGGAAATATAAAGGAAACATGGACTATTATAAAAGAATTATGTAATATGAACAAATCAAACTCAGATACAGATGAGACAACACTAGCACAAAAAGCGAAAGCCATAGATTCACCGCTAAATTCCATGGCACTATACTATATCTGTCAGACCCTGTTGAGATTGGCAAAGTGATCAATAGCCTGAAAAAACATAGCGCTCCTGGCATAGATAAGATCACAGCGAATATTTTACAAAAATTTCGCCATTGTCTTGCGGGGCCCATATGTCACCTAGTTAATTTAAGTTTTGAGCGGGGTGTCTTCCCTAACATATTTAAACGCGCCATTGTGTGTCCTGTTCATAAGTCAGGTGATAAATCACTACCAACAAATTATCGACCAATTTCTCTCTTAAGTAGTATATCTAAAATCATAGAAAAGGTTATGAACAAAAGACTTATTACTTACCTAGAAAATAATAATATTCTTTCGGAAAATCAGTACGGGTTTCGCCGTAATCGCTCTACTGCTGATGCTGTTTTACAACTCACTTCTAAAATCACAACATACCTAGACCAAAAGGAGAAATGCATAGGAGTATTCCTTGACTTACAGAAGGCGTTCGACACTGTATCAACTAAAATACTAATTACTCGCCTGGAGAACATAGGAATTAGAGGGAACGCACTTCTGTGGTTCAGGGAGTACCTTATGGAAAGACAGCAATGTGTTAGAATTGATAATCACGTAAGTGACTACGATACGGTGACGTATGGGGTCCCGCAAGACAGTACCCTTGGACCAACGCTCTTTTAGGCTTACCTTAATGATTTATGCAAGCATCAGATCAAGGGCGCAGATATACAAATGTTTGCAGATGACACTGTCGTGCTTTTTCACAGTAGCTCTTGGAACATTGTACGACAACTAGCTGAAGAAGGTATGTCTGTTATCACAGCATGGCTTGAAGATAGTTTACTACCTTTAAATACCACCAAAACAAAATTTCTCTGCTTTAGTGATATCAAATATTTAGAAGTTAAAATCGATGACAAGTTGTATTGGAAAAAAACATATAAATGTGGTCAGTGGTAGATTGAGAAAGCTTATATACATATTCAGAGATTTGAGACTGATACAAGATATTACACTTTTAGTTCAAACTTACAAAGCATTGGCTGAATGTGTAATTACCTATTGTATATGTTGATGGGGGTGAGCGGCCAAGACACATTTAATAGAATTAGAAAGAGCACAACGCGTCATCCTTAAAGTCCTTCTTTATCTGCCATTCCGCCACCCTACACATTTAGTCTTTAAAATAGCTGATGTGCTTACAGTACGGAAGCTATTTGTTTACCAAACTATACGAAGATATCACAAAATAACTGTTCCACATTTAAAACCATCGGGTAAAAAGATTAAAAGGTGTCCAGTTCCACGAGTGGCAAGCAAATTTGCCCAACAACACTATAGTCATCTTGCACCAAGACTTTATAACCAATTAAATTTAATCTATAAAACTAAAAACTTGAGCAACTTTAAAATGAAACAAATAATTAAATTATTGCTTAATAAACTGGAATTTGAAAATGTTGAAAACCTATTACAAATAGTAAAATAATGAAAGCTTGAATAATGTCACACGCCAACACTACACACAACTTTTAAGACAAAGCCTCAAATACACAATAAATCATACTCCCTCACACACTTATACTCACACAAACATATACATATTATCTAAATGTACAAACTTACACTTAGTTAACTACTGTCTTATTAATGTCTACTATTGTAACTATTAGTTTGTTCTTTTTGCCTGTGAATAGGAACTGACTCCCAACACACAGCTAGCGCTACTTTGGGAGTCAGGGCTGTACAGTGTCTTGTAATCCATTTTTGGTACAATAAAGATTTATTATTATTATTATAATCTATTAAACCTCTTCCTCTTTGTATTCTTATGATGAATTGAGATCATGAATCCTCTGTGGCGCAGTTGTAGCGTATGCGACTACTGTTCTTGAGGTCTCGGGCTCGAATCCCGGGTCGGACCAAATGTTTGTATGATCTGCATTTTTTTAAATGTTTGGCCCTGCCAAAATGACTCTACTCTGCCTGATGAAAAGCATAAGCAGAATCCAAGAGTGGTGGTCACCACACTGCGAATGAAGACAATGCAGCATGGTAATCCACACAATGGCGGGCTAGTGATGCTTCTGCATCATTGGGCCTCCACTCTCACACTCACCAACGAAACGTGACAGCACGAACGCTTTTTTTTTTTTTTTTTTTTTTTTATGTATGGCCCGCCAAAATGACTCTACTCTGCCTGATGGAAAGCATAAGCAGAATCCAAGAGTATTGGTCGCCATACTCACTGCGAATGCAGACAATGCAGTATGGCGACCCACACCATGGCGGCCTAGTGATGCTGCTGCATCTTTTAGTCTAGTCAACAAGTATGGAACTTGTTGACTAGACTATTTGGGCCTCCGGTCTCGCACTCACCAACGAAACACGACAGCACGAACGTGGTCATTTTACGTTGATTTTCTGTGCGAGGGTAGTACCGCCCCGGTCGAGCCGGCCCGTTCGTGCTGAAATCAGCGTGGCTCTACTACCTTGGACTCTTTTCTTCGGATTCGGGTTTGTTTCGGAGTTGGGGTGTTTTCTATGTATAATATGTATGTATTTACAAAAAAAAAGTATTTATATGTATTTATATCAGTTGTCTAGTACCCTTATCACAAGTTCTGCTTAGCTTAGGACTAGATGGCGTTGTGTGTAAGAAAATGTCCGTTTTTTTATCATTTGGAGTACAGAGTGTCACCTTTTATAATAATATTTGTATTAAATGTCTCCTTGGAAGTATTGCAAAAACCAAGCTCCAAACAAAAAAGTACCAAATTGCAACGGCTTGTGCAAGTCTCGAGTTGCGTACATTGCACTTTTGCTTTAAGGTCGTCTACTAAATTGTTCAGGGACTGTACATATTATGATCATTGTATGTATTATGTAGGTCATTTAAGAGCATGTTTACAATTTCAATAATATTTCAACAGAATACAACTTGTTACGAAGGTAAACACGAATTTAATTTAAGTTTAAATTCGTTCGACACTTTGTGCAAGTGCCGAAAAGGGCCGCTTAAAGTGTTTACGTTATTTGGCAATGACGTGATTATGATTAAGAAATTTTGATGTTTTATACAACTATGAAACTTTTTTTTTTATGGAATAGGAGGCAAATGAGCTGACGTATCACCTGATGGTAAGCGATTACCGCCGCCCATGGACACCCACCGCCAACTGTCATAATTTATAGAGTTTTGGAGGACTTTATTGTTGTTTTATTTCTTTATCTTATCACCTTAGTTCAAGCTGATTACCATAGAAGTTCATAGATCCGTATTAAATTCAGTTAGAAAGTATCTATCTATATTCAATATATATAAAAGAGGAAGGTGACTGACATACCAAGAGATCAACGCACAGCCCAAACCACTGAAGCTAGAATCCTGAAATTTTGCATCTAGGTTCTTTATATAACTTAAGTGAGCACTAAGAAAGGAATTTTTAAAAGTCCGCCCCTAAGGGGGTAAATCAGGGGATGAAAGTCTACGTGAGCGAAGCCGCGTGCAAAAGCTAGTCACAACATTTTAGTAGGTAGGTGCTTTGTTTTGAATCTCTTGTTTTCTCTAGTACCTATTAATCTCTGTTCAAGTTCCTATAGGTTTGTGTTCAGTAGTAACCTGTATTCACTTTGTATAGTGCGAGTGCAGGTGTGAAGTGATTGAGTGTGTGTAGTCCAGGTGCGAAGTGCGAGTAGTGTCCAATTCAGTGTCCAATTCCAATTGAGTGCGAGCGCCTCGGTGGCGCAAGTGGTAGCGTAAGCGACTGCTGTGCTAGAGGTGTCGAGTTCAATTCCAGGGTCGGACCAAATATTTGTATGATCGACAAATGTTTCTTTCTGAGTTTGAGTGTTTTCTATGTATAATATGTATGTATTTACAAAAAAAAAGTATATAATGTATATATCAGTTGTCTAGTACCCATAACACAAGGTCTGCTTAGCTTGGGACTAGATGGCGTTGTATATTCGACCTGGTCACAGCACCACTACTACCCTAGTCCATATTACGGATGACATCAGATCTGCTATGGAGAATGGCCAGCTTACAGTTCTAACCCTCTTAGACTTCAGCAATGCATTCAACACCGTTGATTTTGACGTTCTGCTGTGTATACTAAGCTCTCTAAACATATCTCCAACGGCGATGGACTGGTTTCACAACTACCTGTTTGGTCGCCGGCAGCGCATCAGTATTGAGGACACTGTTTCCTCTTGGTGTAGCACTGCAACTGGCGTGCCACAGGGCGGCGTGCTCTCTCCCCTACTTTTCTCCGTTTTTATTAACACCATCACTAATAATCTTACTTCCTCCTACCACCTATATGCTGATGATCTCCAGATTTACACCAGTGCAACTCCGATTAATCTGGCTGATGCAGTTAACACCACTAATGCTGACTTGGATAAAATTTGTAAGTGGAGCAACACCTATGGATTGAAAATTAATCCATCCAAGACCCAGGTTACTGTCGTCGGAAGCTCGCGAATGGTCTCCAAAGTTGATTGGACAAAATTGCCTCAAGTCACTTGTAATAGCACACCTATCCCGTACAGTGACAAAGTGAAGAACTTGGGGATCTATATTGATAGTACCTTATCCTGGGGTCCTCAGCTGCAGGAGCTGAGTCGCAAAATGTTTGCCGCTGCAGGATCTTTGCGCAGATTACGTAATTTTTTACCCATATCTACGAAGATTGCTCTTTCACAATCCCTTCTTTTCCCCATCCTTGATTATGCTGATGCCAGTTATCTTGATCTCACTGAAGACCAATTAAATAAGCTTGAGCGACTCCAAAATCTCTGTATAAGATTCATATTTGGATTACGCAAATATGATCATGTCTCCGATTATCGTAAACAGCTTAAGTGGTTACCCATCCGCCTTCGCCGGAATGCACACATTCTTTCTCTTCTGTACAATATTCTCTTCAATCCATTTACTCCACGCTATCTGAAATCTCGGTTTAACTTCCTACTTGACTCACATTCTAAATCTTTGAGATCGTCAGGGAATTTGAAATTAAAAATGCCAGGACATGCAACCAAATTCCTCGACCATTCACTTCACTGTACAGGCAGTTCGTTTATGGAACGCCCTACCAATCGCAATAAGACGTGCGAAAACATTGACTGTCTTTAAGGGGCGCGTCCCTAAAAACGCGCGAAAAGGCACTTGCAGTTTTGCAAAACACAAACAACTCAATTCATATTTGACACTAAAAAAAAAATCTCAGTAGTTTAATAAATCAGTCTACCAATCTACCGAGTGACATTTATAAAATATTTCTTTATTTTTGTGAAAAAAAGCCTTAACAAAGATCAAAATCATCGAAATCGACCTTTTTAATTAGCACACTCTGTCCTATTTCGTGCTCTATTTTAAATGTTTTTTTCCTTATTTCGCGAGCAAAAAGTATGGAGAAAAGATTTACCGTTTTAGTTTTTTATTAATTCTCACCAAAAAGCCATAATCTAAGGCTAAACATCATTCATTTTTAGCGACAAAAGTTCCATACATTTTAGTACGTAGATATCGTCTCCCGTAAATTGCAATAAATAAGTTTTATCGCGCTCAAAAAATTCAGTGCCCGCCGAATATTCAAGGTGACACCACGTCCGTTTGTAGTTCGCACTGAGCTCCCTAATACGTAAATGACAAGTTTTAGGGTGGGTTGCCAGTGAGTGTCGAATTGTAACTGTTAATTTGTATTCTTGAATTTAATTTAATTTTTTTAAAGAATAATTTCAAAGAAAAATATTAGTATTTTTTATTAACACAGAACTTATTTTTATGTTTTTTTTTAACTTGCTATGTATGTATATATCTAACTATATTTGTTAAGACGGATCTTGCAACTCAATTTTGCAGATATCTTCAACCGATTGTGTTGAATTTTTGTAGGCATATGTATATAGCGTGACAATGCTATATTATGATGACATGGAGCTGATCTGATGTTGAAGCTGGAAGGTGGTCATAGGAACTTTGTAACGACGGAACCTATCGAGTTTGGGGTCGTTTGATTTGTCTTGACGAGTACTTTGAATACACTTTGACAGACCGAGACACTTTGAGAAATTGTTTTTAAAAAAGTAAAAAAAAATTTTTTTTTAATGATTTCTGTTAGAATTGAATAACTACTACTGAAATAATGAAAGACCTTAAAATTACAGTTTTATTTTTGACTGCATGGTTGGTCTAGTGGTTTAAGCGGTTGCCTTGCCGCTTCCTACTGTATCAGGTGTTGTGGGTTCAAATCCCACATGGGACAACACTGTGTGATCCACGAATTGTTGTTCTGAGTCTGGGTGTCCATTGTGTCCGTTTCATGTATGTTTGTAAAGTCCCCCGCGACACAGGATTTATTGGATATATACGGAAGTTATCTTTTTTGAAAAAAAAACTAGCTGAGCCCAACGGTCTTACCCGCGATACTACACCAACTACTACCAATCGCTCCAGCCGTTCCAGAGATTAGCCGGCACAAACAAACAGACAGACAAAAATTGTAAAAAAGGGTCCCATCTATACTTTACGTCATTTCCATTATTATTCATCCCTTAAGTTCGAATTTAATCAATTGGTGAATTGTAAAACAATAGATGCCCTATCCCTTACATTATCTGATATCTGTAATCTATATAAATAAAAGAGGAAGGTGACTGACTGACTGACTAACATACCCAGAGATCAACGCACAGCCCAAACCGCTGAAGTTAGAATCCTGAAATTTTGCATGTAGGTTCTTTTTATAACATAAGTGAGCACTAAGAAAGGAATTTTTGAAATTCTACCCCTAAGGGGGTAAATCAGGGGATGAAAATCTATGTGGGCGAAGCCCCGTGTAAAAGTTAGTATTATATATTTAAGGAAGTTTCCATTTCAAAGTTTTACACTCTTAATATTCACAAAACAAAAAGTGTTCTGTGTTAATATTAATTTTAAGACAAATAGTTTGTTTTTTAACTGTCTTAAAAAAAGAAGGAGTTTATAAATTAACTGTTTTTTTTTTACCCGACCACGGCAAAGCCAAAGGAGGGTTATGATTTTGACAGGCTATGTATGTATGTTCATCTGTTCCCTCATAGCTCCTTAACTACTAATTAGAACTGGATAAATGAGGTATTGTTAGAAGTGTCTTGATCGTCCGCTGCTTATAAGCTATATGACGCGTCACTCAATTTAATGTGGCGCCCTCTAGCCGACATAAAGTACTGTATTAAAAAATGAATTTGACATAAACATGCCGTGTTTGGTATCATCGGAAAGGGTGTTACTTGTACATTTCAAATATATATATAGGTATTATTAGCATTTGCTGGTGACTTTGTTCGTATCTATTCAATTTTTTTATATATTTCTATGTTAGTTATTTAAAATATACTTTGCATATAAATTATTATTATCACTACACCAAAACATTTTAAATAAAAAAAAGTAAAAACTTAAATTAAAATAGAAACGTACCATAACTCTTAAAAACACGTGACTACGGCTTTTCAAAACTTGTTTCATACTTTTTCAGCGTCGTTTTTTGACAAAAAGTGAAAAAAGTACGTAAGTAATCTATGTAGTAAAATTTAGTCAATATGAGCAATAAAAGCGATCAAAAATTATATTTTTAAGAAACATTATGTTCCATTAATATAACATATATCATACAAATTTTATTTCATAACATAGCATTAAAATCCGTTAATTACCGTAAAAGATCTAAGCTGACAGATAGCGCGAGCGACTTAATTCTATACTGTGTAAAAATATATTATTTGTCCATGAAATGAATTAAAAATGAATAGGTACACTTGAACCCCATTCTCGGCCGTTGACGAGTTACTTATAGTCCGCGGGCTTTCCGATATGACAAAGATACATTGCGTGCTTTGTAGGACATTTTAAACATTCTTCAAAGACGAACAGTTAATGAATATGTAACTAGAAGAAAAAACCGAAAGTAAATTTATTAGTTGCCAGGGCTAGTATGCAACAGTGCCCGATGCGTTTGTGTGCATGTAAAATATGAATGTGGGTGTTCAATCACAAATTCCCACGCTCAGGGACTACAGTCTTAAGGGACTGGTAAAGGAATATTACCTGGGAGAAGTCAATGTCCCATAGTCTGCTACACTGAGTGGGTCGGGGTATTCACTTTTATGGCTGCATGGAATGTCTGTATGTTTCACTCATCTGTCTGTATGTATTAACACAATCCTTTACACTACGTGTTGCTATTAGTTTATATAATGTGTAAACTTTACCTTAATTTCCTATCCACCAATAATACACCAGGCACTACCATATACTTTTCATCCCTACTCTTCTTTCCATCCCATGGTTGCCTGTAAGATATTGCTTTGAAGCAATAAGGCCGCCACTTGCACATACTTTAAAATAGTTTTAAGTTAACCTTGTAACTACATAAGCTGGTGTACAATAAAGAGATTTATTATTATTATATTAGATGTCCTAAAAAAATCTTTAAACAGAAATATTAGTTATAATAATTGAGTAGTGTAACTTATTTTCGTAAATGTGTACTTCGACCATTTGACTTCAAAATAAAAAAGTTACATGTCTAAGCAGGTTTTTTTTTATAAAATTAAGCCTGCAAACAAAAAACTAAACACTATGCACTCTGTACAGACTCAGAATATCATTGATTTTAGATAGAAACTTGTAACATTTTTATTTAAATATATATACGTATTCTATTCATTTACTAGTTACTGAAGAGAATGAAGATTTAGCTCTTATTTAATCGTATGGATATTCCCCACGCAGAGGCGTCTCTAGCCCGTGAAGTGCCCGTCTGCAATCAAGGGCGGATCCAGGAGGGGGGGGGGGTCACGGGGGTCATGACCCCCCCCTGGGCTGTGTCCATGACCTAAATTTAATTGTTAAACATAAAGTTCCTTATTTTTTGTCACAATATAGAATTTAATCGTGGCTAAGGTTGAAGAACGTCTTCTTTACATCCATAAAAACGTACTCATTGAAGTAGCAATAGAAGTGATAACGCGTTTTGGGCGAAGACGTAAAAGAAAAATTGAGTTTCTTATTTAAATATAGATATTTTTCAGTAAAGTACTTCTAAACCCATGTACAATGACCAAATCAAGAGGCAAAGTTTTTTTATGTGATATCGCCTGACGAATCGCCTGATGGTAAACGATTACCGCTACCCATGGAAACCCGCAACACTAGAGGCGTCGCCGGCCTTTTAAAAAGGAGTACCTACGTTCTTTTCTTGAAAGTTTGAAGGTCGTATTGGTCCGGGATACCGCAGGCGACAGTTTATTCCACAGTTTTGTTGTGCGAGGCAGAAAGTTTCTAGAAAGGCGCACAGTTGTGGACAGCCAACCGTCTAATCGATGGGGATGAAACTGCTGTCGCGTAGTACGATGGCGGAAAGAGACGGCAGGGATCAATTCGAACAATTCCTCAGAGCTCCCCATAGTAAATGCGATAGAAGATGCATAGCAAGTCCACATCTCTACGCAGCACCAGAGAGGCCAGCCGATTTGAAACATCTTGGCAGTCGACGATTCGAGTCGCTCTCCGTTGGATGCGGTCCAGAGGGAGGTGCTGGTACTAGGGTGCTCCTGCCCAAAGTTGAGAAGAGTATTCCATATGAGGCCGAACCTGCGCCTTATAAAGAAGCCGGTGGGCCAGCGTGAAATACAGTCTTGATCTATTGAGCACGCCAAGCTTCTTCGAGGCCAATTTTGCCTTACCCTCCAAATGGCCACGAAACTGGACTGCACTCGATATGTCGACACCAAGTATTCCAATATAGGCTGAGGGCAGATAAGGGAGTGTCTTCAAAACGAGGACATACGACTAAAGGCAGTTTTTCAGTGGTGAAATTGTACTAAATTAAAATTAAGTCTACCCCAATCTGAGACCTTTTCCAAAGAGTTTAAATTTCAGACACAAGTTTGTTTCGACTCGATTAGTGCGGCCGGTATCGAGAGCATCGCCCGTGCTATCCAATGAATGCTGCTAATTTGGAGTCATTGATATGGAGGAGGAACAAAGTAGGCGATAGCACACAACATTGGGGGACACCAGCATTCACAGATATGAAGTCAGGTCAGAGCACTCACCGTCTACTACGACCTTTATGCTTCTATCTGTTAAAAAGCTAGTGACCCATTCGCGTAACTTCACAGGAAGCCCATAGGAAGGGAGCATCGAAAGAAGCGCTTTGTGCCAGATCCGATAGAAGGCTTTCGCAATGTCCAATGAGACTACGCAAGAAGAGTAGGAGAGCTGAAAAAGACGCGTTAAGACCGGTGCCAACTCTGGAGCGCACATCTTCAACACAATATCAGGGCCCCTCTACTTATCTATATCTAGGGATAAAAGTGCTAAAGGCACTAAGCGTTGGTAGAACTGGATATCCAGCATACAGCTCTTGCACCGCGATCTGGTAGGTGCAACCTGTTCCCTGGCATCCAAGGTCTAGTTAAACGCAAAAAGTTTGGCCATAAGATCGGCTTTCACCTTCTCCCGCATTAGGATTAAACATCCTGTGTCGCGGGGGACTTTACAGACATACATGAAACGGACACAATTAACACCCAAACTCAGAACAACAATTTGTGGATCACACAAAGTGATGTCCCGTGTAGGATTTGAACCCACAACACTTGGCGAATTGGCAAGCGGCGTGGCGACCGCTTAAACCACTTTTTTTTTTTTTTTTTTTTTAACGTGTGGAAATCCCCTCGGACCGTCACCCCACCGGGGCTTGCGGCGGGGCGGTGTGTCGGACTCGAACCGACTAAAACCACACGGTGTGCCACTCTGCGCCTGTGAAGGGAGGAATCCGGGAACTGCAGTTATTAACACGTGCGGACCAGTGCTGCCACCTTAGCGCTTTCGGAGTTAGATCTAGCGCTTTTTTGAGACACTTAGCGCTGAAATTTTAATATTAAGACTGTAGTCCTTGAGCGTGGGAATTTGTGATTGAACACCCACATTCATATTTTACATGCACACAAACGCATCGGGCACTGTTGCATACTAACCCTGGCAACTAATAAATTTACTTTCAGTTTTTTCTTCTAGTTACATATTCATTAATTGTTCGCCTTTGAAGAATGTTTAGAATGTCCTACAAAGCACGCAATGTATCTTAGTCATATCGGAAAGCCTGCGGGCTTTAAGTAATTCGTCAACGGCCGAGAATGGGGTTCAAGTGTACGTATTCATTTTTAATTCATTTCATGGACAAATAATATATTTTACACAGTATAAAATGAAGTCGCTCGCGCTATCTGTCAGCTTAGATCTTTTACAGTAATCAACGGATTTTAATGCTATGTTATGAAATAAAATTTGTATGATATATGTTATATTAATGGAACATAATGTTTCTTAAAAATATAATTTTTGATCGCTTTTATTGCTCATATTGACTAAATTTTACTACATAGATCTTGCTTACTTACGTACTTTTTTCACTTTTTGACAAAAAACGACGCTAAAAAAGTATGAAACAAGTTTTGAAAAGCCGTAGTCACATGTTTTTAAAGGTTATGGTACGTTTCTATTTTAATTAAAGTTTTTTTTTTTTAATGTTTTGGTGTAGTGATAATAATAATTTATATGCAAAGTATATTTTAAATACCTAACATAAAAATATAAAAAAAATTGAATAAATACGAACAAAGTCACCAGCAAATGCTAATAATACCTATATATATATTTGAAATGTACAAGTAACACCCTTTCCGATGATACCAAACACGGCATATTTATGTCAAATTCATTTTTTAATACAGTACTTTATGTCGGCTAGAGGGCGCCACATTAAATTGAGTGATGCGTCATATAGCCTATAAGCAGCGGACGATTAGATTAGAAGTGCCTTGCTAACGATACCTCATTTATCCAGTTCTAATTAGTAGTTAAGGAGCTATGAGGGAACAGATGAACATACATACATAGCCTGTCAAAATCATAACCCTCCTTTGGCTTTGTCGTGGTCGGGTAAAAAAATAAAAAAAAAACAGTTAATTTATAAACTCCTTCTTTTTTAAGACGGTTAAAAAACAAACCATTTGTCTTAAAATTTATATATTATATTATAAAGAACCTACATGCAAAATTTCAGGATTCTAACTTCAGCGGTTTGGGCTGTGCGTTGATCTCTGGGTATGTCAGTCAGTCAGTCAGTCACCTTCCTGTTTTATTTATATAGATTACAGATATCAGATAATGTAAGAGATAGGGCATATATTGTTTTACAATTCACCAATTGATTAAATTCGAACTTAAGGGATGAATAATACCTAATGGAAATGACGTAAAGTGTAGATGGGACCCTTTTTTAAAATTTTTGTCTGTCTGTCTGTTTATTTGTGCCGGCTAATCTCTGGAACGGCTGGAGCGATTTTGACGGGATTTTTACTGATAGGTAGCTGATGATATAAGGAGTAACCGCGGTTGGTGTAGTATCGCGGGTAAGACCGTGGGGCTCAGCTAGTTTTTTTTTCAAAAAAGACAACTTCCGTATATATCCAATCAATCCTGTGTCGCGGGGGACTTTACAAACATACATGAAACGGACACAATGGACACCCAGACTCAGAACAACAATTCGTGGATCACACAGTGTTGTCCCATGTGGGATTTGAACCCACAACACCTGATACAGTAGGAAGCGGCGAGACAACCGCATAAACCACTAGATCAACCATTCAGTAAAAAAAAACTGTAATTTTAAGGTCTTTCATTATTTCAGTAGTAGTTATTCAATTCTAACAGAAATCATTAAAAAATATTTTTTTTACTTTTTTAAAAACAATTTCTCAAAGTGTCTCGGTCTGTCAAAGTGTATTCAAAGTACTCGTCAAGACAAATCAAACGACTCCAAACTCGATAGGTTCCGTCGTTACAAAGTTCCTATGACCACCTTCCAGCTTCAACATCAGATAGAATAGAATAGAAGAATAGAATAGAATAATCTTTTATTTGGCCCAACGCCGAGACATAAAAAACTATTACAAAATAAAATAAACAAGAAACTTAACACTTAACAGATCAGCTCCATGTCATCATAATATAGCATTGTCACGCTATATACATATGCCTACAAAAATTCAACACAATCGGTTGAAGATATCTGCAAAATTGAGTTGCAAGATTCCGTCTTAACAAATATAGTTAGATATATACATACATAGCAAGTGAAAAAAAATACATAAAAAAATAAGTTCTGTGTTAATAAAAATACTAATATTTTTCTTTGAAATTATTCTTAAAAAAAAATTAAATTAACTTCAAGAATACAAATTAACAGTTACAATTCGACACTCACTGGCAACCCACCCTAAAACTTGTCATTTACGTATTATGGAGCTCAGTGCGAACTACAAACGGACGTGGTGTCACCTTGAATATTCGGCGGGCACTGAATTTTTTGAGCGCGATAAAACGTATTTATTGCAATTTACGGGAGACGATATCTACGTACTAAAATGTATGGAACTTTTGTCTCTAAAAATGAATGATGTTTAGCCTTAGATTATGGCTTTTTGGTGAGAATTAATAAAAAACTAAAACGGTAAATCTTTTCTCCATACTTTTTTCTCGCGAAATAAGAAAAAAACATTTAAAATAGAGCACGAAATAGGACAGAGTGTGCTAATTAAAAAGGTCGATTTCGATGATTTTGATCTTTGTTAAGGCTTTTTTTCACAAAAATAAAGAATTATTTTATAAATGTCACTCGGTAGATTGGTAGACTGATTTATTAAACTACTGAGATTTTTTTTTTAGTTTCAAATATGAATTGAGTTATTTGTGTTTTGCAAAACTGCAAGTGCCTTTTCGTGCGTTTTTAGGGACGCGCCCCTTAACTCCTAGCGGAAAATATAGCGCGTTTTTATGACAGAAAAACTTAGTAGGTAGTAATGAGTGTGTTTAGGACAACTAATCACGAAAGAGGAAAAATATTTGAATTTGGCGCTCAGAAGTTTTATTATTTTGTGATGAGTGTTGAGTTGTGAATAAATGTCATAATAAACACACTCAATCATAGACAGTGATTGTGTTCACAGTCACCTGCATAGTTTTTAGCTTTTCATAGATTAATGATAGGCAATACTTAGCATGTACCAAGTACCAGTGTCAAAAAAACATAATAATATTATAAACAACGTTATAAGACTGAATGGGAAGTAAAGCCTGAGTTCAAGCATTGGTTGAAGGCGTTTCCAGGTGATTCTACAATCTACAAGATTCCTCAACCCACTCCTCGGTAAGGAAAGTACTCGATAGTTCAATATCGAGTAGGTACTTTCCAATAAAGTATCGATTCTTTTATGAAATAATGAGTACGATCCTTTTTTTTTCGGTACTACTCATGCATGAGTACAGTATTGCTACTTTTCTATTCGATACCGTCCCATTGGCGAGCTTTTTTTTTATCTATACTTTGGTTTCGATACCGTGTCCCTAGTGCAATCTAGCGGAATCTAGCGCTATTTTCAAGCGCTTTTAGCGCTGGTTGGCCTCAGAGAGGTGGCAGCACTGGTGCGGACCCCTCCCAGCGCTTGCCCGCACAGTAGCGGGCACCGTCAGCTGTTAAAAATCTCAATTTAGGCGACGTACGGCACACGCGTAACGTCGCCTCCTCGCGGGAGGCCACTAGAGCGGATGGAAGGGAAAGCCCGTCCCGACCATCCGCGGCCACACTCAGGGCGGCATGAGGCGCTGATAGGCGCGCCTCCGCCGCCCGGTTCGCCGGCGGCGGATTGGGTCCGAGTGGATATCATCCTCCCGGGCCTTCTCCGCCACCTCCTTCTGCGAGATTACGTCTCCGGAGAAGGTTGCGACCGCGGTAAAACTGCTGTCGCTACCGGCCATGGAGAGTATGACGGCCGGTAGCGAGAGATCTCCTCCGCTGACTGCAGTGAGGGCCCGGCGCTGCGACGCCCAAGCGGGGCAAATCGCCAGCGTATGCTGGGCCGAGTCCTCACTGCAGTCGCAGTGGTGGCAGGCGGGACTCAATTCCCTCCTCGCGACCGAGTGCAGGTACTTCCCGAAGCAACCATGCCCGGAAAGGACCTGCGTCAGTCGGAAGGAAAGGGTCCCGTGCTGCCGCCCTGCCCACTCGAGGATGACCGGCTGGAGAGCCTCCACGGCGGCAAAGCCAGCGCGTGGAGTCTCCAGCCGGAACGACCATCTAGGCATCGTGGCTCGACGGGCGGCTTCACGCCAGTCGCGTACCTCTTCGGGCGGAGGGCGATAGCCATACTCCGCCCGATATTCAGCCACCCGTCGATAAACTTCGGCGAGCACTTCCGCCTCCAAATCCCACGGGGGTGTTCCGGCCAGGGCGCATGCCGCCTCGGTCGACACCGTGCGGTATCCGCGTATGGCTCTGACTCCCTCTGAGGCCGCCAGAGGCAAGCCTTATTTAGGGCAGTCAGAGCCGCCACCCACACCGGTGCACCGTACAGCGCCATCGACCGGACCACCCCCGTGTAGAGGTGTCGGGTTGCGACGCTGGCTCCACCCAGATTGGGCAAAAGTCGCCCAAGAGCGGAGGCAGCATCGACCAGCTTGGGACCAAGCTGTCGGAAGTGCTCGTCGAAGAGCCACCTACCGTCGAGGATCAGGCTCAGATACCTCATCTGGGCCCGAACCGGTACGAGGACCGAGTTGACCTCTATTGAGGCGCCGGCGGGTGGACCACGACGGGGCCCATGGAACAATAGGGCCTCCGTCTTGTCCAGGGCCACCCGTAATCCCAGCGCCTCGATGCGCCCAACCACCAGAGAAACTCCCCTGGTAGCCAGGCACGCCGCCTCTTGGAAGTTCGCTCCCCGGGCTGTGACCAATGTGTCATCGGCGTAACAAATTACGCCCAGCCCGGGGGGGAGACGACCTCGCAGGACCCAGTCGTACCCCACGTTCCACAGGAGTGGTCCAAGGACAGACCCCTGCGGAACGCCGCACAACATGGGTCGCCGTCTCAAGACGCCCTCTCGGTCCTCGTACACGAAGGTACGCTCCTCTAGATGGTCTGCCACTAGCCGCCTCAGGTACTCTGGCACTCCGTGGTAGTGGAGTGCTTCCCTGATGCAGCTAAATGGCAGACTATTGAAGGCGTTGGCGATGTCCAAGGACACCGCCAACACCACGCCGCCACAGCTCACTGCCTCTTCGGTCACGGCCCTAAGGCGCATCACAGCATCGACCGTCGAACGCCCCTCCCGGAATCCGAATTGGGCGTCCGACAGGTCGGGCCCCACCTCGCAGAGGTGCCGGACGATGCGGGCAGAGAGTATCCTCTCAAAAAGTTTACCCGCCTCGTCCAGCAACACGATGGGCCTATAGGCCGCGACCGAATCGGCAGGCCGTCCCGGCTTCCTCAATAGGACCAGCTTCCCGCTTTTCCAGCACTCAGGGAAGCGTCCGGACGCCAGGCTAGCGTCCAACACTTCCCTGAGGCGGTCCGACATATGGTCGAGGGCTCGGGCCATCACTCGGGCTGGTACCCCGTCCGGCCCGGGGGCGGTGTTCTTGGAACGAATCCGCAGAACAGCCGCCCCAACCTCCGATTCCCTAACGGGCGGCACATCGTCCTCTCTACCCCGTCATCTCCGACCTTGTAGGCCATCGACGGGGGTGTGTGCTCCGCCCGCTGCGGGAAAAGGCCCTCGACCACTTCCTGCAGGAAGCTGGGCTGGAGAGTCTCGGTAAGGGGGGGGGGGGGCAACGTGTGGAGCTTCTGACGCACCGCATGATATGGGCGACCCCAGGGGTCACGATCGAGACTCTCCAGCATCTCCTTTCTCTTTACCTCTTTGGCGTGGCAAATGGCCAGCTTCAGAGTTTTCCGCGCTTCGCGGTACTCCTCATGAAGCTGGTCCCCGCTACCGTGTCCACGGTGACGTCGCCTGCTGCGGGTGTAGGACCTCCGGGCACGAGTACAAGCCGCACGGAGGTCCGCCAACTCCTGAACCGCTTAAACCACTAGGCCAACCGTGCAGTTGATGCCTTTGCCATGTGCAGCAATGTGCTCTGACTTCGCCCTTGCAATGTCTCTCTTGAAGGACCTGGACGCAAAGTTGTACTCCTTTTCCAAGCTCTGCTCCCTGCGAGAAGCCTTTTTGGAAGATGAACCAAATCAGGGCCGACCTTGGCCACCAATGGGGATCACAGAGGATGAAATGTAAATGACCTGTCTCCAAGGGTAGGACTGTAGTGCAACACAATCTGCTGACTTGTAGTGCTACACACGGCAGCTGCGTGCAACTTGCGATCACGGCGAGCTTGTGTGAGAGGCACAGTACACCGAACAAGTCAATGGTGAGAGAAAATCACCAAGTAAGACGATCTCTGCAGACGGTATCTGCTGCTGCAGGAAGTCTGTAGCCATCTGGATGTGCTCGACGAGTCGGTCAGTTTCGGCATCACCGCTATGGGTTCTATAGAGGCACGCATAGACGCGGGGGTGGTCATCGCTGACAAGGTCGCCTACACGGAGCCGTTACATTGACAAGTCCCTACCTTCAAGATTGCTGAGGCGACGAAAACTAATATCGTCTCAAACGTACACGCACACTCCAGCCTTATACATGAAGGAGTGTTCTAGTCCGTACCCAGGGTGAGTGTGGTAGGAGTGTCCGCTGGAGACGATATCTGCGTCTCGGTCAAGAAGAGCAAGGCTGGCTATGCTGTCTCGAGGTGGTGATAGACAGCATTAAGGTTACTATACCATCCCCTAATGGTGCAAAGGTCCACGATCGCGGGCATTATTGAGCATAATTTTGACCCCTCCCGTCGGAAACAAGGGGCCGCCTGAGCGTCCACGCTCAAGTGCTGAAACAGCCCGGAAAACCAAGTACAATACTTACATTATTACACTTACATACATTATTAAAATACCTACTTTTTATCTGTATCGATATATTATCAAAAATAAATTATGACTTCTTGTTACTTGACCACGATTTTATGACCCCCCCTGGCGCCAAAGCTGGATCCGCCCTTGTGTGCAATCATTCCTTTAACGCCCTTTAGTAAGCATAGCCAGGGGGTTTCACTTCTCAGTTTGTTTAGGTATGTTCCGCCGAGCGCACCTCCCGGCAGGGCGATAAAGCTTTGAATATTTTTACTCCAGTACAAAATTCATATTGCAGAAAAGTTCCACAAACTTGCGTAAGGCGGCGCCACAGTCGAGTGCCGTTCAGAAATGTTGGTAAGACTCGAAACACATTTGGAAATGTGTAAAGTAATTATATAGTTTTTTGTAAAATTAACATGCTTTTGTGACATGTTGTATTTATAAATTACATTTTTACCAAGACTTTATTATTTTCAGCTTGTTATGTCCATTATGTTTTAAAGACAAAGTTACTGTTTCAAAATGTACAATACTACGTCCTACATACGTTCATAATTTTTGAACACACCTCGTCATCCATGTTGTTTGTTTTGGTTCTAGTTTTGTATTGTGTTTTTTTTTGTATTTTCGTGGTTTTTCTTTAGATATAGCTCGTGCCGGGACACCGATTATTCCTGTTAGAAATACTTTGACCCTGGCATTATATTTGGACACCGATCTCTGCACAATCGCTGACCCGGCTTTTTTATTTTGGACCCTATCTCTCGTTTTACGGATTTGACGATGCCTTCTGATAAAAATATTGTGCACCAGGCTGTGACAATACCCGTAAGTAATTTTATTGTTAACAAATATCAGAGCTTAAGTGTGTCATCATAAACGAATAACCTATAAAATGTCAACTGTACTTGTTGAAATTTAGTCCCGTGTCTGTCTCTAAAGTAATTACAGAGCACTATACATACTCCTTGAAAGTAATACACTCGCTATTAATTTATCAAAAATAATTTTGTTTTGTTTCAAACAGTAGAAGTACATATAAATATAGATTTTAAATTGGTACTACATAACACAAGTAATTATATATATGTACAAGTATGTATATTAAGTTTGAAAGAATAAAAGAATACTGAAAGCATCCATGAGTACTTATGCTCCTAAATATTAAAAGTATATTTGGTAGTTTTTTAAATACTTTAAAATCTTTTTGTCTGTGAAATTTAATAGATGTAGCACTACTTTATCTGATCTCATAAATTAGGATTATACAAACCAAATACAATACACATATACATACATGTTAATTTCTATTTCAGATCTAAAAAGTAAAAAATCAACGAAGGTTTTCTTAAATAAGAAAATTGTTGATTTACAAAAAGAAATTAATAAAGTAAATGCTGTTAAAGAAAAAAATTCTACAAGATTGAAAAAAGCATTGAAGTTGGCAGAAAACAAAACTTTTTAATAAATAAAAATTTGTAGCTTATTAGTGAAATAAATCTATTTAATTTATTGTGTATTTAATGTCTTTTTTGCTGAAGTTTTTGAGATATTAGACAAACTGACGCTTTACTTGCAATCTGCTGAATGGATGGATGCTCCATGAGTACTTATGCTCCTAAATATTAAAAGTATATTTGGTAGTTTTTTAAATACTTTAAAATCTTTTTGTCTGTGAAATTTAATAGATGTAGCACTACTTTATCTGATCTCATAAATTAGGATTATACAAACCAAATACAATACACATATACATACATATTAATTTCTATTTCAGATCTAAAAAGTAAAAAATCAACGAAGGTTTTCTTAAATAAGAAAATTGTTGATTTACAAAAAGAAATTAATAAAGTAAATGCTGTTAAAGAAAAAAATTCTACAAGATTGAAAAAAGCATTGAAGTTGGCAGAAAACAAAACTTTTTAATAAATAAAAATTTGTAGCTTATTAGTGAAATAAATCTATTTAATTTATTGTGTATTTAATGTCTTTTTTGCTGAAGTTTTTGAGATATTAGACAAACTGACGCTTTACTTGCAATCTGCTGAATTAGGTCCTATCCACCCTGGACTTTACCTGTCATATTCATTCCCTACCGACTTCAAACTTATAAAACCTAAAGTTCCTTATCCAACTCTACTACTATAGTAATGAAAATTGGAACTCTGCAAGATTTTTAATGCTGCGGTTAGTTAGCACTGTTTCCTGGATCCAAATAATATATCATATCAGGAACAGTACCTAACTAATTGCAGAATTAATAATCTTGCCCTATAGAAATACAAGCATTGTATATAACGTACAAGCCGGTTTTTTTTTACTGAAGGTGTAGTTCCCCCTCAAAAAACTAGATGTCGCTACACAGTGAAAATGACTGACAACTCTATTCCTAGTATATATAATGTACTCTGTGCCTCCCGGGAACACAGCCGGGAAGGACTACTCGACTGCGGCAATGTCGGCAATGGTTGCCGCCACTCGGCGTCGGCGCTCGGCCGCACGCTAGCCGCGTGGCGGCAATGGTTGTCGCCACTCGGCGTCGGCGCTCGGCCGCACGCTAGCCGCGTCGCGTGTTACATACGAGACCACAAAGGGCTATTGTTAGATCACGCACTCGTCCAATATGCCAACGCTGCAGTCTCCATGACACAAGGTGCCGACGCAGAATTACGAGAACACACCACAAAGACCTGTTATGAGATCAACGGTGCCACGAAGGCGATGACAGCATTACGAACATGGACAACAAAGGCCTGTTATAAGATCAACACCGCGTCACTGGCACGAGGCGCCGACGCAGCATTATTATGGTATATATATTTAAGATTTGTCATTCTACGCACACTTACTTTTAAGCCAACATCGCGTTAGCAACTTAGACTAATTAGTTATAGTTTAAATGTAATTTTTATAATCTTTTATTAAATTAACTTCAAGTTCTATTTCGTTTCTCTAAAACTCCTTCGGCTGTGGCAAATACGTAATTCGCGCGTAAACAAGTTGAATACTACGTTTACTTACTGCGAAAAATGACTTCGAAACGCTTCGATCAAATAATGTAGGTACTATTATTGATCGAAGACGTAACGAACTAATAATTATGTTAGTAGTTACTTAGCAATAAAATTATTTAATGAGTTTAAAAACATGTTTAGACAGACATGCATTGTCAATACAAAAATCTCTCGCTTGGTGACGGCAGATACATATATCTGCCGTCAGCCGTCATCAAAACTCTAAAAAAACGATAAGTTTTTGTACCTACCTTTAAGAATTTAATCATTTATTCTGCAAGTAGGTACAGTTAAAAATAATTTCTTAATTAGTGTCAGTTTTGTTTTCCAAATTGTTAGTTTTCTTTCGTACCTAATACTATTTTATAAGTTCATAATTGTACGGAGACTCGATCTCCCAGTCAAACCAGGTTTTGAGGGACAAAGATTGTAATTCAGTTTGTTTTTCTCTGTGTAATAAATAAATAAAATAAAAATAAATAAAGTAAAAAAGAACCATATAGGTACCTAGTACGAGTAGTACGTTACGTAGACAAGATTATCATGTTTGTTAAAACGTTTTTACTTACTTTGTTACTAATTTGTATTATTTATTTAAAATATTTACCTAAATGTACAGGAAATGAGAACCCTGGGCTCTTGCTGTAAATCGAGCAGTGTTTAACGGAATATGAACGCTCGGGTCACACGACAAGATTCAATTTCGCGTGCAAGGTGACAGGGTTAAAAACTTTTTATGCCTGAACTTGACTTTTGTTTGAGAGTGGAACTACTGCACGTTAGTATTATTAGTTATTATGTGCTTTTGTTCGAGGGTGGAACTTCTGTACGTTAGTACTATTAGTTATTCTGTGGCATAGCGCCCTTTAGTTAGTGCTCAGATTCATTAGGCGGCTGGCGCCCCTAACATTGCTGCGCCCGTGTGCGCAGCACACCCTTCACTATAGGTAAAGACGCCCCTGTCCCCACGGGTAATCACCTAACCGAAGCTCATGGTTAAGAAACCATGTCACCCACATGTGAGATGGTTGCAAGAAACTCCAATATACTACCGAAATAATTACCCAAGAAATGGCTTAGTCTTACGCCAATTTACTCCAGGTGTATTTTTTCAATCTAAAACTCTCTTTAAATATAAATACTCCAAGCCAATTTATTTTTATGATTCCATGATATAAATATCACTGACGTAACTGATTTAAAAGCAATAAAAAACGCGGCAAAACCGGTTGTGTATTCGATTTTATCTATTTTCAACCTTAACCCGAACATTTTGTGTCGATCGATGAACTTTCTCTAGTTTGTATTCGGAAGTTGTTTGATTATTCAATAATACAGACCTGTTTTTTTGCTATTATTATGTTCGGCACGTGTGTAATACTTACACACGACCTTGGTATTAAGTAGTGTTCTGAATAAACACTGCTGACATTGCGATTTGTGATTACGCTACTTATGGGTAAAACCTTCTTTTGGAAAAACTCTTGCTTAACCTCCTCACCATTAAAGGAGAATAACAATAATAACTTTTATATTATCCTACTTTCATATTACATAACAATTTTATAGTAAGTAAACAACCTTGAATTTTTGTAATAAATTGATTTTAAAATTGTTTTTGTAAAATATGTTACACGAGCTTCAAATTTCGAATAGGTATTTGGATTTTGTTTCTCTTGCAAATTTGTTTTTTTAGAATTCCGACAACTTTGAATTTTCGAATGTCCTCGAGCTCTAGTAATTTCGTTAATATTGAAAATTGTTGGTAGGTTTTTTTTCATGCTGAATTCCTGTTTGTCGGTATCTACTTAAATAAGAGTATGAAAAAAAACACAGAAAAAGAGTTGTATTAAAGTAATTAGGTTGCATTGCGAGTTGTGAGAGTTTTTTGAAAATGTGAGAGTTTAAAAGATCCTAGATGCTTATATAATAATAATATTAAGATGCTTAGTTGATTGCAATATAAATTTCATAGACATTTAGTGGAGTGGATGGTGGAGTTACATAGTACCTACTTATATTATCAAATTAGAGCCTAAACAAAAAAGAAGACAAAGCAAAAAGGTAAGTAACTACTACCGTCCATTGACTCACAGTTCATTACAAAACTATCGACATTTTTAAAACCTCCTTCATAAAATAACTATAGATATTTTCATCACTTGCAACCTTAAGGCGCGTCTCAACCGAACTATGACAAAACAAAAGTTGCCAACTTTTGTTCGGTGGAGACTCGGCTTTAAAGGCGCGTCTCCACCAAAATTGTTGGCAATTTCAGTGTTTCCAAATGTTTGCAACACTTCAAAAAATCGCCAACTTTTGTTTCCATTGTGTCTACATTATAGAGTCGCCAACAATTTGAAAAACATTCGAACTAAGCGTAACCGTAGAGCCAATAAATATTTGCAACAAGCGTATTCTTTTGACGTTTACCGCCAAAAACGGAATCACTGTTCTCAACATTTGTTGACAAGTTTATTCCTAATGCGGGAGTTGTCTTTTTAAAAATAAAAATAATTTTTTTGTTGCCAACACAAGGAAATTACATAAACTTTTGTCACCAACACGTGTTGACAACATAAAAGTAGACAACTTTTGTTCTGTGGAGTCTCGGCTTTACTTGTACCGTAGTCGAAAATGCTAAAATCAAGCGTAGTGCCATTATGGGCCAAGAAAAGGAATCCGATTACAGTATTTACTACAGTATTTTATTATTTTCGCACCAAAACTGCCCATGAATTGGTTTTTTCCCAGTACCTTTTTTCCATCCTAAGGTTGCCTGGAAGAAATTGCTTTTCCACACCAACCACCAACTTCAAATAGGAGGTGGTTATCAATTCGACTGTTTATTTTTTTTATGTTTGTTACCTCATAACTTTCGACTGGTTGAGCCGATTTTGATGATTATTTTTTTATTTGAAAGCTGGTGCTTCTCGTGTGGTCCCATTTTAATTTGGCCCAGATTGAATTTGTTTTTTTTTTTATTTGTGATTATTATTAGCTTTAATGCCGCCATTTGTACATGGTTATTCAATTGATGTATTATTTTTATGTAAACTGTATTATTTACTAGTGTACAATAAAGATTATTCTTTTATTCTATTCAACACAGGTCTCTCCTTAAAAAGGAGGTTTTGTACTATACTGCGCTGGTCAGACGAGAGTGTTTTTCTTTGCAGTGATGTTGTCTTGCATAGTTTGTTCCCTTGCTGCCTTGCTCACACCCAACACACATGAAACCAAGAACTTACATCTCTCAGCATTTTCTCAGCTGCCACTGGATCCCATTGTCTCGCTGAAAAACAAACGGTGAAATATTAAATTTCCTTCAAACCCAGAACATGCAAGTTCACTAACCAATAGGTGTTTTTTAATGTGTGTTTTTATTGCATACTAGCTGAGCCCCGTGGTGCTACCCTTCTATCATCAGCTATCTGCCAGTGAAAGTCCCGTCAAAATCAACCAACCTTCGGTTGTTGTACCGCGGGGCTCAGCTAGTCTATAATATAATAATATTTTAATGTTAAGAAAAGATGGGCAGATACATAGAGCAATAGCAATCATCCATCTATTACATATTCACGCAAGAACAGTTAAACAGAATCTCTTTCGCACAGAGTTGGATAATTATCTAGAATAGAATACGCTTTTAGCAAGGAAGAAATTGTTTTTATTTTATTGAATAGGAGGCAAGCGATCAGACGGATCATCTGATGGTAAGCGATTACCGCCGCCCATAGACACCCGCAACACCAGAGGTGTCGCAATGCGTTGGCGGCCTTTGGGGGATGGGGCAAGGGGTTGGGGTATGTGCCTCCGGTATCCTCACTCACTCGGTGAAACACAGCCCCAGCGCTGTGAGGCCGTGGTATCACTCCGGTCGAGCCGGCCCATGCATGCCGAAGCGTGGCTCTCCCTCGGTAAGATTGATTGACAAATATCGACATTTACGCTAGTAATGGTAAACTTAGAAGCTTAGTATCTTCTGTATCTTCATATATTAGCAGTGTCGGTGAATACTTTAAATATTTGTAATGGAAGGGAGAAAAATTAATAACAGACTTTACACACCTCTAAGCCATCGTAGCAAGTAATGGTCGTTATGTTCTGGCTTCATTACATCCTTGACACTTCTTCGAAACTGCAACAATAAAAAGAAACATGAAAACCGCGGACAATAAAGATCGAGATTTATTTCAAACACAGGCCCAGTTCCTTGTTCCTCATGACTGATATGGCAAAACAATTATATGAGCCTGCGTAAGTGACTGTACTCTGCCTGATGGAAAGCATGAGCTGAATTCCAGAGAAGATCAACCTAAAATGACAGCATTCGTGCTTTCGTGTTTTGTTGGTAAGTGCGAGACCGGAGGCCCAATGCTGCAGAAGCATCACTAGGTCGCTATGTCGTGGTTCACCATGCTGCATTGTCTGCTTTCGCAATGAGGATGGTGACCGCTATTCTTGGATTCTGCTTATGCTTTCCACCAGGTAGAGTAGAGCCACTTTGGCAGGCCCATACTTAAAAAAAAGTAGTGGTTACCATACTCATTGCGAATGCAGACAGAGCAGGGTTGAAGGTCGTAGATCATAAGTAATTTACGACCTATTCTCATGTCTATCGAATACACAAAAAATAAAATCGTAAATAATATTTTGAATATTTTTCAAGTCGTAATCGAATTGAATGCAGGACATATGAATGTCAAATGTGGTTATCTACTTTTAGAGTTGGCTGTACCTAGTTAACATCGTGTACACTGACTCTTACATTCTGTTGATCAAAATCCAATAGACGCAACTCTGACACTAAAACCTTTCATTGTTACTATGTTATTGTTGAATGAAAAGCTGGAAAGAAAACAATAAGCAACAGCATTAATTATAGCTGATAATAATAAAAAATATAATTATATTTAAGCTAAGCTTGAGATTTCATCAAACTCAAACTTAAAGAGTATACAAAACAAAGAGGATACAAACTAAACAATGAAACTTACGAACATTGTCTCTGGACTTATATGGCTTTTTAATAAACTTGAAGATCCCCACCCCTATTAATTTCTCTTCTCTTTTAACCTATTCATCTCCAGAACTTATTCAGACGTTAATGAGCTTTATTCGCTGCAATAGCATTAAACTTTAACCTATTTTCCTTTTTCCTCCTTCTTCTTGCTATTCTCTCCCTAAAAGTTATCAAAATATTTCATTCATTGCAATGTTTTATTATTTTCTTGTTCTTTTAATATTACTCACGCATCTTCGCCATCATACCTTCCTCATTGGCAGAATTGTCGACAACGGCACAGTTCGCCATATCCAAAAAAAAAAAACATTGCTTAGCAACCATATTGATGTAGCACAAATCAGAGTCATATGTGCAATCAAAATATTTTAACTATTTTCTTTGGTAGTGATTTTTCTGTTTTATTTAAATCATGGGAGACGATAATATTTCTACATTTAGTGCAGAAGGAGGTCAAGACACGGTCGGTCTACCTCGGATTGTCATGGTAACAGAGGGATCAGACACTTCGTTATCCTCGCCCTCTTCGACCTCTCCAGACGATGACAATTGGGCTGATCTCATTAAATCAACAGAAATACCCCCAGAATACTGGCATATACAGAAATTAGTGAAGTACATGAAAGCTGGCAATCAGACGGCTACGATGGTCGCTCTATCTTGTTTGAAAGACCACGATCTCACGATAGAGGTAAACCAAAGGGCAATTCAAGAAATCGGTGGTCTAGAACTTCTGGTCAATTTGTTAGAAACTAGAGATCTGTGCTGTATTTTAGGAGGATTAGCTGTTCTCAGGGATATAACGCCGAATATAGAAATCAGGAAGAAAGTGACCGATTTAGGTGCTATACCGTTGTTGGTGGGATTGTTGTCAGACCCAGCAAGAGATGTTCAGATACTTGCCGCTGAAACAATAGCTAACCTTGGAAGGATAAGAAAGAGTAGAAAGTTTTGTAGGAAATTTGGTGGTATTCCAAAATTAATCGATTTGCTTGATATTAAGGAAAGGTATAGTATTGTTATTTCAGTTTTACTAAAGTTGCATGCATGAAATAGCTAGTTAATCCATTTTAATTGTTTCACACTTTATTATTTTAAACAGCTTTCATGAAAATAGAAATCGTAAAAATTGCATTTCTGTTACAAGGTAAAGCCGGAGTGTCGTGACATTTATGTTAAATTATTATTTATTTTAGATATTTATTGACACCTCGCGAGGAATTAAATGCAGACGAGGAACAATTTTTGGACATTGGAAGAGCGGGAGCCAAGGCTCTTTGGTCGATGTCTGCTTCACAAAGAAATCGCGAGGCAATGAGAAAGTATGGTATGATTCCACTTATAGCCAAAATGCTGAAAACAATACATCTGGATGTTGCGATTCCGGCGATAGGATTACTGCAAATGTGCGCAAATGAGACATCATTTCAGTTAGCCATACAGACGGAGAAGATGGTAGACGACCTGATCACGCATTTGGCTAGCCCAGATAAAGACTTAAAGGTACAGTAGAACACTTCACTGATAGACTGACGAAGGCCAAAATTCTTGGTCATACATTATTTCAATATAACATGTTTAATACAAAATATGCTTTTGAATGAAAATGCGACACAAACATTTAGCAACAATTCAAATTTACAATGTTTTAGACCTACTGCAGTTTAGCGATTTACAAATGCGCGAGTGATTCTATTACGAGGGACATGATTCGTAATGCTGGAGGATTAGAGCTTTTAGTAGAAGCTGCATCAGATTCTACGAACAGGCCAAATAAACCTTTATTGGCAGCAGTTACTGGTGCTCTATGGAAGTGTGCTAATAGTGATGAAAGTGTGAAGAGACTAGACTATCTTGGAGCTGTTCCTATTCTTGTAAATCTCCTAGATGATGAAAACGATGGAGTATTAACTAACGTGGCTGGCGCCTTGGCTGAATGTGCAAAGTATCCACCTAACAGAGAAAAAATTAGGAGCTCTGGGGGAATACCAATGCTAAGTAAGTAGTTGAATATACTTTAGAGGAGTTAATGAATTTGTTGTTTATAATACTTTTGTTTTCAGTTCATCACCTGAATAATACATATAAACCGTTGTTGGAAAACGTGCCTTTGGTATTAATGGAGTGTGCAAAAGAGCCATTGTGTATGGAGCAAATTGATGAGTTGGACGGGGTCAGATTGATTTGGTCGTTGCTTAAGAATGACTCAAAGCGAGTCCAGACAAATGCCGCTTTAGCGTTGAGTCCGTGTGTGCAAAATGCTGCTGATTCTGGCGAAATGGTCAGATCTTTTGTAGGTGCTTTGGAGCTCACAGTAGACTTATTAGATTCGGACGATAGAAACGTCTTATCTGCTGTCTGCGCTGCTATTGCGACTATAGCCAGAGATAATGAGAACTTGGCTGTTATTTCTGATCATGGTGTAGTTGCTAAGCTTTCTAAACTCGGTAAGTATTAATCATAAAGTCTAACCCTGTTAAAGGACCTGTTCTACCAATACTTGATAAAATTTCAGATAGTTATCTACTATTTAACACTATTTATCCGATAAAAGTTGCTGATAAGTGTATACGCATATCTGACATATATGTACGTACGTGTAGAGACATAATATGTCAGATGGATAGAGATCCAAGACTTGTGAAACCGACATCTGTAGTTATTTTACAGATAAGTTGACATTAGCCTATCAGGGATTATTTAAGTGTTAAAATTGATTCTAAATCTAATTTATCGTAAACATAAGATTGTTTGTTATCTGCCTCTGTTAATCGTATAGATGGATGGTGGAATTGAGACATATTTCTAAAGGAGCGAGCCTTGAAGCGAAAGTAGTGTTAAACATCGAGCTTATGAATAGATAATAATAAAAAAGAAATTTAACATTTTTTCTTTAGGTGAGGTTCATTAGCAAGTTTTTGAATATAAATATTACTTTTATAAAGTGCTGTTAATATTTGTTATTTGTGTTGTTAATAAATGTTAAATAAAGTTTATATTGCACTTAAAAAGCTTCGAATAGGTATATCTCTTGACACCTTCACAATTTAATTAATACATTTTAACACATCAGTAAAATGCGGAACTACTACGACAGTTATTTACTGTTGTTTTTATTGAACTTCCGTTTGTCCGTTAGTCTCCTGTACCTATACTCCACTAAGATTATTAACGGTAATATTTTGTTCAAATAGATGATTTGGGATTTTACTGTCATTTCATTTTTGTTAAAAAAAAAACTAGCAAGGCGCTATTATTTTTAGGAGTGGGTATGCGATTTAATCGCATTATTTGTAATTCCTTAATTCCAACAATGTTCTGTCAAGTGAAACGGACCATAACCTCTCATTCCAAGTCTGATTCAGCTAGATTTCCCAAAGGATATTTTGAATCTCGAACACTGAACATGCGTCCGAAAGATATGACATTGTCAACGTCCAGTTCACGTTCGATTTTTAACTATTGGCTTCAGTAAAAAACTTTGTACCATTTTCTTCAAAGAAATGGGAACAGAGAGATGGGAGTATAAAATTTGCCACAGTTAAAGATTATATAGAGGAGGAATGTAAAAAAAAACAGTTTAATATAGGTATGGTCAAATTTCGACATTAATTATTATATCCACTTACACAACAGAACAGATTCGACGACTGCTTCCATTTAACATCGCTTTATATACTTTCTAACAGTTAATACAACGGATGACCACCTCAGAGCCAATCTGGGTGTAGCGATAGCGTACTGCTGCGACTGGGCCCAGAATCGCCAAGAGTTCGGCAAACGTGGCGCTATCACCCCCTTGGTGAACTATATGACGTCACGGGACCCTGTAGTTCACAGGTCCACCGCACTTGCTCTCTATCATTTGTCATTCTACTCTGTGAATTGCGTCACTATGCATGCGGTAAGTCGAAACATTTGTTTATTTTTTAAACCGAGTTTCCTAGAATTATTTTGTAAGTATGTATTTGAAGGTTTTCACTCATTTTGTATTTGTATTCATTTAAAAACTCTGTGTGACTCTAAACTTCCTTTCTAAGCGCAGGAAAAATACAAGACCTAAACCTTAACTGATTTAAAGTAAAATCATTTATTCTTCTTTTGAAAATTACCTAAGTACCTACTTAAGTAGGTATATACTTTTCTGTTAACATGTCACAATAGTCAAAGGAACACGACATATTTGTTTCTCCTTATAGGGAAATGCTTAACTAACACATTTTCCAATAAGGATTGTCTTTATTTTGAACGTTATCGTTTGAGCAAACTTGCAGACTCCAAACAAATATTGGTACAGCAGAAATCGGTTCCATAAAAAAGTGCCGACGTGAATATCTAATTTAGGTAGGCACATGGTATAAACAAAAAAAAATTTTTCTTTAAGCACTGTTGTCAAATCTTTGCAATATGAAGTGCTCCGAACACTAGCAAAAACTAAATAAGGAAATTGGTAATGTTGAAATGTTGACATGGATCATTATTTATTAGCATAAAAATATAATTAATTATACGGTGTGATTTTAATTATATTTATAACATACTCGTAGACTTGAGCTTGCTTTATAACTATTCTAACTAACATTTGCTAGTGGCTCCGCTCGCGTGCATATCAGTTATCTCACTTATCTCTCAAGATGTAAGGTAGTAGAGCCACGCTGATTTCATCACGAACGGGCCGGCTCGACCGGGGCGGTACTACCCTCGCACAGAAAATCAACGTAAAATGACAGCGTTCGTGCTGTCGTGTTTCGTTGGTGAGTGCGAGACCGGAGGCCCAATTAGTCTAGTCAACAAGTTCCACACTTGTTGACTAGACTAAAAGATGCACAAGCATCACTAGGCCGCCATAGTGTGGGTCGCCATACTGCATTGTTGTATTCGCAATGAGTATGGTGGCCACCACTCGTGGATTCTGCTTATGCTTTCCATCAGGCAGAGTAGAGTCATTTTGGCGGGGTCAAATATAAAAAAAAAGAATCAAAGTACATAATATCTCCATACCACTGAAATCGGTGCAGTGGTCTGGCCGCGTCAGACAGACAGAATTTTATTCGAATTTATAATATCAATCCATATCCATACTTATATTATAAATGCGAAAGTAACTCTGTCTGTCCTGCTTTCACGGTCAAAGTTCAAACCGCTGCACCGATTTCAATGAAATTTGGCATGGTGATACTTTGATTCTTAAGGAAGGACATGGCTACTCTTTGTTGCGACAACCAAAAAAACACGCGGGCGGAGCCGCGCGCAATAGCTAATAAGTATATACATAGTAATACATATATAGTACAGTAATGACCTTTTACAAGAAAAAATGTACTCACAGAAAGTTTAGGTTGCTAAAATTCCACGTAACAGCGAAGAGCTGTCGTAATGTTATTTAGATTACCTATATGCTTACCTACTGAATATTTGCAGTCTCTATTGTAAGAAAAATATAGATCTAGACAGATATATACTAACCAGTTCTTGATGTGAATGTATGATTATGTTGAACATAATATAGGAAGTGACAGTTCTGAACCTATTGTAGGTACGTATTTTAATGCTCTGTTTAAACGCTGTAAGATGCAGTTGCGCTGTATAACAAGGAAATATTTCAGTTCTAGTCACTATAGAATAAGAACTGAGCAAAAACCACTCAAACTCTGTAACAATTACATATTTACAGATCATGCATACAATTGGTCCGACTCGGAAATCGAACCTGAGACCGCTGAATCAAGCACAGCAATCGCATACGCTACCACTGCGCCACCGATGCGGTCAAAAATGTATTTACAGGAGTATTTTCCCCTCAAAATGACTTACTTGCACGCTTACAATCGCTACTAGGTGATGAAAAGAAAATGCGATTTTTTTGTATAAATGGTGTACATAATATTATAAAGAGTTTGGTTCAAAAAACAATATTTAATTGTCTCTGTGTTCACTGTCGTATTTTATAAATTATATTTACAGACCGTTGCGTGCTGTTGAAATAAGTCAAATACCTAATTGAAAGTGTTCTATTTTCAGGCTGGAGTAGTACAATTCCTGTTGGAAACGATCGGCTCGAAGGACCCTATTTTACAAGAAGCATCAGCTGGTTGTCTATGCAACATTCGAAAACTAGCGCTTGCCACAGAAAAAGTGAAATTGAAACAATAAAGATGTATTTTATAATTATAGTTAAACTTGAATCTGATAATTGTGTATTTATTTTTGGTATTCCGTCTGTGTGATTCCATGTAGTGGTGAATCTATACTAATATTATAAAGCTGAAGAGTTTGTTTGTTTATACGCGCTAATCTCAGGAACCGCTGGTCCGATTTGTAAAATTCTTTAAATGTTGGATAGTACAATTATCGAGGAAGGCTATAAAAACCATCTAGTCTGTGTAGCTCAATGGGATAGCAATATAGCGCGGTACCCTGTGTTGCTCTTATATCTATTAGATTGTCTCGTGTTGCCCATCTCGTCCTTTGACTCGCGCCCAAAAACCGACACAGAGCGGAGCGACAGCGAGGCGAGGTGAGCGAAGATGAGGGGGCACGAGCGCACCGCCCTCACTCTCGCACTCGCGTTGCCTCGTGGAGAGTGTGGATGGGGCATATAGGTTAGCAATAGGTATAGCCCGGTGCGGTGGCCAGTCTTACTCGATGGGTGTTAAGGCAGCATTTAATAAATAAATAGTAAATATTTCGGACATCTAACACACAACCTCATCTAGAGAGACCCAAACTAAGCAGAGCTTGTGTTATGGGTACTAGACAACTGATATAAATACATATTATATACTTCTTTTTTTTTGTAAATACATACATATTATACATAGAAAACACCCAAACTCCGAAACAAATATTTGCAGATCATACAAACGTTTGGTCCGACCCGGGAATCGAACCCGAGACCTTAAACACAGCAGTCGCATACGCTACCATTACGCCACCGAGGCAGTTACACAAATAATATTTTCAGTCAATTTCCTAACTGTTTCACCTTGGTTAATGTAACTGTAATGTAAATGTAGCACCCAGATTAACATGCAGATGTAACAGATAGTTACTGACAGTTGTAAACTTTTCGGCGCCAATATGTATACAAATTCGTCTAATTACAAAATGTGAACTGAAGAAATCGTATATTTCAACAACCAATATTTTTAACCAACTTCAAGAAAGAAGTTTCTAAATTCGATTGCATTCTTTTTATTCTTTGTTGCCTTAGAATTCCGTCATTATTGGACCTACTTGGAAATTTCTTTTTTATCTGGAATTTAATTCGTCCCGTTTCATCTCAATGGAAAAAAATGCTAACCCTAGCGGTAAATAATTAAGGAATGAAGATTACATCATCACCATCAATAGCTTTCAATAGACCACTGTTGGACATAGGCCAAGACTGCAGTTTAGGTTTAATGCTTTAAGCACCTAGAAATCCATTTATTTGTGTGATCAACACGATAATTTAGCAGCTAGGTGGTAATGGAACCTTCGACCTCTAGCTTAACACTCAGGATCTAGGATTAACCATTAGGTTAAGAGGGCAGTAAAGATTTTTTTACCCGACTACGGCAAAGCCAAAGGAGGGTTATGATTTTGACAGGCTATGTATGTATGTATGTACATTTGTTCCCTTATAGCTCCTCAACTACTTATTAGAACTGGACAAATGAGGTATCGTTAGAAGCGTCTTGATCGTCTGCTGGTTATAGGCTATATAACGTGTCGCTGAATGTGGCGCCCTCTAGCCGACATAAAGTAATGAATTAAAAAAATAATTTGAGATAAATATTTGTTTGGTATCCGTGTTTGGTATCATTGGAAAGGGCGTTACTTGTACATTTCAAATATATATATATTATATATTAATAATGGCACCAAAACATTTTAAATAAAAAAAAAGTAAAAACTAAAACCCAACTTTTGAAACTTGTTTCATACTTTTTCAGCGTCGTTTTTTGTCGTAGTTGGGTTTTAGTTTTTACTTTTTTTTTATGTATGGGCCTGCTAATTAACTCTACTGTGATTAGTGGGAAGCATAAGCAGAATCCAAAAGTGGTGGTCACCGTACTCATTGCGAATGCAGACAATGCAACAATGCAGCATGGTGATCCACACCATGTGACCATGGCGGTCTAGTGATGCTTCTGCATAATTGGGCCTCTGGTCTCGCGCTCACTAACGAAACACGCCAGCAAGATTGCTGTCATTTTAGCTTGATCTTCTATACGAGGGTAGCACCGCCCCGTTAGAGCCAGCCCGTTCGTGCTGTAATCAGCGTGGCTCAGGCTCTACTACCTTTGAAACAGACAACATAAAAGAAAGAATACCACATACTAAAAAAAATATATTTAATATTTCATTAAAAATCCATAACATCCCCACGCTCGCCAAGTGCGGGTTGGGGACTGGCAAGACAACATTGTGGCTACAATCTTGCCGTTGGCCAAAGGCCTCCAACTATTACCAATTATATCTTACCAACGTTATCCTACGATACGATAACATCCGGGACCGACTGCTTAACGTGATCATGGTATCGTGCCACTAGCGGTCACCCATCCAGGTACTGACTGAGCCGTCGTTGCTTACCCTCGGTGATGGTTTCTAATCATCGAGTGCAACTGCTATCAGCGCCTTTAATATTTACGATGGTAAATACAATGTACGTAAATGTCTAGTTTCGTAATAAAACGTCTACAAGTCATTGCGTATGAGACCTTAAATATGGTCTGGGCATTCAAAAAGTCATTGCTTCATCGGCCGATGCACTCCTTATGCACCTGGAGTGTGGCTGCATTAAAGAAAGTTTTTTAAAGAGGTTTTTTTGTAGTTCACTGCACGCATCACTTGTGGCTTAGGTTTTAAGCCACACGCTGAGTGTTGAGAGTTCAAACTGAGATATTTCTTTGTGAGATCAACAAATTGTTGTTCTGAGTTTGAGTGTTCTTTGTTAAGATGTATTGCTATTGATGGAGTTATCAAAAAGAAGAGAAAACAAAACAAAGTACCTAATGCCCACGAGTTTGGACTCATATAATCCCACCAAAAACATTTTCATGTAAAATGTTGCCAAGACGACTCCATGGGGCTTACCCTGTGAAAAAGATATCAGATTTCATGTAGAGCCAAGGTTCTGAATCTACACGCCCTAACTCTACCAACCCTAACTTCAAAAATACATCTCAGTAAAAATTTATGGCTTCGCCGTTTCGCTACCATACCATCACGAAGGGGAAACGAACGCCTTTTGTGTTTGCAAATATCTAGTTTCTGAAGTAACATAGCTTGGCTGGAAATGTTAATAAGAACACTAATACTGTGTTAATTATGAAAATAATAGCAATTATTTAAAAAAAAAAACTAGTTACGTATTTATAAAAATGTATAAGTAAACTATACTTTTGTTGAAATTTTAATGATTGCTAGAGTTTTTAAAACAAGAGATAGTTCCACTTTTTAAACTTTTTAAAATTAAATACTAGTAGTCTTACAAAAACGATAACTGTAGTCGCATTCAAAAGTACAGAACACAATTATAGTAACTTAAAAAAAAAACCTTTCAAATTTCGAAGGAAAATAATTTGCATTAAAAGTTCAGTTACTTTTACGCAAGCTCACCGAGACGACAGCGACACACAAGTGGCGGTGCCTTAACCTTGAAAGCATTTTGCAATATTCGCAAACACAAGTGAACCACAACACACGGTGACATGACAATGCCAATATTACGACATAATACGGTGATTTTAGTCTCCTTGGGTGTTTTCATGTTTAAATGCGAATTTCGCGGCTATGATCTGATCTCTGAATATGTAAGAAACGAATTTCAAATGAAATGAATTTTAGAATTAAAAAAAACATCCATTGATATTTCAATTCTCCCCTCCGCAAAAGGTGGAAAACACTTGACACTCCTGAGTTGTAGGTGTCCATGGGAAGTGGTAATCACTTTACATCAGGTGATTCTATGCTCGCTTGCCTCCCTATATCTTAAAAAATGACCTTATTCACTACGCCTGTCAATGGTTTGAATATCTGATCGATAACTTTTACTTTCATCTTGTTTTGACATAACTTAAGCCCAGTTACACCATTTTTAACCCCCGACGCAAAAAGAGGGGTGTTATAAGTCTGACGTGTCTGTCTGTTTGTCTGTCTGTCTGTGGCACCGTAGTGCGCGAACGGATGAAGCGATTTCAATTTAGTTTTTTTATGAAAGGTGAGTTACGTGCGAGTGTTCTTAGACATGTTTCATGAAAATCGGTTGAGTCGTTTAAAAGTTATGTGGGTGAAAGTGGGAAAGAATAACCGAATGTTTGCAAAAATATCATTGGCGTATGATTACTCGATTAAGTGCTTCAGTAGGGGGTTTTTTAAATTTTGATTTTAGCTTGTTGTTTATGCTTTCGAGTGCGTTGCCGGCCTTTGGGGGATGGGGAGGGGGGTGGGGTATGGGCCTCCGGTATCCTCACTCATTCAGTGAAACACAGCGCCAACGCTGTTTCACACCGGTTTTCTGTAGGCCGTGGTATCACTCCGGTCGAGACGGCCCATTCATGCCGAAGCGTGGCTCTCCCACGGTAGATTTACTGATAAAGTCCTTGATGACAGACAAATGTCAACTTATCGGTCAAATTAATACAGATTTCGGTGTTACAGGTCGGATATCGGTGGATACAGACATAAATATTTTTGGAATATTTTCGGACATCTAATACACAACGCTATCTAGTCCCAAACTAAGCAGAGCTTGTATTATGGGTAGGTACTAAACAACTGATATAAATACATTTATACTTTTTTTTTTGTAAATACGTATATAGAAAATAGTGAAAATACACAAACTCCGACACAAATATGTGCAGACCATACAAACATTTGGTCCGACCCAGGCATCGAACCCGAGACCTATGCACAGCAGTCGCGTACGCTACCACTGCGCCAACGAGGCAGTAAATGTCAGATAAACAAATATTTAAGAGCAACTTTTAATAGTTAAATAGTATTCAATGGCAGATAACTATCCGAAACTTTATCAGGAACTGGAGAAATTGCCCTTAACCTTTTTTCGCTGTCGTCTCGGTGAGCTTGCGTATAAGTAACTGAACTTATAATGCAAATTATTTTCCTTCGAAATTTAAAGCTTTTTTTTTAAGTTACTATAATTGTGTTCTGTATTTTTGAATGCGACTAAAGTTATCGTTTTTGTAAGACTACTAGTATTTAATTTTAAAAAGTTTAAAAAAGTGGAACTATCTCTTGTTTTAAAAACTCTAGCAAACGGTTTTTTTTAAAAGCATTGTTAAAATTGTTGGTCTTATTAGTCACAGTTCTTCGTTACTTAGTGACAAACGATATTTATTATACGCATTTAAGTCAGAATTTTTCTTCTTCTTTTGATGAAATGGCAACCAGCCGGAACTCTCCGAGAGTTCCTATTTTATCTATTCTCAGCTATTTCCGCCAATGTCAAGTGTTTATACTTATAGTCTTCGAATCTTAAGTCTTTATGTCTTCGTCGTGATGAAATTAAATTATTGATAAAAACGTGTGGCAGTTGTGGCACTCGGGAACTGCCGCGGTAAAGCTATTGCATAGCATTTTTCATCAACTTATGCAATTATAATTTTTTTTTTCTTTATGCAGTATTTTTTTTTGGAAATATTGACATCAAGTAAGTGAAAAAATCATAACATTCATATCATATATCACATGATTTCTCCAATATGTAAGTATTTCATGATAATTTAAATAGTTAACGACACGGAAAATTTCATAACGATGACAATGATGTGTATATTAGGTGTTATAATTACATTTTAATACGAAAAAATCTTCTTTTTCGCTGACTGCTACCAAAATATTTGGGGGTGTTAGGTTTTATTTTCGTTATGGAATTTCTTGATTCGGTCGCCGCGCTCAAAGCCCGCGATAAAAGCTATGCAATAGCTTAAGAAATATAAAAATGAGATGAAAAGGGGACCGAAAATCGAAAATACAAAAAACGATCTCCACTTGAATTTTTAAGACACTAGTTTATCGTGCGTAATTGTCAAATGACAGCGTGTACAGAGTAGTGAAAGTCAATAGAAATCGCGGGACATAAAACGTATTGATTGACATGTCTTCAACATTACTCTTCCTTATTGGTTACCCGTGTTACACAGCGCGGCAGCGTCGGCCCTGATTTAGAGTGAGAGGTGTGCTCGAGCCTCGAGGCGTTAGGTAGGTAAGTAGCAAGTGACGCGAAAAACTGTTTACAAACAACTTGTAGATAAAGCCAATGGTCTTTATTTAGTTACTTTCTAGCAACAAAAAAAGATTTGAACTAAATAAACCACAATCGTATTCGACGTTTAAATTGGTTGACATTTTATGGCCTAGTATAACAGTCAACGACAACGTCTTATTCTTTGTATTTCATAGTTTTGAGGTTGTATAAACTTATGTCCTAGATTAGAAGAAATTGTTAATCTTGAGTATTAATAAATTATTATTATTACATTTTGTGTGTCCGTTTCATTTCGCGCATGATCCGCTGCCAGCCATTTTCACCAAGCCGTGTCGGCACATTGCAATATTTGCAATTGCTCCGCCATACATCACGTTTGCTTAATAGCGGTCTCCATCCATTCTAGTACATGTCGGCTCTAGTGACAATAACACAAGTATAGCTAATATAAATCATGGATATAAATCATCCAGAACTTTGGTGGTCGAGTTCTTGCGGTAGACAAGTCCAACCAAGAGATATTCTCAACAATACCGGTCACTTTAGTTACATGACTTTAAAGTATAAGTAAGATATTATAAAGCCACGGCTGCTGCTGTGATTATAACGAAACAAATAAAAGGTTACGTCACTCGAAACAAAATCGATTTCTGAAAGTAGTCTTGTCCGTGCGTGAGCGACGCACATCACAATAAGTAGGCTCGAAAGTAATTATAATTAAAAAATAATCAAAAAGTATTTGATGCGTCACGTAATCTTGTCCAAATTAAACATACTTTGAGCTGTACAAGCTGTTACACACAAACACCATTAGTTTTTTTCTAGTCTCTTGAATGGAGATTGCTTTTTAATGCCTCTAGGAAAATCGACTATCGTTAAAAGATTTATGCAACAATCCATTACCAGAAGCGTCGGTGATTTTATGCAATGATACAACTAATAATCGAGTTTGTCATACTTTAGCTCTATAGTTATGTGAAGTGCGTTTTATGTTAAGGAAGCAAGTAATGAAGTATAAGTAATGACTGGGTGTCGTAAGAGGCGACTAACGAAGCAAACTACGCAGGACATTATCACTGCAAAGACAAGGAAAACTTGAAATCTATACTAATATTATAAAGCTGAAGAGTTTGTTTGTTTGAACGCGCTAATCTCAAGAACCGCTGGTCCGTTTTGAAAATTCTTTCAGTGTTGGATAGTACATTTATCGAGGAAGGCTATAAACTATATATTTTCACGCTAAGGCCGTCGTCGTCCTCGTTCGACGTCTCGTGGGTTCAAATCCCACGTAGGACAACACTTTGTGTGATCCACAAATTGTTGTTCTGAGTCTGGGTGTTTTTTGTGTCCGTTTCATGTATGTTTGTAAAGTCCCCCGCGACACAGGATTTATTCCTAGTGCGGGAGTTGTATTTATAAAAAAAAAAAAAAGACCAATAGGGGTTGATCACCAATGAAGAATGTTACAAAAACAGTGGAAATTTTTTACGCTACGGGCAATAGGAGACATAAACGACGTTGCGTTGCCGGCCAGACCGGAGTGATACCACGGTCTCACAGAAAACCGGTGTGAAACAGCGCTTGCGCTGTGTTGTGTGTGTGCGGATACCGGAGGCCCATACCCCAACCCCTCCCCATCCCCCAAAGGCCGGCAACGCACTTGTGACGCCTCTGGTGTTGCGGGTGTCCATGGGCGGCGGTTATCGCTTACCATCAGGCGCTACGCCTGCTCGTTTGCCGCTTATTTCATAAAAAAAAAATATCCGTCTGCCAGCGTGGTATAGTATCCCAAAACCTCGTGATCTGTTAAAGACATTTTCATAATATTCTTTACTTTAATTAATACGAAGAAAACGAACTACACACATCAAAAGTGTCTAGGGATCAAGCATTTTTATGCGGATTTCTTGAGATTGAGATGTGGCTTTGGCCCTGGCCTGCTCAGTCGCCAGACTTGAACCCGATTGAGCATGCATGGGATATGCTACACAGAAGAGCTCTGCCGAATATGGAGGGTATCCAGTCGCAAGAAGACCTTTTTTTGTTGTTGCAACGAACATGGGCGGCCATTCCACAGCGTGATTTGGATGAACTCATTTTGAGTATGCCAAACCGATTCTTGTGTTGTTAGTGTTCGCGGTAGAAACACGGATTATTAATTGTTTAAGTTACCTAATAAAATTTTAAAGAAAACTGTTATTTCAGTCTTTTTTTCGAACTTTAATGTTAGTGGTTCAAATGTCAAAAATCCCTTTATTAGGAAAATGGCAAATTTCTTTATTAATGCAAAGGTGACTTGGTTTATCGTTACTGTGACAAACGAAAACACTTTATTTGATGAATCCTTAAAGAAAATTTTAATTAATATCAATCAGGAGAAAAGTTATTGCAAAAATATATGTTGATCCCTAGACACATATGTTGATCCCTAGACACTTTTGATGTGTGTAGTATTAGATCTCATAGGTATTGGAGAATTGCGTGAACTTGTTGTGGATGGTAATCTAAATTTCTTTCACGCGTCGAAGAATCATTCTTTTTGTTATATATTCGGTTTGCTTAGTACTTTCATATAGACACCGATGCGTTGCGTAATACCAAGTTTTTGTAAGGTAGTAGAGCCACGCTGTTTTCAGCACGAACGGGCCGACTCACCGGGGCGATTCTACCCTCGCACAGAAAATCAACGTAAAATGACAGCGATCGTGCTGTCATGTTTCGTTGGTGAGTGCGAGACCGGAGGATCAATGATGCAGAAGGATCACTAGGCCGCCATGGTGTGGGTCACCATGCCTCATTGTTGCATTGTCTGCATTCGTATTTTACCGTGGGAGAGCCACGCTTCAGCATGAATGGGCCGGCTCGACCGGAGTGATACCACGGCCTCAGAAAACCTGTGTGAAATAGTGCTTGCGCTGTGTATCACCGAGTGAGTGAGGATACCGGAGGCCCATACCCCCCTAACCCTACCCCTCCCCCTTTACCCTATCTCCCCCCGGCCGGCAACGCACTTGTAACGCTTTGGTGTTGCAGTTGTCCATGGGCGGTGGTAATTGCTTACCATCAGGCGATATGTCTGCTCGTTTGCCCGCCTATTTCATAAAAAAAACCATCAGGCAGAGTTAAGTCATTTTGGCAGGGCCATACATAAACAAAACCTGAAACTAATTGAATTATGGTAGATGACTGTATCGTAAATAAATACCGATGTCTCTTGCATTAAAACGAATATTACAAAACATCTCGGCAAATGATTATTACAGCCACAGATATTGATCCAGCTTTTCATTTCAATTATAAATTTTAATCAAATTTAATCAATTTAAACATTGAGATATTTTGATAATTGAGTAGTCTAAAACAGTGACGTCACAAGTTTGTAATTTTTTTTTCTTTTCTTTCTTTTTTTTTTTAAAGACAACTCCCGCACTAGGAATAAATCCTGTGTCGCGGGGGACTTCACAAACATACATGAAACGGACACAAAGAACACCCAGATTCAGAACAACAATTTGTACATCACACAAAGTGTTGTCCTACGTGGGATTTGAACCCACGACACTTGGCGAAGTAGGAAACGACATGGTGACCGTTAAACCACTAGGCCAAACGTGATGTCATTACATAGTCTATATAGTCATATTTATAGTCACATATATTATATAGTCATATAATTGATACAGTTATCGTTTTGACAGGTGATAAAAAGTAACTAATTTGAGTAAGGTGTCATCTACCCTACTCTATTCCTATTGAGAAGCAGATGTTGCAGAAAAGACAAGAAAAGGAAATCATTAAGGTTGGCGGTCGATAGGACAAGGACAAGTGAGGGGGGGAGGGAAATGGGTACTTCCAGCCCCGAATTAGGAACTGGGACTGTTCGAAGGTTGTTTCATCATCTTATTAAGAGAAGTGCAATGAACTATAGTTTCTATCTATCTTAGTCACGGCATGCGGCAGCAAAACACACATTTACGAAAAAAAAGTAGAAATAATTGAGATAGTTCCGGAGTTCATTGTGAGTAACAATGTAACACGAGAATTATAATCTATACTAATATTATAAACGCGAAAGTTTGTAAGTATGGACGGATGGATGTTTGTTACTCTTTCACGCAAAAACTACTGAACGGATTTGGATAAAACTTTACAGTAATATAGCTTATACATCAGAATAACACATAGGCTACAATTTGCCGCGATAACCGGCATATACGCGGGTGGAGCCGCGGGCAACCACTAGTCATATTATAAATAGTTACCAGCATTCTATCCTGTCTACTTTGATATCAGACGAACGTGTTTGAGATGTATTCAGTTTTTATTATTAATTGTAGATATTGCACTCATATGTATTTATTTATTGGTAGGTATAATAAATAAAATGTAATTTTGTATGACATCTAAATTGAGTTACAAAAGAAACTAGACGCAGACGTATGCTATAGCCATTTATGTTGCTGATGACTATGAATTTAGCAGACAGCAGACAAAGTAAAATTTCAGATAGGGATATCTACAAACGAAATTAAGTTTTTCAAGTGTACCAAATTGGAAATTGTTTAAAAGGTGATAATAAACAAAACTTTTTTTTTTATAAAAAATAATATAATAAAGAATTTTTAAAGACAAAAAGATGACTTATTTTATTTTTTAATAATAATAATAACTTTACTCGCAGATATACATCCCACAATGCCCTGAGCCAAAATTAAAGAAACTAACTGAAATCACGTTTTTAGAATCCAAAAATAAATTAAATTTGAAAGTTTTAGATTTCTGAAACGATGGGAAACATGGTGAGTTTCCCAAAATTTTTTTATTTTATTTTTTATAAATAAAAAAAAAGTTTTGTTTACTATCAATATTACCTTTAGGTAAATCAACTACAAACAATTTCCAATTTGGTAAACTTGAAGAACTTAATTTCGCTTGTAGATATCCTTAGCTGAAATTTTACTTTGTCTGCTGTCTGCTAAATTCAGGATCCTCGAATGTAATGTAACTGTCATAAATATGAAACGTCAAAATAAATTTAAATGTCATATCCGCAACACAGAATTAATCTTAAAATTTTATTATATAGTCTAGTATTAATATAGTTGAACTCAATTTGATGATGCAACAAAAGACCTATCATATCTAAGAACGATTACTATACCTATCGCATTTTTGTTACCAAAATTGCTTAGGCGCAGACGCAGGCCTTATAACCATTTAGGCTAAATTAGTCTCGAATGTATCTGTCATAAATATGAAACCTCAAAATAAATTTTAATGTCTTAACCGTAACAATGCCATAGACAGAATGAATCTTTTTATCTAGTCTAGTATTAATATAGTAGTTTTAACTCAATCTGATGATGCAACAAAAGACCCATCATATCTAAGAACGATTACTATACCTATCGCATTTTTATTAGCAAAATTGCTTATATCTATGCATATTAATATTATAAGACACAGAATTGTTTGCGAATCACAACATAGGTGGTCTACATTCTAAATGAAAGTAAGTTTCCTGTTCTCGTCAAACTTGCAGAGAAGAACAAACTATAACGAGTAAAATAAAAATTTAACTTGTCACTTTTCACACACACACTGGCGATGTTTGAGTTCAACAAGAGGACTTAATTAAAAAAAAAGATTTGAAATTCGAAGCAACGGCAGAAGCCAAATCAAGAAGGTTCGACTTGCCTTAAATTATTTTACAATATCTATACAATCAATGATCTGTACAATAATTAAAGGCTTTGAAGAAAAACTAACCAAGACAGTCTATAATAAAGTAAAAGAACTCAAAACAATAGTTTTAGAATTTTTGGCTATGTGTTGTGCGCGGTAATCTCAAAAGTGGCTTTGGATGCAGATTTCTCTTATGTATGGTGGTAAACTTTATTGAACATTAAATGTTTGTTTTATTTCAATAGACTGATAAATAAAAAAGTTTTGTTAGTTTGAAGCTCAGGTTTGAAGTATCACCGCTGCAGGCATACCTACGCACGCTAGTTAAAACGTCCTCACAGAAAACCGGTGCTAAGCAATTAACGTATTCTCTTTCTTTATTTCAATTCTTACCACTAACTGAGTAACTTCTAGTCTAGGGACAGAATTTAAAGACTATGCACTTGTGTCGTGTGTTGCAGGTATGCAATTACCATCAGCTGATCACTGAAAAAAAAAACAACAAAAACTATCCTTCAGAGACAGCAGCTCTTTGAGAAACTCGTGTTCATGTATATTGAATCGCCTTTTCAATATTATTGCGCCTTTTATGAGTTAGAAACGTACTGCATGTTTATGATCTTAGTGTTATTTATTAGGAAATATCTGTCGCCATTAATATCGTAAACACGCAGTTTGTTAGGTGCAAGGAATCACAGACACACGCGAGTACAAAACAACAGTACGTTTTTACTAGGCCACTGTGGTGTATTGTTGCATTGTCTGTATTCTGAATGAGTATGGTGACCACCACTTTTGGATTCTGCTTATGCTTTCCATCAGGTAGAGTCACTTTGGTAGGCTCATACAAAAAAAGTTAGTTGGCCGCAAGGTTACACAGAATTCTACTATTCTTTTTTTTTTATCTTTAAACTTTATGCACAGTCGGCTTAATGCCCAAGGCATTCTCTACCAGCCAACCTTTGGGTGATATAGAAATTTTGTAAGGTAGGTGCACTTTTTTAACTTTTTTGGTATTTTGAACGAAATTGTTTAGAACGATATGTTGGATGGACTATAGGTGCAGTTTTTACATTCAATCAACACTTAACAACAGCTTGGAGCCTTTACAGAAGTAACATTTTTATGGACACCTTATTTGTCATAATTATGTATACCTAAAGCAAAAAAAACTTTAAGTCATATGATAATGGCAACAATATGTTTGTCAAGGAGTAAAAAATGCATATGATACCTTGGATTCTTAAGAGTATAAAACAAGTGGTGTTGCTAAGAGATATAAAACAGACACAACAGAGAGGTCTCGTGACGATTAGAGAAATAGCGGTTGATTATCAACTCTATACCATGCTCACATGACTGGTTGGTATAGGGTTCATTTTTAATTTTTCTTCTCTTTACAGTACTGTTGTCCTACGTAGTGTGCTCCCTTAATCGGCCCTTACAATCCGGTGACAACACGTATTCTTAAGCCGGATCTCCTGCGATTTTTTTTTGTGTTTTCTAACATCTAACAAAATGTGGTCAGGGCTAACTGTTTTGTTAGTTCTAACAAGCAAACACGTTATCCGAAGCGGACAGGAAACTTCCCTGTGTTCACCTGCGGGGGGGAGGGGGGCAATTTCATTTGCTAACATTAGGGTTGTGCACTTACCACATTATTATTTTTTTAACATTAATTTTATATAACATTAACTAACATTCTTCATTTTATCGTTGCGGAGGTAAAGATTAATCGGTTTGATTTACAAATCGGATGTTATCGACTTGCTAACCAGTGATCATTTTCGTTATAATTAAGTAGCTGATACTTATTCATTCATTTTTTTTATATTTTTATAAGTACCTACGGTACTTTTGTTTTCAATGCTACTCATAAATACAGTATCGATACTTTCTATTCGATACCGTGTCCCTATGTTTGATGTTTGTTTAAAAGTCGCAGGAGTCTGCAATGGTTTGCTAACAAGTTTTGTTTGTTTGTTTTTTTTTAGGAGCAGAAGACACGCCCTTAATCCATACATATGTGGAGGAACGGGTGATCGTGCCCCTCCAACACAAGGGGAGGATCCTCCGACCAGGCGAGGTGATCATGCCTGGCGGGTCAACTGCCCAACGGTTGATGTTGGGATGTCGTATATATGTTAACTGTCGCGAGAACTTTCACTGCGCGATTCAGGATTGGTAATTGGTAGTTTCTTAGTTTCCTTCGTTACTCCGTAGTTCGATGTATCTTCGGTAGATGGCGCTGTAGTATGTTATGTTGTTGTTGCGCTGTCTGTATGTGGAGGTCGCCACATCACTCCTCTCCAAGACTGGAGGTCGATACGTTGTTGAGTCAGCTGTCTGTGCTCTGTTGTGGAGCTTGCAAGTGCCAGGAGTGAGCAGTTCCAGTGAGTCGGAACTGAATGCCGCTAGTCCCAGTGAGTCGGGGCTGAAGTCCGCTGATCCCAGTGAGTCGGGATGGCAGGCGGTGCGCGGTGCTGCGGAGAGGTCCCCAGTGAGTCGGGGCGGTTACTGCGTAGTGGCTGGCTGCTGCGTAGACGGGAGAGATATGCTCTGCTGACATGGACCGTAGGTGCAGTGTGCTGTGCCTAGACGCTGATGAGGCCGTAGGGGTAACCAGGCTGGAGCGGTCGCTTCCTGCGTGTGGTATATCCCTGTTGAGGCCGAGGTTGCTGGCTGGCTGTGAGACTTGCTGTAGGAGTGAACATGATGGTGGCGTGCTGATGCTGCTTCGAAGGCTGCTTCCAATCACGTCGGGGTCACCACTGTGGGGGACAGATGTGTCATGTCCCACCAACACAAAGGGAGGATCCTCCGACCAGGCACGGTGATCATGCCTGGCGGGCCAACTGCCCAACGGTTGATGTTGGGATGTCGTATATATGTTAACTGTCGCGAGAACTTTCACTGCGCGATTCAAGATTGGTAATTGGTAGTTTCTTAGTTTCCTTCGTTACTCCGTAGTTCGATGTATCTTCGGTAGATGGCGCTGTAGTATGTTATGTTGTTGTTGCGCTGTCTGTATGTGGAGGTCGCCACACATAAATGTTTCTTACACAAACAATAACATATTAAAGATTTAAAACTCGTTCCATACCTAATTAGATAAAAGTTTATGATTTTCTAACGATTGATTTATTTTAAATTATAACTTAATAGCAATGGAAAATATTAAATGATGAAGCCTATCCTTCACGAAAAAAATAGTTTATAATAACAATTAAATTATTTGTTTAACGATATTTTAACGATTTCTGGTAGTCTCAAGGTTGTCTGAGAAATTAAGTGTCGATAAATTATTTAGGAACATTTGTGGTAAAATATCTAGTTAAATCAGGTTAAATACAAATAACTTAATAATAATAATAACGAAAATGACCTTCATAGTGCATGTAACTGCATTGCCAAGGTAAATAAATAAAAGTAAATTGAATTAAAACAAATTAATATTTTTTCCAAAAAAATATTTTATTATTTGAAAGTTGTAAAAAAAATTAAAGTATTATTCAACGTCGTTTTCTTGGTTCATGAAAAGGATTTTACCCGCCATTTGCTGCGAGGGAAAAGTGAAATCACAAAGTCATGTTAGAATTCTAGATTCCAAGGACTTGGAAAAACTGTCATCTTTATTAGTTACTACCTTGTGCTTTCTTCCGCCGCTTCCTCACCCGCGTGTATGTCGGTTATCACGGTAAAAAGCCTATGTACTTCCACAAGAATCAAAGAATCTCCATGCCAAAAATTTTAATCGGTGCAAAAGTTTAGCGTGAAAGCGTAACAAATAGAGTTATTTTCGAATTCATATTAATAGTATGGATTTATTTATTTCTTCATTTATATCGAATATTTATTTAACAATGTAATGGATGGAGTAACATTTGCAAAGTGCATCGCTGAATACCTTATATAACGTAAACAATTTATTTTATAGTAATACGTCTATAGCAGTTTGTGGCTTGAAATTTTATTGGCATTGCTTAAATCTGGTATTTCTCATGCATTATTATTTATTTAGTACTAGCTGAAGCCCGCGGTGTTGTTACCCGCGGGGAGGACCAAGGGGCGAAGTTAGCCTAAAAAGCAGCCTAAGTTACTCCTTATATTATTAACTGTCTGCCAGTGAAAGACCCATCCAAATCTGTCCAGCAACAGACAGATAAAAAAAAAATAATGTTTTTTTTATTAAATTATAGATTGTGCCCAAAAAGATAAAGATTCGCGCACGTTACTTGTGACGCATTTCTGTTCTTACAGCACAATATTTGAAAGGTAATAGAGCCACGCTGATTTGAGCAATGATGCAGAAGCATCACTAGGCCACCATAGTGTGGGTCACCATGCTGCATTGTTGCAATCTCTGCATTCGCAATGAGTATGGTGACCACCACTCTTTGATTCTGCTCATGCTTTCCATTAAACAGAACAGAGTCACTTTGGCAGGCCAATATATTGTTACGTGTTTGTTCGACGAATATGAAAAATAAGCCTTCTGACGAATAAGATAATGATTCGAATAAAAGATAAAGAAGACTTTTGAGAGACGAGACACTTTATTAAAAACACAGTATAAGTCAGAATAATAGTCCTTAAATTGTCGCCGAGGTCACTGGGTTAATCACTGATATCACTCACTATTCGATTTTATGAATATTGTGCTAAGATTCATTGTTCCGTGCTTCAAGAAACCAACGCGAACTTTCACGACGTTAAGCCGTTGTCTAGTATTTTTCTGGAATGTTCTTTCTTCGTAACAATATATAAAAAACAAATACATCGTTGTACCTGTATTTGCCCGCTCCTGAGTGCGCAACACAATTATTTTGTAATAGCTACTTGCAACAACAAGCCAACAATTTGCAGCCGTGTAACAAGTAAGAAGATTGTAAATCTCATCAATGACTTTATCAATGTGGTTGCTTAATATTTTGTTACGAAATCTTGCAATTATTTTACCACAAAGGAGGTATAAATTGACCAGCGTGAGTTAGCGCAAAGATGCTTGCTCAAGGCTAAGCGTACCTACACTACATTTATAAATAACTAGTTGACCTGGCGAACTTCGTACCGCCATATTAAATATCTGTCCCAGCTTCCCACAGGCAGTGTACAGTCGTGTAAAAAAATGTTATTTACCTTGTCTTAATAATAAGGTACACATAAAAAAACAATTATTTAATTTGGTGTATGCAGCTGATCGGAAGTTATGAGCATACATACATGTCAGCGATTCATTTTTATATATAGACTAGTTGTTGCCCGCAGCTCCGCCCGCGTGTATGTCGGTTATCGCGGCAAATATTAGCCTATGTGTTATTTTGATGTATAAGCTATATTACTGTAAAGTTTCATCCAAATCCGTTCAGTAGTTTTTGCGTGAAAGAGTAACAAATATCCATCCATCCACTTACAAACTTTCGCGTTTATAATATTAGTAGGATGAGCTGTAAATGACAACTGTTAATCAAAATATCGATCGTACTTGTAGTTGGACAGTACTATCATTACCATAACCTAATACGTAGGTATAAGGTTATTATTATTATTATTTTATTACATATTATAATTATTATATTATATTATTAATTGTATGAGTAATTGCTCGTATAAAGGTAGCTTTATACGAGCAATTCTTGCGTAGGTAATATCATAAAATCTGAATCTCGTAAACGGCTCTAACGATATTCATGATATTTAGTATGCAGGGGGTTTTGGGGGCTATAAATCGATCTAGCTAGGATTCCTTTTTAGAATATATACCAAAATAAAATATACCAAAATAAAATACTGAACGAAGCTCGATCAACAAGGTACTAGTAGTTTAGTTAGTTTATCTACACAAATAAATTGGACTAGCTTCGCTCCGCGGCGTTACCCGCGGTATGGCAATGACCGCGGGGTTCAGCCAGTACAAACTAAAACCACTACAATTGTACACTGATTGAATCTACGTTTTTTTTAATTTAATTAAATAGCTGTACCATTATTTAATGTACAATCAGGGAGTCCTTAAAATTCTAAAATAAACTAAAGATACCTTTTTATCTTTTCGTATTTACAACATACCTGAAAAGCCAAGTCTTAAATGAATTCCTGCTGCTCACGCACTCGCGAAGCCTAAGTTTACGCGAGAAGGTTGAATTACGCGAGCGCGCGGGCGCCTCTTATCTTATCATGTCATATCAAGCTCCATCGTTGTCCGTGCACTGACTGACGGATGCTTGACGAAAGACGAAAGGTCACGTTCACTACACATTCACTCAAAAATCATGACGCTATGAAATAAAGTGCAACAATGCAACATAGCGTAACCATCTACTTCCAAAATTTCGATATTTTCATCATCATAGAAATATCTAGATTTTGAGCAATCAGTATCATGTTATCAGCAATCACTGACAGCCAGAGGGTATAAGGTCTCCATGATGTAAACATATAAGGCACACTGAGAATGTTAATAAAAATATATCTTTGAGTTTACACAGTTTTCAGAAAAAGTTTAATTAAAAATTGTAAGCCGACTACGTTAAAACTTTTGATAACATTTATATAGCCTTACTAGTGGCTGCCCGCGGCTCCGCCCGCATATTTGTCGGTTATCGTGGCAAATAGTAGCTTATGTGTTATTCCGATGTATAAGCTATAGAACTGTAAAGTTTCATCCAAATCCGTTCAGTAGTTTTTGCGTGAAAGAGTAACAAACATCCATCCATCCATACTTACCAACTTTCGCGTTTAAATTACTAGTAGGATATAGCCTTATACCTCATTCATTAAAATCGATTCAGTAGTTTAGGTACAACGGTTGAACATACAATCATACATAGACAGCAAAAATTATAACCCTTCCTTTTCGCATCGCAGCATTCGGGTAAAAAGTGAAAGCAAGAATATTTTCCGTTTTAAAGGATAACTCCCGACTTTTAACACGATATGAAACGGATATAAAATAAAAAAACACCCAGACTGAATAATAATTTGTAGATAATGCAAAGTGTTGTCCAATGTGGGGATCGAACACACTACACTCAGCGGAAAGCGATGAGGTGAACGCTTTAACCACTAATGCCGTCCGTACAGTTTTTCTATTATTATAATATTTAAAATATTTTTATTTTCTGTTTTCTCTAAGTTATTGGTTTTCGCTACCACAGTAACTCTCTCTATTGCAAAAATTAAATGTCGTTTACTAAATAAGTCTGGGTATATATACCGAAAATGCTAACATTTAAACGGTCTTTATTTACGTTTTTTAAAAAGAGAAAATACTACTGAGACAGTTATAATCTCTACACGCTCTGATCGCTTCAAGAATATAGTCTTAAAATGGTCAAATTAGAGTAAAGGCCAATGACCCAGACACAGTTTTCTTTTCTAATAAAAACCTTGTATAAAAGGCGGTGTAGACTATTGAGTTTTTATTAGGTCTGTATGACATTTAAAAATGTGACACAATTTACCAGCGCGGCGGCAGCGTTGTTGTTAGATGCAGTACAACAATACGATATCGAATGTATCACACCATAGACTATAGCTATACATCTAGACAAATAAATAAAATTGAAGTGTCTGTTTGTAATATTAAAATAACCGCTTTTTACTAAATGCACATGTATGTATACACGGTACATAAACCAAACTATTTTTATACAATGTTTGTCTGTGTGTCTGTTTATTCCGGCTAATCTCTGGAACGGCTGGACCGATTTTGACGGGACTTTCACTGATAGGAAGCTGATGATATAAGGAGTAACTTAGGGTACTTTTGTTTAGATTATCTTCACCCTGCGGCGTTGCCCGCAGTTTATGTCGTACCGCGGGGCTCTGCTAGTATCTATTCTATGCTAATATTATAAAGCTGAAGAGTTTGTTTGTTTGTTTGTTTGTTTGTTTGAACGCGCTAATCTCAGGAACCGCTGGTCCGATTTGAAAAATTCTTTCGGTGTGGGATAGTACATTTATCGAGGAAGGCTATAGGCTATATATCATCACGCTAAGGCCAATAGGAGCGGAGTTACTTTTTAGTTTATATTGTTGAGAAGTATAACGCCTACGCTAACTTGTATATAATAGGTCTTTACCTATGAAATTGCCGTTTTGTATGCAATAAGTGAAAGTACACACATCAAAAGTGTCTAGGGATCAAGCATTTTTATGCGGATTTCTTGAGATTGAGATGTGGCTTTGGCCCTGGCCTGCTCAGTCGCCAGACTTGAACCCGATTGAGCATGCATGGGATATGCTACAGAGAAGAGCTCTGCCGAATATGGAGGGTATCCAGTCGCAAGAAGACCTTTTTTTGTTGTTGCAACGAACATGGGCGGCCATTCCTCAGCGTGATTTGGATGAACTCATTTTGAGTATGCCAAACCGATGTTCTTGTGTTAGTGTTCGCGGTAGAAACACGGATTATTAATTGTTTAAGTTACCTAATAAAATTTAAAAAAAAAATGTTATTTCAGTCTTTTTTTCGAACTTTAATGTTAGTGGTTCAAATGTCAAAAATCCTTTTATTAGGAAAATGGCAAATTTCTTTATTAATGCAAAGGTGACTTGGTTTATCGTTACTGTGACAAACGAAAACACTTTATTTGATGAATCCTTAAAGAAAATTTTAATAAATATCAATCAGGAGAAAAGTTATTGCAAAAATATATGTTGATCCCTAGACACATATGTTGATCCCTAGACACTTTTGATGTGTGTACTTATTTTTTAAAACTTTTTTATTTCTGTTATTTGAAGTAATCACCCATGCAATCGACGCATCTTTGCCAACGCATTGGCATTTTTTTTGATGCCCTTCTAGTAAAAATCAGCTGGACGGGAGGCAACAAACTCTTCAAAGGCATTTTGTACTGCCTCTCGGGAATTGAATTTTTTACCCACTAAAAAGTTGTCTAAATTTTGGAAAAAGTAATAGTCGGTAGGTGCAAGGTCTGGTGAGTATGGCGGATGAGGGAGAGCTTCCAACCCCAGCTCTTGCAGCTTGGAGACTGTCTGTTGCGCAGTATGGAGTTCGCGCGATGTCGTGAAGGGGCAGTGGGGACGACCGATTGACCAAAGCTGGTTGCAGATGTGCAAGCTTCTCCATTCTCTCCAGTTCTTCACAGTACACATCTGCATTAATGCTCATGCCGTTTTGTAAAAAGGTGTGGTGAATCACACCCGCACTAGACCACCAAACAGTGACCATCACCTTTTTAGGGTCATTTTTGGTTTAGGGCATTGCTTTGGTGCTGAACCAGGGTCTAACCAACTTGCTGAGCGCTTTCGATTGTCGAACAGAATCCATATTTCGTCGCACGTAAGAATTCGTTTCAAAATTCCTTCATTTCTTTGCCTGTTGAGCAGCGCAAGGCAAGTCTCGAGGCGTACGTTGCGCTGGCGATCGTTAAGGTTGTGGGGCACCCACCTATCAAGCTTTTTTACCTTGCCAATTTGTCGCAATTGGATCAATATTGTTTTGATGCTTACATTAAAAGCTCCTGCTAGCTCAGCTGTAGATTGAGTTTCGTCAGCTTCCACAATCGCCTTAAATTCATTATTGTTAACCAAAGTCTCCGGACGACCACGAGCTTCATTTTTCAAGTCAAAATTTCCAGAACGGAACCGGGAAAACCAATAACGGGTTGTGCGTTCGTTTATACAGTTCTCTCTGTAAACGTTTTTGATGTTTCGTGCCGTTTGTGTCGCGTTGGTGCCACGACGGAACTCATATTCCATAATTACACGATTTTTTAGAGTATCCATTAAGACGAAAAATGTTCAAATGTAATAAAAATACAACGCTAATCAGAAAACAAAAGACTGAGTTTATAAATAGAATGTCATGGCCATTACAAACTTTTTTTTTATTTGAAATGACCAGTACTGAAGAACGGCAATTTCATAGGTAAAGACCTAATAGCAATACACATGACTCGTATGTCTGCCATAAATATAGCCGAGGCGTTAGTTCCTATAAACTTTAAACCAGTCTGGGGAGGTCTAAGGCACCTCAGATCGTGTCTGGCTGATTAGAAAATATTTAAAAATATTATACTGAATGATATGATATAAAATTCAGGCTTCCTAAAATGACGTAAGTTAGCATGGTTTTTTTTCCACCTTTGATACCTACTAACTGTAAAACGGCCCCACTTTCAGCTTAGTATCCATTCCTTTCTGAGTATATGTTAAACTACCGACCCTAAAAATTTCTTCTTTCCTAAAATGACGTAAGTCTGGGCTGACTGGGATCTTGGACTATAAGAGCCAACTATGGGATCAAATTACGTAGGACAACAGAACTTCAAAGAGATGGAAAACTTAACTGTCTGGCCAGCAAGGTATAGTAGGCCTGCCTATGTTTAACAGTGGGCTGCTAAAGTCTGTTTGTTGATTGAACGCGCTGCATTAGAATTACCATCGGTCCTCTCCGTGCAAGGTCAAGTACCGTAGATTACTTAACACTAGTCAACGAATACAATTATCGCCGTTTTACGAAACATAAGTAAGTGTTCTATAAATAAACACGAACCTTGAACGTAAATGTCATTTGTGGGACTGCAATTTTCTATGTATTTTACTTGTATTTGTTTATATTTTTTACCCGACTACGGCAAAGCCAAAGGAGGGTTATGATTTTGACAGGCTATGTATGTATGTATGTTTGTTCATATGTTCCCTCATAGCTCCTTAACTACTTATTAGAACTGGACAAATGAGATATCGTTAGAAGCGTCTTGATCATCCGCTGGTTTTCAGCTGACTCACGCAACCTTGTCTGTCTGCGTCTGTAGCGTGATGTTATCAAGCGTGGACAAATTTGTTTACAATAGAAAAGGTTATAGTGACCCAATCTTAAAATATACACAATTGCTGTGGTGGACCGTTTACGCGTTTCATACATTGTTTTTGTGAAACTTGAACCGTTTACGCGGCACACGCAATGGAAGTTTTCAAAAGGAATATTTTATTACCGTTTTTGCATCATTTTTAATTGATACTCCGCTCCTTTTGGTCGTAGCGTAATGATATATAGCCTATGGCCTTCCTCGATGACTGGGCCATGTAACAGTAAAATAATTTTTAAATTGGACCAGTACTTCCCTAGATATGCGCATTCAACCAAAAAAAAAACTATTCAGTTTCATAATAGAGTATAGATTAATATAGATGAGAACGAATCAGAGTTGACGCGTGAACGGGATTCTTCTGGATCGTTCCAAATTTTTGTTCGATATCCTATCTAATGACATGGATGATTAGGGCTACATATTTTTGTAGGTAGTTTGTAAGTTTGGAACCGCGCAACTAAAAAAGCGTACATAAAGCCTGTTAAATGCAAAAATATTGCATTTAACTTTATGTTTAGTTATTAGTGTAAGTAGTTTAGTGTTTAATTAGAGGTATATAGAAGGTAAAAATGACCATTATATTATTAACTTTATTATGATTTTATTAACGCCGTCACAGTTTGATGGAGGTGCAATAAATATTTAAATTCATATTTATGAAGAAAGTAGAACTTTTGACGCAAATAACAACTACTTAACATATTTTTCATCCCACCAGCTCGTAATAGTTATTTGTCATACAAGAGTGCAAAGTTGCTTTTTAACCGCGTGCTCAATTTTGATGACAGAGCAAGCGAAGGATTCTAAAATTAAAATTAGAATCCTGAGCGTCAGCGAGGGAATCAAAAGAGCACGAGGTGAAAAATCTTTGCACTGGAGTGCAACACGTAGCTTTTCCACCTCAGCGAGGAAACAACTAAATGCAAAAAAAAGCATTAGCAATCACAAGATACTTTTATTTCAGTTTAGGTATTAATATTTGACTGCCTCGTTGGTCTCGCGGTTGGCGTGTGCGACTGCTGATCATGAGGTCTCGGGTTCGATTCCCGGGTCGGACCAAATGTTTGTATGATCTACAAATATTTTTTTCGGAGTTTGAATGTTTTCTATGTATAATATGTATGTATTTACAAAAAGAAAAGTATATATGTATGTGTATCAGTTGTCTAGTACCCATAACACAAGCTCTGCTTAGCTTGGGACTAGACGGCGTTGTGTGTTAGATGTCCGAAATATTTATTTATTTATTTATTAGGTTCGCTCAACCCCGCGGTGTTACCCGCGATTTTTGTCGTACCGCGAGTTACACCGCGGGACAAAGCTAGTCTAAAAAAGTAGCCTCAGTTACTCCTTAGATGGGTATTATATAGCTGATAAGCTATCTGCCAGTGAAAGTCCCGTCAAAATTAGTACAGCCGTTCCAGAGATTACCCGGAACAAACAGACAGACAGACCGACTGACAGACAGACAATGTAACAGAAATTATAAGAAAATAATATTTTAGTATATGAACTGTGTATACATACATATGCATTTAGTAAAAAGCGATTATTTTAATATTACGAACAGACATTTCAATTTTCTTTATTTGTATGGATGTATAGATAAATGAAGTCGGTTAATTAAGAAAACTTGAAAGTTAAGTTGCTATAGTTACTTTAGAAGAAAATGGTGCGGGCAAGCAAATTAAAAAAAAAACTACACCAAGAAGGTTCCGAGTCTGAGTTTTTAACAAATTAAAAAATATTGTATGATTAATTCGGCACCATGGAGGTAGAAGTAAATAGGTTTAATGATGTTTTGAATTCACAAACTTGGTGCACTCGAGCGATGTTCTAAATTCAATTTACTTTATTCCTCTAGAGGATAAAAACGGCTTTTGCAGTCAGTTAACGAAGAGCAAAAATACTCTTTACGAGCTGGTGGGATGAAAAGAGTATTTTTGCCCTTCGATATCTGAGTGCAAATAAATCCTTCGCTTGCTCGGTCATCAAAATTGAGCACGCGGTTAAAAAGCAACTTTGCACTCTTGTATAACAAATAACTATTATGTGCCCTCAAGTTAAGTTATTGAGTTGACGAAATCCTATACCTATCGCAGAAATAACTCAGAAGAATTATCATAATTTTTCTGTATTTTTACCAATTTTTTGAGTCGGTGCAATCCATACTTATCTTTACACTAGCTTTTGCCTGCGGCTCCGCCCGCGTAAAGGTCGGATATGGCGGTGATTCTTCGCACTGACAAAACTTTTTATTTATGAATCGATTAAGATGAAACAAACACTAAATGTTAAGTGAAGCAAACCACAACAGACTGGTGAATACGGCATTCAAATCAGTTAAGCCGATCCTGAGATTAGCGCGCACAAACGCACAGACAAACATACAAACAGACAAAAATCATTGTTTTGGATTCTATTGCGTTCATAAAGACCCCCTATAATAGTTTCCCTGATATATCTTCCATGTACAGACAGCAACCAGTTACAATTTTATTATATGTATTGATTGATGATGATGATTATTAAAAGAAATCGCTTCCGCTAATCTGTTCGTTTACAGTTTAGATCTTTTAAACTTTTTGATTGCACGGTTAGGACAACGGATGAAATCTCAAGTTTTAGTTAAAAAATAGTAAAAAAACTTAGTATAGTTTGCGTTAATCTGTGAGGTTGGCTTTAGTCAGTAAAGACGAAAAACATCGGGCCCTCAGTTCAAACGTTTTAGTAAAATTAAACCTTCATTTAGGTACTTCTTAACAAATGGCTTCTGTCTCAATTTTTTTTTAAAATATTCTATTGTCTAAAATATTCTAAAGTTTTAGTTACGTATTTGTTCAGATAATTGCATTTTTTAACCGACTTCAAAAAAAGGAGGAGGTTTCTCAATTCGACCGTATATATTTTTTATCCTTTTTATGTGTGTTCGCTGATAACATCGTCATTTATGAACCGATTTCGATGATTCTTTTTTTGTTGGAAAGGAGATGTTCCGACGGTGGTACCATGACAAGGAAACTAGGATCTGATGATGGCATCTTAGAGAAATCGAGGGAAACCCTCATTTTTTTCAGGCACGTACTATGTTTTTCGTATATTTTCTGAAGCTACTCCGGTATTTGCGTCTGGTAGTCATCATTTAATGATGATAAGCTGATGATGAAAGGTACAACTCCTAAACGGTTAGGAGTTGGAGGATAAATCTTTAAATGTCATATGTATGTATGTTACCTTTAGTCGTATTCTTTCAAGTTATTTAGGTAAGCTGATGATGGAAGGTATAACTCCTCAACGGTTAGGAGTTGGAGGATAATTCTTTCAATTTCATACGTATCTATAAACCTTTAGTTGTATACTTTAAGTTATTTAGGTGAGCTGATGACACAGGCGCTATGATGACTAAGCCCTTGAGGTATTTTGCTTTAAGTAACTCGCCTGCTTCTATTTCATTACGTCATTTAAGCTTGGACACGATTCCTATTGCCCCGTAGACCACGTTCTCGGTAACAGATATCTTGCATCTCAACATAATTTTGGAAACTGAGCATACCCAGTTTTAATACGTGTTCAAACCACTTAAGTTATTCGCAACAGCAGAAATTATATTAAATAGTTCAACTTACTGATAACCTATGATTGTTTGCACTAAAAATGGAAAAATAAAAACTTTTTATGAAAAAAAAACCGACTTCCAAAAACCATCCAACGAAAACTGCCAAAATCACTAAAAAGAGTAAAATAAACTGGCTCTTCATAAATTGCAATGTGCCAATTCTTGTCTATACCTAATTCTTTATTCATTTAAATAGTAGTATTATTATGTGTGCTAGGTACCTAAAATCTGTTTGAAGTCGGCGCCAAGTCAAAATGTAATAGGAGGTACCGCACTCGCCGCTGCCGGATAGCTGCTCCTCATGTAACACAAAGCAACCGAAGCGGGCTGACGCGACGTCGTTGATGGTCGTCTCGAAATATAGCGAGTGTGTCACGTTTAAGAAATGTATGACCCAATGCATTAGATTTTTACTATTTTTAACTAATTCATATTTTGTTATTTTCAACGGTAATTCTGTAATTAAAAATAATGAATTGGATGATGCTAATAATATTTGGCCACAAGCGAACTCAGAACCTGAAGAAGTTATACTAACTCAACAGCAGTGTAAAAGATAAATAATATGATGACGACTAAACAAGTAAGTCGGTACAGAAATTTCATACTCATGATAATTATTCAACCTTGAAATGTACGCTATACTTAACTTAAAAAGCTTTACTAAGAAGTACCTGTGGTGATCATTATCTATTATTAAATCTGACACGTCATACGACACACACATGAAAACATTTTTTGTCGTTATTACATAGTTTGTTTATATCTCCCCTAGCCTTTAATATTTTCATGATTATTTAGGGTCGGCTACTAGTTCAACCGGTTTCACTTCAATATCACTTTCTCCACGGAGCGCAACTGGTATCGGAGCTCCGCAACCCTGAGGGCGAACTGAATTAAAAGGTTGAATAAGGTGTATATTTAAGGGCAATGAATAACGACTACCATAGATATTCATGTTAGTGCCAAAGTATAGCTCTCCTACAAAATACAAATTTGAGACGCATTATTAAAAAAAAATAGATTATTTGTTAAAATAGAAGTTTATAGGACCTACTTGTTAATATTGAAAGATATAGATAAGGAAGCTAATGTAAAGGATCGCAAGCCTACAGTAACCGGGACTTATTTGTGGCCTTGTCAAAATTACTCTACTCTGCCTGATGGAAAGCATAAGCAGAATCCAAGAGTGGTGGTCACCATACTCATTGCGAATGCAGATAATGCAACAACGCAGCATGGTGACCCTCACTATGGCGGCCTAGTGATGCTTCTGCATTATTGGGCCTTCGTACTGAGACAGTATCTCGAAGAACCCGGCCTCATACTTGCATGTGCATCTTGTTATAAATGAAGCCAAAGGGCAAGGAAATCAACTACGTAGTTAAATATCATAGGAAGAATACAAAAGTAGTAGTATTTAAAATAAGCGAGATTATATTACACAAGTCTTATCTAGACGTGGAAATAAAAAAAAACGTATTAAATAAGATTAGTGACATTAGTTACATTAATCAATTGATAGTACAATTTCAAGGAGAGTATTGTTACCTATTTGTACATACGTAACTATATTAAAAAACTGACAAGTTTTATCAATAATAATTATAAAATTATCTATCTTAGTAATCCTTGTTGTTCCAGAAGAAGGTTCTAGATATAATTTCAAGGTAGTAGAGTCACGCTGATTTCAGCACGAACCGGACCGGCTTGACCGGGGCGGTACTACAATATCATAGAAGATCAACCTAAAATGGCAGTCTTCGTGTTGTCGTATTTCGTTGGTGAGTGCGAGACCGAAGGCCCAATGATGCAGAACCAGTCATTAAGCCGCCATAGTGTGAGTCACCATGCTGCATTGTCTGCATTCCCAATGAGTATGGTGACCACTACTCTTAGATTCCGCTCATGCTTTCCATCAGGCAGAGTAGATTCACTTCGGCTGGCCCATATGATTTCTATATACCCACAGTACAATGGTTAAAAAAAGAAGAATCGTAGAAAAATCGAATCAAATTCAATATTCTGTGTCCATTGCACCTTTTAGTTTTCCACTCAATAACTAAGTACATAGTGAAAGTCCCGTCAAAATCGGTCCAGCCGTTCCATAGATTAGCCGGAACAAACAGACAGACAGACAGACAAAAATTGTAAAAAATGTTATTTTAATATATGTACCATGTATGTAAATGTGTATGTAAACATGCATATTCATTTATAAATACTCTTTGCTTGTATTGGCTACATAATAGCTATATTAATTGCTATCTTAATTTAAGTTTTTAATTAATATTAGAGCTTAATGGCTATAAAAACAAGATGAGCCAGCTCTCTGTAAGGACATGGTTTTAACAGAGACAAACCGTCCGACGTTTATCCTGCGACCTTCGTCATTCGGCACAAAACATACGTTACCTCTACTAATTTGTTGTATTTTTGCTTCAAAATTTGCCTTTTCCACACTACCAAGTTGTCATTGAGATGTCCACTGAGGAGTTGGTGATGTATGTTTATTACGGAACACAAAAAAACACGCATTAAAGTTTCCAAGATTGATATTTCGATGAATTAGGTACTAATAATCAGATTTGTACACTTTAAAACTCACAAAAGAGCTGATGTACTATAATAAACATTCATGAATGAGAACAAGTAAAATCACTTTTCAACTTTTAATATAACATTCAAAATTTAATGAGTAAGAGTCAAAAATCTTAGAGCATTGGTTTAATGCTCAAATCAGAAATTGACCACCAGGCAAACTCTAGCTTGCAATGGGCATAGATAGGTAATACATTTTCGTTCTTAATAAATTTAAATCTATTTCAAACTAATTTAAATCTTAAACCTTCAGAAATTGAAATGAAAATATATAATTATGTATTACGGATAGTGTACGGATGTGACATTATTAAAAGCAGAATACAATGAATGATATGCGGCGAAACTGTGATTGTTAACAGTTAGTTACTTCAACTTTAGATCCATTAACGCACACTGACAAACAGTAATACAAGAAAACATGTACCTATTGAAGGTTATTCGTATTGATGCAAGACAGCAATTTAAATAAACATGATATTAGTTGCATCAAGATCAGAAGTTGATCACTGTAGCATCCACAAACATGCTGATAGAGTTCTGGTAAATTCTGATTTGGGATTGTAAAATGACAATTGTAAAATATATAAGAAACATTATTAATTTACGGGACAGTGATTCCAGGTTTTTATGTTTGTGCCTTCTGCCCAATTTGGCAAACAAAAAACGGCACTCTTTTAGATAAATGCTAAAACACATTTATTAGCAACCGGAATTTTATTAATTACTAGCTCCGCCCCACGGCGCGGTCTAGTATACAAGAAGAAACCTAAAGGGGGTATTATACCATCCTAAATTACCCATAACACAAGCTCTGCTTAGTTTGGGACTAGATGGCGTTGTGTGTTAGATGTCCGAAATATTTATTTATTTGAACATTGATTTATACTCAAAAGAAATATAGGTAACAGTAAATGGTGTATATCTATCCGTAATTCTCTGTTTTAATCCTCAAAACTAACAAGATAATCTCAACCTTGGGCGCTCATTTCGCGATGACGCTGAGTTAACCGTTAATAAGTATGTACATATTGCAGAATAATGTCAATACACATTGAGACCACAGCTGCACAGTGATGAATGAGAATTTAAAACCGGTATTGCCACTGGTTTGTTCATTACTATATATTTAGCAGTACCTTCCTCAACAGAAAAAGAGTTAGTCAATGTGACTTATAGTTCCAGAAAATAATGGATTTAACCAAGCGACAAAACTTCTGCATTTTCTTTTTGATTTGACTTCGAAACGAGGGAGGTTATAATATGTTCCACTGTGTGTATTTTTTTGTAGATGTTATGCTTGTGATGCATAGAGCAAAAAAAAAAACTTCGTTTAAAAAAACCGACTTCAAAAACTGAAAAGTATAAAATAACTTAATTTGTATGTGCTACCTATTCATAGGTTTGAATTCGGCGCCAAGCCAAATGTAATAGTTAAACGAAGTTTTTTGTTTTTTTTTCGCTTTTTAGTCTTTCTCAAGTCTCTCATCATCATTTCACCTAAATAACTTGAAAGAATACGACTAAAGGTAACATACAACATACTGTATAGAATAATAAATAAATATTTCGGACACGATGTTTACAGAATATGAAAGCATGCAGACAATTGCCTTAACTTTATTGCAGGCGCTCACGTAAATTTGAGGGTTTCCTTCAATTTCCTTGGGATCCCATCATCAGATCCTGATATGGTGGCCATGGGACCACATGGGGAGCATACCCTTTCGAATACAAAAATAATTTTCAAAATCGGTCCACAATTGACGGAGTAATCAATGTACATACATAAAAAAAAATAAAAAAAATACCGATGAAATTGAGAACCTCCTCCTTTTGGAAGTCGGTTAAAAACCGCTGGCCTGCGTTAGGTACTTTATATTTTGATAGCCGATGGGCTTTATATGTCTGTCTACATGCAATTTTTGCAAGTATCTATACTTAACATTATAAACGCGAAAGTTTGTAAGTATGGATGGATGGATGTTTGTTACTCTTTCACGCAAAAACTACTGAAAGGATTTGGATGAAACTTAACAGTAATATAGCTTATACATCAGAATAACACATAGGCTACTACACACATCAAAAGTGTCTAGGGATCAAGCATTTTTATGCGGATTTCTTGAGATTGAGATGTGGCTTTGGCCCTGGCATGCTCAGTCGCCAGACTTGAACCCGATTGAGCATGCATGGGATATGCTACAGAGAAGAGCTCTGCCGAATATGGAGGGTATCCAGTCGCAAGAAGACCTTTTTTTGTTGTTGCAACGAACATGGGCGGCCATTCCACAGCGTGATTTGGATGAACTCATTTTGAGTATGCCAAACCGATTCTTGTGTTGTTAGTGTTCGCGGTAGAAACACGGATTATTAATTGTTTAAGTTACCTAATAAAATTTTAAAGAAAACTGTTATTTCAGTCTTTTTTTCGAACTTTAATGTTAGTGGTTCAAATGTCAAAAATCCCTTTATTAGGAAAATGGCAAATTTCTTTATTAATGCAAAGGTGACTTGGTTTATCGTTACTGTGACAAACGAAAACACTTTATTTGATGAATCCTTAAAGAAAATTTTAATTAATATCAATCAGGAGAAAAGTTATTGCAAAAATATATGTTGATCCCTAGACACATATGTTGATCCCTAGACACTTTTGATGTGTGTATTTGCCGCGATAGCTGACATATATGCGGGCGGAGCCGCGGGCAACAACTAGTATTTTATAAATTACTCATTTGACAGATATTTAATTACCAAATAACGTTATATATGTAGTTTTTTTGGTTAACTATCAAAATCATCCTACTAATTATTATAAAGGCGAAAGTATGTAAGTATGGATGGATAGATGGATGTTTGTTACTCTTTCACGAAAAAACTACTGAACCGATTTGGATGAAACTTTACAGCTTATATAGCTAACAATATAGATTATACATCAGAATAACACATAGGCTACTATTTGCCGCGATAACCGACATAATTACGCGGGCGGAGCCGCGGGCAACAACTAGTAGGTAATAAATATCACGAATTGAAAATGATATCTACTTTCAAGAAATTAAATATTAAAAGAATAGAAAAATCATGGAAAAAATAACAATGTTCGCACAGCAGTTTTTCTACTGCAAAAAAACTTAAACTGAACTATAGATAATTTATTTTTATATCAGATTATATTAAAGAGTATTTTTGCCCTTCGATGCCCGAGGATAAAGTAAATTGAATCTAGAACATCGTGTGCACTTGTGAATTCGAAGCATCATAAAACATATTTACTTCTAACTTCATGGTGCCGAATTTATCATACAACCTTTTTTTATTTGTTAAAAACTCAGACTCGGAACCTTCTCGGTGTACCTACTTTTCTTTTAATTTGATTTACCCGCGCCGTTATCTTTTTGCATTTAGTCATTTCCTCGCTGAAGTGGAATGAAAAGCTACGTGTTGCACTCGTTGCAAAATTTTTTCACCTCGTGCTCTTTTGATTCCCTCGCTAAAGCTCAGGATTCTAACTTGAAATAGATGAAACTTTACAGTAATATAGCTTATACATCAGAATAACACATAGGCTACTATTTGCCGCGATAACTGACATACACGCGGGCGGAGCCGCGGGCAACAGCTAGTTAAGTTGATAAGGTTAAAATATTAATCAAATTAATAACAATAATCCTAGTTTTATCAATAGGGGAGGCCCACGTTCAGCAGTGGACTTCTTACGGCTGATATGATGATGATGCATCCTAATTTTTAACGGACTTCAAAATAAGGAGGAAGTTTCTCAATTCGACCGTTGTATTTTTTTTTGTGTTTCGCGGATAACGTCGTCGCCGCTAATGAACCGATTTTAATGATTCATTTTTTTAATGGAAAGGAGTTATCCCAACGGTGTTACCATGATAAGGACACTAAGACCTGATGATGGAATCCAAGAGAAATAGTGTCGAACCTTGAAGTCGGTTTTTATTTTGTTTTTTTTTTTTATAAAGTAGATAATCAATTGTATTTCCACAATAAATTATTATCATTTAGGTTGCATTTAATAAATTAACACATGTTTTGTTTTTTTTTAAAGACAACTCCCGCACTAGGAATAAATCCTGTGTCGCGGGGGACTTTACAAACATACATAAAACGGACACAAAGAACACCCAGACTCAGAACAACAATTTGTGTGTTTGTGGATCACGCAGTGTTTTTTTTTTTTAAAAGACAACTCCCGCACTAGGAATAAATCCTGTGTCGCGGGGGACTTTACAAACATACATGAAACGGACACAAAGCATACCCAGACTCAGACAAACAATTTGTGTGTTTGTGGATCACGCAAAGTGTTTTTTTTTCTTTAAAGACAACTCCCGCACTAGGAATAAATCCTGTGTCGCGGGGGACTTTACAAACATACATGAAACGGACACAAAGAACACCCAGACTTAGAACAACAATTTGTGTGTTTGTGGATCACGCAAAGTGTTTTTTTTTAAAGATAACTCCCGCACTAGGAATAAATCCTGTGTCGCGGGGGACTTTACAAACATACATACAAAGAACACCCAGACTCAGAACAACAATTTGTGTGTTTGTGGATCACGCAAAGTGTTGTCCTACGTGGGTTTTGAACCCACGACACTTGGCGAAGTAGGAAACGGCGTGGTGACCGCCAAACCACTAGGCCAAACGTGCAGGTTAGTGTATTTCTAAAGTGAAAAAATCAGGATATGACTACTGTATAAAGGATTTGTTTGTATTTCGATCATAACACTATAACCATCTTGAAAGACGTGCTTTGTGTAGTGTCTGACCGCTAAATATAAAGGTTACGATTACGATCAATTCACGCTGCACCCGAGTAAAAAATCAATTTCCATTGCAAAATTACATATATTTTCTTGATTATAAAGATTAAAGTTTGTTGCTTTTATTTGATACCTCAATATAACAATAACAGAACGTGACGTTAATACAACCTAATCTGTCTGCTCATCTTTATTTCTTCCCGCGTTTCAGCGTCTGAAGAAATAGTTTGCAATTTATTTTAAACTAGCTGTTGCCCGCGGCTCCGCCCGCGTGTATGACGGTTATCGCGGCAAATAGTAGCCTGTGTTATTCTGATGTTTAAGCTATATTACTGTAAAGTTTCATCCAAATCCGTTCTGTAGTTATTGCGTGAAGAAGTAACAAACATACACACAAATTTTCGCCTTTATATATTAGTGTGATGTGATGTGACTAGCTGAACTCCTCGGCTCAGATCAAATAAAAAAGGTATATAACGCACCGCCTTGTTCTTATTGAAGCAGAAAAAAGTAGCGTAGTTTTAAGTAAACTCACACGTTACGAAGTAACTATGCTATAAACAAGGCGTTGCGGTATCTACCTTTTTTTTTGATCTGAGCCCCGCGGCGTTACCCGTGCTACGACCATAACCGCGAAGCGAAGCTAGTCGAAAAAAACTAGCCTAAGTTACTCCTTACATTATCAGCCAGTGAAAGTTCCGTTAAAATCGGTCCAGCCGTTACAGAGATTAGCCGGAACAAACAGACAGGCAGATAGACAGACCGACATACAGACAGACAAAAATTGTAAAAAATGTTATTTTGGTATATGTACCTATCGTGTATACATACATATGCATTTAGTAAAAAACAGTTATTTTAATATTACAAACAGACACTCCAATTTTTATTTATTTGTATAGATTGCAATATAACTGTCCAACAATTTTAGGTTCAATATTTATCATACAGTTTGTCTAAAAACAGTAGTGTCCTTTAAATAGGTTCATTTAAGAGATGTAGAGAATACATTCTAGAATCAAACTGACTTGTACTAACTTGTAATGCCATAAGGCGATACCGGTCAGGTGTAAAGATAATTAAAATAGTGGAATAAGTACAAGTGAGTTTCATTCTAAAATGTATTGCAACAAGTTCCATCAAGTGACGACAATCGAGATTATAAATTATATTGTGTAGAGAAGACTATTTTTACACAGTGTGGGGTTCCTCGACGTGATTCCATGTACATTTTAGGCAATCTAGATGAAATCAAAAATCATTTTAATATCTAATAGGTCTTTACCTATGAAATTGCCGTTTTGTATGCAATAACTGAAAGTACTTATTTTTTCAAACTTTTTTATTTCTGTTATTCGAAGCAATCACCCATGCAATCGACGCATCTTTGCCAACGCATTGGCAGTTTATTGATGCCCTTCTTGTAAAAATCAGCTGGACGGGAGGCAACAAACTCTTCAAAGGCATTTTGAACTGCCTCTCGGGAATTGATTTTTTTACCCACTAAAAATTTCTTTTACCAAAATTTAGACAACGCATCTTTGCCAATGCGTTGGCAAAGATGCGGCGATTGCATGGGTGATTACTTCGAATAACAGAAATAAAAAAGTTTGAAAAAATAAGTACCTACTTTCACTTATTGCATACAAAACGGCAATTTCATAGGTAAAGACCTATTATCAATATTATTTATTGGTATGATGGTATGATGTTCTCTTAGCCGATTACGGCCACGACGGGCAGTCTCAACGGAGACCAGCCAACTACGTTGGAGATATTATAGTGCGCAAACACACAGGAGTTCACAGGACCGACAGCTTTATGTGCTCTCCGAGACACTACATCAAATTACATTTACTATAAGGAGAACCGAAAGTTGCATTCAGGAGATTCCTATTAAATCCATATCAATATTTAATTTTTATAAATTCGAAAGTAACTATGTCTCTGCCTGCTGCGTCGATTTTAATGAAATTTTGCATGAAGATAGGTAGGATCGGAAACAGTGGGTCGATTTTTTCGAATGTTAAAATTATGAAGAAGAAATTAAAGTAACGAGCCACTGTGTACCGGTACTTGTCTACTGTTACTCGACCCTGTAGTACAGTGACTCTAAGGCCCATAGCACACGGCGTATTTTAAACGCGCAGAGGACGCGCGTTTCAGGAACGCGCGTTTTCTGCGCCTTGGATGTCGATTTTTGCGTTTTAAATATTCAAACGCGCGTAAACGCGCGTGTGAAGCGCGTTCGAAACGCGTTTGAAGCGCGTAGAAATCACACAATCTTCTTTCACTCGTAAATGGATCTATCCAATGGATTCGCTTATTTTTACGTTTTTTTCTTTTAAAAGCAATACTAAAGCTAGCGTATGGAGTGCCGTGTCAACCGACGCCATTGTACAACTGACGAGGATTGTCTACAAGCGACTACAGCGCGTCTGTATTGCTGCATCTGCGCGTATACGCGCAGTAGACGCGCGTTTCACAACTGCCCCGTGTGCTTAGGATAAAGGGTTGCGTTTAAATCTCGTTTGAAGTGCGTATACGCGCGTCATCTGCGCGTTTAAAATACGCCGTGTGCTATGGGCCTAACAATGCACAGTGGCTCGGTAATATAATATTCAATTAATACTATGATATTATATTCAGTGTTGTGTATTTGTCTAAGTCGAAATAGTCTCTTCTAATACTAACCAACATCAGTCACGTTAAAGTTATTTCTTAAGAAGAATAAAGTAACCTTACATTTTTTTTTTATTAGTTAAGATTAGCTTTAATCCCTCAGATCTTTAGTGCTTGTTCACGTTAACTCGCGGGCGCGGTGGCGTGCGCGGTCACGAAATATAAAACATATGACGAGATATCCAAGTGTTCACGTACGAAACGCACGTGCGGTCTAAGTAGCGAGCAAAGTAGCGATTGGCGCGCGCGGCAAATTACAAACGCGATAGACGTTTGTGTGTGTTCACGTCGAACTAGCGGCGGAGCCTGCGTTTCACTCACGACGTCAGGTAAGTTCAACCAGTTTGAAATTATCGCTCTAAATGATAGCACATATTTAACCTGTCAATACAGAATAGTTTATTAGTGCTGTTCAGGCAAGAACTCCGATTTGGCAAAATAAACAACCTCTGACAAAACGTCACACTCGCGCAAACGCCTGGCGGCTAATGTGAACAAGAGCACGCAACGTATACCGCGCCCACTGCCGCCGCCACACCCGCGCGTTCCTACGTGAACAAGCACTTAAAATAGTTTATTTTTTATTCCTACACCAAGCAAGTTAAAAGTACAATCGAGTGCAAAAGTTTTCTTTCATAGTCTTACCTAACTCAAGTTCCATAGTGGTTTCTCTCATTAGAAAAAATGTATTATTTTTGTCAAGACTTAGTATTAGTCTCGTTATTATATCTCGCTAATCAGCATAGATTAGCGAGATATAATAACGTTTCATGAGTTACCTATTGGAAACACTTACAAATACAAAATAACACTCTCCAATAGAATTATTAATAAAGCAACAGTTACTTGTATACATAGCTTTTTTTTTTTAAATAAAACATTATTTAAGAATTATCAAGAAAAGATTAAAGGGTACATAATTAAAAAAAAACACGTTTTTGAACAAATTTAAACATAGGAAAAAAAAATGTCAAAGCTCAAATATGAATCTCGGAATGAAGGTTACCGTAGCTTTAAAGACGACATATCAAATGGAAAGCAATACATTGGTCTGAAAGAAGAACCAACCGTCGACGGCTTGGGCAAAATATACTTGATATCATTTTCTTTAACTATGGAAAGATCTGGTTTATCTGGTGCGTAAAATCTTTCTGAACCTGGTTTGCTTCTAAAAAATGATACCTGGTATTCTAAATCGTTATTTCTACCTTCCAAGACAAGATCTGTCTTTTTGTAACAAACTGCACTATAACATATTCTCCTTCAAGTGCTGGGGGATCTGTTAGATGGTTCTCTGTTAGTTGTTGTAAGTTTATTTACACGTCATTTCCATCACTGTCTCGATCGTAGTCTGCTTCGTCACTACACTCTTCCGAGTCTGTTAGTTTCAAATTTCTGCCCTTCTCTTCTTCTTCTTCGATTCGCAATACTTTTTCAATGCTTTTCTTCTTTCTTGCCACTTTTATATGTTTCACAATGCCAGTTTCTTCTTCTTCAATGCCTTGCGTGTTGCAAGGCATGCAAGGCATCGATGAAACTGTAGCTGTTGGTGTCTGGACTATCTTGGGTTCAGACCTTCGGATAGTTAGATTATGCCTGTGGTTAAAAGAAATGAGCCAATCTTTGCCCGCCATTTCATTTTTTTTCCATGAGTCAGGTACTTTTATATTATGGATTTTAGCACATTGGTGCGCTAATTTTCGACATTCTTTTGATGTCAATCCATAAGATAATAAAGCGCAGTGGTTGATATAATCTTTTAGTTCTTTTTCCTGTGTTGCCGTGAAAACTTTATTGACAGAGTAGTTGGGTTGTAAACGCTGTCCTTCAAGCGATGCATCATTTTTAGTTTTCCAGTAGTAACGTTTTAACGTAGCGCACGGGACTTTTACATTTTTCGCTGCTTGACGTATTGACATTCCATTTCTAATTAATATGATTCCACGTCGTATGTCATTTTCGGAGTTATTTCCAATTTTCCGTCCAGTATCGCTCTTGCGACGCGGCATTCTAAGAGTAAAAAAAATAAAATGAAAGCATCACCGGCAAACAAACAAGTCAAACAATCATTTCAAGAGGTTGTATAGCGTGCCCAGAGTGTGCTTTAGGTTAGGAAGTTTGTTTCTGCCTACCAAATGAGTTTACATAAAATTTTGCAGATATTAAAATACTTAAAAAAAACACTTTAAAAATAATTCACTTTTATATTTGATTGTACTTACCAAACAAAGTACACAGTGGCTCATGTGTCACTGTCTACTTTTTAAATTTGAGCCACTGAACAGGCCGACGCCATTGTGAATTCAATGGCTCACAAATATCATCTAGTTTGCCAAAATGTAAACGAAACTATGCCACTGCCTAGTGTATTTATGTCACTTTCCATCAAAAGAATAACATTCTATCAATTTTTAAACATTAAGGAATAAAAACTCGTGTAATTTACCTTGGAAAGTTATTTTTCAGCCACGAAAACACACCAATACTTGTGTTACTGTGTCAAAGATGACGGAGCACTGTTTTATACGTGTTCGGGTGCCAAACGCTATCAATGAGTGAAAGAGACAAATATATATTGGTATTCTGTATAGGCTTGAGTCAGTGTTCCCATTCACCGTGCCCGACCCTACTTTAATTCTTGAGGCAGGACATAATGCTACTTTTATTGATAATACGAATACGATAATTGACATACGTACAAGCCGGCGCAGGTAAAAGCTAGTTAGTACCTACCATAAATATGTCATATTTTAATACGTTTGTTGAATCTAGAATTATCTATACTCTATACAAATAAATAAAATTGAAGTGTCTGTTTGTAATGTTAAAATAACAGCTTTTTACTAAATGTACATGTATGTATGTATGTGTACACAGTACATTTACCAAAATAAGATTTTTTACAATTTTTGTCTGTCTGTTTGTTCCGGATAATCTCTGGAACGGCTCGACTGATTTTGACGGGAGTTTCACAGACAGGTAGCTGATGATATAAGGAGTAACTTAGGCTTCTTTTTTTAGACTAGCTTCGCCCCTCGGCGTCACCCGCGGTACGATAATAACCGCGGGTAATACCACGGGACTCAGCTAGTAAACAAATAAAATTGGAGTGTCTGTTTGTAATATTAAAATAACCGCTTTTTACTAAATGCAAATGTATGGTATGTATACACGGTAGGTTTATTTACTTTTTTTACAATTTTTGTCTGTCTGTCTCTTTGTTCCGGCTAATCTCTGGAATGGCTGGACCGATTTTGACGGGATTTTCACTGATAGGCAGCTGATAGTATAAGGAGTAACTAAGGTTACTTTTTTATCTAGCTTCACCCCGCGACGCTGCCCGCGGGCGATGTCGTACAGCGGGTAACACCGCGGGACTCAGCTATCTTTTTCTAAAATTTGCACAAACTTTTCTAGTCCGGCGGGTGCAAATTTACAAATCTACGTCCTTCAATAGACCATGACTGGATTTCCTACTTATTTATACTGGATGAAATTGCATTTAAATTTTAAAATACCCAACCATTGAACTAATATTACCTCAATGACCCTAACTGAATTTCTATGAAGGAGGTTTAAACATAATAATCACCTTGTCATACAGATTTCTGATCTGTGGTTTGGAAGAAAAATTCAAAACCGGCCAAGTGCGAGTCGGACTCGCGCACGAAGGGTTCCGTCATCTAACTCAGTGTTCCGCAAACTTTTTGGGTTCAAGGTACATCTAGGAAGATAAAATTTTTTGAGGTACACCATAAATTATAAAATGTAACAAAAACATCGAGATATTACGTACTACGTACTAGAGGAGCCACTCAAAACCAATTATATGTTCCGTTTATATTTGAATTAAAACTAAAAAGCGCTGCAGCGCAGCCAAACAATAATTAGTAGTCTAATCCAACAGTATTAACAAGCAGCGCTCTATCGCATTCGAGCTGTAGTTTCCTCGCGAGCGAAATGTCATAAGCGCCGTGATTTTCATGGCGCTTACGCGTTTTGGCCAACGAACTGTTGCAAAGATTCGCTTTTATAGAGTAAGCGCCAAACAAGAAAGCAGAACGGATAAATAGCTTTATACCTACGATGCTTTATTAGGAAATTCACTTTGAGTAAATAGTACTTCAATAGCTTTACCAGTTTCAGTTTTTTTTGTAGAATTCATCGAGGTATAAAATATAAAAGCCGAATATTCAATTTTTAAATTATACTTTAATGATAATTTAAATATAATTATTGCAAAAAAAATGATATGGGTTATTTACGAAGCTATTTTTAACAACATATTATTTTTCCTTATCCAATTAAATACGTTAAATACGTTGTGCATTTAACGTCAGTTAATTCTACCTAAATATCACTTCTGTATGTTTTACTCTAAGTACTCTATGTCGAATGAGGCAACAATGGCGTCTTAAAATATTTTGTTCGTATTTAATTTTAAAACAATTATATCTAGTTAATTACTGGTGAAAAGTTATTCCTTTGTTTTTCTCCGTATTCCTTGTATTATTAGTGCAATATCTCAAGACACAAAATGGCATAATTCACGAGTTTTAGAACGTTTTTAAATTGAAACAATCACACGCTTAAGCCACCGCTTCATCAGAGTGTAGCTAGCAAGCGACTGAAGGAAGTGCGGCGCATGCGCCGCAATTGCATGGAACACCGCACTAATGAGTGGCGTCTTCTCTATACATTATATCTCGATGAACAAAAACAAAAACCGACTTCAAGGTTCGACTCGATTTCTCTTGGATGCCATCATCGGATCTTAAGTGTCCTTATCATGGTACCACCGTTGGGATATCTCCTTTCCATTAAAAAAAGAATCATCAAAATCGGTTCATAAACGACGTTATCCGCGAACACACATAAAAAAACATATATATGGTCGAATTGAGAACCTCCTCCTTTTTTGAAGATGGTTAAAAATATTTTTAAGTAATAAAAAACAATGTTTCTTATTAGTCAACAAAACTAAATTTTTATTTTACAGTTTAATTGAGCATAGACGGTCTCATCTCTACGTCGATCGTCTTGATGCGTTCCCTTTTTTTGTTTCTTATTGTGGTAAGAGTTAAAAATCCTAATTCACATAAATAGGTCATTGCTCCATTCCAAATTATGTTCATCGAAATATTCTTCCGTTACTTTAAATATTTCTTATCTAGTTGTATGGTTAGGCAGTGGCAGACAAAATATAAAGACCTCAGAAATTACAGAATAAAAACAATAAAGTCCTCAGAAATTAGAATAGACTTGTCTGTAAGTGAATTCTGAAAGCTGCTTGTATGCACAGACCTCAAGCACTTTGGATAGGAAGGGAACAATAGAAATAGGGCGAAATTTTTCAGGAAGATAGGAATAGGGCGAAAATGTTCAGGAAGGGAAGAATAGAATTAGAGCGAAAATATTCAGGAAGGGTAAAATAGAAATAGAGCGAAAATATTCAGAAAGTGAGGGACTACTCTTTTTGGGAAGAGAGATGACGTAGGCCTTACGCTACTGCCATCATGCTCCACAGCATTAGAGCGTATAGATAGGATAATATTTTGGATGTCCTCAAAAGACAATACAGAAAAGTCAAATGAGTCAATAGCGGGATACTTAATTTGAAGATCCGGCGTAGTTGTGGATGAGAAATGACAATTGATATCGTTCTAACTAATAGTGTTCTGGAACTCGGTTCTTCGGAGAAGTAGTTAATAGCAGGAGGGCAGTAGACTACACCTAGAATAAAGCTAACTCTCTTGACCAACCCACACTTAGTATAGATGAACGAAATAAAACGCCTCCCTAGTGCTTTCGCGTAATTAACATCTGTGTACCTAAATATTTTTCTTTAGGCCGTCTATTTAGTTTTGTGGGATAACCATATGTTTTCGAGGCACACCTACAGATGACCACGGCACACCAGTGTGCCGCGGCTAGGGTTACCATCTTTGAAGAAAACTATGCCTGGCTTATGAAGTAAAAACGCCTAATTTTCATTATTTTTTTTTATGTATGGCCCGCCAAAATGACTCTACTCTGCCTGATGGAAAGCATAAGCAGAATCCAAGAGTATTGGTCGCCATACTCACTGCGAATGCAGACAATGCAGTATGGCGACCCACACCATGGCGGCCTAGTGATGCTGCTGCATCTTTTAGTCTAGTCAACAAGTATGGAACTTGTTGACTAGACTATTTGGGCCTCCGGTCTCGCACTCACCAACGAAACACGACAGCACGAACGTGGTCATTTTACGTTGATTTTCTGTGCGAGGGTAGTACCGCCCCGGTCGAGCCGGCCCATTCATGCTGAAATCAGCGTGGCTCTACTACCTACTTCATGAAAAACGCCGGGTAATAAGGATATTAAAATAAATCCATATTGCCAACTAAAAAATTAATGAAATAAGTAAGTACTTGCATTTTATTAAAAACATAAATTTTCTATCATCTAATCAAAGAAAATGTTCTATTGACTTTGTATAAGCAATAATTCCAAATAAATATTGACATATTTTTGAAACTTCTGTAGTTGCCTTTTCTGATCATAAAAATATGTCAATCCATTGAGTAGTTAAACGTGGAGAAAAAAAAAAACTGAATTTTGACTTGTAACTCCTTGAGATTATTGGTATTCGTATAATTTTTTTACATCGTCTATCGTCTACGTCTTAGCCTGTTTTTATTGAAAATATTCGAGGGATTCACTTAAATTCGTGAAATCTTCTTCTCCAATGCAATCATGCGAAAACAAAATTTTGTTTTGAAAATGAGGCATTAGTGAATGAACAAATTAGAGATATATTTCGGAAAACCTGCCATCGAAATTTTTTTAGGGCTCTCTCTTTCAATCGTTTATTCAGTCCATGCGCTTACGCAACCGGTGCAAAAGATCAAAATGCCTGATTTATAATAATGCCGGCCGGACGCCTGATTAAGTGCTAAAATGCCGGGCAAATCAGGCGAAAGCCTGGCATTGGTAACCCTAGCCGCGGCACACCCTTTGCGGAACACTGGTCTAACTAACAAAAACGAGCAAAAAAAAAATCACGTTTTTTGTATGGGAGCCCCCCGTATTTTTTTATTTTTATTTTAGTTTAAGTATTTATTTTTAAAGTGAACATATGTTGTTGGGTTTTTCTTACAAGAAATTCTTAATAGCAGCCAGAAGATAAGCGCAGAACCACAGAAATTATAATACTCGTACCTACGATTTCTATAATCACAAGTAAGTACCTATCTACTTTATTTAATTCGTAGACAAAACACTTTAAATATTTTTGATTAAAAGTAGTCACAATTAATCTACAAAATATCTACAAGAACACCCCCTTAAATACCTAACTTTACTTCATGTCACACAAGTGCTGATCACACAGCTGATGTAGCAAAACAACCCAACTTAAATAAATTTATATAAGCGTTTATAAAAATCTAGAAAAACTCAATCGCTGTAGAGATTATGATTGATCGATTGACTTACTTTTAATTTATGCCTGTATTAATACATACCTACATACATACCTACTTTTTATTTAGACTATTTGGAGCGCATTAAAATAAAACTCATTATGCTCAGCATACAGAAAAGATACTAAAACTTAATTACATTATTAAAGTAGATTAATATTTAGAGGTAATCATAAAAGTAATTTTATTGTTTTTTAAAGACAGGAATTTACATTTTAACTATTTTTACTCTGATAGCTTTTGCTTCTGTAGTCGTGTAATGTAAAATAGGCTAAAATAGGTCGTCCACAGATTAGATACCTAATTATATACATAATTATACACTGTACTATCAAGTAAATAAATTAGTTTCTTTGCATGCACGTTTAGACAGATGTAAACAAAACAATACCCTGATATCTATATACGTTCAATAGATAAAAGAAAAACAAATCAATTTACCTTCATCAATGCAAAAAGCTGGTCATCATCAATCCCCACGACTTTATCTGACGCCGGAGCCATTTTCACAAACAATTTCGATTTAAATATCGATAAATTCCACGAACTATCAACACAAATGTTTAACCGATAGCGGCGGACGTAACACGCCAACGAGCGCTCGCGTACAAATGACTAGGCGAATTGAAATTGAAAGGTTAAAACTGGCTGCAGCGCGGCGATTACATGAAATGGAACGGAGAAGCCGAACAGTAGCGCACGCGCATAAAATAGTAGGTACATGACTTATGTACGTTTATTATTGGAGAGTAATTAGACCACTTTTTTCGGGAGACGGTCCCCATTTCATGTCATCCACATTTTTTATCATTAATTTCATCACGACGAAGACTTGAAGACTCGAAGACGTAAGATTTAAAGAATTTAAATACTTGACATGGGCAGAAATAGCTGGTCTGCTGATCCGGCTGGTTGCCATCTCATCAAAAGATGAAGTAATTAGATTAATTTGTATTTTCTCGAAATTAGTTAGTGTCCAAGCAAACCACGCACTTAGGTTTTATAACTTACTTACTTCGCTGGCTCAGCGACCTAAAGTGTGTCTTGGCCTCCGATAGTAGAATGTGCCATTCTTTCCTATTCTGTGCCAACTCAGATCAATCGGACACTTTCATATCTTCCATATCCGTGGCAACCTCATTTTTCCAGCGCGCGGTATCTGGGTCGTCCCACCAGCCGCCGCCCGATGGGCTGCCCAAGGTATTGTACTTTTGACGGCTCGATCCTCACCCATTCTTTCGATGTGGCCAAGCCAGCGAAGTCGGGCAGCTTTTATTTCCCCGATGATGCTTGGCACTGACACTAGGCTCCAATCTCCCGGTTGTACCTCTGTCTCCGCTCTCCATTCTCTCCCACCGTTGGACCCAGAATCGCAATATCTTGCGTTCTGCGACTAAGAGTTTCTCTTCCTCCTTCATCGTTAGTGTCCAAGTTTCACACCCGTACATCAAATTTGGTCTGATCACTGTTTTGTAGACGCGGATTTTGGTAGTCCTGCTTATTAACTTGGAAACCAGTACTTCGTGAAGGGCTGCGATACATCTTAGTGCGTTGATAATGCGGATGTTTATTTCGTCCTCCCTCTGATTGGTGTCCGTGATCGTACACCCGATATACTTTAGTTTGTCTACACCTTTGTAGGTTGTGCCATCTACTGTCTTTTCTCTGGACTCTTATTGTCATTGTATCTCTTCATGTGGAGGTATTTAGTCTTTTCACGACTGATTCTGAGACCCACTGATTCCCAGTGGGTGATTTCTCTAATCTCTAGGTTTTAAAGATGATACAAAATAACCACCATCATATTCATAATACATAAAAATAAATAAAATTGAAGTGTCTGTAATTTCAAATAAACAGCTCTTCACAAAATGCATATATATATGAAAGTATAAACGGTACCTACCTACTTACATAAAAAAAAAAATATAAAAGAATCCCCTTACTGATAGGCGATAGCTGATGATATCACATCACACTATCTATATCTATACTAATATTATATGCGAAAGTTTGTAAGTATGGATGGATGGATGGATGGATAGACGTTTGTAACTCTTTCACGCAAAAACTACTGAACGTATTTGATGAAACTATACAGTAATACGGCTTATACATACATCAGAATAACACATAGGCTACTATTTGCAGCGATAAACGACATACACGCTGGTGGAACCGCAGGCAAAGGCTAGTAGGGAATAAAACTTATATAGGCTATTTTTTTAGACTAGCTTCGCCCTGCGGCGTTTCTCGCGGTTGTAGTTATAAAGGTACAACAACAACAGCGGGTCCCACAACACCGCGGGGCACAGTATTAAATTATACTGCGCAAAATGGAAGACCTGCCCCTTTTCTATCGAGACAATCGAACTATACCATAACTTTCTTTTCTTTTCTAAAGACAACTCCCGCATTAGGAATATAAATCCTGTGTCGCGGGAGACTTTACAAACATACATTAAATTAATAATAAAAATAATAAATAAATATTTTGGACATCTAACACACAACGCCATCTAGTCCCAAGCTAAGCAGAGCTTGTGTTATGGGTACTAGACAACTGATATAAATACTTATATACTTTTTTTTTGTAAATACATACATATTATACATAGAAAACACCCAAACTCCGAAACAAATATTTGCAGATCATACAAACATTTGGTCCGATCCGGGAATCGAACCCGAGACCTCAAGCACAACAGTCGCATACGCTACCACTGCGCCACAGAGGCAGTCAAACACAAAGAAGTAAAGAACATTAGTATAGATAAATAAAATTTTTTTTAATCTTTTTTCTTTTGTTACACTTTCACGGCTAAACCGCTGCAATGATTTCAATGAAATTTGGCATAAAGATACTTTGATTCTTGAGGAAGTACCTACCTTCATGCTTTTACTACATTTTTACTGCGATAATCGACATAAACGCGGGCGTAGCGTAATTCATGAATAATGTGTATCTATACAAATAAATCTATTTGTAATTTCAAATTAACAGCTTTTAACTTACATCACGTTCTAAAATTTTTGTCTGTCTGTTTGTTCCTGCTAATGTCTGGAACAGCTGGACTGATTTTGACAGGACTCTCATTGGCAGATAGCTGATGATATAAGGAGTAACTTAGGCTATGCAGTTGCTATTTGTACCGCAGGGCTCAGCTAGTAGCAAAGTATAAACATACTGGGTATCAAAAATTTTAATATCAATCTGAATAAATAAAAAATCCTTATTTGTAATAAAAATCATTTTATTTGTTTAATTTATTCTAATTACAACCATGATCCTATTTGGTTGTAAAATCTTTCAAAGACTAATTGTGTGACACAAAATGATTTAAGTTTTGCTTGTATTATAAAATAAATGTATTAGTACAAAAAGAGTTTATCACATTTATTTTCATTTAATTCATCACAGTAAAGACTACTCCACCTCTTTCGGGTTCATCATCATGTATTTCATTGTCACTGCCTTCAGGGTTTGAATCATCATCATCATCACTGACTAAGTCCCTAAACTGCTTAAAATTACTCTTGTCTTTAGGAAACTCTCCGATTTTGACTCCAGTTCTCGCTAACAACTTTTCAGCAGCGTGTTGAGCTTCAATCTCTTTGAAATGCATGTTATAGTCCTTTTGAAGTTTCAATGACTCTTCTATTGATAATACTTTAGCTGGACCATGGATAGCCGGGGGAGGTGTCGCAGCAGTTACCTCCCAATGCTTATGTTTTCTTCTAAGAATTTCTTTATCAGGATTATGTACATCAGTTTTTGTAGTTTTATATGGTTTGAACTGACCTGTTTGTTTTGATTTAGGATTAAGCACAGTTTTCTCAACTATATACTTTACATGCGGTAGTTCACCTATTTTTATTAAGTCTTCAGGAGTCACGAGAGGCTTTTCAGGTTCTAACACTTTAACTACTTTCTCTTGTGCCGTGTTTTGACTCAGAATATGTAAAACGTCTTCCGGTTCACTATCATCATCTGAATCAAGGAATTCGTCTCTTTGCTTTTTTATCTTACCCGTCCATTCTACTTGTTGCACGGATTTTTTATCAACACCATTTAATCTCATGTTATCAAACATCCTACAAGCTTCGTCCTCATTTTGTTTGGCTTTTAGTTCTCCTATTACTTTGTCGTGAAACTCTTGAATTTTAGCACCTTTGTCTTTTAATTTTGATATAAAAGACTTGTTATTTAGTAGTTTTAGCTGTCTGTCCCTTATCTCACAAAGTTCTGGAATTGTTTTAGACGACAAATTGGTGATTTTACCATCAATTTCGCTTTTTAAGGAAGGCTGTCCACCCTGACTTTTAGTGTTATTATTCTTCATAGTTCAAAAACGCAGCCTTGATTTCTCATTACTGATAAGGTTTCCGCAGCCCTTGTTATTGTTTAACGTTACTTTCCTACGAAATTTCAAGTAAAAACTTTGTTCAACAATGTACTCTGTGTTGTGCTTCTACACATCACATTGATTTTGACAACTGACAAGACAACAACGTAGCTGTCACTGCAATTCTGAGAATTGTTGCCAGGTCAAGGTGTGACATTTCACCAAATTATTTCCTTTAATTCGATCATGTAAATTAGACTGTACATTAGTAAAACTTCAGCTAATTAGCAAAACATATGAAAAGAGAGAAAAAGGGGAATAATTTTTACAACTTCCCATGTTTTTTTACTCAACAACGTCAACACTTCAACAGCCTTTTAGCTTTTTACTCCATAAGGCTGAGGCCGCACTACGGTTTTTTCCAGCCAGCGGTTAAACCGCCAAACCGCTAAACCGCCCGAAGCGCACACACTACGGTAAAACCGCGAACAGTGTTGCCAACAGATAATCTAGCTCTCCTTTAGATTGAACTTTTAAAACCACCAGAAAACCAAATCGAAATGAAATGACAGATCTGAGATAATTACTGAGCTTATAAGAAAGCAACTTCAACAGCATGATCTTTTAACTAAATATGTTGCATTTTCTGGAGATAATTGTAATACGAACTTCGGTGGAATAGAGCGCCATGGAACCAACAATGTTTTATAATTCCATAAGTTAAAACAAAATCTAAATTCGAAAATAGTTGGTGTGGGATGCTCTGCGCACATCATCAATAACGCACTGCACCACGCATGTGATTGATCGCCAGTAGATGTTGATTCAACAACATCAAAAAAAAAAGTTTTTGCCACTTAAACAAGCCGACCCCAAATAAAATTGGGAATAATAAAGGCTACAGTCTAAAAAGTTCTTAAAGAACTCTCTGACACAGCCGAGGTTGAGTATAAACCTCAGAGTTAATAGTATGTATAAACAGCTTCTCTATCATTCAAAGACGCGTTGGCGAAATCTATTTCCAGCTATCGAGTGAGTCCTGAATGTGGATCATGTCAAAAGCTTAAAAAAGCTCCCTGATTTGATTTTTTTTAAATCGGAGGCATACCTGTTTTTCATGCATTCAATTATGCACATCATTTACTCAAAAATAAAAGCATTAGAAAAAAAATATAATTCAGTATTTAAAACCAGAAGGATACCTACTTGCAACCATTTCAAAAAGCTTGGATGATCGAAATAGAGAAAGTTTCTTGCCATTGAATGTTCAGAGTACATATTCTAAATAAAGAAGATGAAAACACAAAAAAAAACTTAATATGACTGCTGATGAAAACTTTAAGTAGATATTTTTTTATTTGTTACTAGCTGTGCCCGCTAATTCGTACACGTGAGATTTGGTTTTTCAAGTTATTTTAAATTTTTTACAGTTTAAACCTTTCCTGGACTACGACAAACATTTCAAAACCAAAAACAGCTAATTCAGCCCAGCTGTTCTCGAGTTTTAGCGAGACAAGAGAACAGCAATTGATTTTTATATTATAAGAAGATAAGACTAAAAAACTTAGAGCTTGAATATTGGAATGATATCTTATGAGTTTCAACTTAAAGATATTTTTGTCAAATTAGTCTGGTTTAAAAAAGAAGGTTGTGAAAAATATACTACTGTTCGAAAAGCATTTTCACAACTGTGAGATTTTACTTTTCTATCACTGATTTCGATGAAAAATAACTAAATTTAATTAAACTGAACACCTATGAAAATAAATAAAAGAACTATTTCGACTAATTGAACTATGTATTCTTTTTATTTCGACTAAATAAAATTAAAAAAATATAAAAGTGTTCGGATTATGACCGCAAATATCCGGGGATTTTACGTTTGTTGTCCTGGTTTCTAAATTTTTAAGAGTGGCTCTATCTCTAGTTCAATGCTCATTATATAAGAATTTGTTTAAGAATTTCTTAAAAGTTTTATGAAAATCCTAAAACTTTAGAATACGACATTACAGATTTATGGCGGCATAATACGAGTATAGGGCCCTCGGTTCAAATCAAAATCAAATCAAATCACCAAGAGATCAAGTAGTAACCAAGAGATGAAAAATCACCTGAAACGTTACAAAAGTAACCTTCTGGCAACACTGGACAGAACCGCCCGCGGTTGTCGCGGTTTTAAAATCAGTCGCGGTAAAAAACCGCCAGTGTGGCCGCTTCCATACATTTCCTTTTGTCACAAAATCAGGCGGTTAAGAACCGCGGCGGTTTAGCCGTAATGCGGCCTCGGCCTAACTTAGCTCTCCACAGCTGGATACTGTGGTCTGTTGGTTGTTATGGTTTGTGTGTGTCAAGTTTCCCCTTAGAGCATATATATACGCAAGGGCTTCTGAACGGGCGGAAAGCGTGATCGGAGTAGAGAGACTGAGTTCGGTAAGAGTCTGTCTCTCTCACACTACTCTAACTAAACTCTGTCTGTCTTTATCTCTCTGTCTCTCTCTACTCCCATCAGGTTTTCCGTCCGTTCAGCTACCTCTTCATATATATGCTCTAAGGAATTCACATAAAAAAGTAAAACTTAAAAGATCGGGTTTCAAATCATTTTATTAGTAATTTTTGAAAAAAAAAAGACTGAAAAACAGTAATGTCAAAGTGACACAGTCACAGTCACACTACTGAGTGACGGAATTGTCGTCATTGTTTTGTGTTGTGTGGGTGTTGGACTTTGTGGTCTGTGGATATTTATTGTGGTCCTTTTTATGACTCTAATATAAGTTTTTCGTCTATTATATTTGTTCTCGAGTCGTAAAACAGCAAATGGCATATTTATGATGTTAATTTCTATTGACTTATAATCAAATTATTGAAGTTCAGAATATCGATTCCCAGCGCTACGATGGAGGACGCTACGGTATGTCAGTTTTATATTCTTGTAAATATATGCTTTTCTCAGGTTGTAAATGTAGCAATTTTAATGGGAATGTAAATGCTTGTAAAATAATAAGAAATTATAATCACATTCAGTAAGAAGATGAAAGGGCGGGGATACTGACCACTTTACTCCGGAAAAATCCCTGTGGAGATGAATTCAGAATACGGAGTGTCACCATCCCTATTCACCCCATGGGTGTCGAAGAGACAAACTATGCAGGAAAAAATCACTGCAAGGATGTTGAAAACTTGGAGCAAACCCTGTACCAATCTGTCTTGTATACTAGACCAAAACCTCCTTTTTTTTTGTCATAGGGGGCAATCGAACAGATGTATCACCTGATGTTAAGCCCTTACCGCAACACCAGAGGCGTCACAAGTGCATTGCCAACCTTTCGGGGAAAGGGATGCGGGTAGGGGTTGGGGTTTTCTGTGAGGCCGTGATATCACTCCAGTCGAGCCGGACCATCCATGCCGAAGTGTGGCTCTCCCACGGTTGATCTTTGCTTCGAGATCTACATCTAGTGCATTATTAAAGGCTGTTTATAAAACAAAAATAATGCAAAATATGTCTTGTTGCAGGTTCCGCTGCATCTAGAACCCATACAGCAGAATGAAGTGAGTAACAAGAGGCTATGGATCGGGAATCTCGACACCAGAGTTAATGAGTATGATTATTTTATCTTTATTTCTTTCATAACATTATTATCTCATTACATATGAACAAAATAGAGGAGACATATTAGTGTATGAATATATATGGCTTTTGTGGTCCACATAAGCACTATGCATGGTTGTCATCAGTAAACATAAACAAAACTCCTAAGCCCTTACTGTAGGTGCTAGAGTGTGGCACATCAGTTTTTTTAAAAAGAACTCCCACTTAAGGAATATACACCTGTCATGAGAGAACTTACAACACCTAGACTCCGAACAACATTTTTTGGATTAGGCAAAGAATGTGACACTCCATTCATGTGAGATTTGAACCCACACCACTAGGCCAACCATGCAGTCTCAGTGTTCAATTTGTATCCATATAATACATTACTATGTTGCCCTTATAGGCTGAAGTATATTTAATGGGGTTCTGGGTAATGTTTAATTGAGAGCTTTGGTTCTAGAAATATATTGATATTAGTAGATAGCGTAAAACCTGTTCATATATATCCTTTGAATGGATTTTCTTATTGTAGTTTATACTTAGAGCTTTACAATGTATGAATAAACATCTGCAATGCAAGTTCAGTATAAGTTCACAAATAATTTATCCGCACTTCAGTTATAGTGTTTTTACTCAGATTAGAAAAGATGTCGTTTTTTCATTTCGGAAAATTAGAGTTTCCACATATAACTTTAAGTATAATTTGTAGTAGTTTTTAACTATTTTCAAATATTCATACATCATCATCATCAGCCTATCGCACTCCACTGCTGGACATAGGCCTCTCCAATTTTACACCACTTGGTTCGAGCTTCGGCTTCAAATATTCATATGAAATGACAATACTTGTCTATGAGGCTACAATCTTAAGCTTTATACCAGTTTCTGAATGGACGGTCATCATGTTATCTGGATGCTTGTTCAAAGCCACCAGGTAACATGATGATGGTCCAATGATGACCGATAATGTTATTATCTGCCCAAAATGTGAATCTATTTATAAATTGACTCAACCAAATATTATTATGTGAACCAAAAATGTTGTACTCATTTAACAAAAATTGTGCAAATTGAAGAGTCTGAAATTTGGCACAGTTAAAGTTCATGTGGAGAAGTGCAGAAAGCTAAAAAAATTGTGGAATTTCGACCACTGAGTGACTACAATGTTAACTTCAAGTAGGACAAATAATAGGAACCTCCCTGTGTATATATTGTTTTCAGTGTACATATTTTTAATAAACCACCTTTTTTTATTACCGGTATCAACTACTGAAAATGGTCCGTGTGTATGGCAACATTGAGAAGTTTGATATGCTGTTTCATCGGAGCGGAACGTGCGCGGGTCAGCCCCGTGGTTTCGCATTCGTTACGTACAAGCTGAGACAAGATGCTATTAAAGCCATGAACTCGTTGAACGGTCAACTATTGGGCTCTAAAAGAATCTGCGTCAAGTTTGCAAAGAATACAGTAAGTGTTTTTAATTTTTTATTTTCATGCTGCTGGTTCCATTCCTCTCTCCTTCTTAATTTATTCATAGCCACATGCTTATACATATTATGACAGATAGAAAATAGTGCCATCCTCATTATTTTACTATATGCATATTATCTAATATAGAAAATTCTCGTTATTACCAAACTCCTACGAAACGGCTGGACCAATTTTTTTTATTTTGTGTGCATATCGGGTAGGTCTGAGAATTGGCCAACATCAATTTTTAATTCCCCTAAATGATAAAAATGACCTATCCCAAAATAATTATTTGAATTTTTATGACAAAACAATGTTTACCGGGTCAGCTAGTAAATGTATAAAATAGTAAGAGTGCTTAGTCTTAGGTACCTAATAAACTTGACTCCGACTAGAAATGTTGTGTTAAATCAGCATTACATTTCTTCAACTGTTGTTAGACTTTCGAGTTTTTTACACATACATCGTTTTTATTGCATTCGCAAATGAATCTGCTGTATGATAAAAACTGAGTTGCATTTCTATTCAAGAGAAATATGAAAGAGTATAGAATTATATCAATGTTGGCATAGCAAATGTAGACTTATAAAAGTTTGATGATTCTTTTCGCAAAACTGATGATATGTATTGGAATAAATTTAGGGTTCTTTCATATTTGTGAATTCTTTAAATAAATCACGCTTTAATTCTCTATCTACACAATCATTAGACCCGGTAATTAATACACACTTCTTCTTCATTTCAGGATGAACATGATAAACCCAAACCAGAATTGGGCATAGCAGCTTTGGCAGGTGCCAAACCGGAACTTAAACTCAGCAAGAAAACTGCTATCCAATCCATTGAAGCAAAACTCAAGATGATGGAGAATATGAAAGCCGGAGACGACTTTGTCGTGAACAAATTGGCGGCAAACGAGGCACCGATTATTTCACAGTATCAGACGAGAACGTACCAACCACCTAATAAGTCTATCAGCTCGTTTAGAAGACGACATCCTTACCATAAAAAGAGATAGATGGTATTAAAACAATCTCCCTTATATCTATGCAGCTATAACACGCTACTGTGAAACATTATATATTCAAATATTTCAGATTTGCTTGCTCCATCTGTATAGTCTATGATGGATAGTAATCAGTCAGTAGCCAGTTAGTAATCATCTTTTGTGCTTTAAATAGTAGTTTTAATTCTAAAATTCTATTCAAACCATTTATTTATTATCATTTCATCATAATTATATCCATCACGCTTATTCAATAATTAAATGAAGCAGACAGTGTCATTTTATTTGAAAGTTATTTAAAACTTTTAAGACTTTCATGATTGGTGTTACCAGCGCTAAATTTTTAATGATTTTATTAGATTTTTACATAACTTGTAATATGCTATGAAACATTTAACTATGCTTATGCCTTCATTAAAAAAGTGGGGGCTTTATCCCAATATTGCACTAATTAATATGCAAATATATCACATGCATATGTTACTAATTTAGCAATTTTAAAAATTTCGTTTTCACAGTAGTGTGTGTAAATGATTAATTTGCTAATAAGTTTGATGTGATGTTGTCAAATGATTTATTTTAATATTAAGTATTACAGTATTTATATAATAAGTTATGAAGTGAGATGTTGGTAGTAGATCTGGTATAGAAATGTCGATGTTTGGGAATAATGGAGGAAATTATTCTCTCAGTTTGTAGAGACAAGAATGTAGTATTGTTGTACCCTCATATGTAGGTTGACTTTATACAGTGACACCCTCTGTGTTTGTCCAATACAAGCTTCGACAATATATTTTTAAAATGGTAGGTTTTGCTGTGGCTTCATTCCTTTAACTGGCAACATGTATGTAAAATTATATGATGACATAGGATTTTATAAAATTATAGTGATTGTGTATATGAATATAAATTTTCACAAGATTCATGAACAAAGATTATAGGTATATGGTGATTGGAAATGAAAAAATGTATAAGGACTCCTACACACCATGTCGCCGAAATGCCGACTTATAGAGGAGTATTAAAACGCCCACGCTTCTGCTACTATTGACTATGATTTCAAATAAATTTTGATTTAGTGGTAACACTGACGTTATGTGAAGTGAGATCCATCGACATTTCTATAGATAATACAAAATAGTTGTAAGTAAGCCTTATACCATCACTGTGTTCAATGTGAGTTTGTTGTAATTAGCATAAATGATATTATTATATTCATCGAATTGCGAGCAATGATATAAACAATGCATATTATTGTTAATACTCAGTTAAAATTTGTCAATATTACAATTATTTAACTTTTGTGATTTGTGTGCGAGTTATCGTCAATATATGTAGCTATTAACATCAATTGTTTTTTTTTCATATACTTTTCAGTTATCCTTAGTGGTTACTTTTACATTTCGTTTAGTTCGTTTACTTCCGTGTGGTGAGTGGTGTCGGATTCAGAAAACAGAGTAGAGGTACTACAGGTAGTAGAGCCACGTTGATTTCAGCACGATTGTGCCGGCTCTCGCGGGGCAGTACTACCCTCGCATAGAACATCTACGTCAACTGACAGCAGCAGTGCTGGCGTGTTCTGGCTGGTGCTGAGTGCGAGACCGGAGGCCCAATGATGCAGAAGCGTCACTAGGCTGCCATAATGTGGATCACTGCACGTCGTGTCACGAGCAATGAGTATGGTGACCACTACTCTTGGATTCTGCTTAGGCTTTCCATCAGGCAGAGTAGAGTCATTTTGGCAGGCATTCATAAAATATTACCATCCTATTCATCCCATGGCTGTCGTAAGAGGCGACTAAGAGAGCAAACTACAGAAGACAACATCAATGCAGAAGGAACGCTTGAAACAAACCCTATGCCAATACCAACCCGTCTGGCCAGCGTTGTATAGTAGATCCAAGGTAGTAGAGGTACGCTGATTTTAGCACGAACAGGCCGGCTCGACTGGAGCCTCGCACAGAAAATCAACGTAAAATGACAGTTCGTTCTATCGTGTTTCGTTGGTGAGTGCGAGACCTGAGGCCCAATGATGCGGAAGCATCACTAGTTCGCAATGCTGCATTCGCAATGAGTATGGTGACCACCACTCTTGGATTCTGCTTATGCTTTCCATCAGGCAGAGTAGTCATTTTGGCAGGGCCATTCATAAAAAAAGACCAAAACATCCTTTCTAAGAACAGGCTTGTGTCCAGCAGTGAACTGTTGATGAGTTTTGTATTTACTCCATTCAGAAGTAGATTTAAAACTGCCTCGTTCATTGTACATTCTTTCTTCCTCATTCAATCTGTATTGTATTTGAATCTTCTCTAAACTGAGTAACATTTATTGTACTGATACGTAGCGGCTCGTGGTTCGTCTCTGCGCCCAATAAACTCTTTTCCAAATCGTCCTGATAGTTTGTAGCGTTCGAGTTCGAGATAGCAGTGAAATAGGTGGTAGTGGTAAACGTAATGGTGTCGTGTAAAGAGGACAGACAGATTTTTTAGTTTGTACGAAAAAGCCAGTCACCCACAGTTACTCAGTACACTGGCGGTCATGGCGCTTTCAACAGTGCTAAAATATCGGAAACTAATTCCCAAAATTAAACATAGTAACTGTCTCTTTTAATAATAATTGATCAAGTTACAATTCACGACTAATTTGACAAGCATAAAAGCTGATAAGTATTTAAAGAATTCTAATTCGAATAATTTCATTAAAATTTTATCAAAAAAATATTCGATCGAAAACTGGACCAAATTGTAACGGGACCTCACGGGAAGCACCAGCTTTCAAATAAAAAAAAATCATCAAAATCGGTTCACCCAGTCGAAAGTTATGAGATAACAAATATAAAAAAAAAACGAATTGAGAAACTCCTTTTTTGAAGTCGGTTAAAAATTCTAGCTAATATCGAAGAAATTCTTAAGATTTTTAAGGTAGTAGAGCCACGCTGATTTCAGCAGGAACGGGCCGGCTCGACCGGGGCGGTACTACCCTCGCACAGAAAATCAACGTAAAATGAAAGCGTTCCTGCTGCCGCGTTTAGATGGCGAGTGGGTGACCGGAGGCCCAATGATGCAGAAGCATACATCACTAGGCCGCCATGGTGTGGGTCACCATGCTGCATTGTGTGCATTCGCAATGAGTATAGTGACCAACGCTCATGGATTCTGCTTATGCTTTCCATCAGGCAGAGTCATTTTGGCAGGGTCAAACATTAAAAAAAAGTTATTCAAAATAGAAACAAAACGAATTCAATAAATAATTTTATTAAGCTTAACCGTATTTATTAATTTACATCAGTCGCTAAAATTATGAAAATGTACATAACAATATAGTAATTGTACTAATATATAAAAATCTGTAATACAAAATTACTCTCTAAATTTAAGGATTAACAATCAACTTATTGATCTTAGGAGATAAATCACTAAATATATGTACCATGAGTATAATATCAGCACAGTCCTTATTCGACCGAAATACAATAAGTGTGACAATTTGAGAAATGATCCCATCTAAAAAAAGTTTGCGGCTAATTGTACAAAGATGTTAAGTTTCTGTTTTTAAAATGTTGCCATACGAATAAAATATCCCTATCTATAGTCCTTTCACAGTAGCTTGATCTCTGTGACAGTTGTCACTAGTGTCATTTTAAAACTCACGAGGTTTATAGGTGTGATTTTTTATAGTTTTAATGTTTGTTTTAAAACTGACACGTGAGAATGTAAATATAGGCGATACAAAATTAAATCGCCTGTTCCAAGTTACTTCGTCGGTTTTGTAGCTATCTATAAAAATCACGACACAGGCTTTCGTCCACATATTCAGCATTGCTCGATCGAGTGACGCATCTTTTGGCTCGCCGTTCAGTATTCACCGAACCGTTCGAGCCAAATGATGTCTGTTCAACAAAGGAGACGGTGGCTACATTTAGCAAGTCTAGCAATTCTTAATTATGAAAAAAAAATCAAGAACATGAAAAGGAGAATCGTAAAAAGAAATCGAGCCATAGAGCCGGCTCGATGCGAGCCGTGCGAGTTGTGAGTTTTGCGATCCACACGTTTATTTTTATTCGTTTTGGAGTAAAACTATCGAGTAATACCGTATGTGAGTACGGACCATATCACATTTTTATTTTAGGGGCTAATCACAACTACGTTATTCCTTTTTTATTGCAATATGAATACTTCTATTTTGGTCAGGATTTTAGAAGTTTTTAGACTGAAATATTTCAATACTGATCAAAAGGCCTACTAAATTAAATATGTTAACCAAAGAAGAAAAATTTAATAGTGATGAGGTTCTTAAATAATTTTTAATTTGAATGGGCCTGTGCAATATGAAAAAAAAAGAATAAGAACAGATTCAAAGAATAAAAGTGGCATTGAGTAACATTTTGTGTTATGCTCTATTTTGTACTTAATAGTAACAAGATGGGAAAATTAGGCTAAAAATATACATTATTTTTAATAAAAGTTTAATGAAGCTCAATAAAATTAAATAAAACCAGATTTCTTAGTCATTTCATTAACATAAACATGTTTTTATCACTTCATATTCTTTTTACTTGCCAGTAGAAAAAAATATACATACATAAAGTGAGGGTAAAAAAAAAATAGGTTGAGTCAATAAATTTTTGACTTCAAATCAGTTACCTAAAAGAAACAAATAAATGCTAGATGATAAATAGTTACAACTATATAAATATATTCTCACTGGCTCTAAAACCCGGTGAGATGCAATTAGACAGGGAGGAAGCTAACCGTTGGTTGGGGCTCGCACCCACCAAGAAGTCATCATCTTCAGCTTCTAGTTTTCTCTTCATAGATGTGTATTGAGTTTCGTCATCGCCATCTTTTAACCAATCTTTATATTCTATGCAAAGTGGCCAGATTATTTTACCAGATCTGTGAAAAAAAAAGAAAATATTCTAAATTTAAAAGTATATGATACCGTGAGAGAGCCACGCTTCGGCATGAATGGGCCGGCTCGACCGGAGTGATACCACGGTCTCACAGAAAACCGGTGTGAAATAGTGCTTACGCTTTGTTTCACCGAGTGAATGAGGATACCGGAAGCCCATACCCCAATCCCCTACCTCCCCCAAAAGGCCGGCAACGCACTTGTGACGCTTCTATTGTTGCAGGTGTCTATGGGCGGCGGCAATCGCTTACCATCAGGCGACACGTCTGCTCGTTTGCCCGCCTATTCCATAAAAAAAAATGTAGAGTAATAAATGGTCTTTCCCTCAAACAAAATGAGGATCTTAGGACGAGGCGACTTGAGGGTAGCAGTTGGGAATTTGTAAATAACAGTGAAGTATGAAAACCTTTCAATATTCAGCTACTCCTTGAGTACTGCACATTAACAGGTTACTTGTACCTGGCATAGGATTTATAAAACACACATTTTAACACGCTTTTATTAGCTTGACCTGTATGTGTGTAACGGAATTTTTTAACTTCATTTTCACCTACTTCTAGGAGTCTGATTAACTTGAAAATTTGCACAGAGGTCAAGGGCCGATGACAATACACTAATTTGAAAAAAAAAAAATGTTAAAAAAAATAGTTTTAATAAACTAAATAAACACGCTTTTATAAATCCAAACTAAAAAGTAGAAAATAAATTATAGTTTGAAAAAAAAAAAATACCGATGAAATTGAGAACCTCCTCCTTTTGGAAGTCGGTTAAAAACTAAAAAAACACGCTTCAATAGCAATCGAACTAAAAAGTAGAAAATAATTTTAATGTAAAAAGCATTGGCTGCTTTCTGAAAATATTTCAATAATGTCGCCCCACGCTTTTTGTATTAAAATTATTTATTTTTTTGTCTTCATTGGTGTTCCTACAGACATTGATCTTCCATTTCACCACCTTCAAATTTTATTTCTGCTTAAGGAACCGAATTCTTATTTGTTTCAGCATTTTTTTCTTTTAGGTGGAGAAAAATCAGACAGACACTTATATCCGAGTTTAGTGGCAACAAACAATCTTACCTGGGCAAATTATAAGGGTCATAAGGAAACCACTCATCATACTGCATCGCATTAGCTGCTTGTATAGTGTGTCTCGCGTTCTTCTCTATGATAGCTTGGCAGTAGACCACCTGCTGCTGGCGCGTCACCGAGGAGAACGCGCGAGTCACTTGCTGAGGGCAGGTCCTCAGGGGATTTAGAGAGCAGGTCACCAGCCGAGGAAGGTTTAAGGATTCTACGAAGTTCACATCTGCAATCGAAATTATACATTACTAGCTGAACGCCGCGGGGCGAAGCTAGTCTAAAAAAGGAGCCTAAGTTACTCCTTAGATCATAAGCTATCTGCAAGTGAAATTCCCGTCAAAATCGGTCCAGGCGTTCCAGAGATTAGCCGGAACAAACAGACAGACAAAAATTGTAAAAAATGTTATTTTGGTGTATATACATTATGTATTTATTAAAAAGCGGTTATTTTAATATTACAAACAGACACTCCGCTTTTTTTTATTTGTATAGACAATATAATGGTCAGAGAGATGACTCTCTGACCATAACATTATCTGCCGGCCTGCTTCGCCAGGTACAAGCCGGATCGATAGGAGTGATACCACACATCACATCAACAGCCTTTAACAGTCCACTGCTGGACAGCCTTAGCAAGGCAACAAACACTAAAGTGAGTTGTTTCAAGTTTTCAATCTCTTTGCAGTGATGTTGTCTTGCCCTCCGAAGTTGGCTCCCTTATTCGACTCTTACTTTTCATCAAATCAGTGAAACCTCACTCTCTAGTCGTGGTTGGGTGTTCACTGTGTCCAGTCCCTTAGGCAGTGGTCCCACCGCCGACGATGAACGAGAAACGAGTAGAATGTTTTTGTAACATTCTTCATTGCTCCGCTCCGCTCCTTTTGGTATTAGCGTGATGATGATATTATTTATAGTTTAGATATATTTTATGCAAAATACTCACTCTCTTTACTGGCAAACAGTAGATGATGTTTGAACGCCACAAGGTAAAAGATGGCGTGACATATAGCGTGGAAAGCGCCGTGTGCTTTTAAATTGTCGCTTGATGTAGTCGACTCCTGAGTTGCTGTTATGTATGAGTGGCACCATTCAGCCATGTTCCTCAAATAGTGTATTAATCTCGTGTTTGGTACTCTCACAGATCTTGCTAGGAGACCTAAAAAAATTAAATACTATTAATTTATTGTGAAACAGAAGTTTTTATGGACTAGGTGGGCAAACGAGCAGTCGTATCGCCTGATGGTAAGCGATTACCGCCGCCCATGGACACCCGCAACACCAGAGGCGTCACACGTGCGTTGCCGGCCTTTGGGGGATGGGGAGAGGGAGGGGTTGGGGTATGGGCCTCCGGTATCCTCACTCACTCGGTGAAACACAGTGCAAGCGCTATTTCACACCGCTTTTCTGTGAGGCCGTGGTATCACTCCGGTCGAGCCGGCCCATTCATGCCAAAGCGTGGCTCTCCCACGGTAATAGGAGTAATTCAACATTGAAATAACAACAAACAAATTGTATTAATATTACAAATTCGATAATAACTTTGAACCGATTTGGATGACTTTCAGTATGCAGATAGATTGGAACTTTTAGAAGGACATAGGATTGTTGCCGCGATAACCGACATATAAATATGCGAGCGGAGCCGAGTGCAAAGCTGTGAAAAAGTTTTAGGCAAAATTATAAAAGATGGACTTCTTGGCAAACACTAGAACTAAACTTCTAACTATGCTAATTATCAAACTAATCATTCGAGTATGTTGACTAAATCACTTTACACTAACCTGATAAATGGCTTGCGGATGTTCGTCGTGTGGTCAGAGCGCCGGGACTGACGCCCTGGAGCCCTGCAGCCACCAGCCACAGGTTGTTGAGGATACGGTCCGCACATTGCTGGTTTATTGATATGGTGTATAGCAGAAGAAATTGTACATGTCTGCAAAGAGAACGAACAAGCTTTAGATACGGATAGAATAATCAAATAGTTTGTGTTAAATTAATGGATATTATATACAAGAGTAGTGTCTACTGCCTCATTGGCACAGTGGTACTGTACGCTGTGCAAGAGGTCTCGGTTTCGATCCCCCGGTTGGACCAAATGTTTGTATAATCTGCAAATATTTGTTTCGGAATTTGGGTGTTTTCTATGTATAATATGTATGTATTTACAAATAAAAGTATATATGTATTATGTATTTATATCAGTTGTCTAGTACCCATAACACAAGTTCTGCTTAGCTTGGGACTAGATGGCGTTGTGTGTTAGATGTCCGAAATATTTATTTATTCTCTTTTGCATTTAGAGATGAAAACTCCTCTACGTTAAGCAGATATTCCATTGACCTCCATATATATATATATGGGCCTGCCAAAATTGACTGTACCTGATGGAAAGAATGAGCAAATCCAAGAGCTCATGAAAAAAAAAGTGGTTTATTTTCGCGTTATCGCGAACTTAACAGTGTAAGTATCTTTAGATTGTATGTACTTAATACCTTTTCTAACTTTACGTGAACACATTAGTTACCAACTATAGATTAAAAAAAAATATTTTTAACCGACTTCAAAAAAGGAGGTGGTTATCAATTCGACTGTATTTTTTTTAGGTTTGTCATAACTTATACCTCATAACTTTCGACTGGGTGAACCGATTTTGATAAGTCTTTTTTATTTGAAAACTGATGCTTCCCGTGTGGTCCCATTTCAATTTGGTCCAGATTGAAGTCGGTTTTTTTTTTGTTAAAATTTGTGATTATAATTTGTAAATCTCATAAACATACTTTCTGATTAGTGTGGTATTCCTAGTTGCAAAGTAACGTAAGTTGCTTCGATCGAGTCATAGACAAGTAAGCTTATTTTTTATCACAGTAATAAAATGTCCAAAAGTCCTTACCTTATACCATATGTAGGTAATATAAGCCTTTCAAACACATTACACAATATATGTAAGATTTGAGCTCTCTCATCCTCCAACCACTTCAACACTTCCAGCATGCAGTAATCCAAGGTTTCCGAGATCTCATCAAGTGTATCTGTCTCCATTTCAAATATCATCTCTGACTGGAGCTTGTTCTTCTCATTCTCTACTACATTTACATCCATTTCTATCATCCTGTAAAAAAATTGTTTATAAATTGACACATATGATACCTGGTCTGATCCTAGACTAGAAATCACAGCCCCAGTACACATTGGACCAACGCGCTCAACAGATTTTCGTGGTACTGTTCACACGCTGACCTGTTTCTTAAATACTTTGATCTGTGCACCGACACCGACACTAATCGGGTCGTCGGCCAATGTTGGTCGTAAACTACAAATAGACACAAAACGGCCCAGCCCCCCTTAGCCAAGTTGCAAGCGTTCTTCGTTCTGCAATCGTTAACGCCTACATTTTCATGTGTCATTGGCTAATACTTTGTTTAAGATTAGCCAATGACACACGAGAATTCAGGCGTTAACGATTGCAGAAAGAAGAACGTTTGCAACTTGGCTAGGAGGGCAGTACACGTTAGCCGAACGTACTCGCCGAGCGCGTTGGTCCAACGTGTACTGGGGCCATCACATATTCTATGCTGAGTTATCTGCCGACAGGTATACACACTTAAATACTTCTAAATACATAATAATATATTCTATAGATTTAACTAGCTGACCCGGCAAACGCTGTTTTGCCATGTGTGCCAGAAGGTTGAAAATTAATTGGTAAGTATTTCTTGACGCCAATAAAAAAAAAAAAAAAAGTCGGTTAAGCCATTTCATTGGAATTGGAGAGTTACTCTTGCATATTACACATTTATATGTCGCCTCTGGCTAACGGTCTGACCACTAGACTAACAGAATCAATCGTAATTAATAAATGAAAGATAATATAATTTTTATGTTCGAAATGTCTACAGTCTGTATTGTTATCAAAAGATAATCGCATGCTTCTTTGCGACTTTGAATAGATTTAGATCTAAAAAGATTTAGATTAGGTAGATTAGATTGTATAACTCTCCTAAGAATCACGATAAAAACGATGCTTTTTCTTCTTTATCTTAAAAAGATAACTCCCGCATTAGGAATATACATCCTGTGTCGCGGGGGACTTTACAAACATATATGAAACGGGTACAAAGAACACCTAGACTCAGAACAGCAATTTGTGGGTTATAAGAAGTGTTGTCTCATGTGAGGTTTGAACCCACAACACTTGGCGCAACAGAAAGCGGCGTGGCGACCGCTTAAACCACTAGGCCAACCGTGCAATTTTAACCTTTTTAAGAGAGACCTATATATGTGGGCTTTAAAAGGCTGTTCATGATGATAGTAACCCTTATGCTGACGATAATAAATACTAGAGCTAGTAGAGAGCTAAATAACTGCAGAACACATAAACTGGCCAAGTGTGTGTCGACCCACACCCAATATAGAGTTCCGTAGGTAAGAAGTTTTTTTATTTCGTATTATCTATAGCTATACTATTATATAAAGCTGAAGAGTTTGTTTGAATGCGCTAATCTCAGGAACCGCTGGTCCGATTTGAAAAATTCCTTCAGTGTTGGATAGTACATTTATCTAGGAAGGCTATATATCATCACGCTACGACCAATAGGAGCGGAGCACCAATAAAAAATGTTTCAAAAACGGGGGAAAATTATCACGCTACGGGCAATACGGCAACCTCGTTTGCGTCTCTTATTGCCCGTAGCAAGATAATTTTGATATAATAATAATATTTTTTTCAAGTGGGTTTGATTCTAACATGGTACAACATTTTGTGTGATCGACAAATTGTTGTCCTGAGTCTAATAATGGTAGTTTCCGTTACAGGTATGTTCGTTAAGTCCCATTGAACATATTTCTAGTGCGGGAATCGTTTTCTATAACAAGTATTATGGTTACTTACTTATTAATGATCGCAGTCATAATTGGTTCTCTAAGTGCTGGAAGGTATTTGCTCATCCATATCGCATTGTACACATAGGCCCTGTTGACGTAACATCCTATTTTGTAGTAAGGAAATTGTTCCATCAATGTGTGCATTAGAAGTTCACTCGTCCTGCAAAAAAAAATTGTTGAGTCAGTATTAGTTGCGAAGGCCTTTGTTTTCGAGGGTTTTTGTTCTATTTTTATGCTGTCATTGTTTCTTGTGGGACAACCACGCGTTTAGCACTTGGGTTGACTCGACCGGAACGGTACGGCTTCACATTAAAAGTGTTTATAACATATTTGCTCGTAAAGGGTCTCTTTTTTCACCTATCGTAATGTATCTCATTACGTACTTGTGCGTTATTGTAATGTAAAACGCACGTTTTTTTTTAAATACCTAAATTAAAACTCACGGTTTATCAAGATGCTCGAACAATACTCTTTTAAATATTGGCAAAGAGTTTTTATATCAGAAAAGTGGTCAACATTTTATGAGTGAAAGTAGGAGAAACGAGACCACAGAGTTCCGCAGCCGCCTTCACCGCTGCCGCCGACTGCTGAACTCTGTGGTCTCGTTTCTCCTACTTTCACTCAAGAGAGACTGGTGAAATTTTAATTAATAATAATAACTTGACAAGCTTAAAAATGCCAACTGGCAACTTAATAATCAATTTTACAAATTGTTCAAATGTTTTATGACTGCTTTAACAAGTAATTAAAGATTTATTCGATCAAGAAAGTCCGAGTTTTATTTATTTCCTCGCAAATATGTTATAAAACGTCGTATGACATACGTGCGCTTTGATAATTACAGCCTCAGCTTTCTTTCTCTAGCAATATCGCCTCGGTTGTAATTTTCAACTTACCGCACTTATATCATAAACTATTAAGTAATTATTTGGTGTTTAAGTAATTTCATATAGGTGATATTACTGTAGATCTTTCCGTGGGAGAGCCACGCTTCGGCATGCATGGGCCGGCTCGACCGGAGTGATACCACGGCCTCACAGAAAACCGGTGTGATGTTTCACACTTGTGCGCTGTGTTTCACCTAGTGAGTGAGGATACCGGAGACCAATTTTTTTTTATTATGTCATCGTGAACTTAGTTTTCCTTGAATGAGATTTGGAATTTCCAAGTCAATCATTCAAGTTGAACTTGAATTTATTCCCATAAGAATTGTTCAAGATCCAGCAGTGAAGTTGTAACCAGTTCATGAAGTCAATAAAACATGACAGTAGCAATTTATTGCTGATATTTAGGCATATTATATACAAGCAAACGATAGCAAACTTAGTAACTCAGTGTGCTTGCTATTATTAAAATTACCTCGTATCGTAAGCAAGCCATGATTGTGACGGTAATTCCCGGCATGGAGTATGCAGAGGAGCCACCAGCATCCTCCACTATACTGGTTTGCACACAATACTCTAACTCAGAGAATAATATTTATGTGCTACTCCAAGTAACGTTTTTTCAAGAAACATACTGAATTCATGAATCATGAGATTAGCACGTACAAATGATCATGAGGATAGTCGTGCATGATTCACGTCCTGATGATGATTTTTAAGACCAATAACGCAGTAAACCGGGAAACTGTGGTGCCATAGTACTCTCCCAGCCTGCAATGGTCTCTAGTTGAAAATCATCACCCGGAGACACTCCCGATGCGGCAGCATCATTTTGTTCCACACACGCCTCTGTGTCTGTGTGACAGATTTCTTCGTAAGATACATCTAGGTCCCGCCAATTTTACCCAGTTGCGCTCATCACGAAACACCGCGTGGTCTTCGACAATTCAAGTCCGTCTGAACACTTTACCCGTTAGCGCTGCTGTAGTTGCAACCTGTAGATATTGCCATAACTTAGAAAATTGTTTACCTGTACATAAAGGTACATTACTGTGCACAAGTATTGGACTACCTGCACTTCTAGTAGCATTGTAACAATATTTAAAACCTTTTCTTTGAGACCTATTTCTTAGCGTTCCATGGATTCACCGTGCGGGTGCCGGGTCCATCGCGTGATAGATGGGGGCAACACATGCGACTTCGACAGTGCCTGGGAATTGCGACCCAGGTTTAGGTTTAAGGAGCACTCCTTACGACGCGTCAACGCTCACCTCCACTGTCCGCTGTGTTACCCCCTCTACCTAACCATATTTGAAGTGAGCCTAGCAATGCCGCTTTGGATATTCGTTCAAGAAAAGAGCTTACTGAAGCTCTTGGCAATCCAAGGTCTTTAAGCAGGTTATAGAGGGATTTCGCTGGTATACCCCTCGCACCCACTTCCACGGCATACAGCGCAACGACATAACCATTTTTAGTTATTTCGCTGGTTAGGTCTGGTTTTATGCTTAGTATTATACCGTAAAATGTTTAATTTAAGTGAATGATCTATTTGATCATTTCATTTGGGCAGTAATGTTCATTTGGTAAATATGAACAGGCACCAGAGGGCTCTCAATTGCCGTACTACAAATGAGCAGATAGGTCACCTGATGTTATGGGTCGTTCAAGTATTATCACTATAGAGATCTTTTTTTTGCTTATTTTTGATGACATGAGGTGGGGGCGTCTAAATGGTGATTACGTCAGGAGTAGTTATTTACTTTTTTACACATATGGCAACCCACACATTGTCAATGTTTCAAAACGAAACGCATTTTTGGGGATTCCCACAAATAATGTATACATTTAGGTACTCGCTTAGAACCGAGATTCACTTTCGAAGCGATTTGACGTATTGAAAGCAAAGTAAATTAATGTTTGTGTTAAGTACAGTTAATCCAATTTCGCTAAAGTCAAATTGTTTCATTTAAAGATGTTGTTTCAATTAGACAAATCCAAGTTATACCAAATTTTGTTCGAAGGTTTTCAAGTACAAATGTACAGAAATTAGTTAACCTAAATCTATATTTCTAGAATTATTACTGCTGCTCATGAATCAGACAAAACAACAACAAAACAAAAAAGTATTCTACATTAGAAGAAAAATGCATTTATTAATGTTTACGTAAGCATGGGGGAGGGGGAGTAAGAGCTTTGCTTACTTTTGGGGGTGAGGGGGTAATAATTGTAATAAATCTGCTTAGCAATACCTGAACGGCCCCTAAGTGACTACCGTCGCCCGTGAACACTTACAACTCCAGAGTGTGTAGCCACCTGTTCAGTTCCTCCCCCCAAAATCATAGTAGAGGAAAGGAGAGGGAAGGGAAAAATGCTTAGCTTTAAAGCAATACAGTAAAATATTTGCTCATGTTCAGCATGCAGCAGCAACACATTTAAACATGGCAACAAGAATCTTTGTGCCATTTTCTCTATAGAAACACATCTAAAGAGGATGATAGGGGATTGATGTGTTTTCTTCTATTGATCAAATCACCGTTTCCCCAAATAATCACAGCTTTATATAAATACTACCTGACCCATGAAATTTCGCTGACATTTTTTTTAAAACATGCTCGGATCTTGTTGGTCTAACTGTGATGTTAACTATTCGATCTTATGCCGTGGACTGCCAGGCATAAGATCGGTCACTCCGTCTGGTTGGATGATCCACTCTTTGTGTTAGTTAGAGGGACATGACACTCGTTTTGTTTGTAAATATTGCACAAAATGTTGTCAATAGCACATTTAACAATGCCAGACATTTTATTCCAGCTAAGACTCCCCTTTCCCATATCTCTTTTATATCTTTTATTATTATATCAATTTAGGCAAAGCTCATTCTTTACTTTTTTTTATTGTTATCATCTTGCAAAAGGCTTCACAAGCCTTTAACAGATTGTTTGTGGAAGCTTTACTGAAATAAAAACAGGTTATGTGTACCATGACCCCATGAGCTGAAACCACATAGACTTGTTTACATAATTAACAAATCACCCCTCCATTTCCCCACCTTACCCTTTTTGGGATGACACCCAAAAAGATATCTAATGTTAATTAAAACTTAGACAATAATCATTAATAACTATTCTATAACTGTTAGAAAAGATATTCAGATCAAGTTTTTAAATCAAATTGATACTAAATTCCTACCCTGATACCTTCAGGGAAGAAGTGATTCAGTTGTTTGTAACTTCCACGGGAAAATAACTATTTTATATTATATTTAATATTAGAGACTACAAAAGTATTACATTTACTTACATAGGCATAATAGCAACAATGTGTCCTATGACTTCGTGAATATTGGACCACTGGCGCAACAGTTCTTCCGGTGGACTCTCTTCCCAGTTTACACCATCAGCTATACAAACACAGGGCATGTTATATTTTGATGATGTTTTTAAAGATTTGTTATTGTTTTGGAATATTTCAGTATGTTTCAGATTGTTGGTAAATATTGTGCAATGTTCCTTTAGTAAATATTGTGCAATGTTCCTCTATTGTGTAATGTGTTGTCAAAGTTTAAGTAACATTGATTTTTATATTATATTACTAGATTCTTTAATAACTTTTAAGCCCTTTAAGTAAAGAAAAGGTTAACTTAGTTTAAGTCACAGTAATTTTTTGCAATGTTTTAATCACTAAAGTCAATTATTGCACAACACTTCTGAACAATCAGAATTTGATTGTTTATAATTATGTTTGCGGTAATTCAGGACCTGTTGATTCCCATAAACATAATTATTGCATAACATTATAAATGATAATTTACCTTTGAATGTAGACACTAGGCGTATCATCACTCTTGCACAATGGTAGGTATGGGCCGTGACAAGGTCCAGAACAAAATTTTTGTAAATTTTCACAAGCTCCTCACTACGACTCACCCACTCTATATTACACACAACATCTATATATTTCTCCAAGTCCCTACCAAGCAAAACTACACATGACAAGCTATCATCAAAAACAATTCTAAAATTGTCATCATTTAAAGGATAATCTCTCAAAACTTTCACCAGTTCTAAATACGGTCCTGAGACGTTTTTATTCACGTAATTTGTTAGAATTTCTTTCACTTGGTTTTTATTAAACCTCAGTTTCATTCGCGCTACTGCTGCCTGACGTTCTAAAGTCTTCTGCATCAAAGATGCTACACTTTTTGGCGAAGCCACTGCCATTTTGGATTTTATTTCTTCAGATCCGAGGATATAGACTTTAGGTATTGCACTATCTCTGGTTGACGTAGTAATTCCGCCTTTTTATGGTTCAGAACCTCTCTTAGAATGTTACTGCTGTCTTCTAGAGTCGGCAATATTTGCGCCGGTTGTTCGTAGCTTGTACTTGGTTTGCTATACCCGAGGCTTGTTTCCGAAGCCTCGGATGAGCGTTTATCTTTTAAATACGTTTGCAATCTCTCTAATACCACTTTGTTGTCACCTTCCTTCTTCTCAGGACTATAACCTTCTTTGGACATCGCTTTGCGTATACTTTACATTGTAACTACTGTGCTTGCTACAAAATGTTTACTCGACTTCGCTAGATTAGTAGATTGAAGTACTAGTTCCACGTTTAAAAAAGATACAAGAGAAATTATTACTTCTGAACTTTAACACAACACGTGCAAAACTGCGCGGAACTATCACTTCGTTTCGTGTATTGCTTTTGACAAATGAATTTTAATGAATGACGTTTTTTTATATATATTTTTCTTTTTTTACTAGGTTTTACGGCTCTGGGTTCTAGCCCTTTTAAGCCAGTCGTTGAGGTGACTTTTGGAGGGCCCCTGAACACACTAGGCGCGAACTTATCCCAAAGCCCACCCACCTTCACAAATTCCATTTCTGCGGCCTCAACTGTCAGACTCACACATACTGCAACTCACAAAAAAAAGCTCTGAAATTCGCGCTTAGGGCGCTCAAAAGCCCGCCAAAAAGTCTTTTTCTATTAATCCCACTTGATGCTGCCTGCCCTCTGTACTGAAATAGTAGCGCTCTTAAAAGAAGAGATTTGTTCTTATTCACACATACCATTAAAAAAAACCCGGCCAAGTGCGTGTCAGGCCACGCATAGAATATAGTTCCGTAGTTAACCATTAAAGTTTTTTTTTACACCTTTACCTAATGATTCACTATTTTTGTACTAACAATTTTGTTCTCAACAAGCGCATTTTACAAGTTAGGCCTCTATAACTCCAGAACCAACAAAGTTATTTTAATAGTTATAGTTTTCTTTCAAACTTCCAGATGATTTCCAGAATTTTCACGCCGGCCTTTTAGATTTTAGAGGCGGAGGGTGACGCCCTGTTTTAAAAAAATGCGCTTTAAAGTTGAATTTCATGCAAACAGATACCTAAAGCAAAAAATCGTCCTAGTAACCCTTCAATGTTTTTAAAAGACCTAGGTACATAATGATACCCCACACTATACGTTTCAATAAATAAAGCAATAATAATAATAAATTATATTAATATTATATAATCTATTAATATTAAATACTAGCTGACCCGTGCCCACTTCTTTGGAAATGTGATAAATGAAGAACCGCTCGACCGATTTTGTGCAAACTTCACGTAAAGCATCTACTAAATAGTCCGAACAAAGCCTAAACATTGATTTGGATAGATGAGCCCGTTCTTGAGTTATAAAATTACAACGAAAAGTGGCATTGATTTTTATATATATTGATTAATTTGAAAAGTTTGAATGAAATTGTTAGCCATTTCTCAATCTAGTTCGTCCGTTTCTCAATTAAAGTCATGAATATTGGTGTTGTGTTGGTCTTGCTTGTTTTAACCAGTTAAGGCTGAGGCCGCACTACGGTTTTTGTCCGCTAGCGGTTAAACCGCCAAACCGCAAAACCGCACGAAGCGCACACACTACGGTAAAACCGCGAACAGTGTTGCCAACAGATAAACTAGCTCTCCTTTAGATTAAACTTTTAAAACCACCAGAAAACCATTAACCAACTAACATTTTTTTATTTTTTTGACGCCTGAAGCAATGGGTCATAAATTTGGGACATAGCCTAGATTTAGATCACCATCCTTGCTGATTTGGCTAAAGCCCTTAGAATGTGTACCTAGCTAAACCAGATCGGTGCTACGTAAGTAGTCCCTTGTCAAAAGTAGGAACAATAATTTAAAGTACAAAAGGACCTTGCGCAATAATGATATAATAATAATTAATAACAAAGCAGAAAGCAAAGTCCACGTCATTAGTTTTAGTAAATATATATTGTTAGGAACTAGGAGTGAGAATTAAATAAAAGTGTCAGATTGGATGTAGCCAAACGTTAGTTCTCATTTATAATTAAAACACTAAACAGTTCACAACAAACGAATCTCATAATTCATGATTATAAGTAATTCACGAAATACATAACAGATCGACATTAACACGATAAGAAATAGGTTTACAACGATATAACATTAAACGACAAGATATGGCCACACGGCCTATCAAGACACGTCTTTACTGAGCGCTGTCCGAACAACAAGTGTGCGTGCATAGCCAAGTACCGCCCTTTTATAGGATCGCACTGCATAATTTATCGCTAGAGTAGGGGTAGACCTAACAATATAATAATCACATAAATGTGAGAAATTGAGTTAATTCTAAAAGTCACATAGAAGTAACCTTTTCATTAGTGTTTCTTGTTTTTATGATATAGGAGAGCAGACGTATCGCCTAAGCGATGACCGCCGCCCATGGACACCCGGAACACCACGAAACTGGACTTCCCTCGATATGTCGACATCAAGTATTCCAATTTTGGCAGAGGCAGATAGAGGAGTATCTTCAAAAAAAAATCTTTTTTGTGTAACCTAAAAGTAACCAAGAGATGAAAAATCACCTAAAACGTTACAAAAGTAACCTTCTGGCAACACTGGACAGAACCGCCCGCGGTTGTCGCGGTTTTCCCGCTAGCCATTCTGTACCAAGTCGCGGTAAAAAACCGCCAGGGCGGCCGCTTCCATTCGTGTCCTATAGTCACAAAATCAGGCGCTTAAAAACCGCGGCGGTTTAGTCGTAGTGCGGCCTCGGCCTAACTACCAACAAGGGAATTTGACAACAAGTGTTGTTCGTGTACACAGAACACATAAACTCTTCGTGGAACAGTGAGTTTTTGACAGCAAATTTATATTGTGATATCTGTGGCTTTTCATTTCTCAATGAGTTTGGGAGGGGTGAAATGCGTGTGTATTTCTAAGTTCCGGATTATGCTTTAATTTATTAAGTATTGTCGTTAAATCGTGCGTACGTTCTGGTGCTGTGAAAGTGTGTGTTGAATGAACTTTATAAAATTAGTGTAACAATCTGTTCAGCTTCTTTCTATTCTATGGGCGTTGATAATCATGCAAAATGGCCAACGATTTGTTGTCATGTACCTGTTGTACGGAGGCTTTTACATGTTGGTTGCGTCTGAAGTTATCTCAGGAGGAAATAGAGCAACGTTACAGAAGCAAAGAGATAGATAGAATACTAGAAAAAGAGAAACAGACGTTAAGACGGCAGGTAAAACTGCTATTGCTCGGTGCAGGTGAAAGCGGAAAGTCAACATTCCTGAAACAGATGAGGATAATACACAAAGTGAAGTTTGAACCGGAACTAGTGCGGGAATACCAACATGTGATATATCAGAATATTGTGAAGGGAATACAAGTGTTGGTGGACGCGAGGGACAAGCTTGCTATACCGTGGGAGAATCCGCGAAACTTGGATGTCGGGCAGCAGGCACTACACTTTAACAGCACGGCGTCGCTGGACAGCAGGCTGTTCGTGCATTATGCGCCGCACATACACTCTTTGTGGTTAGACAGAGCCATAAAAAGAGCATACGACAGGCGGAGAGAATTTCAATTGGTAAGTTGTTTGGCATGTAAACAATAGTTTCGAATGTTGTCTTTGTTTGCAACCGGGATCCTAGTCATGGGTTAGCTCAATATTGATTTTAATTGAATTACAAGTAGTGGTCTATCGCTTTATCAGACACTTGTAATTGGTTTTATTATCGTTCATGGCTGCAGCTGATTACATTGTTTGTTTTTATCGGCAGACAGTGTTTTCCTGATTGATAATATAACTATTTAATCTCCGGTGACTGCACTTAATGAAACATGCTTCTAAGTAGTACTAATTTTTAGTTTGGAAGCAAATCCTTTGTGGGTCCTGAATCTTATTTGAATAATTCGGTTTGTCTTCTGTGCTAATAAGAAGATTGCAATTTGCTTGCATCAGCCATTCATTCATGAATTTTAAATTGGCATATTTTTTTAAATATTTCTGTTGTTGACTCATTGAACCTCTTTGTTTTATTTATATGTTTTCTACAACAGTTTGTATGTATGTGTAAGAGAATGTTGTTTGTTACTCTTGACTTGATGCTGAAATGCCTTAACAGATGATAAAATTGTGTACATACTGTACTGCAAAAGCTAACTAAACAAAAGATAGTGTATCTAGATCTCATTTGTAAACCCATTATTTGATTCACTTCTAAAGCTTTTCAAATATCTTGATGAGATTATTTTTTTTCACTGTTTATTTCACACAATAAAACAAGGAAGGAACATTTCTATTAAATATTCTAAACTTAACTTTAAGGTCTAATATCTTAACTTTAAAGGCTCCTAATGATGATATCTTAGTGTCTTATAAGTAACTTGCTTATTATTGTCTATGTAGAATGTAGACCATTCAGATTGAAAAAAAAAACCAATCAAGATTAATATGTAACAATTTCAAAGATTCCAAGCATTTCAATTTCATCTGCAGCCAGCTGTTGTCTTTACACTTTGGGAATAATAATTACTTGGCAATAACATTTGCATATGTTGTTTATTAATGATTTGACACTTGCATATGTGTGTTGCATACTTGCATTGTTTTATTATGCCAGTGTATTTTATTCTTTCAAAGTTGTTACATAATTAGTTGCCAGTATAATGTATTGGTAACTTTGTCTTAGTATTATTAAAATTAAGAGATAACAGTCTGGTACAGTTTGTGTATATCTTCTATATAAATATGAACGTTTAAGAAATTAAGAACTTCCTTTAAACTTAGAAGAACTAAAAGAGTATACAACCATTTTCAAGGCCTGGACTGTGATTCTCACATTGCAGGTGTCTATTACATGGTGGTCTTATTGGTCGTATATCAACTTGTTTGCCCGCATATATAAAAAAAGTAGTGGACCCATGCAACCTCGTTTGCGTCTCCTATTGCCCGTAGTGTGATAATTTTCCCCCGTTTTTGAGACATTCTTTATTGATGCTCCGTTCCTATTGGTCTTAGCGTGATGATATATAGCCTATAGCCTTCCTGTATAAATGGGCTATCTAACACAAATAATTCTTCAAATCGGAGCAGCGGTTCCTGAGATTAGCACATTCAAACAAACAAACTCTTCAACTTTATAATATTAGTATACTCAGTTTTTATATATTGCACACTAGCTGATGCCCACGGTGTTGGCTGCGGCACAACATCAACTGTGGGTAACACTACAGTGAAGATAATATATAAAAGCTCATCAGCTTTCTGCCAGTGAAAGTCCCATCGAAATCGATCCAGCCGTTCCAGAGATTATCGGGATCTAATACACAAACATTTTAAAAATTGCTTTTTTGATGTAACTACCATACATACTTTCATAAGCATTAAGTGAAAAGCAGTTAATTTTTTTCAAATTAAAAATAGACACTTCAATTTTATTTATTTGTATGGATATAAATAGAGTTTTTTTTAACACAGCTTATTATCAACTTAAATTGTTTGTGATGAAATATTAAAATTGACTGTAATTAAAGTAATGTACATACAAAGAAAAAACCTACACACACACCTTTTTTACCAATTGGGATGCCACAGGTATTCGATATTTTACCCACACATTTTTCCAACTAAATGTAATTAGGTTCCACTAGGGAAGAATAGCTTAATAGGGACAAGCCTATTATTGTCGACCTACTCAACAGTTTCTTAATTAAAAGTGGGAAAAATTGACTAAATGTTATAATGTAAAAGTAGGCAAAAAAGTAAATATACCTACAAAATTATATTCATTGTTGATGATGTTTACCAAATTTTATTTACTATATAAAAATCAACCCCTGTTTCCCTTGGTCAATATTTTTTTTAGATCTTAGTGTCCTTATCATGGTACCACCGTTGAGAAATCTCCTTTCCATTAAAAAAAGAATCATCAAAATCGGTTCATAAAAGAAAATTGACAAAATTGAGAACCTCCTCTTTTTGAAGTCGGTTAAAAAATGTCACAAAAATTGAAAAATTAAAACTTTTTAGGAGTCACATACAAAGTTATGCAGGTTTGCTAGTATTGTTTATATTTATAGTTAGGTATATTAGTTGCAGAAGTCTTATCCAAAGCTCCCTGATAGGTCCTTTCCTGTTGCCTTCTGATAACACTAATACACTAATCCCACCTTAAGTAATCTCTTCCTTTTAAAGGCAAGCCTGTATTATACTTTTAAAACTAAAGCTGTATTTGTTTATCTGGTCTTTTGCAATGAGTACAAAACTAAAAAAATAAGTAATTAATAAATTTTCTTTATTGAAGTATCAGTTATTTGAAGTATTTTCTTGCACTCTATAAAAATACTTATTTCATTAAATTGAACCAAGTAGTCCAAACCTCCCTTTTTTTTATTGGGGGAAGGGGAGAAGGAAGGCTTAAAGGGCAGTAAAACATTATGTGCCTCTTAAGTGGCAGGTTTCTAAGGCAGCAGGTATAGTCGCGACTATTTCGTTGATCTAGCAGTGCGATAGCTGCCGATCGAAGAGGTCTCGAATTCGATTCAAGGGTCGGGCACATGAGTGTTATTGACTTTTTCTGTTATTTAGAAATGCATAATAAAACAGCCCGGAGTTTGGGTCTTAAGCCCCTTGTGTGTGCTCGTAGAGTACGTAAAGCCGTCGACGATCTCTACCTAGTCTTGGCGGATAGCCATCCCATAGGATTGTGAGAGTGAGTGAACAGAGGTTGCATCTGTGTTTACGCACGCCCTTGTGCACTATGATATATCCTGAGTAGTTGGTTGATCTCCGTTGAGACTAGCCGCCGTTGTGGAAATCGGCTAGGGGTAAAGCAGTCGCGACATAAATAATAAAAATAAAACAATTCTCATGTGTATAGACTTCAACTTATCATACCAAAATCATTTACGAAATGTTTAAGTGAGATTTAAGCATAATAGAATAATATTATATACGCTGAAAATGATATAATTACATATAAAAACTCTCAAAACATTAAGTATTACTATTCCATATCATTGTGATTTTTGATGCTGTTTGTATAATGTGAAATTTTAATGTGTACAGTTTCTTTTTCTTTTCAATTACCTACTTAAATATTTTCTGTACATTGAGTATTCTAGAATCAGAAATATGGTTGTGAAACACATCGAACTTTTGACTAAGTAGGTACTTAATATAGTCAGTTATAACATAACATGGTAAAACATCGTATTTTTAATCCTGTATTCATTTTGTTTGATATACATCGGCATTATTTAAATAACTTGATGCATTTCTATAGCAAATATCAAATATGTACTTATCTATACTTCCCTACTAATCCCTACTAAATTCGAAAGTCATGTCATTTTTGCTATGTCAATAAACATTTTTGAGAAAAAAAAAAATGAAAAAGGGTACACTAGTTACAATGTTCGCTGTGAATGTTCCACATCAACAAACAGATTGATAGACTTTAGATAAGCCATGTAATATTTTGTACACATACATATACTCATAAAACTAGTGTTAAAATAGAACTAAAAAAGATTGATAAATTTAAGTCGGAAAATAGTATTTACAAGCATACAGTAATAAGTTATAATGAACGTTCCGATCACAGATGAAGAAATAAAATCATTCGTACGTGTACCTATTATAGTAGGTGATATGCATCAAATATTATTAAAATAAAATAAAGAATAAAAAAAAATATTAATCATAAATAAACTAATAATAATAAATTATTATTAATATAAATTTCAAAGTACAAAATAAAAAATAATAATTTAAATATATATAATGGTGTTGACAGTATTTTCGTAGATATGATTTGATTACAATCTGTGAATCACCTATATCGCAGATACTTATGGTACAGTTTCGTACGTGCGAGTGAGGGTGTAAAGGTTTATTTGTACTTACATGAGTTTAGAGGGAGAGAACTGCAAATGTATGTTGTGGGATATTATTTTATGTTTACTGGTTGTCTACAAGTAAAATATAATTTCGGGGATCTGTTAATTTAAGGTCAAGTTTATAACTACTGCCGTAACGATTGATCTCAAAATTAAGTAGGATTAATCGGTCTCCCTGAAATTGAAAAGTATGTCATTTAAAGTATTGGACGATAAAAGATTTCAAATTACAATAATAAAAGTGTTCGTTTGTGGATTTTTCCATCCGATTTGAGTTTGTGAAGTGATCTAACTTTTCCACAGCTCGATTCATGTGTGCTTGAAGTCCTTGAGCAGATGTTGTCAGACCTTTGAATGTGGTTTCTGTATCTACCTACATTATTATCTTGCTTGGTTTCGTCTATTTTGTAATATGATGATAATGCAGCATCACAGTTTTTGTGTAATTTATTAAGTATGGAATATACTGTGCTTAATGTGAATGCGGCTGGTTATTGGTTTTCACGAATGTTATTATTATATCCATACAAGTCGGGATAATATATTATGTTCGAATTGTACTTAATTTTATGGTAATCAATAAATTTTTATTTCATTATTTATTTTTTATTTCAAAGTAACTCTGTCTGTTACATTTTCACGGCTAAACCGCTGAAACAATTTGGATGTAATACGTTAAGATATAGATTGTTCTTTGGAGGAGGACAAAGGTTACTTTTTAACCGACTTCAAAAAGGAGGAGGTTATCAATTCAACTGTATTTTTTTTATGTTTGTTACCTCATAACTTTCGACTGGGTGCACCGATTTTGATGATTCTTTTTTTATTTGAAAGCTGGTGCTTCCCATGTAGTCCCATTTCAATTTAGTCCAGTTCTGACATGTCATCCATGAGAAAACCTTATAAGTCTTCAATTTGCATTAAGTATGTGCGCGACAAATGGACGAATAACTCAATATCACGCCAACCGGTTTCAATGATTCTTTTTTTATTTGAAAGCTGGTGCTTCCCATGTGGACCCAATCCAATTTGGTCGTTCTTTAAGTCGGTTTTTTTTGTTAAAATTTTGTATTATTGTAGTGAACCGACATACACGCTGGCGCAACTGCGAGCAAAAACGTAGTTTAGTATATTATTACCATAAGTGCAGGTTAGGCAGCAAATGTTTGAATTGGTCATCAGTATCACAGCTCTAAAGATAAAACGGCATGACACACAAACGATATAATTTTTGACGTGACAACGTCTTATAATTCGATGGAGCCGGCTGCATACACGAAAAAACATGACTCATGCGGCTTTACCTCACTATGCGGCGTTACCTCGCTCTTAGGCGTTCCATTTAAGGCTTGAAGTGCAAGCGAGATATAGATGCGGCGCTTGCCAGTGTAGGAGGGATTTTATTTGTATAAAAAAAATATTCAAGAAATTAGAAGTGGTCTGTTATAAATCAGCTATTTAAGTATTTAGCATAAATACAATACATCTAAAGTTAGTAATTGAAGATAAAAAGTTAGGTATTTGTTTGAGGGCATAAATTAATTGGATTCATAATATAATACAAAACCAGATGTCGTCTATTATGTAAATATTTGATAATAAAAGTTCCACTTATTTTATTACTTCCACAGATAAATGTTGTTTTAAACCTGTTTCAAGTGACACATTTGAATACCTACGTAAATTCTTGCTTCGGCGAGCTCTTTGTTTTGATACAAACTTTTTTATTGTTACCTCTTTTGATGTCTGAATCATCCTTTTATAATTCTGTTATGTTGGTATAATTGGTGTAAGGATCTGTTCGCACTGTGATGTGAATTATGGTGTGATACTCACCTGTCACTCAGCAAATTACTGGCTAAACCAGTTTTCTCTTGGTTTTTTGTTAAGAAGAATTTGCCATGGAATGGTCTCATGCCCTTAGGTGAATTTTGGACGAGTTTTAAACTTGCTTTCGTAATGCGTGTTGTTGGGTCAAATAAGATTGAGTTTAATTAAGGTTTTCGCTGTTGGCATTTCATAAAACTATCGTGTTCGAGAGTGATTGTTTCTTAAAGTAATATAATCATCAGAAAAAATAAATAGACGAGTTTTTTATATAGTATAGGACGTTATAGGTCGTAACGTTAGTCTAGAAGGCAAGGTCGTAATACGATTAAATAAATAAATTAGGGCTGTAGTAATCGGCATTATATACCTGCGAGCTTAGTGTCGAAAAAAATTTTTGATCACAAATAAATATCCGTCGTTTACTGGTATTATGCAGAAGACTACAGCAATACACATTTTCTGATTGTCCTACTAATCCTACTAATATTATAAACGCGAAAGTTTGTAAGTATGGATGTTTGTTACTCTTTCACGCAAAGATTTAGATGAAACTTTACAGTAATATAGCTTATACATCAGAATAACACATAGGCTACTATTTGCCGCGATAACCGACATAAACGCGGGCGGAGCCGCGGGCAACAGCTAGCTAGTATTTAATAAAATGATTTTTTCCTTGTACCGAGTTTTCGTTTAACAACTCATAAACCACCGGAAAACCACCGATGTGACAAAAAGTATGCCTAGGTATGTGAAATTAAAACCTCAGACTCTAAAAGTTATATATATATATAGTTATATATTTATATATAGTTATATATTTATATCTTAGGTATCCTAAAACTTGGTCCATTATGTTAATGATTAACTTACTGTGGCCCAAAACTCAACTCATACTTCTCTTCGAAAGCCTTGTAAAACATGATGAAAACCTAGTTGAAACTGTTTCTCCAATATTAAACTAACTATTGCAGATCCCGGCAGATTTCTGAGATTCTCAGTTTGATCGAAGAAAGCATTGATAAAACAACAATTTGAACCAATTTACTACAAGTAAATTTTAACAAAAACAAAAACCGACTTCAAGGTTCGACTCTATTTCTCTTGGATGCCATCATCAGATCTTAGTGCCCTTATCTCAACGGTGGTTCCATACCACCGTTGAGATATCTCCTTTCCATTAAAAAAAAGCATCATCAAAATCGGTTGTCAAAATCTAAACGACGAAGTTATCCGCGAACACACATAATAAAAAAAAACATATAATATATACGGTCAAATTGGGAACCTCCTCCTTTTTTGAAGTCGGTTAAAAACAGACTTATAGATCGCTGGTTAATCCCAGTAGTCTCCGCATTAAAATTTCTTTATCCGTATAAACATATAAAAATTAACAGTTTCTCTCAGTTTTAATTGTATTAGTATAAACACCTTCCGGCTCCATCATCAGACCCTGGATACTATGAAAACATAAAGTACTCGTCAAGACCAATCAAACGAGTCCAAACTCGATAGTGTTGCGACGTTTCTTTATAGAGTTCCTATGACCACCTTCCAGCTCCAGCATCAGATTAGTTCCATGTCAGTATAATATTGTATTGTAACGCTGTATACATATGCTTGCAAAATTTCAGCAAAATTGGTTGAAGATATCTGCTTCAAAATTGAGTTGCAAGATTCCACCTAAACACATACATTGCAAGTTAAATAAAAACTTGTAAAAAGGAACCCATCTACAATTATAAGGTCAAATTGGGATGGCGGTTGCTCCATATATTCGACTTATTTCTCTAACACATGAATTAGTACTGACTTATCAGTGTGAATATAGGCATCACCATCATCAATATATTAAACTTTATCGACGAAATTTTGTAACTTCGGCTTGTGGCTATCGTCAGATTATATATTTTTCGTTAACCCTGAATGATTTCCCATAAAATAAAAAAAAAATAGCTACGCTCGAGAATGTCGAGATAACGTTTTTTTTTACAACTTTATAGCCCTCCCCTTTCCTTACGTCACTCTCAAATTGTCAGATTAGTGGAATATACACTTTTTAGCGTGTAATTAACTCACCCTGCCTTGATCTGACGCGCTCGAGAATGTCTGATGATCAATATTTTTTTACTAATCTGATCCTTTATTCCTGACTGGCGGCCATATATACGGGGCTCATATTTGGTGGAGGTACTTAACCGGGTATAAGCTATCCCCCTGTATAATCTGCCGCGCTTGAGTAAATCCCGAAATTCCTTCTACGGCTCCCCTACTATATTATTTGGTCTCTGCTTTGTTGTATCGTGATATTGTTTTGAAATTTAATCAACTTTTTTTTAATAAAAACAAATCAACTCTCAAAAAGGTCGGTCATACAATACGGAGTACTGGTATCCTAAATAATAAAATATCTATAATAGTGTACCTTGAAACGGCTCCAACAATTTTCATGAAATTTAGTATGCATGAGCGATAAATCGATCTAGCTAGGCTAGGATTCATTTTTAGAAAATTAACCAAAAATAAAGCGGTCGGTCATCCAGGTACTTGATATAAAAGAGGTTACGAGTTTATAAATGGCAGCTATTCTCAAAATCCAGATCGAATTATAACATAATCTGATTACTAGTATAAAACAAGATCTTAATGCGTACTTGTTGAACATCTTTTTGTTTATAAATCCGTACTGCAGTTTTTCTTTAAGATGTTTTTGTCTAGGTATTTGTTGCGATCCGGAAAAGATAGGAATACCTATAGTTTAAGTTCGTACACTTTCAGAGGTCATCTCGTTATGTACGCGTAATAAACACGTCTTTTTCTGTAAATCTAAAGAAAGCTGGTTAAATGGAAAACTACTCATTTGTTTTTGTTAGCTTTGTACTAATTTTGGTTTTGAACCGCGCATATTCTTTTGTAAATTGAAATCTAGATAGTGGAGAATCATCAGGTTTTCATTTTAATTAACACTTAGAGAAATGATGAGAAGATATTAAGTAATAATATTAGAAAATTAACATACATTATATGTATTTACCACTTGGTGATTAAAATATCAACAGTTGCATTCTGTTTCGACTTCTTATTCTTTTTAAGAAGATAGGTATCCCATTATTCTTGTCTTATTAACCGACTTAAAAAAATGAGGAGGTTCTCAATTCGACTGTTTTTTTTTTTATGTTTGTTACCTCATAACTTTCGACTGGGTGAACCGATTTTGATGATTCTTTTTTTATTTGAAAGCTGGTGCTTCCCGAATGGTCCCATTTAAATTTGGTCCGTTCGTTTTCTAATCTTTTTAAAAATCGCTTTTTTTTGTTAATATTTGTATTATTTTCGAAGTTGCTACATTTTTATGCAGTATTTTTTCCTGTTAAAAACTTTTTGGTAGTCGCGTTATATCATACACCATGACGAAAAGACGTCTGTTAACAACTAAGAATAGAATAAAGCGTTCGATAGTCATTTATCCTAGACTTATGTTTGTTCAAAGCGTAGAGACGGGCATTAATAAAATAATTGTAATTGCATTCCTTATCTCATTTGATTAGTCACAGATGGTTGCGTCATCCGTCGCACTTAGCTGCTGTGGATGTGTGGCAATACCAAGGTATTCACATGTATGGAAATTTATACCCTACTGAATTTTAATACGATTTCTGTCTTCAATTTGGTTTTCTCTATAAAAACGATTTTGCTTTCATAGTAGTAACATCCTTATTATTATTACTATGAATAAAAGAATTCAGCTAAGAGTAAGTATGAAAGAGGTCATTGAATTTATGGCTTGTTTTTAGAATATACCCATTTTTCCAGAGTACCCATGCATCTGGCAGCATACTGTTGCAAACAAATTTGAATCTTATAATCATAATCATAGGATAGGTATATGCCTTTTCTTAGAAATAAGGCCTACTATACCACGCTGATCAGACTGGGTTGACACAAACACAATACTGGGTTATTATAGAGTTTGTGTCAAGCTGTCTTCTCTTCGCAATAGTGTTGTCTCTATTCTTTTTTCTCTCCCTCTTTTCTTTTTCTTTTTTTTTTTTAATTATACCCTTAGAAGTTTTGGTTTGGACAGCCGTTGATGTACTTACAGAGAAACATTTTAAATTGATATACATTCTAGTTCTTTAAGTTATTCGATATATCAGAATGAACCTTGCATCTAAAGTGACTTTAAATTGCCAATTTGGAAAAAACCCCGAGTCAACGTAAACGCAGAACATTATCCTTCTTTCAATCATCTTTTAAATCCCCAAAGGGGTTTAAGTAATTGCAGGTTATTTTTTATTAAACGAAGCAATCACGGTTATCATATCATGGAAATCATTCCTGTTGAACCTGCCGGAAACTCGTGTTATTCAGTCATTCGTGGTTAAAGGGGGTACCTTTTATTTTCAGATGATAGGCTTTTCCCATGTGAAACTAGAACCATCTTCAAATATATCGTCCGCCCATGCTTTATTTCGCGCCAGCACTTGTTGTTGCATCAGAATAAATAACTTCATTTCTTCTGTCATCACAGCGGTAACTGTCAGTTCTTATTTTCTCCTGCTATACACGTACCGTCATATAGTAGTATATGTATGTACATAACAGCGTTGCCAGATGTCCCGATTTTCGCGGGACGTCCCGCTTTTTTAATCAAAATTCTAATGTTCCGCGTGGGACAGGTTTTATCCCGCTTTTTGGGGATAACTGGCCGGACGCCCGAAGTAAAGTTAGCAAATAGGAAATGGCACTAGTTCTTTCACGAAGTGAAAATCTTATAGCACTTGCAAAATAATTTTTATGCAATTTATTTCGACAATTATTCAGAAATATTAAAATAAATAAGTGAGTAAGTAATTCAGAAAATCTCTTGACTTTATAGAATACACTTTTTAATGATGAAGTATGGTTTTTCTTTTTATAAAATGATATCTTTACTTCCCACTGAGATTTCTAGAAACCTCTGTAGTGTCTAGTCTTCTTAAAGAAACGTTTCGATAAAAAGTGCATAAGTAATAGAGTTTTAGAAGGTGTAAAGTGGCCAGTGACCTGAACTCCTCTGACAATATGGGATTCGTGCCCACAACAATGGACGTCACAATTAACACTACTCTGTAGACGTATTACCTACTAATGAATACTAAGATTATTAAATTATATTCATCTAAGAGCGAACCGGTTAAACTGTTCACTTGTGGAGATATTTATGGCGCTGATAAGATCTTTTATCGCGCTGTAATAAGCTGTTCTAAAAGAATAAGTGTTATTATTGAAGTTCATAAATAAGAGCATTTTTTAGTCCTTATTATAAACAAGCTGACCCACGCAACGTCGTCTTCGTCTCCTATTGCCCGTAGCGTAAAAAGCACCGCTTCTATTGGTCTTAGCGTGATGATATATAGCCTATAGCCTTCCTCGATAAATGTACTATCCAACACTGAAGAACTTCCTTTAAACTTAGAAGAACTAAAAGAGTATACTACCATTTTCAAGGCCTGGACTGTGATTCTCACATTGCAGGTGTCTATTACATGGTGGTCTTATTGGTCGTATATCAACTTGTTTGCCCGCACATAAAAAAACTAGCGGACTCATGCAACCCCGTTTGCGTCTCCTATTGCCCGTAGTGTGATAATTTTCCCCTGTTTTTGAGACATTCTTTATTGATGCTCCGTTCCTATTGGTCTTAGCGTGATGATATATAGCCTATAGCCTTCCTGGATAAATGGGCTATCTAACACAAATAAATTTTCGAATTGGACCAGCGGTGCCTGAGATTAGCGCGTTCAAACAAACAAACAAACTCTTTAGCTTTATAATATTAGTATAAATTTTCTAGCTTTTGCCCTAGGCTTCTCCTGCGTGTATGTCGGTTATCGTGATAAATAGTAGCCTATGGCTTTCCTTAAAAATCAAAAGATCTTCATTTTAAATTTCATCTAAATCCGTATAGCGGTTTAACTGTGAAACAAACAGAGTTACTTCCGAATTTACATAAAATATTAGTATGTATTGGGTGATTTGACTGCACGTTTGGCCTAGTGGTTTAACGGTCACCACGCCGTTTGCTACTTCGCCAAGCGTCGTGGGTTCAAATCCCACGTAGGACAACACTTTGTGTAATCCACAAATTGTTGTTCTGAGTCTGGGTGTTCTTTGTGTCCGTTTCATGTATGTTTGTAAAGTCCCCCGCGACACAGGATTTACTCCTAGTGCGGGAGTAAAAGATTAAAGCTTTATATGACACGAGAAATTTGCAATGGTGGACTAAATTCTATAGGATTTCTAATACAGTCCACCTTAGGTACACGAATTAAACGTTCTAAGAAACTAAATATTAAGAAATACATTCTCGTACAAGAAATGATGAAAAGGGGGAGAATACCTAAATATATCAACATTTAATTGTACAAACAACAATACATGCGAAACATACTCATTAGTGTGTTAGTGAACTACTGACGTTTTTGAAATTGAAACTGCGTAATTTTTAAATAGAACTTGTATTTAAAGCGTTTTTTGCTAGCATACTGCGCATAATGCATATTTATTTTTCAATTAGAACTTATAGATAAATCGATTTTTTTTGTTAGCTTACGCGCAGTAAGCTAAGTGGGTCCCTGTATCCGGATAGCAAGCAGGTAGTTGTATTTACTTTCTAAGCTTCGTGTTGATCTTTTTCTTATGTAATAGTTAATTTAAAGATATCTTGACGCACTCGACATATTGACGTTACGACTATTTATTAAAGCAATGTTGATGATCCACTAGTTACCGCTCTCAATAGTGTTGGGTTATAGTGACCTGCCTGCTGATAAATCTCGTGTCTAATGAAATGATATTCAATCACATCACACTAATATATAAAGGCGAAAGTTTGTGTGTATGTTTGTTACTTCTTCACGCAAAAACTACTGAACGAATTTGGATGAAACTTTACAGTAACATAGCTTATACATCGGAATAACACATAGGCTACTATTTGCCGCGATAACCGGCGGAGCCGCGGGCAACAACTAATAGATTAATAAATACAAATACTTTTAATTTTTAACTGCCTCGTTGGCGTAGTGGTAATGTATGCGACTGCTGTGGTTGAGGTCTCGGTTTCGATTCTCGGGTCAGACCAAATGTTTATCATCATCGGCCTATCACAGTCCACTGCTGGACATAGATAGGCTCTCCAATTGCACGCCAATTAGTTCGATCTTCGGCCACTCGCATCCAGCTCCTGCCAGCCGTCTTGCGCAAATCATCACTCCACCTGGCCTGAGGACATCCTACGCTACGTTTGCCGAGACGCGGTCTCCACTCAAGAACCCGTTGGAAATGTTTATATGATCTGCAAATATTTGTTTCGGAGTTTTTTTATGTATAATACGTATGTATTTACAGAAAAAAAGCTTATTGTATTTAAATTATTTGTCTAGTACCCATAACACAAGCTCTGCTTAGCTTGGGACTAGATGACGTTGTGTGTTAGATGTCTGAAATATTTAAGTAAATATTTAAATAATAGTGATAATTTAAATAATAGTGATTTGGTATCTCATTACCAGACTACGGCGAATCCAATAGGAAGTAATAGTTTTGGCAGTCTATGTATATTTGTACCTTCCACCGTAGCGCCTAAACTAAGAAAAAATTGCCTGGGTGAATAAATTTTATTAATACTTTTTACTCAGTTGGGTTATAATTTTATAAAACTCTTTCTTGTTTAAACATTTTGTGTAAGAACATATTTGAAAAATAATTTTCTTTATTTGAAAGCAATTTGAACTCCAGATTAGTCGTATGACTGGCGAAGTGATAGCACTGCCTTACAAGTTGCTGGTGTTGAGCAATTAATTCATTGATTTTCACCGAGTGAGGTTACCCAAGACCAAGGCCATCTCCTACGAGTGCTGGTGGAGTCTCAAGGGACGGCAACGCATTTGCAACTATTGTAGTGTTCGTGAGGAGGTAGTCGCTTAACGTTAGGTGACCTGAATGCTCTTTTACCTGCTTGCTATAAATCCCATAAAAAGAAGTCTGATATTAGCTGCCACTTCCATACTAATCCTACTAATATTATAAATGCGAAAGTTTGTATGGGCGGAGCCGCGGACAAAAGCTAGTATTATAAATTCGAAAGTTACCCTGATTGTCTGTCTGATACGCTTTCACGGCTAAATCACTGCACCAATTCCAACAAAATTTGGCATTCAGATACTTTGATCCTTGAGGAAGAACATGATAACTTACATACACTCGGGCGGAGCCGTTGTCAAAAGCTAGTAGTAAAATAAATTACGGAAGACAAGCATCATGTTATGTTAAAGATATCGTATCGGGACTAATTGGCCGATCACCTTTGACCATTCATTCGTGAACTTCAGAGTGAAAGGTCATTAGTTCTTTTACATCTATAAATTTGCAAAGGTCACAGATATACTCATAGACTAATACTTTATACTTGTCAAACAATAATTTACTGAAAAAAAGCTATCGATACCGGATTCCATACGAACCTCTTTCGTAATTGTTACGGGTCGGTGAGAAATTAAAAGGCCGACATTGGTCTTTCGACTGAATTTGGATATCACCTAGTACTTGGGTTGTGGAGACCTGATGACCAAAAAATCAAAGTTTAGCTCTATCAAAGTAGACTGAAAGCCGACTCCAATACATTTAGGAATTTCCAAAAACTAGGTACAATATTTAATAACATGTTATCATAATAATTTAATTATCTAGAATATTTGGCGTTGGTCTAGAAAAAGTTCAAAGGAACACCTAGGGACTACATCTAATCGAGAATATTAATTCGTGCCATTAGGTTCGCTACTGTCACGACCCATTTGTGGAATATAGTGTTCATTATCACGCGAATTCAAAGAATCGATTGCTGGTACACAATACTGTACTTCATAGTCCCATTCTCCCATTCTAATATATAAAATTTCAACTTCTGTTGTAGATACTGATTGCTTTCTATCGATTTATGTCTCTCGGCGGAATCGATTTCTAATGAATTTAATAACTTCGGCAGATTGTTCTACTCTGTTCGTTGTGACCTTACTATCTAACATATTGAGTTTGTTTTTTTTATTGATTCAGGAAAATCAGGCGGAATTTTTATTAACGTTATTTATTTCTATGAAGAATGCAGCGTAGTAGGTACCAGAGAGGAATATAGTGTGGTAGTACCTTTCAGCATTGATGTCAGTTACCCTCTAAAAACTTAGCCAGGTAATATGCTCCAAAATATTAAATGTTAAACGCTGTGGAAATGCTCTTAATTCGTATGACAGAAATGACTAATTTATTCCACGTCTACAAATGTATAGTTTACTAGCTGTTTACTAGCTGCTGTATGTCGGTTATCGCTGCAAATAGTAGCCTATGTGTTATTCTGATGTATAATCTATATTACTGTAAAGTTTCATCCTAATCCGTTCAGTAGTTTTGCGTGAAAGAGTAACAAACATCCATCCATACTTACAAACTGCCGCGTTTATAATATTAGTATAGACTAGTTGTTGCCCGTGGCTCCGCCCGCGTGTATGTCGGTTATCGCCGCAAATAGTAGCCTATGTGTTATTCTGATGTATAAGCTATATTACTGTAAAGTTTCATCCAAATCCGTTCAGTAGTTTTTGCGTGAAAGAGTAACACACATCCATCCATCCATACTTACAAACTTTCACGTTTATAATATTAAAGTAGGATTTTAATTGAAAGTACCTCACGCCTTATCAGCTATCTCCACAATGTTACGTACCGATAATAACTTAAATAGATATTGAAATAGGAGTTAAGTAACATAAGCCATTATATCCTGGTAGCGCTTTCCCTGTCGTTCACGTCATTTTCGCATTCACAGCGTAACCAACGCATCGCTGTCGACCTACATACCGTACACCTTTCATAGAATGTCGGTTGCAATTTGCGAAATATAAACCACTGCGGATTTCTTAAAACCGAGACGTGGTATGTTAATTTAAATAAAGTTTAAGTAAACGGAAATTAACTTTAAGTACGCGATCGTTGGAACTCCACCGAACTGAACCGAACCTGTCCCCCAAGCCAAGTTGACATTCTACGAACGTAAACAATATTAGAAAGCTAACAAATGAATGGGAATGACGTCATCTCAACGCTTAGTTACTGAATCAAAACTAATTATTAGCCGATAACAGAAGAGAATATAGGCGTCAGCGATAGGAAGAGATTCTTCGCGAAACATTTGCATCTTGACTAAGTTTGAGCAGTAAACTACTGTGGTTCTGCAGCATTCTAAAGTCCATACAACGTTGCGTTGACCATTTCATTTATTTTAATTGGCAAAAATCGTATCTCCGTATTTTCCTTGTCTGTACAGATTTTGATTTTTGGGTTTATTAAAGAAATATCTGTCCATCTATCTACCGTTAGTAGATTCCCTTCCCAGCCATGATATAGTAGACCGACACCTATCTAATGCCGTCGCCTCACATTGGCTATATTGGCTACAAGTTATAGTCTTGGATCCAATACACCAATGTGTAGATCGGACTTGAACGACCAATATCTGTCCAAGTCCGATCTACACATTGATGCCAAAATAGCCAATGTGAGGCGCTGGCATAAAGATGGACCTGTATTCAGCAGTGAACTACTATAAGGTAGTGATAAGGCATACATATTAAATCTCGCTCTTTCTGCAGTAATGATGCCTTAAAAGACGGACCTAAATATTGCATAATTATAACAGGATTCTCTCGCACCATGGTTAATTATGTTTTAACCTTACCCTCTTATAGATGACTTGCGGAGGCTGTTATAATAACAGTTGCTCCGTTTAAATACTTGTAATCAGCCTTGCTGAATCAGACCAGACCTTGAATGTACTTATGTTAAAGATCAAAACTTAAATCTTCATCTCTACTTGATGAATTAGTGTTATGAAAAATTGTCTATATTTTGTTATCTCTCGAATATTTCAATTGCGACTTTTGTCCTAATGTAGAATCAACGTGAGTAAGCTGCTTAAGATTCAGCAATTTGTTATTTTTGGACCATAAGGGCCAATCTCAGAGACTCATGGTGAAGTGATTCGGCAAAACCGAACCGACCACTCTGTTCTTAGTAAGTCTATGATGTTAAATGACCATTACATCTGATTCTTTTTTTTTTTTTTTTTTTTTTTTTTTTTTTTTTTTTTTTTTTTTATGTATGGCCCGCCAAAATGACTCTACTCTGCCTGATGGAAAGCATAAGCAGAATCCAAGAGTATTGGTCGCCATACTCACTGCGAATGCAGACAATGCAGTATGGCGACCCACACCATGGCGGCCTAGTGATGCTGCTGCATCTTTTAGTCTAGTCAACAAGTATAGGAACTTGTTGACTAGACTATTTGCGCCTCCGGTCTCGCACTCACCAACGAAACACGACAGCACGAACGTGGTCATTTTACGTTGATTTTCTGTGCGAGGGTAGTACCGCCCCGGTCGAGCCGGCCCATTTGTGCTGAAATCAGCGTGGCTCTACTACCTCTAAATCAGCGTGGCTCTACTACCTCTACTATCTTTTTTGGAAACGACTCCATGTTTAGATGGTGATTTTCTTTGTTACGAAACATTTAAGAAAAAACATTATTGCTATCATTTCTATTTGCTGCAGGCATAGTTTTAATAGTGTATTTCTAATTTCTACTATACTTGTTTTCTGGTTGAGTTGATTAATGTTGTTGTTGAGTGAACGTAAATTGGTATGTAGGACAGAGATATATGTGTGTCTATAGTTTGTGTGTTAGTTTTCTATAGATACAGAACCGACCTAAGTGGAGTGTAGGAAATCACCAACATAATATACAGAACTAGTTGTTGTTCGCGACTCCGCCCGCGTGTATGTCGGTTATCGCGGCAAATAGTAGCCTATGTGTTATTATTTTTTTTTTTTTTTTTATGTATGGCCCGCCAAAATGACTCTACTCTGCCTGATGGAAAGCATAAGCAGAATCCAAGAGTATTGGTCGCCATACTCACTGCGAATGTAGACAATGCAGTATGGCGACCCACACCATGGCGGCCTAGTGATGCTGCTGCATCTTTTAGTCTAGTCAACAAGTATGGAACTTGTTGACTAGACTAATTGGGCCTCCGGTCTCGCACTCACCAACGAAACATTTTATTCTGATATTTAAGCTATATTACTGTAAAGTTTCATCCAAATCCGTTCAGTAGTTTTTGCGTGAAAGAGTAACAAACATCCATCCATCCATACTTACAAACCTTCGCGTTTATAATTTTAGTATGAAGTAGGATTTATAGTGTAAGGTTGAGTTAACTTGACCAGAAAAATGTCTTTTGTTTTATGCGGTATACGAATAAACAAGCAAACGATTCACCTAATGGTAAATGATGACCAGCGCCCATTGACACATGTACTGTACTAGTTTTTGCCCGCGGTTCCGCCCGCGTGTATATCGTTTATCGCGATAAATAGCCTATGTCCTTCCTCAAGAATGAAAAGGATCTCCGTTGTAAATTTTATCCTAATCGGTTAAGCGATGAAAGCGTAACAGACTGAGATACAAGTTACTTTCGAATTTATGTTATTAGAATGGATAGGCAATGGAATCAATATTAGGGAAGGCCCTAATATTGAGTGGGGCAGAGATTTTAGCACCGGACTAGACTCACTTGGTGACATGCAAATTTTAAACCTTTAATTCCATAAGCAAATTTCAAACGTTAAATTTCATAATCTCTTATTATATTAGTAACTAGCTGTTGCCCGCGGCTCCGCCCGCGTGTATGTCGGTTATCGCGGCAAACAGTAACCTATGTGTTAATCTGATGTATCTTCTATACTTATAAAATAACATGTCCTGACTGACTAACTGACTGATTCATCATCGCCGAGCGGAAACTATTAAACTTGGGAATACAAAATTTGGTGAGTATGATCGTTTCATTAAGTAGATACCCATTAAGGAAGGAATTTTGGAATTTCTACCCCCAAGGGGGTGAAATAGGGGTTGAAAGTTTGTATGGAAGTCCGTCATTTTTTAAGTTAGAAACATGAAACTTTATTTTTGGGCTACTGATTAAAAATGAGTAAACACGTATTCAAGCGTTTCTGATAGATAGAGCGGATATTCTACTCCTTAAGGGTGAAATAGGGGTTGACGTTTTGTATGTAGGTTAGTCAGGAAGTCCGTCATTTTTGAAGTTAAAAACATGAAAGTTTATTGTAGGGCTATTTAAGAAATATGAAACTTTATTTTTGGATTACTTATAAAAATTAGTAGATATGTATTTCAACGTTTCCTAATATTCTACCCCTAAGGGGGTGAAATAGGGGTTGAACTTTGTTTGGCATTTTTAAATTAGAAACATGAAACTTTTCTTTTGGTTTGGGCTACTGATTAAAAATGAATAGATACGTATTTAGGCCTTTCTCGATATTCTATGCTGAAGGGATGAAATAGGCGTTGACATTTCGTAAGCGGGTTAGTCTAGAAGTCCGTCAGTTTTGAAGTTAGAAACATGAAAATTTATTTTAGGGCTATTGATAAAAAAATAGGAGATACGTATTTAAGCGTTTCCCAATATTCTACCCGTAAGAGGGTAAAATAGGGGTTGAAAGTTTGTATGGAAGTCCGTCTTTTTTAAGTTAGAAACATGAAAAATTATCTTTGGGCTAATAGTTAAAAACGCGTAGATACTAAGTGTCTCTGGATATTATATCTACCTCTTTTTTTGTGCGGAAATTCCCTCGGATATCACCAACTGGTGGTTATGTCGGACTCGAACCGACTAAAAACCGCACACCGTCTCGGGTTCTAGAAACCAGGGAACCAGAGCGCCCTCAAAGTGAAATCCCATAAATGATATTACTACCCCTAAGGGGTGAATTAGGTGTTGAAATGTCGTAAGTAGATTAGTTTGGAAGTCAGTCATTTTTAATTTAGTAGCCTGAAACTTTGTCCTTAGGCTTTTAAGTACAAATAAATTAATACCTATATCATCATTTATGGGAATTCTATTTCTAAAGGGCTAAAAATAAGGGTCGAACGTTAGTATGAAATCCTTTTTAATGGGCTATTGATTAAAAATAAATAAATAGGTACGTTTAAAAACATGAATAAATTATTCATACATACTTACACAGTTTTAATTAAATATATTGTAAATAATCAACTTCCACGCGAGCAAAGCTGCGGGCAACAGCTAGTAAGCTATATTACTGTAAAGTTTCATCCAATTCCGTCCAGTGCTTTTTGCGTGATGAAGTAACAAACATACACCCTCACAAACATTCGCTTTTATAAATTAGTGTGATGTGATAAAATCGAATACGAAAAACAATGTTAAATTTATCACTACAGTTAAATGAAAAATTAGACATAACGAATGAAGCTTATTTTCAAAGCGTAAATAAAACTAAGTTAATTAAGTATCTACAACTAATTCAACGAAAAAAATGGAAGGTATCTACAACTTACTAAAAGAAATTAAAACACCAACAAATAAGGCTAAGTAATTAAATATTTGCAACGAAAAACATCTGCTTACCTATGCCTATACCAATAACCTAACAAAATCCTATAAAAAAGTAAATTATAGGTACCTAGGTACCTATGCTATAACCTTACAAAATTCTAAAAATACGGAGAAAACCAATTAGTAACTACAAAAGACTATTTGCTAATTATTTAGGTACAACAAAAATCGCCTGCTTATACCTATGCTATAACCTGACAAAATCCTAAAAAAAAACTTCGTTTAAAAAAACTACCATAACCTATCATACCTATACCTATATACCTATCATAAAGATGTTTTGAATCATTTTCTGGTAAATTATGATGAACTATTATGTTATATGTTTACTCCTCTTTCAAGTATTTTGAACTTAAAATAAATATCATAATTATAAATGACCATTTAACGTTTATGGCATTCTAGTTTTTGGTTCAGTATCAATAAGAGCATCCTCCCAAAAAATCTAAATTTCTTTAATGTACAGAATTGATCTTATTCACTTTTCTTATGCGTTTAAAAGTAATCATATTACGTACCTATTGTAAAGTTAGTTACTTGATTCCAAAAGATGTCGCTGTTTTAAGCACAGAAACAATTTTTAAGAAAATGTAATTGCTTCAGTATCGATTAGAGAGCCCTCCTAAAAAATCATCTAAATTTCTTTAATGTACAGAACTGAATTGTTACATTTTTATTATACGTTAAAAAGAGTAATCATATTACGTACCTATTGTAAAGTTAGTTACTTGATTCCAAAAGATGTCGCTGTTTTAAGCAAAGAAATTTTTCAAGAAAATTTAAAACAACCCTTTCTATGGAAAGAGAGAACATAAAACAAATACCTACCTATCAAATACTAACTATATACCACATTAATCACAATGCTTGTGCATAAAACGTTCCCACGATTATTTTTAATATTTAAGTCATGCGGGCACAACCAAACACACAGATTCGACGTCTACAGAGAGATATAGATATTATTTTTCCTATGGATAGAGAGGTTGCGATAAATCAAATACTTAATGCTACACCGAATTATACGTAATACGTTCTACGATTATTCCACGATATATTAATCAAAGTGTTATTAATTACGCATGGCTGGCAATAGGTGTCGCTACATGTTGTTTTACGTAATGATAAATTCTTTATAATTTTTTTTCCAATAGATAGAGAGATTGTGATAAATTAAATACTTTATGCTACAATCTTCAGAGTATCTCCTTTCTAACAAAAAAAGAATTATTGCAATCGGACTACTCGTTAATGAATTACAATTAATTACACATTTTGACTTTCATCTCCCCTCCCAAGGAAACCGTCCGGAATTTCGAAATAAAAAGTATCCTATGTCCTACCTCGGAGTATGAACTCAAATCATGCCAAGTTTCATTTGAATCCATTCAGCAGTTTCGGCGTGATGCGCGGCCAAGATACAGACAGACAGACAGACAGACAAAAATGAAAAAAAAAAATAGTTTTCGTTTCAGTATCGATAACAGAGTGCCCTCCAAAAAAATTTTCAAAATATCTTCAATGTACAGAATTTGACCTGTTACATTTTTATTATAAGTATAGATTGCTGTTATCGCGATCGTGGTAGCTACGGAGTCGGTCTTACAAGTGGTTGCAGATTGGAACCCCATGCAGACGACTATATCGATGGCCCAATACAAATGTTTAGTGTAACTGGGTTCACTACTATTCTAGTACTGATTTATGTTATAAACCTAAGGTCAAAAAAAATCCTAACTAAGTAGATCGATTTATTGCTCCCGAAACTCCCTGCACACTAAATTTCATGAATATCGTTGGAGCCGTCGCCGAGATTCAGTTTATTTATATATGTATATATATACACTCATATCTATACTTATAATAAAAATGTAACAGGACATTAAAGATTTAAAAAAAAAATTTTGGAGGGTTCTCTATTATCGACAACACGGGCGTACCCAGAGGTGGTTTTTGGGGTTCAAACCCCCCCCCCCCCCCCGAAATGTTTGTTCACTATTGAAATTAAGAACATTAAACATTGAGAGGCGAGTAAAATAAGTAATATTAAACCTATACGTATTTTGTATTCTCGCTCTATTGTAACATCTCTCTACCGTCATCATTACTGGCAACAGTCAAAAACTTTCGTTTTGAGTCTCCGCAGTGTTTCGGAGAAGATGTAGCGCAGTTTTCCGAACGCTACTCAGTCGAGTTGGACTCGACGATTAACCTCTTCAATGTGTATAGTGTCGGCAAGTCATAGTATCAAGTCAAGTCATCAGTATTAGGGTCCAGTGTTGTCGTGTATAACTATCCATAGAACTTCTTCTAGTTTTTGGACTTCCATACTCCGTACCAAAACCAAAACCCTTATAGGATCACTTCGCCTTTGTTGCCCGTCTGTCTGTCCGTCTGTCAAGAGCTTTTTCTGAGAAACGCATTTAAATATCAAGTTAAAATTAATATCAAATACTTAGGCATTTAGTCAAAATCAAAACAATCCTACTTATAAGTCGACGAGATCAAAAGGGCCTTTTATGGTCCGTTTTGCAGCGTAATTTGATATTCTCAAGGAAATCAAAAAATACTACGAGGTACCTCCTGTTGACCAAGAATCAAGGACTCTAGGTCCGCGAGTCCGACTCGCGCTTGGCCGCATTTTTATTATCTTGAACCCCCCGAAACTGAAACCTGGCTACGCCCGTGATCGACACTAAAGCCAAAACTGTATTATTTTTTTTCATTTTTGTCTATCTGTCTGTATCTTGGCCGCGCATCACGCCGAAACTACTGAATGGTTTCAAATGAAACTTGGCATGATTTGAGTTCATACTACGAGGTAGGACATAGGATACTTTTTATTCCGAAAATATGTACTTAGTTGTAATTCAATAACACATAGTCCGATTTCATTCATTCTTTTTTTGCTAGAAAGAAAAAAAAAACAAAAATATTGGAAAAGTCTTTTTTTTGTCCGCGACTGTACACTGCCTGTGGGAAGCTGAGACAGATATGTAAATATGGCGGTACGAAGTTCGCCGGGTCAGCTAGTATATAAATAAGAACAGCCTACTAATATTATAAACGCGATAGTTTCTAAGTGTGGATGGATGTTTTTTACTCTTTCTCGCAAAAACTACTTAACGGATTTGCATGAAACTTTACAGTAATATAGCTTATACATCAGAATAACACATAGGCTACTATTTGCCGCGATAACCGACATACACGGGCAGAGCCGCGGGCAACAACTTGTAATACATATAAATGAATCGTTTAAAGGTATTAGTATTTTTAATTAAATTGTATTATGTATTATTATTTCATGTACATCCAGGTGAATAATTAAAAATAAAACATGGTCATAAACAAGTGCATTAGTTAGAGTAGGTAACGTAAATAAAAATAAAAAAAAATAAAAATAAAAATGTGTTTATTATTTCTCATACATTGTCATACACTAAATAAATTGAGACAAACCCCAGTAAGTTATTGGATATACTTGTATCGGGGTTGTCTCGCTTCTTCCCGTAATTTACTAATACACAATGATGAGACCATAATTACAACAGATAGGCAATGTTTGCATCATACAGTTAACTTACATTACTATATCAATGGTTCCTATAAGCACACAGTGAAGAATGTCTAGTAAGTAGCAAGTATTATTACAACAAAAATACTTTTAACAAATAGTGTATAATAACGAAAATAATGGTACAGCTTTGTTCTTGTTTATTTCGGAATACGTAGTATGTGTGCGTGTGTGTGTATGTGAGTGTGTGATTGTGTGTTTGTGTGTGAGTGTGTTTGTGTATGGAAATGAATGCAAATGTTCAATTGTGAGTGTGAGTGATTGCACGTTAACTAATTCTTACTAAGATGATTTCGGTCTCCTCATACGTTAGTGTTTTAAGCCATTCGGTTATCCCCTCGAGTGTGACGAGCCCTGTTGTCAACTGTGGCGCAAGTGCGATCAACTTTTTGGAAGTACTCCCGGCAACTTTCCGACTCTCATTAAAATGATGTTTTCAAAAAAAAAATGTATTGAGGCTATAAATGATTTATGTACCATTAGAATGTCCATTAAATAAGCTATCCGATGATGTATAATTGATTATGATTTAAAATAGCTTTAAATTAGTAAATCAAAGCTAAAAGTAAGAAAAGTGATTTTTTCCTCGATGTACTGTACTTAAAAGTGGAATAATTTCTAAATAAAACCTTTACTACAACTAATATGTATATTATTTAAAACTATATACAATACTCACCAATAAAAACAGCAAGAAATACACTTATTCACACAATTTTATCACACAAAACAATCAAACATCAATAGCCACTTCAAAACATGACAAAAAAATGGGTTTGTTTACACTTCTTATCTCCGTTTCACTGTGATTCACCGTGGTTGAAGTGGCTTTCTGTTGTATTTATTTAAAAGCTTAGGTAGTGTACTTGTGATATAAAGTTGCAAATATAACAAAGCACTCAAGTTTAATATTACTGAACACTTTAAATAAACATTCACGCGCACAGCCGGCAGTCACCGCCATTGACAAGGTCACAGAGCTAAAATAGTCGAAGTTTGGTTTTAAAGTGGCATTATATTGCATCTCTGTTTTACTTTGTACAATTTAAGAAAGAGTGACAAGGATAAAACTTATTTAACAAATTCAAATTAATGTTTAAAATCTTGACAACCGCACGCCCGAAACCGTCGTTTCACAGATAAGCATTTTGGCGAATTTTTAGTGTTGCTAGAAGTAGTTTTGAAAATGTACTGAATTTTTTTTTGATTAATATGTTTTTCACTCTGGGCATTTAAAATAGGTGTTTTAATGAAGAAATACATTAAAAAATAGATACAATTAGTTAAAAATAGGACATAATCACGGTGCCCAATATGGGCTCTTCTCAGTTGAGGCATGTTTTGACGGTGCCCAATATGGGCTCTTCACAGACGAAGGGTTATGGTTGTTTTACAGTCATAGAGTAACCTGGGGTATATATTAAGTTTAGAGTTTAACTTATTATAAACATATGCGGATTGTGATACATATTGGCGTCTGGCAAAAACAGAACGAACTCTCGCAGCATGAGCTACAATATCTTTACGCCGTTTATCGAGAATAGAAGGATTGTAAGTCAGTGTTTTGTGCAGATTTAAGGTTATATTCAGGACATATAATTTTCTGACACTTAAGAGATTGCTATCCTTGTACAATTTTTCTGTGGAATATCTGTAAGGTTTAAAGTACATGACCTTAATAAGTGACCTCTGTGCTCTTTCTAAGTCTAAAAATTTGTTTTTAGTGGCCCCTCCCCATACTGGTATACAGTAAGTTATTACAGACTGTGCCAGAGCTGTATATATTTTGTTTAGCATCTGTGCTTGCATTACATGACGCAATGTCTTGAAAATCCAAATAAGTTTTCTAACTCGGGATATGATGACTTCTATATGAAAATGCCAAGAGAGCCGTTGATCAACAGTTACCCCTAGGTATTTAGTAGTCTTAACTTGTTGAATACTCTTGCAGTTACACAACTCAGTCTCATTAGCACAGTCATGGATAGTAATTTTAAATTCGGGACCTGGCTGTGTTCTTTGATTAGGAGTAAAGCAGATGAAATTAGTTTTTTGGATATTGAGGGTTAGGAGATTTTCATTGAGCCAATTTGCCACCTGTGACAGACCTTGTTCAGCGGCAGTTTGTACGGCACTCCATGACACGCCTGAATAAACCAACGCAGTGTCATCCGCATAACAAAAGACCCGCCCAGTACTGCTCCCAATTTTACACAAATCGTTTATGTAAATTAGGAACAGCGTCGGGCCAAGAACACTGCCCTGCGGGACCCCGCAAACTACGTCCTCTTCATTACTTCTTATGTCATTAATTTTGACTTGCTGCTTTCGACCCGTTAAATAGCTTCTAAAAAGAGAAAGAGCCGTTCCTCTTATACCAATGTTCTCAAGCCTCTGAAGAAGGACAGGGACGGAAACGGTGTCAAAAGCTTTCTTAAGATCCAAAAACACGGTCAAACATTTATTACCATTGTCCACATTAGTCGTTATCTCATTGCTTAGTGACATGATAGCATCTTGAGTAGAAAGTCCCTTCCTGAAACCATACTGTGACCTGGACAAAATTTTATATTTATTTAAATACTCACAAAGTCTGTTGTTTAATAATTTTTCAATGATTTTCGAAATGCAAGGCAAGACAGATATAGGTCGATAATTATTGACATCGTTCACGTCCCCGCCCTTATGCACAGGAGTAATAACAGACCGCTTGAAAGCAGCAGGAAATTGTCCAGCGTCAAAGCATAAGTTAGCTAACTGACTTATTACTGGGACAATGAAGTCTCTAGATATTTTTAAAAACTTAGTTGGTATATCATCCCAGCCAGGTGAGCTATCAGAGTCAAGACTCATCAGTATACCATCCACCTCCTGTGGGTCAGTTGCCAGCAACACAAACGATGTAACTTGCGTATTTAAGTTGTTATTGTAGTTATTGGAAATAGCTGTACATCTAGAAGGACCAAATGTATTAATTATATCACTAGCCAAAGTTTTCCCTATTTGAGCAAAGTACAGGTTAACACAATTAAGTGAATCAACCGGGTGTGGAGTCACATTTAGAAGAGAGGCGTTGGACGATTTTGGGGTTTTGAAATGGGTTATTTCATTTATTTGTTGCCAAAGATGTTTTGTGTTTTTTATTGAGTTAGTTATCTCGTCTCTCTGATATTGCCTTTTCGATTTCTTAATTAAATTCGCACAGAAATTACGAAAACGTCTAAATGTAATTTTTAATGTTAGGTTAAATGGTTCGTTTCTCAACTTCAATTGCATTTTGTTACGAAGATTAATACACCGCAGTACTCCAGTAGTTATCCACGGTTTTATTATTCGCCGTCTACCAGATATAGGTTTATTTACTGTGCTAGAGAGCAGTGATGCCTTAATTACAGATATCAATCTGTCAGCTACAGTATCCGGATCATTACATGAGTTTATAAATGATATATCTGTGTTAATTAAGTTTATGTGCGCTTTATCGAAGGATATAACAGATTTCTGCTTCGTGTAGGTCTTACTTTTAAATGCATGAGCTATATCCAATAACACCATAGCATGATCAGTAATAGATGTATTTAAAACTGCAACTAAAGCTGAGTAATTGCATTTATTAATTTTTAAAAACGTGTGATCGAGGCAGTTTTGTTCTCTCGTTGGTAGACTATGCCCTGACAAAAGGCCATGGACAGCCAACATATTTAAGTAATTTAATCTATTATTGCGGTGCAGCGATGTTTCTGTTGATTTTGCTATTAAATTAATATTTATGTCGCCTGTTATTATAATATTTTTGTGTGACTTAATAGTTTCAAGATGAAGGTTTAGTGAATTTATAAAGCTATCAGCACAGGCGTGTGATGGAGAACGATATATACCTATAATGGTGATATTTGACATAGTTATCTGAATAGCAGAAGCGTGAGTTATATTAATTTCAGTGACTCTGGGAAGATGAATATCTTTTATATACGCTACCACGCCATCATTTTGATTGAGCTGATTTATAGTGTAGTAATAGTTGTAGTTTTTTAAGTTAGGGAGATGTTTATTGTAGTTAATGCGACATTCTGTGAGTAAAATTATATCAACATTATGCTTAATCTGCGATAGGTTTGTCTGCAGATCGTCAAAGTTACTATAAATGCTCCTTATATTTTGCGTTAACACAGTTAAGTTAGAATGTCGGGGCTGTAAATAGTTGTGTAACTGTTCTATGTTAATTAAAACGGAATCGGCAATCTCAGTGTTATCCAATTCTTTCAAAGTATTTAGGTTACTATCCATCTTCGGGGTTTAAAATGTCTGGCAATGCTACCGGATCACTGTTGTATGAGTACTGAGGAACTTTAACTTTTCGGGATTGTATTTTAAGTTTACGTGCTAATATGTATGTTGTTTGACATAAACAGGATACTTGTAAATGTGTGTGTGTAATGTAAGTGAATTTAGAGTTATTCATTGTATTATATTTTAGATAATGTATGTAAAGTGTGTAAAAAGTATTATTTGTTACAGTATAGTTGAGCTGACCGTGCTTAATTTCAAAAATACTATATATAAAATTCGTTTCAGTTAACTTTACTAAAACAGAGACATAGTTACTCCTGAATGTAATGCATGCAATAATTATATAAAGTGAAAAGAATGGAATGTATGCAAAACAAAAATGGTGTACTTCGACTAGTCAGATTTCTTGAAGTAAGTGATGTACCTGTGCTTCATTCTTTATTAAAATAACCCTACTATTTTCATCTCTTTTAACATAGACGCGTCCAAATGCAGTCCAACAATACTTGTATTGCTTGGTTTTCGCTAAATCCCTTGCCAAGAAGTGCAAACGGGCACCCTTGGCAGTGAGTTGTTCTGATATGAATACGGGGGTGTCTTCATTAGTGGTGAGCCCAAGGTGTTTTGCTTGAAGTTTTATTTTGTTTCTTATATTGTAAGACTTGATTTTCTGTAGAAAGTCGGATTTTTGTATAGATGAATTAAGTTCGAGAATAATGGGAGTGTTGTTTACCCCTACCTTCTTACTCTTTAATCTATAAATGTCTTTTATGTCTCTCGAGGCTAAATCAAAGTGGATAGTTTTCGCTAGACACTCAATCATGTATAATAGGTCGTTTCTATTCTCTTGGGGTTTCTTAGGAACATTTTTTAGTTCAATACAGGATTTCCTTGCGCCTCTCTGCAAGTCCTCCAATTTATCCTCTAGCATAACTATATATTCTCGGTCTTTTTTTGATTGCAACTCAAGAGATTCTATCTTTTTTGAAACTCTTCTTGTTGAATAGATAATCGTGCAACGGAAGCTTCAATATTACTGTTGGTTTGTTGAATATCCTTGAGGTTATCGGTAATCATCTTGAGTTCCTTTTTTTGAGTTGTCATGAAAGATGTAAGCAAGTCTTTTATCTCTTCCTTAAACTTGCAGAATTCTGAGGGCAAATCTTCTTCTCTCATTCTTTTGTTGCGTACGGAGATATAGTTAGGGGGTGTAGATTCAATTACTTTTTCACCAATGTTTGTGTCGGAGAAAGATTTATTTAACTGTGCTGCTGCCATAGTGGGTACTACGAAAAAATAGAAATATGTAGGTAGTGGTTACTCTTTTGTACAAGTGACCCAAAGGGTAGAGCTTAGTAGATAGATGTAATAAGTAATAACAGATGGGTGTCGCTTAATCGTTCGCAGGGTGGGCGTAGGCGCAGGTGATTATCCAATAGTGCTTGAAAGGGGCGGATTCGATAGGTAAGTACGCCCTGCGCACGCGCTGATTTGTTTACGACGATCTCAGATACCAGGATAGCAGAACACTGACTCGGTTTAAATGAGGTTCGTCTTAGCGTTGTGTGTCAGTGTGTGTAGGTGTGTTCATCACTCACGCGTCTCCGAATGTTATGCACCTCCTGTACACTTATGCAATCCTATTTTATCACTGAATTTATTTGCTTTAAATTATGAATATTATTGAGTTTTTTAAAAATACAACAACAGGTCTTCTGCACGTCTGCACCTTACGGCGGTCCGGGGGAAGAGGAAATTAAGATTTAGTAGTGATTACGTTTTAAATTAAAATAATAATGGCACAAAAGAATATTTAATATAAATATTTAAAATATTTAAAAAAAATACAAAAGTGAAGATAGTTCAGGTTAGTGAGATTAAAAAAAAATATTAATTAAAACATTTAGTGCAATACATTAGTATTGCTTTCTTAACTCGTTTCTTTTTAGATAACATCACCGCAGCGTTAAAAAATAACACCTAAACGCGTATTGATAAGACGTAGTATCCTTTAACGACGTTTCTTTGAATCTTCATACACAGGTATCAAGTGAAACTTTGGAAATTCCGATTGTATTCCCGACAATTTCATAATGAAAGCCTAATAGACTCATGTAACGTTTTCTCAGTATCACTGTGTGGGTTGATTCCGTTTTTCGCATATAAATATTTACTAACACATTTACTTACTGTAATTCTAATTGATTTGAAAAGCTTATGTTTAAGAAAGGGTCTTTAGGTCATAAATACTTTGTCATAATTCTTGAGTTACGACTTCACCAGAACGAAACAATCCGCAAGACTTTTTAATAAATCTTGCTTAGCAAAATAATGATTTGAACCTTCGAACCTTTGGAAATGTTTCACATCACTTGCTTAATCGTAGGCAATATAAGAACACCATATTAAGCAATAATATTATCAACATCGATAAAATTAATGAAATATTACCGTAGCAATGATAAAACACTTGCATTAGCAAATAGTTGTACTACGAACCGGTGAATCATTGCGAGAAAGAATAAAAACAATTATGACGTCATCACTGTGCTTCAGTGTCAGCCTAAGCATCAATTACTTGTTTTTTTAACAGTCACAGATGTTGTCTGAATCACATTTAAATACAGTTTTAAATTAACCGTGACGTACTAAGTTTTATACTAATTTTGTTTCCAATAATAAACTGCAACGCTTCCGCAAAAATAAACGTTTACGATAAAAATACTTGGAAGCTATTAGCTGACCGTGTATCTATATTGTTAGAATTTTCTCAAAGGCGATATTTATACGCGGATTTTACTTCATTCAGGTATTTGAAACGAGCTAACATAGGCAAGTTTTTTATTTTCCTGTGCAGTATACCTATGTATACAGCCGTGGCAATCGAGAGGACAGTGAGTCAAAGGCGGCCATATTTTTATTGCTTATTTGGAATGTACGTGAAACAGGATTCTTAGGTTTCATACGTGTACGTAAATTAAGAGTGCATTTTCTTGTTAGATAAAGAGTTGTAAGTACGGTAAGAACAAATGGCGTGTTCTTTTCTTGAAAAGGTCTTTTCTGACTTTCTGTCATATATTTCATAGGTTTTGGTTTTAAACGTAGGTTAAAAGTAGGTTTATTCGTTTTAAAAATTGTCTTAGACTGCAGTGGTCTGTTTTGGGTTTATGTTCAATTGATCTATTTCCTTTAGCTGTATTGTGATCATCTTCTCCATCTAAATTTCAGTGTTGCAATACAATTAAATATCATGTAATACTAGCTGTTACCCGCGGCTCCGCCCGGGGTATGTCGATTATCGCGGCAAATAGTAGCCTATGTGTTATTCTGATGAATAAGCTATATTACCGTAAAGTTTCATCCAAATCTGTTCAGTAGTTTTTGCGTGAAAGAGTATCAAACACACACACACACACACACACACACACACACACATCCTTACAAACTTTCGCATTTATAATATTAGTATGATGGTTTTAGAGCCCAAATAACGTCGCGGCCTTATATGTCATGTAATCATTGTCCAGTTTTTTTTGGGACTAATCCCGCCCACACGCCCACCACTGTAACTCCTGTACACCAGGATCAACAGCGGTGACCCACGAAAACACCGAGTTATGACACTCGGGAAGTCCCAGGAAAAATTTAACTGTCTTGGAACCCGCAACGAAATTAATCAGAAGAAAACTGGAGGAGTTGGAAATATAATAAGTCCACTTCCCTCCTTAGCAAAGCGGGAGACAAAATGGAGTCAAAATAGGCAGACGCCTTTTTCAAACCGGGAAGCACCACGGATAAAAATATTATGGGTCCTAAGTGAGCTATATTTGATTTCTATAGTATGTATGGCAGAATCGCTTAAACGCACGGAAATTCACCGCAGTTGACACAAGATCCCCATAATATACTACCCCAGACGTCATTTGTAAGCTATTTAGCATCATGTTACGTTCATTGTACCAAAGACTACATTCCCAGAGGATATGATGAGCCGACTGTTCACAGCTAGAATCAGGTGTTGAGCATTGACACAATGATGAATCGACTAATTTAAATGAGTATAGTTTGCTCTTAAAGTTACCGTGGCCTGTAAGAAATTGAGCGACACAGTGATCTACCTCGAGCCATGTCCTTGACAACCTTTCGCGAACAGATGGAAAGAACTGGTAAAGGTGGCGCCCCTTAGATGATTCGTCCCATCGTTTCTGCCATTCATCCAAGAGGTCGTTATAGACATTGGTTTTTTGTTGAAACAATCTTATGATTTTACCGCGGTCTCGTATGCCCAAAAAATCGCATTCCATGTTTTGTAGTGTGGAATAGTACATGGCTGCACGTCTTTGCACCTCGAGATCGACCGGAAGAACACCTGCCAACACCGGTAAAGCCTCAGTGCTAACCGTCCTATATGCCTTGCACAAGAAAATCAATGCAGGTCGTTGGCCTTGTAACAGTTTGCGACGGACAGCACCTACAGTCGCCCTATCTGCCCATACAGGAGCACCATAGCAAATAGAACCCAGTTTTATTTCATGGGTCTAAAAAAGCGGTTGGTGTTAATTCTGTTTTTCGAAAATGCATACTAACAACAACATCACAAAAAAAAATCGGTCCTATCAAAGGACGTTTTAAATATCAAAGATTGACATAAATTAGGTATATGTCACATTAAAAATTAAATAAATAATACTACCCACTATACATATATCATTGAAATCGTTTCTCTATAATAATAGAATAGAAGATAATTTTAGAAAAAAAAAAATAGTTTTGTGACCACAACAGAATTATTACCATTATACTATAACAACAATACATCATTGTATACGGACTTTTGGACTAACACAAATCAAAGTATGTTATAATTTTATGTAGCCATTAATACATACTCTTTTACTTTGCACATATTGTTTTAAAAAAAATGGCTTTTTGCACTTAAGTAAATATATTAAAACAGTATTAAATATTCCTAATATGATATGCCTTCAAACGTACGTAACATAAGGAGGATTCTATTGATGTTGCCATAATATTAATTTAGTAGTTCTATTGAAATAAAGGCCTCTACTCAAGGAAGAGTTTAATTAGAGCTCGTTTACACTGTCGATAACCTCGGTGTTACATACACTGAGTAAACTGTTCCCGTTTTGGTAATGACATAGTTTTTTCGTTCTATGGAACTTCAAGAGCTTGGGTTGTGATAGATTGTTTGAGTTAAACATTTAACGTAATTAGCATAGTTAATGAACAGCTGCAAAGCCCTTTTATTGATAGTTGTTACTAGTAAAGGACTAGTTCTTTTCATAAGTACTTTTAGACTAAGTATCATCAATCAACCTATCGCCGTCCACTGCTGAACCAAGGTCTCCCCCAAGGAGCGCCAACCGTCGCCAACCGTCCCGGTCTTGGGTAGTCCGCATCCATCCGCCACCAGCCACCTTCTTTAAATCATCGGTCCATCGTGCCGCAGGGCACCCTACACTACATTTGCCTAATCGCGGTCTCCACTCTAACACATTTCGGCTCCAGCGGCCATCGGTTCGTCTGGAGACGTGGCCGGCCCACTTCCACTTCAGCGTACCGATTCTCTGTGCGATATCGGTTACTCCAGTTCTCTGGAGACACCCAGCGTCGCACGCTCCATCGCACGCTGAACTACCTACTTTAAACTTGTGGACCAGCCCGTTGGTGAGTGTCCACGGCTCGGCCCCGTATGTCATTACATATAGAATAAGTACTGATTCTTTAAATAAGTGCTTCTACTTGGTGAAAGTGTCAGGAAGCCAATGTAGCGGTTGGTGATAGGTAATCATTAGAAAAGTCTTATGTTTAGTGTGCTTCGGTTGCACAGTGGTAGCGTATGCGATTGCTACTGATTGAGGTCACGGGTTCGATTCCCGGGTCGGACCTTCGGATATTTGTTGATTTATATGTGATAAATATGTTTAAAATATGTAGGACATGTAAGTAGGTATTATCAAAATCTAATAAATGTTAGTTGTCTGGTACTCATATTACAAGCTCTGCTTCGTAGTAGGTAGTAGAATATTATTTGATACTAGCTGAACTTCGCGGTGTTACCCGCTGTTATTCTCGTACCGCGGGTAACTCCTCATATCATCAGCTACCTATCAGTAAAAGTTCTGTCAAAATCGGCCCAGCCGTTCCAGAGATTAGCCGGAACAAACAGAAAGACAGACCGACAGACAGACAGACAAAATTGTAAAAAATGTTATTTTGGTATACGTACCGGGTATGCATACATATGCATTTAGTAAAAAGCGGTTATTTTAATATTACAAACAGACACTCCAATTTTATTTATTTGTATAGATAATGACCTACACTGGATAAAATTGTTTTGACAATTAATGCCAGTGTCAGATATAAAACTGTAAGGATTTTAACATTTCCCGTACGTTTCAATCTGTTCAGACATTTAGAAGTTATGACTGCGTAAACAACTCTGTAACATTACATTATTATTTTTGGGTTGTTGTGCAATAATGGAGATTACACGCGGCAATAATTTATTCGGGATGAGATTGAGTCCACCTGTTACCAAGATCGATGGCATTCGATCATGCGCTATACAAAGAAGCTTGTTTTTTTTTTATGTATGGGCCGCCAAAATGACTCTACTCTGCTTGATGGAAAGCATAAGCAGAATCCAAGAGTGGAAGTCACAATACTCATTGTGATTGCAACAATGCAGCATTATGGCGGCCTAGTGATGCTTCTGCATCATTGGGCCTCCGGTCTCACACTTACCGACGAAACACGACAACACGAACGCTGTCATTTTACGTTGATCTTCTGTGCGAGGGTAGTACCGTCCCGGTCGAGCCGGCCCAACCGTGCTGAAATCAGCGTGGCTCTACTCTACTACCTAGATGCTTTATTTAGGAAGCTTGAGGAAATACACCCATACATATTATCTATGTACCTATTTAATTATATTTATCTAAAGCCTTTAACAGTCTTCTGCTAGACATAGATTCCTCCTTAGAAAGGAAGGTTTTTATATTTATATATTACTTACGTTTAGTAAAAAGTATCCTATGTTACTTCTAATACCTCCAAGAGAATGTGTACAAAGTTTCATCACGATCGGTTACACAAACAAACTTACATTCACATTTATAGTTATAAGAAGATTTGTTATACACATATAAGTTCTGAATACATCTCTGCAATTTTCATATTTCTGAAGTGGAAATGGGCCGGTCATGTGTCCAGACGAACCAATGATCGTTGGAGCTAAAATGTGCTAAAGTGGAAACCGCGATTAGGCACACGTAGTGTAGGGTGCCCTGCGCCACGATGGACCGTAAATTTTACGGAAGTGGCTGGCAGGGGGGATAGATGCAGTCTGCCCCAAGACCGGAATAGTAAATGCTCTTTGAGGGAGACCCTTGTTCAGAAGTGGATAGCGATTGGTTGATTATATTTATACTTGGTGACTGATAAAGTGTCCAACTGTTGGTCACAAAGTGGGTGTGGCGACTACCATACACAGCGGCAACAAAAAACATATGACAGCGCCATCTACCAAGGATACGTTGAAGTACGGAGTAACGAAGGAAACTAAGAAAATACAAATCCTGAATCGCGCAGTGAAAGTTCTTGCGCCGATAATCATATATACAACATCCCAACATCAACCCTGGCGGGCAGTTGGCCCGCCAGGCATGATCACCTCGCCTCCCTTTGAGTCGGAGGAACATGACATCCGTTCCTCCACAGTGGTGACCCCGACGTGATTGGAAGCAGCCTTCAAAGCAGCATCAGCACGCCACCACCATATTCACTCCCACAGCAAGTTTCACAGCCAGCCAGTAACCTCGGCCTCAACAGGGACACCACACGCAGGAAGCGACCGCTCCAGCCTGAGTTACCCCTACGGCCTCATCAGCGTATAGGCACAGCACACTGCAGCTACGGTTCATGTAAGCAGAGCATAATTATCTCTCCCGTCTATGCAGCAGCCAGCCACTACGCAGCAACCGCCCCGACTCACTGGGGACCTCACCGCAGCACCGCGCACCGCACGCCATCCCGACTTACTGGGATCAGCGGACTTCAGCCCCGACTCACTGGGACTAGCGGCATTCAGTTCCGACTCACTGGAACTTGCGGCACTCAGTTCGGACTCACTGGAACTACTCACTCCTGGCACTGGCAAGCTCCGCAACAGAGCACATACAGCTGACACATCATATATCAACCTCCGGTCTTGGAGGGGAGTGATGTGGCGAGTTCCACATACAGCGGCAACAAAAAACATATGACAGCGCCATCTACCGAAGATACGTTGAAGTACGAAGTAATGAAGGAAACTAAGAAACTACCAATCCTGAATCGCGCAGTGAAAGTTCTCGCGCCGATAATCATATATACAACATCCCAACATCAACCGTGGGGCAGTTGGCCCGCCAGGCATGATCACCTCGCCTGGTCGGAGGATCCTCCCTTTGTGTTGGTGGGACATGACACACCTGTCCCCCACATGGGGAACCTGAATCGATCGCAGCGCGCATCATGGCCAAAAAAGAAACTTTAGGCAGACCAACTGTCACTTTTTACTATACCAAATGTCTCCTGATCGTGCGTAATAATTTTGTGAAACGTATCCACTGATAGCAACAAACTGAGAGCGATTTAAGAGGTCGGATGCAAACCATGTAACCAAATCAAATAAAGAACCATGCCATTGAGTCTTAGTTGTGTATCATCATCTAATGGCTCACTTTGTCAAAAGCGCTACTAAAATCGGTATATATTGCGTCCACTTCATATCTCCACTCTCCTTCATATCGTCCACTTCACAGCCTGTGACCACGGCCATCCTGGCAACCTGGTCGAAACGTTAGGCAAATCAGAGGTATGTAATACCTTTTAATAACTGATCGCGTTAATTCCCGTAATAACTATAAATTCTCAAAATTTAAAAAACCCCCGACATAATAACCTGAGTTCCCTTTAAAAAGTAAAAAACACGTTATGCGCTTTCATTTGAGACCCCAATCGATGATATTTTTGCAGACTTTCGGTCACTCTTCCCTACTTTCACCCCCATAACTTTTAAACGGCTCAACCGATTTTCATGAAACATGTCTAAGAACACTCGCACGTAACTCACCTTTCATACAAAAAATACTAAATTGAAATCGCTTCATCCGTTCGGGCGCTACGTTGCCACAGACAGACACGTGAAACTTATAACACCCCTCTTTTTGGTCGGGGGTTAAAAATAAATATTATTATATCATGGAACGCGAGAGTTTAAAAGTTAATACACTTTATATCTATCGTCTAGTGCCTCCAAAATGTCTACTAAATTTGTTTGTGTAGATCTGCCCGTTCTAAAACCATGTTGTTTATCGGAAAGCTTGACTTCTGAGTAATTTGTAAGGATAGGGCATATGAGACGTTCAAATAGCTTTGAGAAACAAGTTAAAATCGATATGGGTCTATAATTTGTTGTTACTGGGATCACCTTTATTTTAAATATTTGTACTATAAGGACCTTTTTCCTTTCTTTTGGAAATACTCCCAGCTTCCAGGCATTGCAGCTCAAAACCTTCTTTCTAGGTAATAGCCCTATGTTTTGCAGTGAACTATTAAAGGCTGTTCATGATGATAGTTAATATACTACTACGAGTACTAAGTTCGAACAAACAGCCGTATATAATCACATCCGGTCATTAATATATTCGCACCCTACTACAAATTTAGGTTTATAAAACTGCTAAAGACGATCAATGAAACGTTACGTACATTTTCACCACCTACGACAAGACCCACGCTTTCCACGTGATTTACCACACACATATTAGTAAACAGGAGATCACTATGAACCCATTCACTAGAAATATTCCTTACTCATTCGCAACATGTTTTGGCGCCTGCTATTCTTAGCTACAATTTTTTTTATTAATGAAAATTGACTGTTATTTTTCCTGTAATCCATTAGTTAACTGACAAAACTGATAGCTCGGTGTTACAACAAACCAGAGAGAGGGAGCAATATTATTAATCGACTTCTAAAAAGAAGTTTCTTAATTCGATTCATTCACTTCACAACAGTCATAAATAAATCGATTTTAAAAATTATTTTTTATTTGCCAGATTATACTTTACATTCGGTTTAAATAAAAGAACTCCACATCAGGTTTTAGCGTACTATACCACGCTGGTCAGACGGGTCAAGTTTTCCAACTCTTTATAGTGCTGTTGTCCTCTGTAGTGTCCAATGAAATGAAATTTTTATTTGCATAAAACATAGGTTAGTACCCGGTGTATCATTGGTGGTTTCTGATCATACCATATTCTGCCATTCCCTGCGTTAAACTTTTGTTTACTTGAATGTATTGAGTATGAGGGAACTAGGCGTAAATAAATACCAACGCGGGTTCTTTTTATTTTCATAAAAACCATTTAATTTATGTTTATGTATTCACATAATCACAGAATATACATAATTCACATTCATAAGATCCAATTCTTCCGAAGGTCGTACACATACTTTCGTTAAGACTGTATGTATCGAGTATTTTCAGGCAAAAAGAAACGTTTTCAAATAGGTTTATTGTTAGGTTAGGCACTCCTCCTCAAACCTGGTTTAGCTGCATGATTTTATTGCACCGTTTTTAAGTCTTTATTTCTTTGAGTGCTTTTAAAAGTTGTCTGTTCATTTTAATTAAGCATTACTTGCAGTTTCTATGTTATTAAAATTTTGGAATTTCTCGATAGTAACCAGGTTGAAATACATTTTTTATTTTTCCTTTGGTTTGAATAATAGTAATCTATTATTGATATTAGTATTTTCGTAGACGACGTACGTATGTTACGTGCGTAAGTTAACGTACATACTTATGTTATTATTTTAAACTCGGCATTAAATAATGTCATATTATATTAAAGTACATTATTTTTTACCCTTAGGGCCAGATTCTTTATTAATATTTTAGAGGTCGTAATGTAACCATAGCTTATCTTAAAACTTAAATTATGAATCTGTTTTCTTTATAACATGATAGAGGTTCTGTTATGAATATTACAAATATAATTGTTGGCTATTGTGTTGTTAGGGAGTGTAATTCAATATGAAGCTATTAAAGTTAATTGCTAATATCGTTAAGTACTATAATCGGTTAATCGGTAATAAGTATTATAATCGGTTAAGTGGTTTAGGAGTCCATTGAGGACAAACATTGTGACACGAGATTTATATATATTAAGATATTATTTTATTTATTATTAAGATTACACTAAGATTTCAATATCCGTTATAGTTTTTAAAAGTGTAACGGTTTACATTACGTAGGTACTTTCAGAGATAGCGGTACCAGTAATATATTTTTTTACCCGACTAGGGCGAAGCTAAAAGGAAGGGTAATAATTTTGCCAATCTTTGTATTACATATTTGTATGTTCCACCGCAGCGCCTAAACTACTGTATGTATTACATATTTGTATGTTCTGTTCTGTAACTACTGAACCAATTTAAATGAGGTGTCAGTAGATTCTTAATAATGACCCTGATGACATAGGCTATATACTTAAATGTTATCAAAAGTTTTACCACGTCAGGTTAAATTAAATTTTGAAACTATTTCTTATGTTTAAAAGAAATAAAAGGAAATAATTCTTAAAATTAAATATTTGTGGCAGAATTTTCTTTTTGAACACTTCAATCCTTTTTTTGAAGTAGGTATAACAAAAGAAACAAATCAAACCAAATTGAAACCTATGCAATACAGGAATGTTCTATTTGGGTTATTGACGCAGCGATCTACGTGATGCCAAAAGCCTAAATGCCTGTCAATCGGGCCACTTTCGTTCTTTTTTACGTTTTACTAAGAAAATATAAACAATCTTCATCTCACTTCATTCAAACTACTTACATACATATATAATTATATGCGATCAGCTTTTTATTTTAACTCCCTTACGTCATAGTATACACTTAGTTCCGGTAAAGACGTGCAATGAATATATCTCTGTACTCCATATTGCATAATAGTCAACACCGCGATCTCCTTTCTCCGTCACGTTACCGTGAAGGTGAATTTAATCGATAATTTATAAAACAATTATATTAAAAAACGTAAAATCTCAATTCGATTGTAGCGTGCGTGGAATTCGTAATTTTCTTTTAATCTAGATTTTTGCTTGCTTTTATTTTAGTTTACAAATTACCGTTATGTTGTACTCTTCTAACCTTCAAACTGCACGGCCTAATTTCGATTGAGTGCAATTAGTAATTATATATTTTATTAATAATTTTTATCCATCTACGACAATATGACATACTTTTTATATAACAAAATAAATGGCACCATACAAGCGTTCTTTCTTAGGGTTGATGAACAAGCGCCTTTGGGATTTTCATCCCAAAAAAAATGGTTTTGTTGTAAAGTCTGTTTACGGACGATAGTTAACGTGACAACGTCATAACGAAACATTAATGAAATGATAAGAGATAGATGCGGCATTGCTCGCTTGCACTTCAAACCTTAAATGGAACGCCGCATAGCGAGGTAACGCCGCATGAGTCATGTTTTTTCGTGTGTGCAGCCGGCTCCATAAATTTATAAGACGTTGTCACGTCAAAAAACAGTAACTAGTAGACCTTGTATTCTTGCAATATGATTCGTATGATACAACATTTCATGGTGATTAGATGATGCATCATGTTATCTTACTTAATATTATAAAGCTAAAGAGCTTGATTGATTGCTTATTTACTTGTTTGGATGAACGCGATAATCTCTGGAAGTACTGGTCCGATTTTAAACAATCTTTCAGTGATAGATAGCCCATTTATCGAAAAAGGCTATATTATATCATGATGCTACGACCAATAGGAACAAAGTATCAATGAAATAAATGGTTGCAAGCATTCAAGCAGGGGAAAATTATTCCTTTTGAGAGCTTTTCTTTCGTCAGCTAGTACATTATGGAAAATATTCTCCAATTGCACGGTTGGCCTAGCCGTTTCAGCGGTCGCCACGCCTCTTGCCGCTGCGCCAAATGTCGTGGGTTCAAATCCCACGCGGTACAAAACTTTGTGTGATCCACAAATTGTTTTCCCGAGTCTGGGTGTTCTATGTGTCCGTTTCTTGTAAGTTTGTAAAGTCCCCCGTGACACAGGATGTTTATTCCTAATGCATACATACAAAACATTTTTAAACGTACTTCAGGACTTAATTACAGTTTACTAATTAGAACGAATGTTTACCCGTCGCCGAAGATATTCATTATGATCAGTTTAATTGCTGAGTGACCCATCCGGGACTTGTAAACGACAGCTACTTGGCCATTTTTTTATTTAAACTTTGGGTACCTCGACATAATACACCACATTTACAATGTCGGTATATGACTTAAGTCATTAAACATTACAAATGTCTGAATTAAACTTTAATTCATTTGTTCATAAATGATTCAACTTTAAACAACGGTTCTGCGTTATTTTCAACTTTAAACTCAAAGCCTTAATGTTGAAAATAACACAGAACCATTGCCTTAAGTTAAATAACTTTTGTGAATAAGTGGATAAATAAATAGAAAATTAATTGAACCTCATCTTAGTCACAGAATACTCATAGCTTAACACGTTCATCTTTCCAAGCCTTATGAAATCATTCATCCATTAATTACGCTACTGCATTAAAATAAATTGAAAGTTCATAACTTTGTTTAGACTGTCATGTCATCTACAAAGGATCGGCACTATTTTACAAGCTTTTTATTAACTTGCAATGTATGTATGTATGCTTGTATGTTCGGGTGGAATCTTGCAACTCAATTTTGAAACAGATATCTTCAACCGATTTTGCTGAAATCTTGCAAGCATATGTATACAGCGTGGCAATACAATATTATGACAGGGAGCTGATCTGATGCTGGAGTTGGAAGGTGGCCATAGGAACTCTGTGAAGAAACGTCGTAACATCATCGAGTTAGGACTCGTTTGATTCGTCTCGAGGCATTCCAGTAAAAGCTTGTCTTAAAAAGCTTTTTTTAATTTAATTTATCTAGTTGTCATTTAAGTATGTACATAATATATAATTTTGTTCTCTGTTGTGGCTTTAGATTGTGAATATATTTCGATTTCCTGCGGGTGCATTCAAGCCGAATCATAATTTGAAAGAAGTTTTTTGTCCATTGACAGAAAGTTAATCTTTATTTTTAATATCAATATCTTGAGCATGTTATGAAACTCTTTCAAGGAAATATAATTGCATAATTGACGTTTCTATGACAACTCATACCGTCATAAGTGTTGTAATGTTAATATTTATTTTATTACTGTTTCCTGCTATTTAGTCATAGTCATGCCATATAGAGTGGTAAAGGAAAATGTCGAAGTCTTTTTTAAGTAGAAAATAGGTTTACAGCATTGCATTAGCATATGCTTATTAAGTTTTTTGATAACCATATACTATCTTTTGCACGCGGCTTCGCTCATTCAGACTTTCATCCCCTGATTTACCCCCCCTAGGGGTGGAATTACAAAAATTCCTTTCTTAGTGCTCACTTACGTTAAATAAAGAACCTACATGCAAAATTTCAGGATTCTAGCTTCGGCGGTTTGGGCTGTGCGTTGATCTCTGGGTATGTCAGTCAGTCTGTCAGTCAGTCAATCACCTTACTCTTTTATATATTAGAAGATAAGCGAGATTTGGGTTGTGGTTTAAAAGAACGAATTAGGATACTATCTCCCTTAATTCAAGTCTTAAAAGTTCCAAAAACCATTAATGTTCCAGATCATCTGTCATAATAAAATAAATAAATAAATATTCCGGACATTTTAACACACAACGCCATCTAGTCCCAAGCTAAGCAGAGCTTGTGTTATGGGTACTAGACAACTCATACAAAAACATATATACTTTTTTTTTGTAAATACATACATATTATACATAGAAAACACCCAAACTCCGAAACAAATGTTTGTAGATCATACAAACATTTGGTCCGACTCGGGAATCGAACCCGAGACCTCATGATCACCAGTCACACACCCCAACCGCGAGACCAACGAGGCAGTCAATGATGATAATGATGAGGTTGAGTGTCATAATAGTTGATAATCTGATCAAGTCCACAGTTAAATACTTGACGAAATTTGACTACCTATCATCAGCTGCTGTAAGTTATGTCGCTATAATTTACCTTATAGTACGATATTTAATGACATCTTATAATTGAGTGGTGTTCGATTTTATTAATCTTTGGTTCGATCTTCACAGGGGACATCTGTGTGCGTCCGTTATTTGTAATTTGTAGATCTTTTAAATACGCAGCTGCCTTTTAGTCCCCATTAACACTGTGTCGTTGAAGAAGTAGACAAGGTTTTTTTTTTTTTTTTTTTTTTTTTTTATAATTATATTCAAAATCATATACAATTTCTACATGCTCAAGTCTGCCAAACTGTAAGACAGTTTAATTACATTATTCTGTCGATTTATTCGTTGACAGGTCTTAAAATAGTGTACATTTCAGAAATTTCGTCTATAATCTTCTATGGTCCAGATATGGCACTGGTCCACTTGATTTAGGATTAGAGAGAAGGGTTTATTAAATAAAATACCCGCCCTATCTTTTGTATTAATTTTCTGTTTATGTTCAGCTGTCTTATACGAAAAGATTGGATAGACTGGATTAGATAGATTGGATGGAATTCAAAGAATCACTTGCAACTCTTGAAATTTTACCACTTAGCGGTTTAAAGTATATTAGAAGAAAACATGGTCTTAGGTAGATGTAAAAAAACATTCATCAACAACCCATAATGTCCAACTGCTGGGCTTGGGTCTCCTCTCACGAGAGTGTTAAGGCCATACGTCCCGATGCCAGGGATCGGAAAACCCATGCATAACGGTATGCGTTATAAACGGTTACCGAATCAATCTGTAACCGTTTCAAAGGGTTACTCATTGATTCGGTTAACAGATTGTATATGTTATTGTTTTAACCCAAACAATAAGGGTTAACCCAAATTAAAGGGTTTATGTTTTTGAAATTGTTAACCCAAATAATAGAAGTTAACCCATTATTTCGGTTATTTTACGACGTGATGCGACTTAACGCAATTCGAAAATAATCAGTTTTACTTGATCTCTTGTGAAAGAAAAAAATATTTGTTATTAGCCGAGATCCTCCTCTTCCCATCTCACGCAAATAATGACGACAGTAACGAAAAATTTATCATGGACCTACAAATATCCAGAAACCTATATCCAATTCGGTTAAGGTTAATCGTAATTATCCTGTATTAGACTATTCCTGTTAACAGTTATAATTCGGTAACATCTATTTATGTTAATCCTAAATTTAGGTTAACCCATTTCCAAAAGGGTTAATAACAGATTATTTCGGTTAGGTTAACCCTAACCGGAATATCCCTGCCCGATGCTGGCCGAGTGCGGGTTGGGGACTGAAGAAACATTGTGTTCTAGTTAAAGTTCAAGACCAAGGTCCAAGGTGGTATACAAATCATGCTAAATATCTGTCAGGCTTTCATGACCATCGGGTATTTCAAGTCTTAACAAATGCTGAGCTTTTAGTTTAAAATAAATAAATAAATATTTCGGACATCTAACACACAACGCCATCTAGTCCCAAGCTAAGCAGAGCTAGTGTTATGGGTACTAGACAAGTACAGTTAGTATTAAGCTAGTTTCAGTTTTATTATGTGCGTCTTTTTATGATAGCATCCTTTGTCATTTCTTATACTGTAAATGACAATAGAGTCCCAGTTGGGTATCATGTTACGTAAACGTGTTAGTGCTTAATAATATATGTGATATATGTACACTTTTGTCATTTTTATTAAAGAAAACTAGAACAACATATATGCTATCTATTCAAAAATAAAGTGCGTGAATGTGTATGTTTTATAACTATAGGTATATTTATATGTACGCAGGACGAGAAGTTATTTGGAAATTACTCAATTCAAAGATTATACCAAAATGTTCGGTAATTCTTTTCACGGCAATTATTTCTCAGTTTTTAATATAGTTAGGTTTTTTTGTATTATATTCCACTTGGCATATTAAATCTGCTTTCATTTATTTTTCTAACTATGAATTATTATTGGGAAATAATTACTCTCAACCAGAACCAGAAAATCGCAGTTAGATGGTAACCACTTACAGCGTGTTTACTTTTCATCCGCTGATCTTCCGAGTTCCATGGGAATTGGTATGAGGCCCAATAAGGTTGGCAAAGGACCCGGAACAACACTGAAGGGGTCTCCAGCGTTGCTCCGGGTCCTTACAGGCAACGTAAAGGGTTACCATTATCAGGCGGCTCATGAAATTGACAGTTTAGAAGTCATTTTATTTTATAATTGTTTTTGTGTTAATTATTGTTATGCTAGGACAAGAAATAACTTTGGGGTTTTTTAATACATAATCTATATCTATACTTATAATAAAAACGTAACAGGTCTAATTCTGTACATTAAAGATATTTTGAAATTTTTTTTTGGAGGGCTCTATAATCGATACTGAAGCAAAAACTGTAATTTTTGTCATTTTTGTCTGTCTGTCTGTCTGTATCTTGGCCGCGCATCACGCCGAAACTGCTGAACGGATTCAAATGAAACTTGGCATGATTTGAGTTCATACTACGAGGTAGGACATAGGATACTTTTTATCCCGAAATTCAGCACGGTTTTCTGGAGAGATAGTGGATGAAAGTCAAAATATGTACTTAGTTGTAATTCAATAACACATGGTCCGATTTCATTTATTCTTTTTTTGCTAGAAAGAAAAAAAATAAGATAACGGGAAAAAAGTTATGTAAATATGGCGGTACGAAGTTCGTCGGGTCAGCTAGTAAATAAATAAAGTTAGGCAACCTTATTCTGACTGATATTTAAAGAAAATGACAGTAATCACAAAAATTGTTACCGTTTAAAATACTCGTACATGTCTTAGTTGTGCAATGACTTGCTCCAGGATGTCAGTTAATTCAGTTTTAATTATTCAATTATATCACTACATCTCATGCATCAAGTCTCGTCTTGTGTATTTTTAGAATTATGAAATCCTACTAATATTATAAACGCTCAAGTTTGTAAGTATGGATGGATGTATGTTTGTTACTCTTTCATGCAAAAACTACTGAACGGATTTGGATGAAACTTTACAGTAATATAGCTCATACATGAGAATAACACATAGACTACTATTTACGGCGATAACCGACATACACGCGGGCGGAGCCGCGGGCAACAACTAGTTGTGAATATTTTTGGCATCGTATTTTTTAAAGTATTGTCATGTAAGTGGGAAAGTTATTAATTACAATTAATATATAGATCTAACGTCTGGGATCTAACGATTATAATCGATACTGAAGCCAAAACTGTAAGTAATTTTTTTCAAAATGCAATTTTCGAAATTGCAAAAACATTTTAGGTATTTAGTCTTTAATGTACAGAATTGGACCTGTTACATTTTTATTATAAGTATATAGATAGATATATAGATAAGTATAGATTTATGAAAATAAAAGTTGTTACAAAATATTTAGATTTAATTATCACATGTATAAAGGATTGATTAATTATAAGTGACAGTAGATTCATCTTATATTACGTTTTAAGGCTTGACCTAAATCATCTTCACAAATTGTTTTCATAGTCATACCTACGTACAAACAAACAGCGGATCTCCGCTCCATGTAAAGTGTGTGTACGTAATATTAGCGCAAATAATAGTATTTCATGTGATTCGTACCGTGACGTGACGTGTAAAAGTTGTACACCCGAACTGTCAACTAATTGTATACCGTTAATATTTTCAAGATGGTAATTTAATATTCACCTGTTTCACTTGTACCGGTATTTTTTTGTTCTAGATAAAACATTTAGCGTTCAATCTGCAATATTATAAATGGATTCCGCTATTTCCAGGTTGAATAGAGTTACGGTTTAACTATCACATTGTTCAATTAAATTTTGATTTTTTTGGACTATTAATCGATTCAATAACTGCCTCGGTGACGCAGTGGTAGCGTACGCGACTGCAGTGCATGAGGTCTCGGGTTCGAATCCTAGGTCGGACCAAATGTTTGTATGATCTGCAGATATTTGTTTCGGAGTTTAGGTGTTTTCTATGTATAATATGTATGTATTTACAAAAAAAAGTATTTATGTATTCACATCAGTTATCTAGTACCCATAATACAAGCTCTCAAGAAATATACATAGGTATGTTCTGATTACCATAGTACAGGCTTTACCTAGTTTGGGACCAGGAAATAAAATACGAAACAGTTTATCTGTAAGTAACCACTGACCTTATGTATGCCGTGTCATCCTTTGAGGTTTCCTCCAGAATTAGGACGGAGATCGGGTTTTCGCTAACTTCACTTACTTAGTAAAAAGAAAAGAAAAAAACGACGATCTTGCCAGCACATATGGGATGAAGCCGCACAAAAGATATTTGCGATATTAATTATACTAGTGGTTGCCCAGAGGTCGAAATTCGATCATTCTTTTAATTTTTTAGTTAGAACTTTTTAAAGTTTCTAAGTATAATATTATACCATTACAAATCTTTAATCAAAGATTTCATCATGGCTACTTTTGACAATAACTATAGACAAAAAATAATCAACCTTTTAGTTCGACTTTTACATACATACATTTCTGTGTATTTTTTTGTTTTTTCGGAAGACGGTCCCCATTTTATCTCATCCACTTTTTTTTATTTTTTACCATTAATTTCATCATGACGAAGACTTAAAGAATATAAACACTTGGCATTGACAGAAATAGCTGATCCTAGAGATCCGGCTGGTTGCCATTTCATCAAAAGAAGAAGTGTATGCATATTTGTGTATGTGTGAGTCAAAGTCAAAAATATTAAATTCAAATAGGTAGGTACTTACTTTACAGGCTAAGTACTTACGAATAGTCAATATTTAATATTTAAAAATCGAGTGATTCTAGTCGCCAGTTCCAAGTGCAGCCTACCCTTCATGGAGAAGAATCTGGCAAGAAACTCCATTGTTGCTGCTTTTAAAATAAATAAATAGGGTCTACAATATGTCATACGCATGATATTGTATGAAATGTTATTTTTAATAATTTAATGTATTATTATGCATAATTTTTTTTAAAATTAGCATTCTGCACTCCTTCTCTATATATATAAGTGTGCGAAATTACATACTCCTCTGTTCGCGCAATTTTCCTAAAAAGGGGTACAAAGTTTTTGCTTCACGTATTAAAAATAGTGATTGTTAAATTATATGTTTATTTTACCAAAGACTAATTTCTCTATGCCTATTGGTAACGAGAAGATTTCGCTAATGGCCGTTTACGGAACTAACGTATGACAGATACTTTTACCTGACAGTTTAATATACAGAGCGAGTGCATTATTATTTCATTGATAGACGACTACGGAGTAATAAAAAATACTATAACCACTTCGTGAGGGTGAACAGTATTTTAAAAGTGGAATGTTAACGTGTATACCTATTTTTATCTGTCATACGTTAGTTCTGCGACTTGGCGCTAGGGAATCTGCTCGTCACCATTTAAATTCTTTCTACAATGATTTCATTGATAGACGTCTACGGAGTAGTAAAAAAAATGCTTTAGGACTACTTCGTGAGGGTAAACAGTATTTTAAAAGTGGAATGTTAACACATTATACGTATTTTTATCTGTCACACGTTAGTTCTGCGACTTGCCGCTAGGGAATCTGCTCGTCACCAATTGCCGTCCACTCGAAATTAACTAAACCTATGAAGAACAAGCAATTAAACCTACAAAAACCTCCCCCGGAACGGTTCGTCACCGCGGGGGCTCTAGACGATAACCCTCTTAACTTAACAAAAAGGAACAACGGGCCACCTGTGGTCCAGACTAGCACGAGATGGAGTCACTTGACAATGTTTGAAGAAGGCTTATACCGCAAAAGGCGGTCCCTACATCTAACACTTACATAAATATTAATTAATATAGTATCCATATATAAAACAAAAATAGATAAGTTAAAAATATAATGTTAAGATATATAAACACTTAATGTAGGAGGGAAATTTAAGCTAATAAATAAATAAATTGCCGTCCACAGCAGAACGAGGGCCTCCCCCACAGAGCGCCAACCATCCCGGTCCTGGGCAGTCCGCATCCATCCGTAGATAGAGAATTTCTCTATGCAAGAATTTTATTTTGATCTCAAAAGTAGCGGGAAGTTTGCCTCGTGCTCGTACACAGTATGTTATTGTATACTGTATCAGGATAGGCCTGTAGTCTATACTGATATGACTAAATATCAAAATGTCCTCTGTTCGTCTCAATTCTAAGCGATAACGAAGGTTAAATGTCTGAGTATATCGTGCCTTTGTACTTTGAATATTAGGATTATGTAAATAGCATATTTTTCACTTATAGTCCAGTTTTTATAGCATTTTTTTTAAACAAAGAAGTTTGCGAAAAGCCTGATAAAAGTCAGTCATTTTCTTATTTTTTATTAGTACAGTAGTACTTCAAACTTAAAGATGTACAAAAACAAAATTATTCAAAACTGGCTGACCAGGCAAACTTGGGCCATACCCAAACCCATTATCTTGTTTTAGTATTTATGTACGCCTCAGGATTCCACGGGTCAGACGCGGACCTAGAAAATATACCTCTTTTTTTATGTATGATCCTGCCAAAATGACTCTACTCTGCCTGATGGAAAGCATAAGCAGAATCCAAGAGTGGTGGTCACCATACTCATTGCGAATGCAGACAATACAACAATGCAGCATGGCGACCCACACCATGGCAGCCTAGTGATGCTTCTGAATCATTGGGCCTCTAGTCTCGCACTCACCAACGAAACACGACAGCACGAACGCTGTCATTTTACGTTGGCCTTTTGTGCGAGGGTAGTACCGCCCCGGGCGAGCCGGCCCGTTCGTGCTGAAATCAGCGTGGTTCTACTACCTATATCTCTCTTCATGTTTGCTTATAATTGCTTATACAGAAACACATAAAAAAAAAACTCATTTTGGTGCAGACGATCGGCAGTAACGCGTGTACATACATTTCGGTGATTAATTTTTATTTATATAGATTAATCAAAAGTTTCATTAAAAAAATCCTGTTTGAAAAAAAGTTGAACCTACTTTAAACAATACTATGAATGTGATTGCGTAAACAATGCATATTTATACGATAGCAGCAATCGCTGTCCATTTTTTGTCATTTTTTTAAAGTTTCGTTGTCTGTCGCCGAAACTCGATGTCAGAAATTTAAATGGGCATTTCGAAATAAACTCCTTTCGAACCAAAAATAATTTTGCAAAACCGTCTATACTATAAGCGCCAAGTTTTGCCCGAACATCTATGAAAATGAATAAAATTGGAGTGTCTGTAATAATAAAATAACGGCTTTTTACCAAATGCATATGTATGTATACGTTTACTATACACGATACATATACTCAAATATATATTTTTTAATTTTTGTATGTCTGTCTGTTTGTTTGATCCGTTCGGCATTAGTTAATATAATAATCATTGTGTTGTTAATTGTTGATTTTATGTCCGATATGTCCTATAAAATATTGTCACACCGTCCAATGAAAGTGCAGTTTCATGAAGCGCACATAAATATTTTATGTTCGGCGGTTTATGATTTATTATGTAACCTGTGTTTCGTGGAACTTATTGATAAGTTTACTATACTATGAGATACTTATCTTTTGCTACCACCGTTTACCTACTGCCGTTAAAGTTTTGCGTTACATGATAATTTCCATGCAATTTTATTATTATTACCGACTAGTAGGGTCGGCGTGGTCGCAAGTGTTGCTAGTGCTACCTGATGAAACTGTCAAGCATTCAAATATATGAAATACCTATGAATCGCTTTATTTCTCGTTTGATAGTAATATTTTTTCTTCTTGTTGTTTGATTAGATTAGATTTGACCATGATATGGCTCTTGCGGTCATCTTTTACCTTTTCTTTAGTAGTCTTTAGGTTAAGGGATTTGAACCCACGACACTTGGCGAAGTAGGAAACGGCGTGGTGACCGTTAAACCACTAGGCCAAACGTGCAGTCTTGTCGTGTACAAATGCTTAGTTTTTTAACTGAGTAAATCCATTTATGTAAGTATGTACATATATGCGAGTATGACAAATGCGACTTAGGTGCAATCAATCATGGAATATAACGAATCAAAGGTACTAGAGCCACGCTGATTTCAGCACGAACGGGCCGGCTCGACCGGGGCGGTACTACCCTCGCACAGAAAATCAACGTAAAATGACAGCGTACGTGCTGTCGTGTTTCGTTGGTGAGTGCGAGACCGGAGGCCCAAATAGTCAAGTCAACAATTTCCATACTTGTTGACTAGACTAAAATATGCAGAAGCATCACCAGGCCGCCATGGTGTGGGTCGCCATACTGCATTGTATGCATTCGCAATGAGTATGGTGACCACCACTCTTGGATTTTGCTTATGCTTTCCATCAGGCTCAGTAGAGTCATTTTGCCGTGCCATACATAAACAAAATCGGTTTAGTCTTTTTAAACGACTTCAAAAAAAGGAGGAGGTTATCAATTCGACTGTATTTTTTTTGTATGTTTGTTACCTCATAACATAACTTTCGACTGGGTGAACTGATTTTGATGAATCTTTTTTTAATTGAAAGCTGGTGCTTCCCATGTGGTCCCATTTCAATTTGGTCCAGTTGTGGCATGTCATCCACGAGAAAACCATATAAGTCTTAATTTGAATTAAGTATGTCCGCGACAAATTGACGAATAACTCAATATCACGCCAACCTATTTCGATGATTCTTTTTTTATTTGAGAGCTGGTGCTTCCCGTATGGGCCCATTTCAATTTGGTCGTTCTTGAAGTCGATTTTTTTTTGTTAAAATAGTTCATTCATAAATTAATAAAAAAAAATCCGTTACAGGTTTCCGTCTTGTGTTCTCCTATCTGTTATTTTAACTGATTAATTTATCAAAAATTCTATCACTTTTCAGAGCGACAGCGTGAGTTACTTCTTCGACGAGTTAGAACGTATTGCGCGACCAGACTACGTGCCGTCCCACCAAGATATCCTGCACTGCCGGAAGGCTACTAAAGGCATAACAGAGTGCACCATCAATATAAACAATGTGCCATTTGTGTTCGTCGACGTCGGAGGTCAGAGAACGCAGCGGCAGAAGTGGACACAATGCTTCGATTCAGTAACGTCAATACTGTTTCTTGTGTCTTCCTCAGAATTCGACCAAGTGTTGTCAGAAGACAGGTGAGGATTTACCTACCTTTAATTTATGTGTGAGCGTGCCAATGTGACTACTCTGCCTGATGGAAAGCATGAGCATTATACATGAGTGGTGGTCACCATACTCATTGCGAATAGGGTTTCAAACATGTATAAAAACTGTAATTCATCTTCTAAAACTGCAAACCGTTTTAGAGCAATTTACGAGTCAAAAAAGAGATACTACCTTTTCCCTCATGAAAACTTAGTTCCTTGCATGCTTTCAAAGGCAAATAAAACATATTATAAATAATCTACAAGGATCTTTGTAATTAAGAACAAAGACAGAAACGTCGTGTTTATAACGTGTCACAGAAAAACGGAAAGAGTAAATGCTTTAGCATTTAGATAGTACTAACCTTGAATTTAATGCTACGTTGTTATCAAAACAAGTTTTACCGTAAATGAGAAAATGTACGCAGATATGTCAAAGCAGTTTAAGAGGTATAAGTGCGAAAATGTGACGTCATGGTTCGTTGACAGTCGTTTTAATCAACTTAAAAAATAATACAAAATTAAAAAAAAAACAACCGACTTCAAGAACGATCAAATTGAAATGGGTCCATACGAGAATATTGAGTTATTCGTTAATTTGTCGCGCACATACACATACTTAATGCAAATTGAAGAATTATATGGTTTTCTCATGAATGACATGTCAGAACTGGACCAAATTAAAATGGGGCCACATGGGAAGCACTAGCTTTCAAATAAAAAAGAATCATCAAAATCGGTTCACCCAGTCGAAAGTTATGAGGTAACAAACATAAAAAAAAACAGTCGAATTGAGACCTTGAAGTCGGTTAAAAAGGCTCAATTCGCCTACATATTTTTAATTCTTAACCTCAACCGTTTTGGAAAATTCCTTTTTTTGAAAGCGTATCTAAATTTCCCGTTTGAAGGAAAAAAATCTATATGTAACAGTGAAACAATTTAGGAATTAAGAAAAGAGGTTTATTACAATATGTCATTATGTGCAGGTGCGTTGAAGCCGGTATTTTTTTATCACATATAAAACAAATTAATAAGAATTTGTTTTTAAACGGATTATATATTGTACGAGCACAGAGCTGAAGCAAATATTACTGTGTGTAGTGTTAGTGTGTAGTACATACATAGTTATAGATGTGTTTAGCTAGATGCGCAAGCGCCTCCGTTCGTTTATAAATAAACAGTTTATTCAGATCCGTCTTGTTTCAGTGACGTTAAAGTTACGTGATTTTACAAGCTTTTTATTAACTTGCAATGTATGTATGTATGCTTGTATGATCGGGTGGAATCTTGCAACTCAATTTTGAAGCAGTTATCTTCAAACGATTTTGCTGAAATTTTGCAAACATATGTATATAGCGTGACGACAATACAATATTATAATGACATGGAGCTGATCTGGTGCTGAAGCTGGAAGGTGGCCATAGGAACTCTGTAAAGAAACGTCGCAACATCATCGAGTTTGGACTCGTTTGTTTGTTTGTTTCGATTTTTAATTATCTTACTCATTGATATACAATGATCTTACTCTAATATTTTTCCTTCAATCGGATCTTGGTTTCTTGTACCTTTCGTGGTTCTTAGTAAGTAAAAGATAGTATCAAGTTAAATTTGAAAGGGCCGTAGTGAATAAACTTCACAGCAGTAGAATCATCATTATCAGCCCGTTTCAGTCCACTGCTGGACATAGGCCTCTTTCAAGGCACACCACGGAATCCAGACTGGATTTTGTATCCAGTCGCAACCTAATATAATAAAACTGCACGTTTGGCCTATTGGTTTAACGGACACCACGCCGTTTCCTACTTCGCCAAGTGCCGTGGGTTCAAATCCCACGTAAGAGAACACTTTGTGATCCACAAATTGTTGTTCTGAGTCTAGGTGTTATTTGTGTCCGTTTCATGTATGTTTGTAAAGTCCCCCGCGACACAGGATTTATTCCTAGTGCGGGAGTTGTCTTTTTAAGAAAAAGAAAAAAATAAAGGATTTAATTCTGAGATGATTACCATTATTATCACGATCATCATGAGGATGCTATACAAAAACTGTGTCTGTATTAAATGCTATGAAATATATTTAGCTTTAATTCCGCGAGACAAATATCCAGGTCTGAAAGCGGGGCACAAATCCCACCGTCATGCATATGTACACATACAAAACAAGTGAGAAATAATTAGCATGCCACTGAGTTTTGCTCAAACGCTCGACGAGTCAACATCTCCTGAGGATGCCCCGTGGAGGGGCGAAACACGTGTCGAGTATAGGTTTGGTTGCATGGCATGCTAATTATTTCTCACTTGTTTTGTATGTGTACATATGCATGACGGTGGGATTTGTGCCCTGCTTTCAGACCTGGATATTTGTCTCGCGGAATTAAAGCTAAATATATTTCATAGCATTTAATGTCATGGATTTCCGCAAAGTAACGCCTGATTCCATAACTTAACTGTGTCTGTAGAAAAGTATAAAGTATAAAAAGAATAGACGATGAATGAAATAATAAATGAATTAGTAAAATCATTGGCTAAATTTGTAAACATCGGAGTACTCAACTAAAACATTAAAAAATGTAGCTGTATTGAGATTTATTTTGAAGTCAACGTTACAAAATATATAAAACAAATACTTTATATATTTTAGGTTACCAATGTTTTTTTATTTATACTTAACTAACTCCATCCGTGTAAATGTTGGTTATCGCGACATAAAGTAGCTTATGTCCTTCTCCAAAGTTCAATTTATCCCTACACCGAAAATACATACAGATATAGCGTATAACAGACAGACAGACCGAGTTACTTTCGAATTGATAATATTGGTATGGATTAGTGAGAAATAAGAAAGACACTATGACAACATTAATAACTTATTGTCATATCAAAAACCTTAACCATAAAACTTTATTAATAATATTTTATCAGTTACCAATTCTTATTATCCAGCTCAAACAAGAGAAATATAAACAACACACTTAACGAAAATGTTTGAACAAGATTCGGATCAGGTAGTATCAAAAGCTCTCGTCTAAAACAGGATTTGTATGCAACCCGTTGTGTACTCAATTAGGCATGTACGTCATTGGAACTGCTTACATTATGAATGAAATTTTCCTGAAGCCGTAGTACCTGAATCACCGTACCTGTGTATTATAAAGTAAACACAACTAAAGATAATTTATCTTATCTATGATCTAACATCCGTAATTTCGTGGTTACATAATTTTGGTTACGAAAAAAATGTGGTTGTTCGTGACCCGTGTAACGTTGATATTCAGTTACATAACATTGCATTATTGCGTTATTGTTTCTATTTTTTAATCGATAAATGGATTTGGCATGGCTTTTCTCTAACCATTATCCTTGCTTTTCGCCAAAATGGGGTGACAACTCCAATCTTTAATATTCTCTTGGATATTGCTTCCTCATCTCCTCTAAAGTCTCTAAACACTTAAGTTAAGAAGTTAAGAAATAGTTATTAGTTGCACTATTATTTCCTACATTTTATAAAATTTTAATTTGGTAGGTAACTAAACATAAAATTTGTATGATGCTGACCATAAATTTCGTCTCATTCTTTCAGTGTACACCAAGTGTGTCGTCATTATAATGAATGATAATGTAGATAAACAAATTTTCGTCCACTGGAATTTGTAATTAAAAAAAATAAATAACAGATTTAATTTCTAGCCTAAGAAAGTGCGTAAGAAAGGCCTTCGATGTATAATTTTCAGCAGTACATTAATAAATTAAATAACGAGCTGTTTTGCGTACAATTCGAGTACAATATGTAATATACAAATAATTCACTCGAAAATGTATGTATACTTTTTTATTATCGTATGTCATAAATAAAACATATGTTGAGTTTTATAATATATATAATATAAGAATGTCGTAATCATCTTACTTATGTGAGTAGCGGAAATGTATGTATGACTATATTTCCTTAAAAAAGTATTAAAATAAAACATTTCTTCGTGGCTCCTCCACTTTCTGTATGTATAGTAGGTAGAATATATTAACGTTTTTAATGGCAGTTCGCGGCGTGAGCCTAATGGGTGTTTAATATAACACAGAAAAGTCATTATTACCGCCTGTAAAGCTTCGTTTTCAGACTTATTCCTTTGCTATTTGATCTGCGCGGTTATGGCGTCTCTAAAAGGAATAAAATAAAAACCTTTTTTTGCAACGCTCAACTCCTATTTGTTGTACAGAGATTTTATTTTGCCTATAAACTTTCTCGCTTAAAGGGCTATGTACGTCTAAATGATTTTTTAAATTTCAAACAGTGGTTCCTGAAATTAACGTGTTCCCACAAACGAAGTCTTCAGCTTTACCTTCTTCCTAGCTGACCCACGCAACCTCGTTTGCGTCTCCTTTTGCCCGTAGCGTAACAATTTTCCCCCGCTTATGAATCATTCTTCATTGGTGCTCCGCTCCTATTGGTCCTAGCGTGATGATATATAGCCTATAGCCTTCCTCGATAAATGTACTATCCAACACTGAAATCATTTTTCAAATAGGACCAGTGGTTCCTGGGATTAGCGCGTTCAAACAAACAAACAAACTCTTCAGCTTTATAATATTAAGCGCTTGTTCACATTGGAACGCGCAGTCGCGGCTGCGGGTGCGGTGTACATTGCGTGCTCGTGTTCACGCCTAGCGGCCAATGTGAACATGAGTACGCAACGTATACCGCGACCGCAACCGCCGCCGCGATCGTGCGTTCCAACGTGAATAAGCACTACGTATAGATATATAAAAATAAATTGCTGTTCTTTTGACTCGCTAAAACTCGAGAACGGGTGGGCCGATTTAGCTGATTTTGGTTTTGAAATGTTTTTCATAGTCTTTAGGAAGTTTTAAACGGTGAAAAATTAAAAATAACTTGAAATCCTTATGTCACGTGTACTAAGTAGCGGGCACAGTTAGTAATATCATAAATATATATATTGCTTGCGTTTCGTTAGATAATTAAATTTCCTTTCCAAACTATTTTTTCGTATTGCAGATAAATTTTAAGAGTCTAACATTTAGCTTGCGAGTCTTATGTTCGTGAGACAAGACATTTACTAAATCGTTTGTGACCGATATCGATGGCGTGTTGAATATTTATCTTATTTAACCTAGTTTCAGCAAAGTTTAGGACAGCTATGTGGAATATAAAGTATGACCTTATTTATTGAACAATATTCATTCATTGCTTTCGTTTAGAGATTAACTGGTATACATAGAAAAGGATAGTCTTAAGAAATAGAAGAATTAATCCATATGTTTTGAAGAATATGTACGATTTGATGTCGTATTAAGTAAATATATCTAGATTTTTATATAGGTAGAAAGATTAGTTGAATTACGGAATATAATAATATACCTACTTATTGTAAAAATCTGTTTGATAAAGACGTTAAACTCGATGGTATCCGAGGGAATTTCCGCACAGACAAAAAAAAAAGTTACTCGTCGTGTTTCATTGGTGAGTGAGATGTTCTCTATGTCCGTTTCATGTATGTTTGTAAGGTCTCTCGCGACACAGGATGTATGTGTTGGTAGTTGTCTTTGAAACAACAAACAAATGCAAGAAGACTTTTGACCTTAACGTTTGAAGGCCCACAGTGTTAATTGTCAAAGACAATGTACATAATATAAATCATTTAATACAAATGGTTTTTTAAGAGAATTAAGAATCTACAAGAAGTGTATTTAAGTATTGCGTTCACATTTGTCGAAGATGAAGGTTTGCTTACATTTTTGATTTTTAATTAGAAAAATACGATCAGAATTGGTTTAATTTAATTTTCTAAGTATTAATCACTTGTTATGAAAATGAAATTTCTTTTCGATTGCAAGTCGCCAAAGACTCCAGCATTTTTTTGCCAATAAAATAACAACCGTATAATTTAAGTACTTAAATACGAGTCGTTTATTTTTATACATGTGTCGTAAAAATTGATGGTAATAAATCATTATCTAATTATAGATTTATGTAAACGCAATATATGTGGCGCTACGTACCTACGCGTGAGATGCGGTCTGCGGTTAGACGAAGAGCGTGGATCACGTTTGTTTATTTATTGAGGAAATTTTTGGGTTGTTTTTCGTGTTGGAAATTGGGGCGAGGGCCTTGTAACGCATGGGTTTTCTTTTGACATATCTTTCGGCCATGGTATTTTTTGACCTTAATTTGATATTCTCACAATAGTTACTTTTATTCAAGCCATGGCAAATGCCTCTAATGCTTACTGTAGAATGTAGTCATCTTCGTGTTTTTGAACAGAATAAACTCAAAAATTACCAAACATTTTTTTACACGGCTGTCACAGGAATTTATAGTTTTGTATAGAGAAGCCAGAATATTATGCGAGTCTCTTGGCCGAAGCGGCGATTTGTCGGCTACCGAATATTCAGTGACACTAAGTACTTTTGCGGATAGCAGATTTAAATCTGAATCAGAAAGTTATGATGACCACACGCCGTTTGCGCTTTTGTTTCATTCGTTATTGGGTTTTTATTTGTCAAATTTTCTAAGGTTCATTTGTCATCTTCCAGTGTGCACGGTGGACAGTTAATTGCCGAAGCAGGTATAACGTGTGAAAAAAGAAACAATTATTTGATTTTGAGTCAATCAATCGTTTGTAAAAAAATGTTTCCATTCATTATGATGAATGGAATCTATTTCTATATACCTTCTTTCTTTTCACAAGGATTTTTCGAAAACTAGATTGGGGTCGACTTGGACCATAACACAAGTTAAAGTTTCATCAATTGGGTTATTCTTAACAAATATAACATATTCGTCTTAACCATGAATAAAACCGCGTTATTTTCTTAGTAAACTTTTGATAGCTGCCCTAAAATGTGTAGTTCGAGTATATTCAGTATATTCACCGGATGTATTCCTTTGATGTTGTTTTTAAGAATTCGCACGTAATGTAAACGTTCTGCCTAAACATCGATACAGACTATATCTTTATCTATGGATACTAAATAGAGCATGTTTTATTTAGTCTTTATAGATCTCTCACAGTTTGTTAGATGAGTGTTGCCGATTGTGGTTCTGCATGACTGCAGTTGGTAACATTTTCCATGTGTCATACTTTTATATTTGTTCTGGGAATATTTTAACCTCATATTTTGTTGCTCCACATCTTTAAATTATATAAGAAATATCTCATATATTTGTAACATAATGTTTGTAAAAATGTAAGGTAGTATTTGTTTTTAATTATTTTTTAGTAGCTGCGGACACCGTATAGTAAGGGTTATTTTTATAGAGGATTCTACTATTTTTTTGAACCTTTCGAACATTGACCTAGGAACTTGCATGTTTTAAAAATACTTTTTTTTAAGAGGATGGATGAATTTCTCAAAAATGTTTCAGTAAAAAAGAACTTAACGTATTTTCAATATAAAGTTTATTTTTGTTTTCTAACTATGGTTTTATACATTTTCCTTAAACCTATTTCGGCTAAAATATTTCAATTCAGTTATTTTCCGAACGAATCACTACTTCACTACTAATTTAACATCCGAGAGCCCAAGGCCGTTCGTCATTATATGCATCATTGTATTTACTACATAGTTATATGTCATCTAACAATGGACGGAATAACCAAGCCTCTGTAATGTTAGGTATTCGTTCATATCAACCGAATTGTGGAAAATATTGGCCTGTCCCTAAAGGCCCGTAATTACTTTAATTACTGCGAGTGCTGATTAATGATTGGTAGAAAATACGTGGGACCACGAATTCTGTCCACGCGTATTTTCAACCAATCATTGATCACCTGCACTTCGCACCTGCACTCGCACTAATCAAATTGAATACGGGCCTTTAGGGACAGGCCAATATTTTCCACAATTCGGTTGATATGAACGAATACCTAACATTACTGCGGCCTGGTTTTCCGTCCATTGTTAGATGGCATATAACTATGTAGTAAATACAATGATGCATATAATGACGAACGGCCTCGGGCTCTCGGATGTTAAATTAGTAGTGAAGTAGTGATTCGTTCGGAAAACGACCTTTAGTAAAAATGTTTTTGCCTACCACACCACGTTGGTATAGGTTGCTTTCTTATTCGTCTTTTACGACACCCATGGGCTGAATAGAACACACAAAAAATCTATACACCTTACTAATATATAAAGCTGAAGAGTTTATTTGTTTAAACGCGCTAATCTCAACGACTACTGGTTCGATTTGAACAATTCTTTCAGTGTTAGATAGCCCATTTATCGAGGAAGGCTATATATCATCACGCTAAGACCAATAGGATCGTAGCACCCATGAAAAATGTTTCAAAAACGGGGAAAATGATAATGCCACGGGCAATAGGAAACGCAAACGAGGTTACGTGGGTCAGCTAGTAAATAAATAATGACACAGAATTCCTATAAGAGATACTTTGTGGATAAATGATTCACTAGCAATTAAAGCTAATGAAAATGTATACGTGCCGCAAAATACTAATCTTCTGTCTTTCTCTTATTCCAGGAAAACGAATCGCCTAGAAGAGGCCCTCAATATCTTCGACACGATCGTCAATAATGTGAACTTTAAAGGTATCTCCGTTATTCTATTCCTCAACAAGTCCGACTTACTCGCGAGGAAAGTCGCCAGCAAAGAGACAGATATACGTTGGTACTACCCACAATTCACTGGCGACCCTCACAACCTTCGAGACGTGCAAATGTACTTGCTCAATATGTTCGCGAACGCTCGGAGGGAACCCAAAACCACACTATACCACCATTTCACAACCGCCATTGACACACATAATATTGAAGTCGTCTTCAACTCTGTTAAAGACACGATTCTCAATCGCAACCTAGAGTCTCTAATGCTGCAGTGACGAAATTACAACACTGTGATATATACTGGGAAAGTTCTAGAACATTCGATTTCCATTTTTTGTGTTTTCCTCCTCACTACGTGTGAAGCACATTTGAAAAGACAAAGGATATAATCCAGATGGCTGAATAAATGTATATGACATGTATTTATTACCAAATGTATTGGTTTTGGTAAAACTATGTACCTTAGATTAACGTATTGTAATTATGAAATTTGTATATCAGTATATTTATGACCAAAAATGTAGATTTTGCACGATATGGACGTTATTATGATCACTGTTTAAGATATGGGTACATTGAACGATATCGCAGTGTTTCGTAAACGTTTTCATAAAAATAAATCATTTGTAAACAATGTTTTTTATAAAACTGATTTTTTTTAAATACCTTCGGATCTTAAAGGGGATTCAACTGGTCTTGGTTGAACTTGGTTTATGGACTTGGCAACGCACAGTCATAATATCTAATTGCAATTGTTTAGAAGAAAGTTGAAAACAGTGGTTGTTTGTGCCTCAGTAGTAAAAAAAAAAAATCCTCAACTTGCCTCAACTGCAACGAAAAATTTAAAATTAAATTAGTCAGGAATTACAAATACATAACGAAGTGTAAGAAAGTTACACACAGTTACTCATTAATACCTTGTTTTTTATTAAAACAATTGTTTGCAATATGATTTTATTAATTTAAAATATAGAAAATGCATTATAATTAGTAGACAAGTACAATATGCCAGGGACTACTGGTTTTTATACATGTATTTAATAAGTTAACTCTTATCACTTTTGAATTAGAACGCTCGCGATCTATAGATCTAGAAGAATCTCAAGATACAAGTGAAAAGGTTCTGATGAAAGAGATGCCTAAGTTTAAGGCAGGAAAATGGGATGGAGTTACATTTTAACTGGTTGTGTTATTGCGAATGTGTATAATCTGTATATGGCAATAATAACTTTACGAGAGCTCAACACTTATGATATCCATTTTTACCGACATCCAAAAACAAAAAAGTACTTTCAAATACAGTACAGGTTGTTGGATATGTATTTTTTTTATGTATGTACGCTGATTTCTCGTCCTCTATGGATCTACTTTTTTTAAAGACATATTCTAGGTCAAATAATGACAGAGCTGAGGTGGCGCTCTGATGAAAGTCATAAGTGCAATAATTTTTGAATCTTACGCTGCAAAAGTTGGGCCATCAATATCGGTATTAATAACGTTTGAAGAATAATGAAAACCGGTTTTTAACAACAATGTGATTAACAGGTTAAGTGTTTGAAATGATAAACTCATATTTATTGACACAAAATAAATGTTTTAAAATTTCAGAAACAAATATTTTTTTTATTTTTAAACATAAAAATACCAGATTACAGAGATCATTATTTTTTAATTAGTGTTACTATTTAATACGTAACGTGAACAGGAAGCAATCAATCATGCTAATTGAATCCTTTATTTACAGTCAATGATGTAACTATTTATCATTTATTTAAAACCAGTATATGTGTCTGACATAATAAATAACGGATTATTTATACCTACGTGTTATAAGAATAAAATTGTTTTTTATATGAAATCTATCTATAATCTATTGACCGACTAACCTGTCTGAGGATAGAATATAAAGATAGATTAAGGGCAATTTAAAAAAAAAACAAAAGTAAGTAAAAAAATAAAACCCGATTACGTAAAAAGTTTTGATAAAATTGATACCCTTCATTTTGGTTTCACCGTCGTCGGGTAATGCTCTAAGAAATATTTTTTCGTTTCTTTTACTAAAAATACATTAGTGCAATTTCAATTTTCAGCATATTGTAGAACATGTCAAGAAAATAATGATTACGATTTAATATCAAAATGTCAGTTTTTAGGTTTGACTTATGGGTTTCTTTGAGTTCTTTAGCGATTGAATATCTGTGGCGAGTTCTCGATGAGCTATATTTATAAATGTAAATAACGTACAATAACCGTAATTGAACCGGCAACCGTGCCGTGCCGGTTTAGTGCTAAGTATAATTGTACTACACTGATTTTGAACCTCAAATTCTGCCAATACACATCTCTAATAATCTTTTCATCGATCCTGAAAATCGAAATGATTAAATACATTCGGTTTTTTTCTGTATTTCTATCAATTCTGAATAAAATGGTTCGCGAGCGTATCTTGAGTCTCAATATATGTAGAAGTGCCAAGCCAGTAGTGTTAGTGGTGTATATCAGGGATGTTATGAATATGAAAATTTGGGTTCCAGTCCAATTTCGTTCCAAACGCGTGTCACTGGTTCAGTACCAATATAAAATTAAATGAAAGTTTCGGTTAGTTTCGGAAACGGATGTTAGGTATTTAATTCAATTTTTTTACATTTACAAAAGTTACATTATTGGACACAGAGACGATGACTTGTAAAAATTTCACTCTTATCCCAACTTATTCAAATTAAATCAAAATCGGTTACGGTTTCAAATAGATTTTCGGTAATTCGATAACTACGACTACGGATCCCCATAACATCCCTAGTGTATAACTCGGCTATCGCTGTATTGAATAGATGTAGTTACAATGAGATTGTTCTTATAGGGTGCCACAAGCTGAGATTCACACAGCCTTTGCTTTGTGAAGACTGTATAAATCCCTTCTGGGAGTAAAAATGTACATAAATAACCATTGTTAGAAAAAAATGTTTTGTAATCTGTGATTAAACTGTAAAAATTGTTAGGCTGTAAACAGCAACGAATGTAAGTGTATCTTGCAAAATACTGCTTTTTTAAAACGAAATTTTGGTACGAAGCACTTTTTTTGCGCTGGCAACTTTTTAGTGGTGTTCTATTCGTACGATTATTCCGTCCCTTGGCACAATTTAATACAAAGACGTATAATTTCACTAGCTTCAACCTTTGTAAAGCGTTTTGTACAATATACAAGATTTTTTAATCAAATCGGGCACAAAGGTCTCATGAAACCTTTTTGATAATTTTTTAAATGTAAATTTTTATTAGCACTTTCTTTTGTGCGCATGAGGGAATGATCTGATTTTAATTGTAATTTTAAGTACAACGCATAATTTCGATCATAATAATAATTATACTCATTTAGTTGTAAGTTTCATAAGCTTTAGAATATTTATTTTGAGGTCGTCTACAAGTATTTGTTTATTTACGTGAGAGTTTAAATAGAAGTTATCTATTTATTATGTGTACATTCTTATGGTTCGGATTATGGAGGCTAAATGTGTAAATACCTCTTAATTTTACTATGTATATCGTTTCCTTAGTATTTTTAGTTTTAATCAATTTCATTAACTTTATTTTCTAATTGGTTAGAAATGAACTACGGAATTATTCCCATTATCAGTGATAAATTTTGCATTTAGACGTGCCATTGTGTGGTACACAGTGTTGCCACTTGGAAAAAATTATAACTAACAATATGATGTCAACACTGCCGCGCAAAATTTGTTCTAAACTTAAAATATAAAATCATGTTTTAAACTACGCCCAGATTTGGGTTAATCAATAAAATCCCTCCCTATTAGAGTATTTGGTACCTACATGATGAGATTTAGACTGGTTCACTATTTTAAAAACAATTGTATTGATACCAAAGGTTGACTAACATCTGAATTTTACAGGATTATATCAAACATAAAATCATTATCAAATAAGGTGCTGTAGCTTTCACATTAGGTGACTTTTGCACTGTGAATTACTCAAGAATTTACATTTCCACTTACTACGAAGCCAGCCTTATTTTAATAATATTTATTTTGAACTTGTAATGAAATTGTATCTATGTCAATATCATACTCGAATTGAGATGAGACTGGTTTTACGTTATAATATACACACAATGACTTTTGGTCATTCTATAATTGAAATAAATTTTTGATTTATTTACTAAATATCCCATGTATTTTTTTTGTATTTCTCATCATTTTTGAGCTATAACGAGTCTTTTTTACGATAAAGCTTATTATATAATATCTTACTATTCTACAACTTGGATTTCTTAATAAATTCCCTTCTTATATGTACGATGAATAATGAACCTTACTGTGTTAAAAATAAAGTCTAAATTTGTACGTAAAACCAGTCCTTGATTTACTTTCACGCAATCATTGAATAATTATTAATATTTTTTTCAAAAACAATGAACTGATGTTTATACGATGTTGAATGTATTAGTGAGGACGGAACATGGGTCTCAAATGATAGCGACTAAGTCGAGTGTGATTTATATAAATTGGTCTGTTGTGTGGAACATACATCGGCAAACTTGGAAATGGCGTGTAGATTTAAATCTCTTTCACTGTGGTTCGTATATAATAACTCTTTAACGATATGACGTAATTAAAATTATCCTTATTCTGGTATCTATACAATTATTCACTCAAGAAATAATCAAGTTAACACGATTATCGTTCAATAAATAGCAACACTTTTTCTTTTTATAATTATCTTGAATCAGGTAAAATACATTATTTAGTATAGAAATTCACAAAACCTAAAACACATCTAAAGTTGTCGTACGAGTTGAATGCAGTCGCGGTCTGAGGTGAGGGGCGGGAGCTTGTCCCTCCGCAAACCTCACCTCGTACGTCTCTGGTATGTGGATGTGGTACGCATTCTTGCGCGCTTCAGCGCTTGCTGCCAACGTATTAGTCGAGTTTGGATTTTAATCAGTTTTTAACAATGTGATTTTTTTTAATAGTAAGGTTTACATTAACATCATTTACAACAACATTAAAACACAGTTAAAAAAATAACTGCAATAACTTTTAATTCTATAGTTAAGAAATCCATAGTATCGGTAATAAATGCGACGTTATAATGGCCTCAACGACGCTTCTGATATAGAATATTGAGTCTTTACAATTTCGCCGACCAACAATTGTAACCGAGCAAAACTAATTTGTAGATACCAGAATTTATAGACTTATAAAAGCTTTTAAAAATTAATACTGAAATATTTAAGCACTTATAGAATTCGCTTCTGATACTATTAGGTGTTACTACTCAATATAATTACACCACTCTATATAATTAAACATTAGCTCAATAGATTTTGATACTTGCTTTTTGATATATGACACTATTTTTAGTATATACCAAATCGTAAACGCCGATTTGTCTGTAGGTATTCTAAAACTAATGTCGTATTTATACGCTCAATTTTATCTAGAAAACTAAATATTATGTAGAGCCCTATGAAATATATGCTGTACTTATTTAAAGTTTGAACTCACGTGAAAAATATTTAAATATCAGTAAATAGTATGACTGTTTACATAATAACAAATGGCGGCAGATCCATTTTAATTCAATACGTAGATATGATATTTGTATCTATAATCGAATATGTAGTCTACTAACCAATTGTAAGTACAGTAACTACCTATTGCTTGACATATACATTATGCTGCAGAAAAGTTTTGGTCAAATTTGTGTGGTGGTGTAAAAAAATAATGTTTTGTTCAATTTTAGAAAAATGACAAATTTAAATTAAAAATAATATAAGGTCAGAGATGGTTGACATGCATGAAGTAATTTTTTTTAGATAATCTGTATTGTTATTTTTATAAAATAACAAATCAAAATCATTGATATCATGTTGTAAGTCAAGAAAGTGTTACTTAGAGAAAATAGAAAACGAATAATTGTATAAATCTATTTCTTTTGGCTAAATCTACTATTACTCCTAAAATGTGATCAGACTTCTTTGTAACATACTGTATAAATGAATGCATTTGTTTCTGCCTATGTATATGTCACCGTAAGATTGTAAAAACCGTTAGATCTATCTATCTAGCGAGATTGCAAACTATCGATAGATTGTCAACTGTATTATACTGCTTACGCGCGTCAAATTTTTTACTGTCCATGATTGGTCGGTTTTACAGTAGACGGTTCAATGACCATAGAGTTAGGTTATCATCATTAGGTCATCGATACCATTTCACAATCTTTCGACTGTTTGCAATCTCGCGAGATAGATTACAATCTAACGGTTTTGACAATCTGACGGTAACATATATACATCACCATGAAACAGCCTACGTCATTGCCTCGGCTCAAATGCCAACGGATGCTCCACACAACAGCTGGTAAATAAGCTTAGGGTGCCAAGCGTATTGCTCGAAAAATATCCACATGTAAATTTATTGTAATCATATCGTAATTAGGCCTATGGATATTTGGATCACGGGAAGCCCTATGCTGTGTGATAAATTAGGGCTCTTAACACTTTGGGTACTTTTTCTGCCATTTTTTTATTTATAAACCTATAGTGTGATTGTGTGTGTGACCTGTATTCGATATTTGAGTCGGATATGTTGTGGTTTTTTTTCAGCTAAGCTAGCCCGCTTCACTACTTTTTGATGAAGTATCTGATAGAGTAATGTCAACTTTATCTATTTCTGTTTCACAAGTCTTAGATACAGACAAATATATTTGACTGCCTCGATGGCGCAGTGGTAGCGTATGCGACTGCTGTGCTTGAGGTCTCTGGTTTGAATCCCAGGTCGGACAAAATGTTTGAATGATCTGCAAATATTTGTTTCGGAGTTTGGGTGTTTTCTATATACGAGTATAATATTATGTATTTACAAAAAATTTAAAGTACATACCTGTATAAAATGTATTTATATCAGTTGTCTAGTACCCATAACACAAGCTTAGCTTGGGTATAGATGGCGTTGTGTGTCCGATGTGAAGATGTCTGAAATATTTATTTGTTTTTAAATGTCAGGGATATTTGTCAACAATTTTAATCTGTTAAATAGTGTTATATGGCGGAAAACTATCTGAAACTTTGTCAAGAACTAGTGAAACTGACCCTAAAAAACTAAATCCAAAATTAATTGGGGAAAAAAGGTCGAAGAAAAAAATGTAATAAAATAAAGCTGACTTAAAATGTCTAGCTTTATTTTATTACAACTTATTTATTATTGTTATATACCTGATATAAAATGTTGAAGTCCGGTCCTGGCATATTAAATGGAGCAATATAAAAAGTAGCCAATGTGTTGGGGCCATTAGTTGTATGTTATGATTTTTTAACATAAAGTTAGGAGTCGTTTTACACTCATGTTAATGTATGCTAGAGTGTTGACAATATCTTTTGGAATTCCTCTATATTTTGTATACATCCCAATATTTATTGTACAGTGTAATAAAACATCATGCATGTATAGTTTTACGTTTTATTTACTCGATTCCGTACCCGAAAATTTTAAAAATAATATTTATAAAAAAGCTAAAAAACACGCTTTAATAGCAATCGAACTAAAAAGTAGAAAATATTTTTAATGTAAAAAGCGTGGGACGACATTATTGAAATATTTTCAGAAAGCAAATATTTTCGTTTTTTACATTAAAATTATTTTCTACTTTTTAGTTCGATTGCTAATGAAGCGTGTTTTTTAGTTTTTTAAACTATATTTTATATCCTACTTTTTAGTTTGGTAATTTTTTTTTTTTATGTTTGGCCCGCCAAAATGACTCTACTCTGCCTGATGGAAAGCATAAGCAGAATCCAAGAGTGGTGGTCACCATGCTCACTGCGAATGCAGACAATGCAGCATGGCGACCCACACCATGGCGACCCACACCATGGCGGCCTAGTGATGCTGCTGCATCTTTTAGTCTAGTCAACAAGTATGGAACTTGTTGACTAGACTAATTGGGCCTCCGGTCTCGCACTCACCAACGAAACACGACAGCATGCTGTCATTTTACGTTGATTTTCTGTGCGAGGGTAGTACCGCCCCGGTCGAGCCGGCCCGTTCGTGCTGAAATCAGCGTGGCTCTACTACCTTTGATATTTACAAAAGTATGGTTGTTTAGTTTTTGAAATCATATTTTTTTAATAAAAAAACCACTATTTTTTTTTGTTTATTTACATTATTTTATTGTCATCGGCCCTTGACCTCTGTGCAAATTTTCAAGTTAATCAGACTCCAAGTAGATGAAAATGAAGTTAAAAGATTTTGTTACATACATAAATGAAGGTCAAGCTAATAAAAGCGTGTTAAAAAAAGCTTTTATAAATAGACCCTGCATCAAAGTCATCAACCAAGTCAAAACGAATAAGTCGAAACTCGATGAGTTTATCTTGTTTTATTTAGAAGTTCTTTCATCATCAGAACAGCTTCATGATACCATATTATATTCTTATTGAAGATAGACAAGATATGGGAAGTGGCACTGATTTAGCTTACAAGATAGGTGCCAAACACATAGATGCAACGCAACCAAGCTAAGTTTGCAGAACGTTTGTTACAAAATGTCGGCTAAGTCAATTTTCAGTAAAAAATAATTTGAATGATGTACTCTGCAATAATAGCTATTTAAATATTGTTCCTCGACGCGCGGTGCAAACTTAGCTCAGCTGCGTTGTACATACAAAACTAATCACGGCTGGCATAGTGGTATAAGCGGCTGACCCGCAGCTTCCTACTGCGCTCAATATTTTGGATTCGATCATCAAATGGGACATCATATTTGGAGGTTTTGTGGTCGTTTTTAACCAACTTCAAAGAAAGGAGGAGGTTCTCAATTCGACTGTTTTTTTAAATGTTTGTTACCTCATAACTTTCGACTGGGTGAACCGATTTTGATGATTCTTTTTTATTTAAAAGCTGGTGCTTCCCGAATGGTCGCATTAAAATTTGGTCCAGATTGAAGTCGGTTTTTTTGTTTGTTAAAATTTGTAATTATATATCACAGCAAAAAGTAGCCTTTGTCCTTCCTCGGGAATCAATGTATGTCCATGCCAAATTTCATGAAAATTGGTGTAACGGTTTAGCCCTAAAAGCGTGACAGACAGTTACTTTCTAATTTATAATATTAAAATGTAGGTATATTTTACACATTCATGGCTGGATCCACACGTCATCCAATCCAATTAGTGTCAAACCCGACGACGATGACACTCTATATCAAAGAGTGACGACACCTTCGCGGTGGTGTCTGTCACAGGTTTCGGTGTGACCCCGTAAAATACACTCGGGAATAGAAGTGTTTATTCTTTATCTAATACCTTTAAAAGAGCTATTCAGGGTGTTTTCTATGTATAATATGTATGTATTTACAAAAATAAAAGTATATATGTATTTATATCAGTTGTCTAGTACCCATAACACAAGCTCTGCACTCTTTGCACTTGAGTGCAACACGTAACTTTTCATTCCACCTCAGCGAGGAAACAACTAAATGCAAAAAAAGCATTAGCAATCACAAGATACTTTTATTTCAGTTTAGGTATTAATATTTGACTACCTCGTTGGTCTCGCGGTTGGCGTGTGCGACTGCTGATCATGAGGTCTCGGGTTCGATTCCCGGGTCGGACCAAATGTTTGTATGATCTACAAATATTTGTTTCGGAGTTTGAATGTTTTCTATGTATAATATGTATGTATTTACAAAAAGAAAAGTATATATGTATTTATATCAGTTGTCTAGTACCCATAACACAAGCTCTGCTTAGCTTGGGACTGGATGGCGTTGTGTGTAAGATGTCCGCAATATTTATTTATTTATTTATTATTATTATATAGATCTCTATTGTACCGTCAGATTGGCAAAACCGTTAGATTGTAATCTACTTCGCGATATTGTAAACTGTCTTAAGATTGTGAACTGTGTAACATACTGCTTACAATTTATTTTTAGTTAGATTGTAATATATAGAAGTAAAAACGTCAAATTGTGATGGTATGCGACACAGCTTTAGAATTAGTTACATAAAATTTTTGGGACAGTAAAATGAATTTGTGATTCATCAAAGAAGTTCTAACATAACCTAACTCTACGGCCATAAGACAGTTGACCATTTGACGCGCCACAGATTGTGATTTAACGGTTTTACCTCGATACATTATAATCTAACGAAAAATACAGTATGTCACAGTTTGAGTTCACAATCTCGCTAGGTAGATTATAATCTACCGGTGTTTACAATCTTACGGTGACATAAATTATAATCTAAATCGGCAACGGCAACGGCTTCAACGATTTTGATGTATGAAAATGAGGGTTTCAGGGGCGATAAATCGATGTAACTAGGATTCATTTTTAGAAAATTTACAAAAAAAATAATTTCGAGCAAAGCTCGGTCATCCAAGTACTAAATGTTGGTAAAATACAATAGGTTCCAAAATATCTTTAAAAAAAATTGTAAAATAATTTCATTTATAAGTAACATATACCTCTATATTTTGATGTCAGCAAGGTCATAACTAGTCATAAGTATCCTAACTGGGCATTTTCTCATATAATAGTACCTATTCATTTCGCAACAGACAGCCCTCTGTGCAGGGGATGCATGGAGGCAGAAGAAACGCCGCAGCACATTCTCACAGAATGTAGAAGTGTGGCAGATCAACGGGCAGCATCCTCCAATCAACATCACTCCCGGAAACATGTAGTGACCTGAAAAGGCTGCTAAGCTTCTGGGATGATCTAGGATGGTTGGAGTAAGAAGATGACAAACCCACGTACAATGGCCCAATCAAGAGGCTAAGTGCGGTTTGTTCTCAGTAGATCCATTAACCAGATCCATGATGGATCTAATAAGAATGTTTTTTCTCATTAGATCCATTATTTACTTTGTCTCAAAATAATGGATCTAATGAGAAGGCTCACTCTCAGTACATCCATTGACTAGATCCATGATGGATCTAATGAGAATATTTTTTCCTCATTAGATTAGAGACTGCCTCGTTGGTCTCGCGGTTGGCGTGTACGACTGCTGATCATGAGGTCTCGGATTCGATTCCTGGGTCGGACCAAATGTTTGTATGATCTACAAATATTTGTTTCGGAGTTTGGGTGTTTTCTATGTATAATATGTATGTATTTACAAAAAAAAAAAAGTATATATGTATTTGTATCAGTTGTCTAGTACCCATAACACAAGCTCTGCTTAGCTTGGGACTAGATGGCGTTGTGTGTAAAAAAAAAAAAAAAAAAACTAATGGAAACAGCCCGGGAAAACCAAACCAACCAATACCTACCTCTATTTTTGCGATAATTTAAATAGAATAACTATTACACTATATATACCTACACTCATTTGCAAAAAAAACGGGCGATTTCGATTTTCTTCCTGGCTGAAAAAAATAAAATACCAAAAAGGTTTTAATCATTTGAACATGTTACTGGCCAGTTATAAAAATGTCATAATGTTTATAAGAGTACATTCCAAATTCAAATTTTTGACTGAGCCTGGTTCTCAAAGAAAACAACTTTTAACTACATTTTGTGGCGCGAATTCCCTAATATCGACTCTAATTAACTTTTGTCAATTTTTATTAAATTATCTGATGTCCTTGACATTTAAAAGTATTGTTATTGCTGTTTAGCAATCTCGAAAATGGTAGATAAAGTGATAAAAGCGAGCAAAATTATTGCGATGCTTGAAGAAGGTTGCAGCCAATGCTTCGTGGCTCAGAGGCTAAATGTGAGTCGGTCGACAGTTCAAAGGACCTGGCAGCGCTATCAAGAGACCGATTCCGTCAAGAGAAGGCCTGGTTCTGGCAGAAAGACATGTACCGAACCACGGGATGATCGTTTTCTAGTTAGTCAAGCGTTGAGAAATCGCAAATCTTCTTATGTGGACCTCAAGAACAGCCTTGAAGAAGTGAGAAATGTGCAAATTAGTCTGTGGACGGAGGAGGAGGAGGCTTCTCGCTGCTAATATACACAGTCATCGCCCGGCACGCGGCCCTAAATTACTCCGTGGACATCGAGTTGCCAGGTTTAGCTTCGCTCGAAATTGTGTGTCATGGACTCATGAAGACTAGGATAGGGTATTGTTCTCCGATGAAGCCAGGATATCTCTGCATGGTGAAGACCGACGTCGGCGAGTGTTACGTAGACGAGGAGAACGCTTTGCAGAGGCATGTTTTGAAGAAATCACACCTTATGGAGGGGGCTCTGTTATGTTTTGGGCAGGAATAAATTCTATGGATCGTACGGAGTTAGTCTTCATCGAAAACGGTACTCTGACTGGACATCGATACATAACGGAAGTTCTAATTCCTTATGCACAAGCCGCTTTAACCGCTCTTGGCGAAAACTCAATTTTTATGGACGACAACGCTCGCGCCCACCGGTCTGGCGATGTGGAAGCGTATATGCTAGAAGTCGGAATTCGTCGTTTGGACTGGCCAGCTAGAAGTCCGGACCTCAATCCCATAGGCCATAGAGCATGTCTGCGACGTTCTGAAGCGACGAGTGAGATCAGTGCAGCCGGCTCCGCAGACCATCAGAGAGCTAAAGAATGTGATTACCGCGGAGTGGGAACGTATTCCCCAAGAAACCATAAAAGATATAGTCGCTAGCATGCCCAGACGAATGCAAGCCGTGATTACAGCAAGAGGGGGTCGCACTCAATACTAAACTTTTATCTGCTTTTAATGTATTCAAGAAAAACAAAGAAATTAACGCGTTTCATTTTTATTTAGCGAGCAGGTACAATAATAGTGTTTTGAGCTTAAACATTATGTCTCAATAATTTAATCAAATTTTTATGATAAAACTGATGAAAACTATTCCTTACTAATTAATTTATAAAATTCTGAGGATAACAATACCTAAAATTGTCACACAACCTAATAGTAACTATAAAATAGTTCTTTGCTTAAGTGCCCGTTTTTTTTGCAAAAGAGTTTATACTATACTCTGTCCATTACTTTATTTTCTTTTTGACAGCTCACGCCTATAAATTACCATATTTTTTTTCGGAATTATGTACTACAGTAATGTCGTACTTTATTGACGGTGACGGTACTTTAGTGAAGTGGTGTGTGCATAACAAACAACCACAGACTATAAAACAGTACTTGAAATACGATAAATCGATAATGTGATAAAAATAATTAGACTTCATGTAAGTATTTTTTGTGTAAATTTAATAAAAAAAGGAAATAAAAATTGTATCTATGACTCCAAGATTGAATTTTTGCAAGGAATTAAGTCGAAATCTTGGAATTTAGGATCAAACCAAGAGTAAAGAACAATAACTCTGTTCATTCATCTAATTTACTGATTTATTATTTATATTTTTGTTTATTTCTTACATAATATAAAAAACTAATGAAGGCATAATTAATATTTCAACAAAAAATATTTAATTAAAACGATTGAAAGTTCTTCGTAAATAAAATCGCTATTCGTTTCAAATCGAATCGGTTATGAGTGAGGGCGTCACTAATTTCAAAATGTCTTGAACTGTCAAAAAGAAAATAAAGTAATGGACAGAGTATAATACGATTACGTTAGACATGAAACTATAACTTATGTTCGTGTCTAACCACTACCCCACAGGCATTAAATGCCCACATTTCGCCAATTACAATTTTAGTTCCACTCAGATAATAAGGGCTAGGCTGTTAGCGTCAACCGCACTCATAATTTTCTAAATATTTAGTATGTAGTAGAGCCACCACAGAAATAAATCAGAATATTATGGTGAAAGAGACGTGCGTGTGCCGAAAGCATGCACTACAGTGCACAGTATTAATGTCGCCCGCTCATTACGCAGCGAGATTCAGGGAACGGCATTCGCAGCGTAACAAAACAACAAAATCTTCATTACGATACCATATTGTGCAATCACTAACTGTAAAAATGAGAGTAGTGAAGTTAGTCTGAAGAAAGGAGGCATTTAGTTTCATCAGTGAGTAGGTACTATTATCTTTTTCTGTGACAGCCACGCTGATTTCAGCATGAACGGGCCGGCTCGACCGGGGCGGTACTACCCTCGCACAGAAGATCAACGCAAAATGACAGCATTCGTGCTATCGTGTTTCGTTGGTGAGTGCGAGACCGGAGGCCCAATGCTGCCATAGTGTGGGTCACCATGCTGCATTGTTGCATTGTCTGCATGCGCAATGAGTATGGTGACCATCACTCTTAGATTCTGCTTATGCTTTCCATCAGGCAGATTTTGGCCGGGCTATACATAAAAAAGAAACATAATTGTATTTACTTATATCTATCTACCAAACAAAAAACAAATGATTGTGCTCATCATCGGTCTCCGTGTTATGGTCCGAGAGCTGGTACCATTTTTTGAGTAGGTATTTGAGGCAAGCTGAAAACTTCTTACAGACCTCTCCTATTATACCCCAACACGGAACTGCAGACCTGGCTGGTGAGTAGCGGGGCTAAATAACCCCCCCCCCCCCTCTGGCGAGGTCACGCGACTTACAATAGCCATGGTATAACGATATACTTCGCCAGTTGGCAGTTATAGCACTCTGAGAAACAGTTCTCACGTGGGAGACACAAGCCTACGTCATCATCACTATCGCTGGTTGTCAAAAATTTGTCCCGCTACTCACCAGCCAGGTCTGCAGTTTCGTGTTGAGGTATATTAGGAGAGGTGACAAGTTTTCAGCTTGCCTCAAATACCTACCGAAAAAAATGGTACCAGCTCTCCTACTATTAGGTGAGTACCTACTGTAAGTGTATTCTTAAGGAAATAAAACATCAAGTCGAATTCAGTGTATGACCTGTACCTAGATGTTACGTTTTTAGGTTCAGGTGTTTCGCCTGTTAATAGTTGTATGGAAGGTAAGTGTTACGAAAAGTAGGGTAATCTTTGTTTTGTTCGAACTTGATAACTTCTTATGTCGCTTAAAATAATGTTTCAAATCCGTTCACAAATGAAAAGTTATATGTAATATTCGTTACAAAATATGCCGACAATTGAGTGTATACTCGTATATTTTTCTTTTGTTTTAGTCCAAAGAAAACTGGTCAGATATCACCAATCAAACAAAGACCAAAGACAGCCAACTTTAAGACAAACTATCGCATTTAGGTCCTTTAATTTAATTCTTAAGTTACGTCACTTCTAGGTATAATTACAGTAGATTTTCTCCAGATGTTCCCTATCTATCACAACGAGATGTCTGAACCCTTCTTTTAGTAAAGAATTAATTAATACTTAGCGCTATTCTTCAAGTCGTTAGGTGGAAACTAATTTGAAGACGACAGTTTTGTAAAATAAATTAGCGTTAATTAATTGTAGATTTACTGTTTAAAGGAATATTCAAAAGAAGGCAGCGCTTTAAGGAACGAGTTTTGAGTTTCCACAACTAACTCGGATGACAGACTTTATAAATAATATTGCATCTAATTCCCGATTTAACAACATCTATGAATAGAAGTTGTCACAATATAAACATAATTATATCATAAAACAGTGACTCAAGTTACTTATTTGCCCCGTATGCATAATATTTTGATCTTAAGTTTAATTTCGTCTCCTTACGAGCTTTTTTTTCAAAGGAGGTTGAGGTCGGCTTTACGTCCACTAATAACTACTACAAAAAAAATTTGGGCTTGGCACCGACTTCAAACATATTTTAGGCACCTAGCGCACTGATATAATACTACTTTATTTATATTAATACACAATTAGGTATAGACAGACAAGAATTGTCACATAGTAATTTAAGTCAACCAAATTAGAGTCACTTTATTTTACGTGTTTTAGTGTTTCTAACATTTCAAGGCAGGAAGTTTTCGTTTGAGTTTTTGTGAAGAAGGTTTAATTTATTTTTTAAATTTATTGTTACATTTCAATTTTTAATGCAAATAATCGTAGAAGTGGTAAATTGAACTACACACATCAAAAGTGTCTAGGGATCAAGCATTTTTATGCGGATTTCTTGAGATTGAGATGTGGCTTTGGCCCTGGCCTGCTCAGTCGCCAGACTTGAACCCGATTGAGCATGCATGGGATATGCTACAGAGAAGTAACTATTTTCTGTATAATTTTCTTTAATAATTTCCTTTTTCTCTTAATTAGTTTGTTCTTGTTTAAATTTTCCTTTATTTTATCTCTTTCTTGTATCAATTCTACTTAATTTTCATCTTTATTTTTTCTTAAATACAAATTGTTGATTGTTTTAGTTGCAACATATAAATGAAAACATACACACATACTTGTATAATGTAAATGAATACATGATGGTACTTTGGTACTAATCTAACAATGTTTCCCAATTTATTAAATACGCACTTGTTATTGTATGAGCACCTTGTCGACTATGATTATTATTAATTATTAATTTCTTTGATATTGACCTGATGATTTGCCGTGCGGCCTGAGTACGCAGCTCAACTATGGTTGAATAGGTCGATGGCTGATCCATGCGTCTTACTCTATTTTACATTTGTGACATTTATTGATTATTTTATATTTGGACATATTACATCTTTTTAAATTTGACTGTGAGTGAAAGTGCTATTTGGATTTTATTTTCCATAAGTGGACCTCACAATATAACAATACAATGTCACAATATAACAATGTAAAAATCTTGCAGCTATCAGTAAGAACGGCGCATGATTGGTTAGCTCATGGCTGTGCAGCAATGACTCCAAACCTTTTATATTGTTTTCTTTGGTCGACTTCGTTCTCATTCAAGTCTCTTAGTGAAAAAAATATTGTAAACCGTATTATTATTTTTTAAAAGGAGCAACAATGGAGTTTCTTGCCAGATTCTTCTCCATGAAGGGTAGGCTGCACTTGGAACTGGCGACTAGAATCACTCGATTTTTTAATATTAAATATTGACTATTCATAAGTGCCTGTAAAATAAGTGCCTATATGAATAAAATATTTTTGAGTTTGAGTTTTTGAGTTTGAGTTTGAAGAGCTCTGCCGAATATGGAGGGTATCCAGTCGCAAGAAGACCTTTTTTTGTTGTTGCAACGAACATGGGCGGCCATTCCACAGCGTGATTTGGATGAACTCATTTTGAGTATGCCAAACCGATGTTCTTGTGTTAGTGTTCGCGGTAGAAACACGGATTATTAATTGTTTAAGTTACCTAATAAAATTTTAAAGAAAACTGTTATTTCAGTCATTTTTTCGAACTTTAATGTTAGTGGTTCAAATGTCAAAAATCCTTTTATTAGGAAAATGGCAAATTTCTTTATTAATGCAAAGGTGACTTGGTTTATCGTTACTGTGATAAACGAAAACACTTTATTTGATGAATCCTTAAAGATAATTTTAATTAATATCAATCAGGAGAAAAATTATTGCAAAAATATATGTTGATCCCTAGACACATATGTTGATCCCTAGACACTTTTGATGTGTGTATTTCATGTTAGTCGCGAGAGGCAACTTACGGAAACAACCACCTTCAAATGCTACTCCTGCTGATGCGGAACAACTAGCGGTATTGAAACTGAGCATACGCTACAAAAGAATTATCTCCCAACTCCTAACCGCTAAGAAGTTGAACCTTCCATTATTAGCTTATCATCATGAGATGACGACTACCAGACGCAAATCTATATCTATACTAATATTTTAAACGCGAAAGTTTGTAAGTATGGATGGATAGATGGATGGATGGATGTTTGTTACTCTTTCACGCACAAACTACTGAACGGATTTGGATGAAACTTTGCAGTAATGTAGCTTATACATCAGAATAACACATAGGCTACTATTTGCCGCGATAACCGACATACGCGGACGGAGCCGCGGGCAACCACTAGTACCTAAATAGTTTTAGAAAATATATTTAACTCATAATACGTGCCTATAACATTTGAGGGTTGTCCTTGATTTCCTTGGGATCCCATCAGCAGATCCTGACATGGTAATTATTCCTCTTCTTTTTCCAATGTCTGAAAGTTTCTCGCTACTTTAGGCATTGGCAATAAGCAGCGCCCTGACTTTGAGAATACAATTTGTTTGAACGACATCAATCGGTACTTTTCATCCACAGTCACGGTAGACCTTCATACCAAGTATCAAACGGTGAATTACATATCTAGTCTCACCAGTCCCAGTACCGACTCATTCGAATTTTCTCCAGTGTCTTCTGGGGATATCAAGAAGATAATATTATCTATCCGCTCCAATGCCGTGGGGAATGACGGCATTAGCCGTCGCATGATCACAACCATCCTGGACCATACGCTCTCGGTAATTACACACATCATTAACTTCTCACTTGACTCAGGAACCTTCCCTTCTATCTGGCGTAAAGCTTATATTATCCCTCTCCCCAAAAAAAATAACCCGTCACTACCTGAACACTTTCGACCTATCTCTATTCTCCCCTTCCTATCTAAAGTGCTTGAAGCCTGTGTATACAAGCAGCTTTCTGAATTTGTACTCAAACAGAAACTGCTTAGTCCTTTACAGTCAGGCTTCAGACCGGGTCACAGCACTACTACTGCCCTCCTTAAAGTGACTGGTGATATACGAAAAGGCATGGATGACACCAAAGTTACAGTTTTAGTCCTTGTCGATTTCTCCAATGCCTTCAATACAGTCAGTCACGAAATCCTACTATCCATCCTTACATATCTTAAGATTACCCCGGAAACACTGGAATGGTTCTCCACATATCTTCAAGGACGTCAGCAGTGTGTTCGTATTCAAGACTCCACTTCAAGTTGGTGCGACCTCAGCACTGGCGTCCCTCAAGGCGGAATTCTATCTCCTCTATTATTTTCTCTATTTATCAACCTCATAACTCAACACCTTCAGTGTGCGTATCACCTGTATGCCGATGATCTTCAGATTTATTCGCAGGAAAGAGTGGAAGACATATCACGAGCCATCGACAACATCAACAAGGATCTAGATTGCATAAACTCGTGGTCAATGAGGTTTGGATTGTCAATAAACCCCACTAAATGTCAGGCAATCGTAGTGGGCAGCAAAAATATGATGCGCAGAGTAGATATAATTTCACTCCCTCCAGTCGTCCTCGACAGCGCAATTATACCTTGGAGCCCTGTGGTCAAGGACCTAGGACTGCTCATCGATTCAACGCTCGATTGGCGAGCTCAAGTGACCCATGTGAGTCAAAAAGTGACGGGACACATGCGAACTCTATACCGTCTAAAAAATTTTCTGCCTCCCAAAACAAAAACCTCACTCATGCAAACCTTAATTATTCCTATAATTGACTATGGTGATGTGTGTTATTTCGACCTGAATGCAGACCTCCTTAATAAACTAGACCGTCTTCTCAATAACTGCATTCGATTTGTATTTAATCTTCGAAAGTATGATCACGTATCTGCTTTGCGTTCCCAATTACAATGGTTACCCATTCGTCAACGTCGTAATCAGCGAGCGCTGACCTCTCTCTTTTCATTTCTCAATTCCCCATTCTCACCCACTTATTTTGACCCCGATTTGCGATTCCTGTCCTCTAACCACGACAGAAATCTACGTTCCACGAATAATCTGCTTCTCCTGTGTCCTTCTCACAACACCGATATCGTTAACGCCTCGTTCTTCGTCCAAGCAGTGCTGCTATGGAATGCGCTCCCACTCGAAATCAGGATGTCCACTAACCGTTACACATTTAAAAAGAGCGTGCATAATCACCTTCTACAGATGGCAAAATAAATTATTCGACAGTACTCCTCCTTATAGTCTACTTTCTACAGTGTACGAATATAAAGAATATGTATTATGTATTTATGTATTGTGTATGTATGTATAAGCATTTTTATTTTGGTTAGTTCATGTTAATTGCATCTATACCTGTTCCTGATTACAGCTGTAACCTCGATGCACCTACCTTACCAGATCTCTACACCCCCCAAAGGTTGACTGGTAGAGAATGCCCTGGGCATTAAGTCCGCCGATGTACAGAAGTGCATAAAGTTGTAAAATAAAAAAAATAAAATAATAGTGGGACCACCTGGGGCTATACCTAATTCAATGCAAAAATATTTTTTATAATCGGTGAATCAACGACGAAAATATCGCAGAACAAGCCTATCTACATAAAATAGATTCCGACAAATTGATAACCTCCTCCTTTTTTTGAAGTCTGTTAAAAATGTAGTACATTTTCGAATTTAAATCACATCACACTAATATATAAAGGCGAAAGGTTGTAAGTGTGTATGTTTTTAAAACCACTGAACGGATTTGAATGAAACTTTACAGTAATATAGCTTATACATCAGAATAACACATAGGCTACTATTTGTCGCGATATCACATCACATCACATGACATTAATATATAAAGGCGAACATCACATGTCACTAATATAATAAAGGCGAAAGTTTGTGAGTGTGTGTTTGTTACTTCTTCACGCAAAAACCACTGAACTGATTTGAATGAAACTTTACAGTAATATAGCTTATACATCAGAATAACACATATGCTGCTATTTGCCGCGATAACCGACATACACGCGGGCGGAGCCGCGGGCAACAGCTAGTTATAAATAAAGTTGAAACATTCACTACATATTTAACAATTTAATGAAATCTTGACAATTAATTGTAAAGCAGCTTAAAATGGGGAATGTTGAACTAAACTAAAGGTATTTACGTACTTTTATCTGCGAAAGCTATTATAGTAGACTATAGTATAACTTTCCTACCGTGCTACAGTGAATTGAATATTCTTAAGCTCTGGAGAGAAAATATGTATTTTCATAAACATTGTAGTTGTGCAATGCGCGTTTGTTTTACAATTTGCAATTCAAATTAGCAAACAAGCTACCAATGTTCATGAAATGTCTCCGTTTCTTGCGATTGTCGGAAAAAATATATTTCTTTGACGTAGGTATTTTAACATTTTTCTTTTCTCTCAAGTTTGTAACAATCATAGCGCAAAGAATTTCGTACCGGTGAATAAATAAAAATTTCGGTAGGCAATGTATTCTAATACACCCTATGTATTTCTATTTCTAAATAAAGAAGAGTACTCGTTGAGTGAGAGGCTTCCAATTTATAGAGTTGAGTTGTTGATATATCTTGTGTTTATAGGGCCTGTAACGACTGTACTATAAAAGTAGATACACATTGCTTTTACTAGGTACCAGCCTATTATAGTCCACCGTTAGATATAGGCCCTCTCATGAACGTCACTCTGATCGATTTTGTGTTTCTCGCATCCAGCTAGAGAAATGATGGTCCAAGAGCTGGTAGACATTATGGAGTAGGTGTTTGAGGCATTTTGAAAATTTGACAGATACTTCTTCCATAGTATCTTAATACAGAATGCATATAATTATGTCTGGAGGGTAGCGGTCATTTGACTCTATATTATAAAACATTTTTTTTTGTTACAAAAAATATCTTTGATAATAATCAAATATTTGTGATGGGTTTTAACCCTTTAAGAGGCTTGCGAAACTATTTTGAAAATACCTAAAAAAAGTGTTTGAGACAAGTTGCAACTTTTACAGGGTATTATTAATATTTTAAAAAAGACAGGTGGTGTGTTTACCTGCCAGGTGATCAAAAAATTGTGCGTTGTTAAATGACCGCTACCCTCCAGCCAGGTCTGCATTTCTGTATTAATACTGTTCTGAGATATCATGGAAGAGGTATCTGTCAGATTTTCATACTGCCTCAAACACCTACTCCAAAATATCTAGCAGCTCTCCTACCATGAATGAATGACGTGAATGACAGAAATTAAGTCAACCGTAACAAAAGCGAACTAAACACCCAGAATACACTAAAATTTTACCCCTGTGTAGAGTACTTCGTTTAAGCTTTTGTACAAAAACCTATTTAACATTTGGAGCTTAAAATGTTTTGCTACAATAGGTAGCATTTAATACCTTTGCAAATTAAACACATTTACTTCCCATGTTTATGAAGGTATTATGATCTTATCGTAGTACTTTGTACGTTCCTATTACTTCTTATAAGACTACCGTACATGTAATACCTATGGAATTGGCGCGAAAATCGGCGGCGAAAATGACTGTGTGATTAAATCGCATTGCGATTTCAAGCAATCTTTCCAAACAGTAAAATCACATTGCTTAAATCTATATATTAGTACATGCAAAACTTTCTACCCCTTTTTTACGAAAATTATCACTTTTGCTACAAAATATTCATGCCTAAATAAATGCTTTGTACGTCTAAAGCTTTAAACAATACAGTTCATCGTTTGTTTACTTATAAAGCCTGTGGTATATTAAATTATTTGAATGGACTCCGGAGGCATTGTGTAGTTTCTTCCTAATTTTTATTCCTGTTATATCTAACCATCAACGCGAAAAGTAGTGAAAAAATGAGTATGGTGACCACCACTCTTGGATTCTGCTTATGCTCTCCACCAGGCAGAGTAGAGTCAATTTGGCTATGCCAAGCTTATACATAAAAAGGGGAGTTGTTAATGAAATGTGATCTGTGTTTGTACATCTATAAGTTGTATGTGTCTTTTTCTGTACTAACTTTTAAACTTTCGCGTTCCATGATCTAATAATAATTATTTTTCGGAAATTAACGCGATCACTTATTTAAAGGTATTACATACCTCTGATTTGCCCGAAGTTTCGACCAGGTTGCACTGGCCGTGGTCACATGCTGACTCAGCCTGTGACCCGTGTGTGTTCCCGCAATAATAATAATTATTATATCTTTTCCTGTGCTTGTTCATGGTTTTTTTAGAAGTTCGAAATGTATAAGTATAAACTGACTTTGGTTTGTGTTTTTTAACGACTTTTTCGAAAGTTAACATTTGAAGTTTATTTAATATTTTAAAGTTGTGTGAATTTTTGAGTCATGCATATTTTAAAAGAGCTTACACCCGCGGCTTCGCACTAGTCATTGAAGCTTATTAGATTTTTCTGAACTTCAATTGTTAGGTATTTTAGATATTTAAGTTTTGGAGAGATTGCTCTGTTTTTAAACTGATTGTCAAAGATGTTGTGAGAACACATATGAGAGAGATGCTTTACCACAATTATCTCTTGATAGAATACTAACATACTTTTTTTGTAAATACATACATACATAGAAAACACCCAAACTCCGAAACAAATATTTGTAAAATCATACAAACATTTGGTCCGACCTGGGAATCGAACCCGACACCTCAAGCACAGCAGTCGCATACGCTACCACTGCGCCACCGAGGCAGTCGATCAAAATAAACACACACAACAAATTTATTTATTCAATATATTTATACTAAAGTTTAACTGTACTGTACAACAATGTCGTTTCAAAATGTAATATTAAATTAGAAATATTTTCTGGTGCACGCTGTGTTCAGAGATATCTGACACCTCATAACTCCGGACAAGGCGTCGTAAAAGTTTTATGTGTACAAAGTTTTCATCTAATTAAATATCAGGGTTAGTTTATTTTGATACTGTCTGAACCTAGATCTTTGCAGAAATATACGAGCTTTTTATTAGGTTACATGCTGTGATAGCAATATATGTTCTGTTCTAAAAGGAAAAATCGACATAGGTATATAAAGCTCAATAAAAAATTTATTTCATATTTTGGCTGCGGCTAAGCCCGCGTATGTTTCAGTAATCCCGGTAATTCCTTAAACTGATATAACTATATTTATTATATATATTATATTATAATCAATATTTCTTTTGTTATTTATTTTTACCAATTTTTTTTTACATTCATTTATTTTACAGTAGGTACAGTAAGTACACAAATGAAAAACATTCTTTTCTTTTGTCATCGTCTTTGCTTTAGTTCATGTTTCTTTTTTATTCATCATAATCATCAACAGCCATTGACAGTCAACTTCTGGACAGACGTCTCTGCTTGAAAAAGAGGTTTAAAAAATATTAATAATGAAAAACTATTAAAATCGGTTCAATATTCATGGTGAATGAAATGTAACATAACAAGACTGTCAAAACGGGTAAAATTCGATAGTCACCGTACTGAAGTATAATTAAATAACGTGGAACATAATCCTTTTGCATTATTCTCTTCATTTATTTATTTAATACACGAAAAATGTACCAAAGAGCTTAAATATATGATCCAAGTACTTGAACCCGTCTCGTATAACTCGCAATGTGTTAATAAACGCCAGAGGTCACTGCTGCTTGCCTTCTAGTATATCACACCCTCTAAAAGTCATTTACGACCCTTAGGGGTCGAGTTATGATGTGCTGATTTTTGTTCGAGCTTGACATACTTTAATATCATATAAAATTATTATCCATTGAATTGTCATCATATTTTTGCTTAAATAAAGAAACAAAATAACAAAACTAAAATTCTTTTGTTAACAGGCATAAAAAAACTAAGTAGTTGGTTCTCAATAGGTATATTTTTTTACGTTGATTGATTTAAAACAGTGTGATTTATTAAACGATTAACAGAATTTTCACACTCAATATAAGAAAAAAAAACAGTACTAATCCTTCCTTTCTTCAACGGTTTCTTTCTTATTCAGATCTCTGATTAACTAGTTATAAGAATTTATGGAGAGAACAGTTCTCAGGAAAGTTTAGTGTTACTTTATTGGGTATAAAAAAACAAGTTCGTTACCAGATTTACTGTCCTCCATTACGGCATAACCGGTACAAAACCTAAAAGTGAACCGGAAAAGACATCCTAGATTAGAAGTTCTTGAAGATCTCAAGAATAGACCTTTAAAGCGTATATAGATTGCTGTGGAACTACCTACTGGAACTCAATATATTTGTCAGTATTGAGAAAACGCAGATACTGCCTCAATTTTCCTATACAACGTAAATACTTCCTAAAACTTCCTATAAAGAAAACCTCAATGCCGTATTTACTCGTATATACATTATAAAGGAAACGATTACCGCTACGTATTTTATCTTTCAACATGGATTATCCTTTATCGCGAAATTTCTGGTTAATCCTTCACCATTCAACCACTTAATAATCCTTATACCGGTAAACATTTCAGGCCCGAATCTTAATATTAAATCTTGGAGGATCTTTAATGATATTTTGTCACGAGATGTGGTACTTAAGGTCGGAGGAATTAAGCACAATTTGTAAGTAATTAATAAACTCGTTTACCAGCGTTCAGAATTATTTAAATGAGCTCAGGAAAGTAAGTTAATCAATACCATCTACTTTGTTATGGAACGATTGGTGGTTGGATGTTAGAACGCTTCGAATTCGTTTACAGTGAATGTAATTTGTGTACCTGTATGTAGAAGTCGTTACTGTTCATAGGGGCCGTCTAAGAGAGATGGTTCGTTTTCTTGTTGTAAATCAAGAACCTCGAGATCATTGAATTTCCCAACATAGTATTACCTCCAATTGTACCTCTTAGCTTTAAGTTACCTTTATAAGTAATTTGGTGTACAATAAAGCTATTATTATTATTACATAAACAAACAACAAACACAACATAGTGTTACCGTTTAGACACGAAAACTAGTAGGAAAATATACATGAATTACATCGGCATTTGATTAATTAACTGTCAGTGCAATTTGCAATAACAAAACAAATTAAATTGGAATGCTTAAATCTAGTGTTAAACTTAAAATTGCTTTCTGTGCTGGTTCGAAAATAGCCTTCATTGAAATAACGACAAAAGCTGCCTGGACTTCGGTGAGCCACCGACCGCCGCGCCGTAGTGTGAAATAGCTTCGGAGATTGCACCAAATTGCTCTCATTCAGTATCGTGAAGGAAAACTAATTTCCACGTCGTATAAAATTACCAAGTTTCGGTGTAAACATACATATGGCCGTAAATGACTTTTGTGGAAATATTATAAGATGCTTAAATAACTATAAATTCTCAAAATTAAAAAAAAACCACGACATAATAACCTGTTTCCCTTTAAAAAGTAAAAAACACGTTATGCGCTTTCATTTGAGACCCCACTCAATGATATTTGTGCAGACATTCGGTTACTCTTCCCCACTTTCACCCCCATAACTTTTAAACGACTATACCGATTTTCATGAAACATGTCTAAGAATACTCGCACGAAACTCACCTTTCATACAAAAAAAACTAAATTGAAATCGCTTCATCCGTTCGCGAGCTACGGTGCCACAGACAGACCGAAAGACACGTCAAACTTATAACACACCGCTTTTTGGTTGGGGATTAATTAAGTTTTCCCACATTTAATTGGTGAATCGTAGGCAAGAGTTAAACGTTATACCATTTCGCTACATCTTTGACGTTTATACAAAAATATGTTGTTCCTGTATTTATTTGGCAACAGCAGAATTTAAAAATGTACTAATACAATTTTTGTTTAAAAAATCTATTAATATTGCATTTTTTTGTGATGGATATTTTATGTACACACACACAATTTGTGTGGAACCAAATTAAAGACAAACAAATTCCTGGAAAAGATAAAGAGGTTTTCCATTATTTTGTGTGTATCAATGTAATATCATTGGTGTGTATACATAAAATAAAATACAAAACTTATATAAGAAGAACCTGGAAGCCGAATCCCGTAAAAAGGTAAAGCTATATTCCATTCGAAGGGGTAAAACATAGACTAATAGTAGGTGATTAGTTGCGTTGATTCTGGCAGGCTTTTCTTTGTGACATCTTGTTGTAATGGGAAAGGTGGGAAAAATCTTTGAATACTATAGTTTTAGATTAGATGATACTTTTTGACAGATGTGTAATGAAGTTACATTTGATACTTGACTTTAAAAAAGTAGGTATTGTCGATTACAATGTGCTTACATCATCTATCTATACTTATAATAAAAATGTAACAGGTCAAATTCTGTACATTGAAGATATTTAGATTTTTTTTGTTGGGGGGCCTCTGTTATCGATACTGATGCCAAAACTATTTTTTTTTTCATTTCTGTCTGTCTGTCTGTGTCTTGGCCGCGCATCACGCTGAAACTACTGAATGGATTCAAATGAAACTTGGCATGATTTGAGTTCATACTACGAGGTAGGACATGCTATACTTTTTATCCTGAAATTCAGCACAGTTTCTTGGAGAGAAGGGATGAAAGTCAAAATATGTACTTAGTTGTAATTCACTAACATGTGTGACATTTTGCTAGAAAGAAAAAAAATAAAAGATAACGGGAAAAGTCTTTTTTTTGTCCGCGACTGTACACTGCCTGTGGGAAGCTGAGACAGATATGTAAATATGGCGGTACGAAGTTCGCCGGGTCAGCTAGTGATAAATAAAATTGTAGTAAACTCGATTCTTGATTCTTTATTCACTCTGTGTGTGGTATTACGCATGGTATTTTGTGTTTAATTTTGAAAATGACTGACCAGAAAGTTTAACCTTTCATAAAAAAAACAGCCCAAGCAGCGTTTACACTGAAAATTTGTGTAAAGTCACACCCTCAGATCAAATAAAAAAGGTAGATAACACACCGTATCGACAAGTATCGACAACGTGTACGATACTGACGAAAAGTAGCGTAGTTTATAGCATAGTTACTTCGTAACGCGTGTGTTTACTTGGAACTACGCTACTTTTTTCTTCTTCAAGAAAACAAGGTAGTGCGTTATCTACCTTTTTTTATTTGATCTGAGGTCACACCTCATGATGTGACAAGTTCTAGAAGTTCTAGAAGTGCTACTTGGTAGTAAAGTTTGACACGTTGACCTTCCGAATCTCCTTGAAAAAATGTATTCTATTCTATAAATATCCAGCAATTGTACCTCTTTATCTGCAGCAAGTAATTCTCTATTATTGTCTGTGGTTAAGCAGCGTAGTTTGTATTATATTATTGAGTCGGATAATATAATGCCCGACTCGACTCACATTAAAGGAATGTATTTCTGCAACAGTGTGTGTTTTGCAGGAACCACGACAATTCCCAACATATGGTGTGTGACTTACTATTAATATTCTTATAGAATTTCGTTATTGCGTGCCTTTTGTATATTTTCTAAGGAAAGCTTCTTTTTAATTTCAAACGTTAGTTCTGTTTGTACACTTCTATTATAATAGTAATGACTAAAACATCTTATACACGGCAGTTTGAATGTAAACATACCTAAACATTCATATATAGAAGAAGAAGAGAAGAAAGAACATTTCAGTTTAGCAGTCTGGGTCACTAACCGTAACCAGCCAACTCTACACTATGTAATCGTTCCAAATACCTGGTAAATTGCATTGCGTATTAATGAGTAGAAATCTTATACACACATGTTATTTGTAGCAAAAAATATAAGTATACCTAGTATACTCCATAGTGCAGTCCATATTAAGGGGTTTGTTTCGAATACAGAATATTAAAAACGGAAGGAAGTGTCACGTCACACTTATCCGGAGATCCACATCATTTAATCTGACACGATTGTCTATTCACTGTATCAGGATATCCGGACACGTAACCAATAAATCATGTCGTTGCTTTTTCTGTTATCCGATGTATAACGATAAAACAAATGCGTAATTTTGTGTTTATCCTTTGTTTTATTTTTGGGTTTCAAATTTACATTTATTTAATATTAATTCTAGTGATTATTGAGTCTAACTGCCAAGCCAGAGATTGTAAGTTCGATTCCCATCCAGGACAAACAATTGAGTGATGAGCACCATCATTTTTGTTGTGTATCTTTGTTTCATTTATCTAAAATATCTGCAGAATAGGAAAGGACATCTATCATCATCTATACTTACTATTATTATTTTTTATTATATAAAGAGGTAAAGTTTGAGTTTGCGACGTTGTAGGGGTAATCTCCGAATCTACTGAAACGATTTTGAAGATTCTTTTACCAATAGAAGGCTACGTTATTTGTAAGTGACATAGGATATATAATAAGCCGAAAAATGGAAAGATTTTTTCGTGGTAGCCGGATTTGCAAAATAAGTCGGAGAAAAAATGTTTACCGCCCAACGAAGTGAGCACGGGTCAGCTAGTGTTTTATAAAATTGTAAAGTTCTCCCTGGTGTCTGTCACTAAAAGCTGCAAGAGAAAGTTTATTTTTGAAAAGTATATATATTTATGACTGACGAGCTTTTGTGTGTATGAAGGTTATCGCGGTAACGATTAGTTTATGTAATTCTTCAAGAATCAAACTCTCTTCATGCCAAATTCCATTGAAATCGGTGCAGCATTTTAGCTGTGAAAGCGTCAGTCACCGGACAGACAGATAAAGTTACTTTTGAATTTATAATATTACTATGGACAGTTGCATCCACTCGTAAAAGCCTATTAATTGACTATCAGTTTGGAAAATAAGTACTGCCTGTGTATTAATTATCAAACTGATAGCGTCGTGTCCGACCTCCACAATGGTTTTACATGACAATTTATTCCCCAGATATCGCCATTTGTAATACTTTTGCATCCGGTGGTGCGAAATTTTATCATTTTATATTTAACGATAATTACGAGTAATATATTGGAGTATTCAATGCTTTTGTTTATCCTTTTGTCCAGGAACGTACAAAGGGAAGTACAGCACTGCTTGATACCTTGTTATCACACAATTTACAAAATCCAAATTTATGTATAAACCAATTTTTTTGTGACCATATTCATTGCGTATGCAGACAATTTTACCGTGGGAGAGCCACGCTTCGGCATGAATGGGCCGGCTCGACCAGAGTGATACCACGGCCTCACAGGAAACCGGTGTGAAACAGCTCTTGCGCTGTGTTTTACCGAGTGAGTGAAGATACCGGAAGCCCATACCCCAACCCCTCCACCCATCCCCAAAAGGCCGGCAACGCACTTGTGACGCCTCTGGTGTTGCGGGTGTCCACGGGCGACGGTTATCGCTTACCATCAGGCGATACGTCTGCTCGTTTGCCCCCTATTCCATAAAAAAAAAACAATGCAGCATGGTGATTCGCACTGTGGCAGCCTATTGAGATGCTTCTACATCATTGGGGCCCCGGTCTCGCACTTACCACGACCGCAAGAATGCTGTCATTTTAAGTTGGTCTTCTGTGAAAAAAGGATAATGAAACTGTTAAACTGAATTGATATGTTGAGTCAACTTACCATCGTCTTTTTCTTTATTAAAGTCTTCATTGCTTAAGGTCTCCTCTTCCATTTCCTTTGCTCTGAACGATGGTATAGTTATCAAGGGAGAAAAATAACACAGTAGGTAGGTAAGTAATATTTATGATTTAGCTGAACCGTCCGAACTGATATTAAACTACAAATTATGTCCAGTCGAGCTTTCACCGAACAAATTATGTATCTAATAAAATCTGTTATATATGAAACCAATCTGAATTGTCAGGCAAATTCAGATTTGCGCATCGTAATTTTAAAGAATGGTTTTATTGTCAACGGATTTCTGTGATATCCAGTCGACACGTTGATTGCATGTATAAATCATTCTTCGTGCAAAACCTCAAATTAAATATCGAGCTAAAATTGCCTTTTGCACCATTAATTCGGCAAAGGTATTCTGGTAATTATCGGAAAGGTGAAATACTGACGTATTATCGAGGTAGCCTTTTGTTTGTGAGAATGTCAGTTTTAAAGTCATAGTTACTCATAATATTATTTACAGAAATGATTAATTTTTTCAGAAGTGGTGACCAAATATAACTAGTATAGGATAGATAGTATTTCTGATCCACAATTCGCCAAGTGTTGTGGGTTCAAATCCTACACGGGACAACACTTTGTGTGATCCACAAATTATTGTTCTGAGTTTGGGTGTTAATTGTGTCCGTTTCATGTATGTCTGTAAAGTCCCCTGCGACACAGAATGTTTATTCCTAATGCGGGAGTTGTTTTTAAAAAAAAAAAAAAAAACGATCTGTTTATTGTCTTCCATCGCTGAACGAAGACCACCCAACTGTCCCGGTCTTAGGCAGTCTGCATTTATTCACTGAGAAAGTTTCAACGTGTAAAAAGTAGAAACACAAAACATACTTTTAATTTTTCAGTATGTATTATAAAATTAAATATTGAAAACATTGAAATTAAATGGTTGCGTGTATTATACAAACAAAAATAATAATCTTATAAATTGGAATTTGCAAGTTATTCAAAAAAATACAAATTAAGTTTAATTTGTTATTATTTATAGTACTTAGAAGTAGAGTACTTGAAATGAACTTGAATAACAAATATTCCATCAGTAGAGTAAAAAGCAATTTACAGAAAATTTATTTCAAATATTTATATTTTCTTATTGACAGAGTGCTAAGAGTTACTGAAGGCGTGCTTTTAATGTCTAAATTGACTTCTTTGATTTTTTTTTATTAAAATTAAAACACACTATCGCAATTCTTTATCGAAAATAATTACATGATCAGTGTTTCCACCAAAGCCTTTGACGATTTCAGTATTTACCTGATGTAAAAGCTAAGGGTTTTGAGTAGCAAAGGCCTATTTGATCCCTATTTAGCAGCTTTGAGGGGTCTCTTCAATTACGAGTGTCAGACCATTAGGGGTGACGTCCACCAAACCATGATAACTGGGACGCTCGTTATATTCCCAAATCATGTAAATGCAGTCGGATTTCGTTTTGCTTTAACTTCTTCGAAATATAGAGATAAATATTTGATACAATGTTGAATCATTTTTGCAGTATTCTGGTTTCTAGTGACATAGTTAGGAAGCCACAAATTTATTCTAATTAGGTATTATTGCTACATACTCCTAAGGCAGACTGGCAAAGAATGCGTCCAACTATGTGAATTAACAATGTACAATTATGTATTTAATAAATACAAATATAATTATCATTTATGACTCTTCTATCTCTCATTAATTCTATGTTTATTTACACATAATTTAAATAAGAAACAGTGAATAATGTATCGACGTCAGAAAGCGGAGATTTTGTATCTTTTTAAAAATATGTACTTTACAGTGGAGCGTTATTGTATCTATTTTATTTTTAAACGTTTAGGGGCCAACCGCTAAATAACGCAAGTTATTTTCTTCAGTTTAGCAAATCTTTCAATAAACAATACAAAAAAATCAGCCAAGTGCGAGTCGGACTCGCGCAGGAAGGGTTCCGTACCGTTATCTATACATTTAAATTTTCAAGCGTCTACCTGTTGCCGTTATCAACATCAAGCAAAAAATCACGCTTGTTTTAGGGGAGCCCCCTTAAGTATTTATTTTATTCTGTTTTTTAGTATTTGTTGTTATGGCGGCAACAGAAATACATCATCTCTGTAAATTTTAACTGTCTGACTATCACGGTTCATGATATGCAACCTGGTGACAGACAGACAGACGGACAGCGAAGTCTTAGTAATAGGGTCCCGTTTTAATCTTAGGGTACAGAACCCTAAAAAATACAAAATTCTATGCTGTATCTTTTTTTTTCAATCGTAGACAGATGAGACACAGCCCATTTGGCAAAATTTTTTTTACCGATCAAGTCTATACCAAGAAGTCGTTTTGACAAATTTTCGAGATACAACATTTTCACTTTCTGCCGTCGATATAGTGTGTGACTTGCATGAATATATAATGAAATGGAATAATCAATTTTAAAGTCAATTCCAATGCAATTCATCTGATCGAATACAACTGTATGCTGAGTAAATGAGATTTACTCTCTCTGCGATATTATGTATAAAGTTTGGTTCTCTTTAACTCATTGTTAATGTGGAATTCTGTGATGAGTTTGAATCTTGTTAAAACTATGAAAAAACTGTTGTCATGTTATATTTTTTTGCAACTTGGGGAATGATATTAATCAAATTCAGAATAAAGATTTTAGAGTTGAGGCTTTTTTACCGTCTAGGAACTTACGTACCATCTTGTTAATACTGCAATGAAATATCTGCCCCTAGCCCAGTTGACAAAACTAACAAATGTATCACGTGGTCAAAACGTAATGTTAGCCCATGAAATAAGAAAATTGAGGGTTTTGCGATTGCAGAAAGAGATTTTTGACTAAGGGCACTGAACCAAACTGAGGAAAACTGCTAGGGGGCTCTAAGGGTGGACGGAGATAATTTTGAGATCTCCGGCGCCTGAGGCGAATGCTATACGTCGCCCGTTCCCGGGCCTGGCGGACCGTGATCTCCGTCCTCCATAAGCGCAAACCTGGTGACAGATGACCTCATCTGTCACCCTAGCAGAGGAAGGACCGGGTGGGGGAGCACGCGCTCCACAGTGCACGCGCGCCACCTTTTTCGGGACAGCAACAGAAAGCTCGAAGTTTCCACACAGAAGGGGGTCACCTTCTAACCGTAGGTGGCCTGAAATACGTCGTGGTTCCATGGTTTTCCGTTCTAGGGTGTACCTGGTTCTCCGGCTTCTAGTAACCGAGACGGCGCGTGTGCGGTTTTTGTCGGTTCGAGTCCGACATGGCATTAGGTGGTATCCGAGGGGATTTCCGCACAAAAAAGGGGCTTTTGCACAACTACAATAAAGACCGGTCTTCAGCTGATTCTGGTTATCATGATCGAAACCTTTTATTTCTGATTTGAAGTGATATAAGAAGCCAGAAGAGTTATTTTGTTTTAAAGAAGTAACTTGTTTTTATATCTTTTTCTACAAACATATTATTACTATTTTATTGTTTTTTTTACATTTATTATTTAAATTGAGATCTCGAACATTGCAGAAAGTGTAAATTATTTATATTTTACTATCTATTTATTATTAAAACTACTAATAAATAGATCATAACTTTCTTTTTTGCTTTTTCTTCAACTACGTTGCGAATTGCGTACGTTTTATGAGTACAACCATAGTTCAACCTACTTAAGGTACCTCTTGTGTTCTTAGCAACAGCTATTTTATTTGTGCAGTATTTTAGTAGCTGGCAATATTCATCCACGCAATATTCCTTCATGTAATTTTGGTTAGTTCTTGACGAATGTTTGTGGAGTTTTTATTGGAGAGTTAGCGAATTGGCAAACGTAGATAATGGGATTTGAATGGAACAACAGTCTGTTTATGTGGTGCAGTAAAATTTATGGTAAAAAGAAAGAATAATCAGAAACGATATCGAAGTGCTCGTTTTAACCGTTGCAATAAAATTTCGAATGGGGAAAATATACGAGTTTTAGAATCTTTTGTCGTCTTCAGTTTCCATGATTGTATTGTAGATATGGTAATAGTATTATTACGTTAAGTAGGTACGTAATTTTTTTTATTGCAACCGCAATTTTAAAGTTGTTACAATTTTAGTGCGGTTTAATTAAAATATTAAACAGGGACAGTTTGATACAATACGTTCGCATTTAAATGAGTATTTATATATTACTAGCTGGTCCGGCGAACGTAGGTTTGCCATAAAAAAAAATTGTGTATAAAAATAGATGTTGGTCGATTCTCAGACCTACCCGATATGCACACCAAATTTCGAAAAAATCGGTCCAGCCGTTTCAGAGGAGTATGGTAACTAACACGAGAATTTTATATATAAGATAAACATTGATTTCACTCTAATTGTTAACTTGTAGTACCAGTACAGTATTTGTGTTTTCAATAAAGTACACAAGCGCTTAGAACTTAAGACTATAGAAATCCAGATATTCATTATAATGCTTGACAAGTTTGTTAATTCTCCGATAGGTACCCCTTTTCAGGGCAACCGTTTATTTTTGAATAAAATGGAATACTACTTGCAAAAGTTTATATTTATTTTTACCCTACTGCGAAAGAAGGAAGGTTATGTTTTTCGAGTGTATGTGTGTATATTTCATTGGTATGCCCTAGAGCCTAAACGGTTTGTCGTATTTTTATGTGAGTGGTGTCAATAGATTCGTCTTAGTCGTGAGAATGACAATGGGTACATAAAAAAATACAAAAAATAAATATACGCATTTGGGTTTATTTAAATAATTCATTACTTGTTTCCAATATTAAAATAGTGATGTGTAATGAATAGAACTATGTACTAATATTTTGGACATCTAACACACAAGCAAGGCCACCTAATCCCAAACTAAGCTAAGCTTGTATTATGGGTACTAGACAACTGATATAAATACATATATACTTTTTTTGTAAATACATACATATTATACATAGAAAACACCCAAACTCCGAAACAAATTTAGCAGTCGCATACGCTACCACTGCGCCACCGAGGTATTATTAAATAGATCATAACTATCTACTATAGAACAAATCAATACGTTACGACTTGTGAGACTTGACTTTTTCAAATAAACATTTTCTGATTACCTGTAACTAATTTCTAAAAAGTACCTAAAATTAATTATTTTATATGAAATCAATTAATTGCAAAGGCTTTTGACGACTTCGATAAACGTAAACATTCTATTTACAACAATTCATAAATCTAAATTGCGAATGTTATTGAATATTGTTTTAGAGCCAGGGATTTGAATGTCAAATTAGTTTATGTGTATGTATTAACTGGCACAAATCAATACGACAGTGAATATATATTGTATCCACACAAACTGCGTAACAATTTAACATGTGTACTTAATTTAAATCAAGTGTGATAGTTACCGTAGCTTCATTATTATTCGTAGTAGGTATGCGACGAAATATATTTATTTATTTATTTACTTATTTTGGACCTCCGACAAGGAATACACTTTACATGCTAGTACATTACAAAAAATAAATTGTCTTGTGCTTCCTCAATTATGGGAGATCACAACATGAACATTACAAAAATCACAAAATATACAAAACCAATAATGACTACAAGCCAAGGCAAAGGGAAAACAATTATTTATGCAAAAAATCACAAAACAAACACACACAACATACACACTCGTACACACAAATACTTATTTATTTATTCATTTTTATTTTTATTTCAAAAGCAGGTAGGTACGTCAACAAATAAACAAATAAACACCGTTCAACTAACGTTCAGTTAACGTTCAGTATAAAAGATTGAACATTTTTTCCTGAATTCACCCAAACTGTTAGAAAAGATGTCTATGTCCTCCGAAGGAACCGAAACTACGTTATACTTCTGAGTCATCCTAGCAATTGGTGCCTGCTTCCCTAGATTTGTTCGGGCTCGTGGAACCCTGAATAGAGGGCTAGGGTACCGTGGGATTCTATTTGGAACATTTATGCCGATTTTGCTGAGAAGGTCTGGACAGTCAATGTGACCATGGAATAACTTGTATAGGAATACAAGGTCAGCGATTGTACGACGGGACTCCAAAGATATAAGTTTGAAATATGTTAGTTTAGCCTCGTAAGTATATAAATTCCTAAGTCCAAAACGGAAACTTAGATGTCGAACTAGTCTCTTTTGGACTTGTTCTAATTTGTTAACATGTATTTGGTACATTGGGTTCCATACTGTGCTACAATATTCCAAATGACTACGTACATAGCCATTGTATAAATAAATATCGATGATTTTCTTTGATTATCAGAATTAAGATACACATTTTGCATATCGTAAACGGGTCCTGTATCATTTTCTATTTCATCAAGAATTACACCGTACCAAAACTACGACTTTACTAAAAGTAAGAAAGATATTTAAAAACTTACTTCTTATAGCGATTTTTACGTTATATTCGTGGTCATACTTAATTTATTCTAAGCTTACTTTATTACACTAACTTCTAGTACAAATTTTAAGTGTTTAATGCATAGTTCTAAGCTAAATTCTGCTCAAAGAGCTATTGCAACTATGCAAAACAAACTAACGAACTTAAATTACCCCAAACTTCAAACGATACGTATGATATATTAAGCAAACTTCTCCGTATCATACCCGTCCATTCATTCATGCATTTAATCCTTTGTCAGATATTAATGATTAGCCATCTAATGAATAATGATTAGTGCGGATAAGATACGATACGTGTCAGTTCATTATCGACAAATTTATAGACTTTGGGTTAAGATTGACACAAAGTTTAACGTTCCATTTTACGTTGAGCTGTTTGTGTTTGAAATAGTTTAGAATTAAGTAATTAAGTAAATTTAACTTACACTTAGTAAGTATTTTTAAGATTAGCTTGGTTTAAACAAACGAAGTCTGTCTGTAAAGTTGTTTGAGGACGGCACAGTCGTGTCAAGGGTAAGCTTCATTTCAATTTGGAAACTCTACGCACGCTTTTAGAAATACCTGTATATTACGTCACTGTGATTTGGAGATTTGTAGGGTAAGGTTTCAAATAAAAAAGTACTGTGCTTCAAATTAAATTATAACTTCTTTATATTTAACCAAGTTATTGAAGTTATAAATTAAATCTTTTGACGTAGTTGGCTCTGATATTATCAATGGTAATAGTTTGTTTAATTTATAGAAATCGTGCAAAGTAGCCATAAAATTCCTGTTTTGTTTTTACTTGAGGTGATGTTTGAAACGTTGTGATGCTTTGAAAGTTGTCTGACTGTGATGATGATGATGATGATGAACATGATCTTTTTCTTCTTAGCCGAAATACGTTCACTACTAGACATAGACAGGCATTTAAGTGTACTGCTACTGAATTCGGCATTTAGTTTTATCAAAGAGGAGAAAATATAATAGGTCTTTACCTATGAAATTGCCTTCTTGTAAAAATCAGCTTTTGTAAAATTCAGCCTTTGAACAGTTTGTTGCCTCCCGTCCAGCTGATTATTACAAGAAGGGCATCAATAAACTGCCGATGCGTTGGCAAAGATGCGTCGATTGCATGGGTGATTACATCGAATAACAGAAATAAAAAAGTTTGAAAAAATAAGTACTTTCACTTATTGTATACAAAACGGCAATTTCATAGGTAAAGACCTAATATTTAATAATTTGTATTCTGCTTACTTTTCTATTAGGAACACGAAAACTTTAAAATACCTTATCGTCCTATTTTTGTTCTAAGTTTTGCATTAAGAAGTAACTTGAAAACCTAAACTATGAAGAAGCAGAAGATCAATAAAATCCTTACTTGCTTTAAATCTATGTGCTACGTGAAGCAAAAACTTCGTACCCTTTTTTTAGGAAAATGATTATTAAGTAGAAATATGAAATTTTGCACGGTTGAATTTTTAACCGACTTCAAAAAAGGAGGAGGTTCTCAATTCGACCGTACATATGTTTTTTTATGTGTGTTCTCGTATAACTTTGTCGTTTATGAACTGATTTTGATGATTCTTTTTTTAATGGAAAGGAGATATCCCAACGGTGGTACCATGATAAGGACTAATATACTAAATAAATTCTCTTGGATGTCATCATCATAACTTAGTGTTCTGATGATGGCATCCAAGAGAAATCGAGTAGAAACTTGAAGTCGAAACTTTTGTTTTTCTTAAAAATTTTATATATGGAGGAGGAGCGCAAAGAGCTAGAAAAGAAATGAATTATGGTCGTGTTTGACTACTGGGCGACTGCTAGTGTTTATTATTACAGCCTATGGGATCTCCTTTAACATCAAATGCACATGCAAAAGAAAATTGAAATTACCTCTTCTATTCGCTATTTTGTTCCTTTCTATCGACAAGTACTTGACCTATATGTATGTTTGTCAAACAATCTTTATTAGTTACTGTACCGGATGTTTGTTCCCTATAGATTGTTTTTGAAGGATTTTTATGACTTCCCAAATGTCAAATCTTATACGATCAAGGCCATGTAGTTGATAACAAAAGTGATCTGCAAATTAGGAGAGGTGGCCCATTTTCTGTATTGGTCTCTCTCCCTCTACAGAATGCGGAGAGGAGTTTGAACTCTGCTGATACAGTAAGGAAAAAATTGCTTAACAATGTTTGTCTGTAAAGCCGTGGACTCCGGTCGAGCCGACGATTCTCCCCCGATCGAGCCGACGATTCTCCCCCGATCGTGCCATCGATTCTCTACTGGTCATGTCGGATAGCCGTCCCATCGGATTGTGAAAGTGAGGGAACAGAGAATTCACCTGTGTTTATGCACACATTTCTGCACTTTAATATATCCTGCGTAGTTGGTTGGACGCCATGGCCGAAATCAACAGCCAAGTAAATCAAGTGAAAGTATCAAACCATTTGACAAACTTGAACAGAATTCTAGAAGTTATATCTGATCATAATCGACGTGTTATCGCTTAATGCGTCATATATGACGTCACAAAGAAAATCATAATGAGGACCATCAGGTGAAATAACTCGCTCAATGACCAGCTTGACCTGAGCCCATCAATCGTATTAAATTGTGCGTAGCGATCAGACGTCACGGTTCTAGTTTAAGTGGGCCTATAATAATGATACGGGAATTGGTATTATACAAAGATTATGAAATGGTTGGATAGGACATCTATGTTTAAATGTTATATTGCTTTCTGTATGCCTCAATAATTCGAGACATCCGCATATATTCGGTGCATACCGCACCGATTCAGGGCTGCATCTACCATATGGCTTTTTGGGCTTAAGCCCAGGGCCCCTTGGATTCCAGGGGCCCCCGGTGAAGTCAACTGCGAGTCAAAAATAGTCGATAATGGTCGATAATTGTTAATTTACTTTATAATGACACGGCGTAAACCTTCATTCATTCATCTTAATTTTTTTTATAAGCCAGTTTAGTCAAGGCTAGTGATTATTTTATAATGCATAGTTGTGCCATTTTTAATATTTAAATTTCATTTACATAACACGTGTGGTTTTGTCGAAGTATTCTTTTCAGTGTTGAACCAACCGTTAGCGCTATTCCGGGAGAGGTGATATACGTACATGCAAGAGAGTAGATGTAACAAACAAATAATAAACTAATCACAATGCGTTTAATAAAGGCGCAACGTATAATTGCAATGGTTTCTACAGGATATCGTTAGGTACTATTCATAGAAAAATCGAACTGTCTTTTTATTTGTAGGTACTGACTCATAATTTGGTTGAATCCTATCAATTATTTTAATTGCGTAGATATAATGGCAACACGTCCAGGCGCATTTAAGAGATTGTTGTTGGAGAGGCTAGCATTGCTCTAATGTCTAATCTACATTTTAGTTTTTCTTGCATGTTTTATGTTTTTGCTTATTTGTTATTATGTATGTTAATATGTATGTATGTAGCGGGAAGTCAAGTGAATGTAACATGAGATGGCCGATGTTTACTTACCTAATTATTTGCACTCACTCAGGGCCGGATCTACCATATGGCTTTTTGGGCTTAAGCCCAGGGCCCCTTGGATTCCAGGGGCCCCCGGTGAAGTCAACTGCGAGTCAAAAATAGTCGATAATGCAAAAACAACTATAATTTTATTAAAACAAACTGATCGTAAGGTTTGCAGCCCTGCGAATCATGCGATTAATCAAACCCATTCAATTCATTTCATTCTAGTCTACATTCAGGTGTTGGTACTTCGAACTGACAGTTAAAATGTTCGGCAACCATTACACATTCATTCGATCTCGTTCGTGCTCCGCTATTTCCCTCTCAGAGTCTGTCCATTTCTAGCTTGCTAAAATCTATACTAATATATAAAGCTGAAGAGTTTGTTTGTTTGTTTGGACGCGCTAATCTCAAGAACTACTGATCCGATTTGAAAAAATCTTTCAGTGTTAGATAGCCCATTTATCGAGGAGGCTATAGGCTATCATATATATATATATCATCACGCTAAGATCAATAGGAGCGGAGCACCAATGAAGAATGTTACAAAAACGGGGGAAAATTTCTACGCTACGGGCAATAGGAGACGTAAACGAGGTTGCGTGGGTCAGCTAGTTTTATAAAAGTACATAATTATTTACTATATACTATAATTGACTGCACGGTTGGCCTAGTGGTTTAGGCGGTCGCCACGCCGCTTGCCAATTCGCCAAGTGTTGTGGGTTCAAATCCTACACGGGACAATACTTTGTGTGATCCACAAATTGTTGTTCTGAGTTTGGGTGTTAATAATGTCCGTTTCATGTATGTCTGTAAAGTCCCCCGCGACACAGGATATTTATTCCTAATGCGGGAGTTGTCTTTAAAAAAAAAAAAAAAAAAAAATTCACAAAAAACACACAAACAGATTCTTCACCAACTTGGTTAAGAGAATGCGCAGCACATGGCACATAATTCGCAGATTTTTTTTTGTTTTAATAATGCTTGTACACAATTGTAGCGACCACTATGCCATATTAGCAGCGTCGGCGTATGACTGTCCCCTACAGCTATCTAGGGGTAATCCAATTTTTCCAAAAACTCTTGTCAAACCTTAAATAAATGTAAGCTAGCATGACTACTAATTTTAATTAAACTTAGTAGTCATTGCGAAGGCCTTCGATCGGGTCTGGCACAAAGTGCTTCTTTCGAAGCTCCCTTCCTATGGGCTTCCTGAGATATTCTGCGATTGGGTCACTAGTATTTTAGCGGATAGAAGCATAAAGGTCGTAGTCGACGGTGAATGCTCTGACTCCATACTTGTGAATGTTGGTGTCCCGCAAGGCTATCGCCTACTTTGTTCCTCCTCCATATCAATGACATGATGCAAATTAGCGATATTTATTGTTATGCGGATGACAGCACGGGCTACGCTCTTTACAACGGCCGCGCTAATATTTCTCAGGAAAACGTTATTTTAAAATCGAAACAAACGTGTGTCTGAAATCGAGACCTCTTTGAAAAGGTCTCAGATTGGGGTAGACTTAAATTAGTCCAATTTAACCCCACAAAGACACAAATTTGCGAGCTTACCGCTTAAAAACTGCCGTTGGTCGTGTCCTCGTTTTGAAGGTACTCCCTTATCTCATCAGCCAATATTGGAATACTTGGTGTCGACATATCGAGTGAAGTCCAGTTTTGTGGTCATTTGGAGGGTAAGACCAAATTGGCCTCGAAGAAGCTTGGTGTGCTCAATAGATCGAGACGGTATTTCAGTCCGGCCCATCGCCTTCTAATTAACAAGGCGCAGATTCGGCTTCATATGGTTTACTGTTCTCATCTTTACGCCGGGGCACCCAGTACCAGCTCCTTCCTCTGGACCGCATTCAACGGAGAGCGACTCGAATCATCGATTGCCAAGAGGTTTCAATTCGGCTGGCCTCTTTGGCGCTGCGAAGAGATGTGGCTTCGTTGTGCATCTTCTGTCGAATTTACAATGGAGAGTGCTTCGAGGAACTGTTCGAATCGATCCCTGCCGCCTCTTTGCGCCATCGTCCTACCCGACAGCAGTTACATCCCCATCACTTAGATGGTTGGCATTCCACGACTGTGCGCTTTTCCAGAAACTTTCTGCCTCTCACAAAAAAACTATGCAACGAACTGTCGCCTGCGGTATTTCCGGACCAATACGGCCTTCAAATCTTCAAGAAAAGAGCGTACTCTTTCTTAAAAGACCGGCAACGCACTTGTGACGCCTTTGGTGCTGCGGGTGTCCACCACGGCCTCACAGAAAACCGGTGTGAAACAGCACCTGCGCTGTGTGTGATGCGATGGTTCGCTGGTCGTTCCGGCTGGAGACTCCACGCGGTGGCTTTGCTGCCATGGAGGCTCTCCAGCCCGTCATCCTCGAGTGGGCAGGGCGGCAGCACGCGACCCTTTCTTTCCGACTAACGCAGGTCCTTTCCGGGCACGGTTGCTTCGGGAAATACCTGCACTCGGTCGCAAGGAGGGAATTGAGTCCCGCCTTCCACCACTGCGACTGCAGTGAAGACTCGGCCCAGCACACGCTGGCAATTTGCCCCGCTTGGGCGTTGCAGCGTCGGGCCCTCATTGCAGTCATCGGAGGAGATCTCTCGCTACCGGCCGTCATACGCTCTATGACCGGTAGCGACAGCAGTTTTACCACGGTCGCAACCTTCTGTGAAGGTGTAATCTCGAGGAAAGAGGCGGCGGAGAAGGCCCGGGAATGATATCCACTCGGACCCAATCCGCCGCTGGCAAACCGGGCGCCGGAGGTGCGCCTATCAGCGCCTCATGCCGCCCTGAGTGTGGCCGCGGATGGTAGGGACGGGTTTTCCCCTCCATCCGCTTTAGTGGCCACCCGCGAGGGGGCGACGTACGCGTGTGCCGTACGTCGCCTAAATCGAGATCCTAACAGCTGACAGTGTCCGCTTCAATGCGGGCAAGCGCTAGGAGGCCCCTCCCGTCACAGGCGCAGAGTGGCACATCGTGTGGTTTTAGTCGCTTCGAGTCCGACACACAACCCCGCCGCAAACCCCGGTGGGGTGACGGTCCGAGAGGATTTCCACACGTAAAAAAAAGTGGTTTAAGCGGTCGCCACGCCACTTTTCTTTGCGCCGAGTGTTGTGGGTTGAAATCTCACATGGGACATCACTAACTTGTGATCCACAAATTATTGAGTCACCACAAGTCTGAGTGTTTTTTGTGTCCGTTACATGTATGTTTATAAAGTTCTCCCTCGAAACAGGATGTACATTCCTAATACGGGAGTTGGCTTTAAAAAAAAATTGTTGGGCCCCTAAGTAGTATTAGCCCAGGGCCTCCTAAACTCACGGTCCGGCCCTGCACCGATTGCACTCAAATTCTGACACAAAGCAATTTAATGTAGGTATATAATGTATATTAGTTATGAGATAGGATAAAAATTCCATCGATCCATCAGGCAACTCATCAAATTTTAAATCAAATTCAAAATCATTTATTCAATTAAGACACTAAGTGATATTTATGAACGTTAAATTGAAGCTATAGTTAATAATCATAGATCGACACAAACAGACGCCACATCATGTACTGGATTGCCAAGGTAAATATGGCGAAAACACCAAAATGTACGCTTGTGTCGATCTATAACTTCCAGTTTCCAAAGTGTGTAGGGCCTTAAGAGAAGTTATACTGGCAAAGAAACTCATGGCCACTCTTTTTAAAAGTTGAAAATATAATCTCCTAAACTCCCAATACTATACAAAAAAATGGTCCGAGGACTATGGCATAAATTGGGAGAAGGCTACATGTATTAAATTTAAAGAATAAAATAAGTAGGTAGGGATATTAGTATTCGGTAATTTTTCATTCAAAAATACAAATATAAGATGTAGCTAAGTGTTTCTTTGGTGAACATTGAAGACTTTTAAAATAAAATTTCAAGAATTTGTAGCAGTGTAACAGTAAATGTGTTACAGTTTTACTTTCCTCACCACGCTGTACTGTTGCAATATACTAGTGGTCCGTGTCGAATATAGTTGCAGTACTTTTAAAAAATACGAAACTTTTTGCACAGATTGCAAAACCTTAAAGAACTGGTAATTTAGAAATATTGTTTCACATCATACATTTGACCTTAACTTATCCATATTTTCTGCCATCCTGTTTCCAAGTTGATGAAGACATAAAAGCTATTCGTCCGTAAAGCTGATAGCAAATATGGCAATAACATACCCATTCTGTATCTAGTACATATATGATATGTAGCGTGTTTGTGTCATTGATATAAGTAATACCATTAAATACTTTCCGTTAAGGAAATGAGTTCCGTATCTACGTACTTTGATGTTAGAAGCTTTCTCGCTCTCTAGGGCCCGTGTATCTCTTTTTAATGCCTTCTATTTCCTTTAAGATTTTATTCCTATAATATTTTATGTACCAGATTATGTACTTTAAGTATTTTTCAAGACGTTTTATATTTGAGTTAGAGTCACGTTAGTGTCAAGTCTGTCGTGAGGGAACTGTTATGCTAAGCTAAGTGCCTACCACACGCGCAAATATCATCACAGTTACCACCATTAGGGTAATGAGTCTCATATTTTGTGATCAATATAATTATTGAATGTTTTTATTCGAATTGGAGTTCTTTACGTGAAGGAAATTACACCTTCTAGTACACTCACAGTCTAGTATATTAGAGATAAAAGTGTTTATGGATATTTGTAAAACATAAAGATTGATTTGATTAGACGTAGCTCCATTGATATCTTAAATGTATCTTAATATAATAATTAGAAAGAAGAGCCAACTGTGCAAAATAATATCAATTTATCTGTTTGAGACTTACAAGTTCGTTTACTGAAAAGGAACCACTCAATAAATGGTTGTCGGTAATTACATAACACCATTTTTTCCATTTGAAAATTAAAAGATACACAAAATAGGGAGACCTAATGAAGTGGTAGAGTAGTAATTTAATAAAATATTTCGCTTAAGGTTAACTTTAAGAATTTTAACGCGAACGCGAAGGGATTACACAGATGCTCGACTTGTTATCTTCATTATTTTTGACATAAGTCATACGTAAGAGTGTGATACGATAACCGTCACTTTCACAGGTGCAATACCACGAAAAACCTAACTTAAATAAGAGAAAAATATACCAGAACCTAAATCACCGTCGAAATACAACAACACGAGGCAGAATCTTGACATCCATTTTTATCGGAACTGTCGAGCGTAACAATAATTTTGTCGCTGTCGTTCAGTTCCCAGGGAACCGTTCGTGAAGGGCAAACATGTTTCGATTGGTTCTCCTGTAGACTTTTGACCTAGATACAGTAACCATGAGAGACATCTGGGGCTGATGTTACGAGTATTTTGGCAAAAAACATTGCCGCGGTGTAGTACGCTGTTATAGATATTGTATTGCTTTTACTGTTCAACGTACAATGATTCGTTTTGTTCTTCGAAAATGTAAGGCATTGGAAGGTAATGAAAATACGAAGGTTCTTAATGTTGACTTTTATAACTCTTTATAGTTAGTTGTTCGATTTTGATATTATATTTGTCTATTGCCTAACTAGTTTTACAAAATGTATTAAGAAATTGATTTTCGGGTATAAAATGTGGTATCCTAATATGTATTATTGTTTATTAATATGTATCTTAGATTCTACTGTATAAATCAATGTCTATAATATATATATATAATAGGTCTTTACCTATGAAATTGCCGTTTTGTATGCAATAAGTGAAAGTACTTATTTTTTCAAACTTTTTTATTTCTGTTATTCGAAGTAATCACCCATGCAATCGACACATCTTTGCCAACGCATTGGCAGTTTATTGATGCCCTTCTTGTAAAAATGAGCTGGACGGGAGGCAACAAACTCTTCAAAGGCATTTTGTACTGCCTCTCGGGAATTTAATTTTTTACCCACTAAAAAGTTGTCTAAATTTTGGAAAAAGTAATAGTCGGTAGGTCTGGTGAGTATCGCGGATGAGGGAGAGCTTCCAACCCCAGCTGTTGCAGCTGCTTCACGACAACGCGCGACCCCATACTGCGCAACAGACAGTCTCCAAGCTGCAAGAGCTGGGGTACGTTTTCATTTTCTACTCGTATTATATTAGTTACTATTCTGATTCCTAAGTACGCATGACTATGCATTTACATTTCTCAGCCATCCTCTATTAACTCAGGGTTTGCTGGAAGAAAACTCAATTTTGGGTTAAGGTACATGATCGGTGAACCTTCCTTTTATTTATTTTATATTTATGTGTTGAGTGTGTACAATAAAGAATAAATACAATTACAAATGTATTGGACCCCTATTATTGCGTCGAGTTGTTTTTAAATAATTTTTCTCTTTATCTACTCGTATATATATATATATACAAATAAATAAAATTGTAGTGTCTGTTTGTAATATTAAAATAATCGCTTTTTACTAAATGCATATGTATTGTAAACACGGTACATATACCAAAATCTCATTTTTTAAATTTTTTGTCTGTCTATGTGTCTGTCTGTGTGTCTGTCTGTTTGTTCCGGCTAATCTCTGAAACGGTTGCACCGATTTTGACGGGACTTTCACTGGTAGGTAGCTGATGATATAAGGAGTAACTTAGGCTACTTTTTTAGACTAACTTCGCCCCGCGGCGTCACCCGCGATACGAAAATAACCGCGAGTAACACCGCGGGACTCAGCTAGTAGTACATAATTATGTTTAATTTTTTTACATCATACAGGTGTAAACTACATAATATTCAAGTAGTAATTATTTTTCAGTATTAGTATTTCAAGTATGATATATTTGCGTAACACTTATGTTTTTAAAAGGTGTGCTAAGTTTTTTTTTCTGTGTTTATATTATACCAGCTTTTGCCCGCGGCTCCACTCACATGTATGTCAGTTATCGCGGTAAAGAGTAGCCTATGTCCTTCTTCAATAATTAAAGTATCTGTATGCTAAATTTCTTTTAATTCAGTGCAGCAGTTTAGCCGTGATAGACGGACAGAATTACTTTCAAATTTATAACATTGGTATCGATAGCTTTAGAAATCTACTAATTGTAAAGAAATTTATATCTAACGACCTTTAAACCATACTGAAGTAGGATCTCGCGTTCTCAAGGGTTTTCAAGTTTAATTACAGTCAAGTTTAGATCTCTGCCATTTAATTTACACGGTCCTGCCTCTAACCTGCCCGGTCAGTACCCATCCAGGTACTGACCGGGCCGTCGTTGCTTACTCTCGGTGATTGTTTCTAATCACCGAGTGCAACTGGGCCATGAGCGCCTTATATGGCTGATATTCTTATAATCATCATTATAGATTTACGACGAACTCACTATTTGACAACTATGGTCAAAGGTCCTTTGTGATCTCTATATAGCTATTAGCATAGCATATTACATAGATATTAGCATATTACATAGATATTAGCATATTAAGACAGCTTCAAAGCGAAACAAGCACCTTTGATCACGAATTGTGCAATCTGTCCGAAACACCAAGCTATTCAAAGCTGTTTTTTTAATTTTTTTATTATGGACTAGAAGGCAAATGAGCCTCATGGTAAGTGATTACCACCGCCCACGAACACCAGAGGTGTCACAAGTGCGTTGCCGGCCTTTGGGGGATGGAAAGGGGTTGGGGTATGGGCCTCCGGTATCCGCACTCACTCGGTGAAACACAACGCAAGCGCTGTTTCACACTGGTTTTCTGTGAGGCCGTAGCCCATTCATGCCGAAGCGTGGCTCTATCGCGGTAAGAATTAGTAAATCAGTAAGTATGAATCAGTAAGTCAGTCAGGGACAGAACTTCTGTGTATCACATCAAGAGCCTATAATGGTCCACTTCTGGACATAGGCCAATACTTAGAAAGGAGGTTAACTAAACTTTTGTTTGCTTTTTAACCGACCTCAAAAAAGGAGGAGGTTCTCAATTCGACTGTTTTTTTTTTAATGTTTGTTAACTCATAACTTTCGACTGGGTGAACCGATTTTGATGATTCTTTTTTTATTTGAAAGCTGGTGTTTCCCGTGTGGTCCCCATTCCCCAGATTTTTTTTGTTAAAATTTGTGTTTATATGTATACAGATATGTTATTTCACTTTGAAATTTAATAATCTGACATTGTAATCTTCAGCGAGTGTTGTTTTAATATTTAAATGATGTTGTCTTACCGTTAAACTCTCGTTCTCTGTACAAGGATGAGTGCTCGTTGAAAACGTTTTGTGAAACATTAATGGTTTACACTCTTCACGCCGCATTTATCTACTCTTCTTCATAATATCTGAATATCGTGAAGTATCTCTGAGAAAACAATGGAACAATCTAATTTTTGTAACAAAACGATTTTACATTGTGCTGAATGTACTATCGACAAATTTGAATCGTGACCCACCTTAAGCTTATTTTCTTACAGACATTCAAATAAAATTAGGTCGACATTCGCGTAAATATGCATTTTCATTGTAACAACCTTGTTATCTGTCATTCAATTATACAGAGAAATAATTATCTGCTGCACAGTATCAGCCAGTAATGATATGGGTAAAAATTACTAGGGACATTTTTGTTCTTTTGAGGGTTTCAAACGATTTATTGGTAAAGTGGCTCATATTTCAAGTTTGTCGATAGTACATTTTACATGTTATATTAGGTCTTTACCTATGAAATTGCCGTTTTGTATGCAATAAGTGAAAGTACTTATTTTTTCAAACTTTTTTATTTCTGTTATTCGAAGTAATCACCCATGCAATCGACGCATCTTTGCCAACGCATTGGCAGTTTATTGATGCCCTTCTTGTAAAAATCAGCTGGACGGGAGGCAACAAACTCTTCAAAGGCTTTTTGTACTGCCTCTCGGGAATTGAATTTTTTACCCACTAAAAAGTTTTCTAAATTTTGGAAAAAGTAATAGTCGGTAGGTGCCAGGTCTGGTGAGTATGGCGGATGAGGGAGAGCTTCCAACCCCAGCTCTTGCAGCTGCTTCACGACAACGCGCGACCCCATACTGCGCAACAGACAGTCTCCAAGCTGCAAGAGCTGGGGTTGGAAGCTCTCCCTCATCCGCCATACTCACCAGACCTTGCACCTACCGACTATTACTTTTTCCAAAATTTAGAAAACTTTTTAGTGGGTAAAAAATTCAATTCCCGAGAGGCAGTACAAAAAGCCTTTGAAGAGTTTGTTGCCTCCCGTCCAGCTGATTTTTACAAGAAGGGCATCAATAAACTGCCAATGCGTTGGCAAAGATGCGTCGATTGCATGGGTGATTACTTCGAATAACAGAAATAAAAAAGTTTGAAAAAATAAGCACTTTCACTTATTGCATACAAAACGGCAATTTCATAGGTAAAGACCTATTATATTCGATAGTGCAATAGTTTTCTTCTTGAAGATTCTTTATAAAATTCACTTTGAACTAAATGTTTAGTAGCAGAGCTTAAGCCAGCAGGCAAGTCACCTTGTGGAAAGTGACTACCGCCGTCCATAAGCCGTCCACTCAATAGATTTCTGCTCAACCTTACTCGGTAAAAAAGCAACGCACAAATATCACTGATTTTCTGTAAGGCCGTGGATTTATTCCAGTCCACTGCTGTGCTTGAAGTCTCGGCTTCGCTTCCTGTGTCGGACCAAATGTTTGTATCATCTACAAATTTGGACCGTGGGAGAGCCACGCTTCGGCATGAATGGGCCGGCTCGACCAGAGTGATATCACGGCCTCACTGAAAACCGGAGTGAAATAGTGCTTTCGCTGTGTTTCAACGATTGAGTGAGGATACCGGAGGCCCATACCCCAACCTCTCCCCCTATCTCCCCCCCCATCCCCCAAAGGCCGGTAACGCTCTTGTGACGCCTGTCATGTTACGGGTGTCCATGGGCGGCGGTAGTCGCTTACCATCAGGCGATACGTCTGCTCGTTTGCGATACGCCTATTCCATAAAAAAAATATATGAGTCTGGTTGTTTTTTATATATACTACGCATCTATATAAAACAGTGTATATATGTATTTATACCAGTTGTGTAGTATAATTGTGTACCCATTTTGCGATTAGATGATGTCAACTGCCAGATGTCTGAATTGTTATTACTACAGTAAATGATATTAAAACAATGTTGAATAAAGGCACATACGCGTACCCTCACTGGACACTTTATTCTATACCAGCATCACGTACTTGTAAAATTTAAAACATTGCATAAAATTCTTCAATACTGTCTGAAGGTTTATATTTGAATTCTTGAGACGACCTTACACGATACACACGATGCGCAAGAATGGGCAACATTAAGGCTATACTAGATGACCAGTGAAAACACAAATAGACACAATTAATTCTTAGCAATATTTATATTTAGTGACAAGTAAATTTAGGTACAGAAATGAAGAACGAATATGTATACAAAGGCACATAGTTCGACAAATATTTAAAAACAAATAATATATCAGTAATATATAATATTCATGTAAATGATTTAAAACTTTGTAGAATAATGTAATTCAACAGATAGACAATAGCGATTTAGTCGATAAAAAAAAATATTTTTAAATCCCGGCTGCTAACGGAAATTGAATACAAAATTGTGTTACAATGGAACCAATCATGTTGAACATTTTACCTCACATAGCCAATCTAATATATCGATCTTTTTACTAAACTGGATTTTAAATTTGCTGTTATCAACAGGTTTTAAATTTCTTCTAATCATTATTTAATGATTTAGAAGTGTCAGTACTGATTATGATTTACGTGGTCATATCTTCAGTTGAAACCGCGGGGGAAGTTGTGAGTTTGTTCACCACATACCACGTATTATGTTATATGCAAACGGCAAGCATGTTTGTGTGTGTTTATTATTACTTATATCTAAATTGTTCATACTTAAAATGACTTTCTAGAAATTAAAATACAAACGCAATTGACTTCATATAAACCATATTCATGGTTGACGATTTCAGCTTAACATCTATTTAAGGAGAATTCCAAATACTTTTATGATTTCAATTTGTTAGGTCCCACCAACACAAAGGGAGGATCCTCCGACCATGCGAGGTGATCATGCCTGGCGGGCCAACTGCCCAACGGTTGATGTTGGGATGTTGTATATATGTTAATGTGCGCGAGAACTTTCACTGCGCGATTCAGGATTGGTAGTTTCTTAGTTTCCTTCGTTACTCCGTAGTTCGACGTATCTTCGGTAGATGGCGCTGTACTATGTTATGTTGTTGTTGCGCTGTATGTGGAGTCCGCCACATCACTCCCCTCCAAGACCGGAGGTCGATATAGGATGCGTCAGCTGTCTGTGCTCTGTTGCGGAGCTTGTCAGTGCCAGGAGTGAGTAGTTCCAGTGAGTCGGAACTGAAATGCCGCAAGTTCCAGTGAGTCGGAACTGAATGCCGCTGGTCCCAGTGAGTCGGGGCTGAAGTCCGCTGATCCCAGTGAGTCGGGATTGAGTGCGGTGCGCGGTGCTGCGGTGAGGTCCCCAGTGAGTCGGGGCGGTTGCTGCGTAGTGGCTGGCTGCTGCGTAGACGGGAGAGATATGCTCTGCTTACATGGACCGTAGGTGCAGTGTGCTGTGCCTAGACGCTGATGAGGCCGTAGGGGTAAACCAGGCTGGAGCGGTCGCTTCCTGCGTATGGTGTATCCCTGTTGAGGCCGAGGTTGCTGGCTGGCTGTGAGACTTGCTGTGGGAGTGAACATGATGGTGGCGTGCTGATGCTGCATCGAAGGCTGCTTCAAATCACGTCGGGGTCACCACTGTGGGGGACAGGTGTGTGATGTCCCACCAACACAAAGGGAGGGGTAGGTAGGATACCAGGCGAGGTGATCATGCCTGGCGGGCCAACTGCCCGGTGGTTGATGTTGGGATGTTGTATATATGTTAATGTGCGCGAGAACTTTCACTGCGCGATTCAGGATTGGTGGTTTCTTAGTTTCGTTCGTTACTCCGTAGTTCAACGTATCTTCGGTAGATGGCGCTGTACTATGTTATGTTGTTGTTGCGCTGTATGTGGAGGCCGCTACAGGTATGTTAAATGCCAGGAAAAATGACAATTTCTAAAAATTTCTATTAGAATCGATACCAACAACCGGCAACTCTATCACACTATTTAATCAATCAATTTGGACAACAGTTTTTAAAAATTGTGTTTCGAATTCAAATATCACGTAGATTGTATACAGTGCAAAAGATTAAAGCTTACATTTTGGTATTTTGAACATACTCGTTAAGCTTAACCTGCCAGACAGTAATGACACCATAAAATAGAAAAACATGCACTTTCTTAATGACATGTTGCTGCAATGTAATCACGCTATTGTACGTGTAGGTTGATATGAGGCCAATTTTCTTTTTTGGGACTAATCCCGCCAACACACCTGTGGCGACTTCCACATACAGCGCAACAGAAATATACTACAGCGCCATCTACCGAAGTTACACTGAACTACGGAGTAACAAAGGAAACTAAGAAACTAATAATCCTGAATCGCGCAGTGAAAAGTTCTCGCGCCGATAATCATATATACAACATCCCAACATCAACCGTAGGGCAGTTGGCCCGCCAGGCATGATCACCTCGCCTGGTCAGAGGATCCCCCTTTGTGTTGGTGGGACATGGCACACCTGTCCCCCACACACCCACCACTGTAACTCCTCTACACCAGATTCAACAACAGTGACCTAGGAACACACATGACATTCGGGCAGTTCCAGGAAAAATTAAACTGTCTTGGAATCCGCAAGGATATTAATCAGAAGAAAACTGAAGGAGTTAAAAATATGAGAAGTCCACTTTCCTCCTTAGCAGAGCGGGAGACAAAATGTAGTCAAAATAGGCAGACAACTTTTGCAAACCGGGGAGAATCATGGATAAAATGTTCTATTATATTTTCTTTTGAGAAATCAGGAGCGACCGAGCATGTACATCACCGATTGACACATGTAACTCAAGACATACATGTTCGTCGCCGTACTTCGAGTCCCCAGATACTTAGGCTTGATAATTTGTTGGCAATTAGGAATCAAAAGTCAGTGCAAAATAGTTCTCGAACTTATTTGTCCGTGTTTTTGCCTGTATTTAGATGTGTAAGTGGATTGCAGCACGGACAGAGATGTTTAATAAAGGAGCTATAATGCGCAATGGCCGTCGTGATGACCTCCGCTGCCCATTGTCCAGTGTAGTGCACCGGTTCAAGAGTTTAATTAAACCCTATAGCGTCACGAACTGGACATTCCCCCACTTGTTTTATCCCCGATGTTTTAAGGGAATTTTGATGTGTTTTAAGATGGTTCAGTATTTGATATTGTAGGGTTGTTACAAGTTATAACAATGATAACTTTCATATGCAGTAACTGTAACAACACTTTAAGACATCACATTCTCGGTGTTATCAAGTAAAAGGAATCTGAATTATTTGTAAATCAAAAATTTCGTCATTTTTGATAATTGAGTGAGACTATCATTGTCATTAGTTTGTCCGTATCACAACATACGTTATCTTATACATGAGTTAGGCTCAAGACTATCCGGTGCTGAAGGGTAAGCCAAAATACCTAAGTATTTAATTAATAAAATAGTATGGGATACTTGAATACAGTTTATATGTAGCTATGTAGTATTATAAATGTAGAAGTGATTGGGTGAGTGGTGACGTTTTCGCGTCTTGACTACTAAATCTGTCATCGCGAAATTGCATACAGAGATTGAGAAAAATTATTTCCTCGTGAACAGACTCTTATTTGAATACGTTACTGCATAATATTTTTTTTTTTATCTAACACACAAAGCCGTCTAGTCCCAAGCTAAGCAGAGCTTGTGTTATGTGTACTAGACAACTGATATAAATACATATAAACTTTTTTTTGTAAATATATACATATTATACACAGAAAACACCCAAACTCCGAAACAAATATTTGCAGATCATACAAACATTTGATCCGACCTGGGAATCGAATCCGAGACCTCAAGCACAGTAGTCGCATACGCTACCACTGCGCCACCGAGGCATTCAAAATAAATGTTCAGTAAACACCGTTACAAAGAGCTACTAGTTATGTACAGTCATAAGCGCAGAGCTACATACATTCTAAACTTAGTGATTTATGATCGAAGTTAGTCGACGGACCATCTCTAGGCAACGACAACGACGCACGTAACGTCTTATTAATTTTAGTGACCGATCACTAAAGTACATTATCCAATGTGTAGTTAATGTTTCTGTTCTAACCATATACCGTCTATATGACAGTCTTAAGTACCGTCTATATTTTCTCTTCTAATCTTTTCTATGGCGTCCAGAGATGCCTTTGACATAACTATAATAATTGAAGGTCATATTCATAATAAGAGTTAAAACGTGATGTACACAACGCGGCAGTTAAGTAAATGGTTGTCACGCTATCATCGCAACACCCAAGTACCATCTTAGGAAACATCCTCTAATATACCATACTAGTATTAGTCGAGGAGGTTGACAATCTTTCTGTAATAACTTGCTTTATTTATACATTAGTACGTGAAGCAAAAATGTTGTACCCATTTTCACGAAAATTATGCGAACGGAGGAGCATAAAATTTGGCTCAATTATAGTCTGTATGGAGGAGGAGTGCAGAAACCTAAAGAAGTAAACAAAAAATTATTATGGTTGAATTTAGATCCCTAGGCAACCACCACTAGTATTCTATTACATGTAAAAGTAAAATCCAAATCCTGGAAGTAGATGATTGTCTTTATTTAATACCAATATCATTTTTGCAAATATTTATTAATATCACTTAGGTATTTGGAATAAATAGTCTTGTATATATTAAGCTAAGCTGATGTGAAATTTCTCGTAACTTATAAATATTTTTGGATCGGCATAAAGATTTTCGTGCCAATATCACGATTTGGATCGTGATATTGTCACTAGTCGAGTATAAGTAGTATGCGAACTCAGTCGCACTCACGACTTATTTTTGGCGAAACTTAAGGTACTTAGTATTTTTTCATAATAAACATAACCTAAATACTTCTAATAACATATTATTAGCTATATGCCAGTGAAAGATTTTGTTCTTCTCAAAAAATCGGTGATTATTTATTCATACATATTTTGTTAATTCACATACTTTTAACCTTGTGTGTGTTTTCAATTCAAGGATAATGTATAAAACATAACTTCTACCTCCTAGACTAATGTGGATGGCACAATTTGTAGCGTAATGATGATAGCACTGCGGGCCTTTAGCGGGCTTTACTGCCGTTTCCCCTGAAGATATGTGGCCTTATTATATTCATGGCAGTAGGTACGCAGATGCGTCAACGTGTTATAGCGATGTGCATTAACCCATTACTGCATATTTGGCTGAGATTAGTTCGAGAACGGTACTGATTAATGTATTTGGGTCGACCCGACTGAATTTCATTGGGATATCATCCATTTACAGAAGATAATAAATATGGCTTAAGCAGCAATAAATCCAAGCTTAGGTTTAAAAAGTTAAATTAGAACTTTCAAAATATCTTTGCTTATTCTTTTTAGGGTTTCGTGCCAAAGGCAAAAAGCGGAACCCTTATAGATTCGTCATGTATGTCTGTCCGTCTGTTTGTACGTCCGTATGTCACAGCCACTTTTTTCAGAAACTATAAGACCTATAATGTTGAAACTTGGTAAGTAGATGTATTCTGTGAACCGCATTAAGATTTTCACACAAAAATAAAATAAAACAATAAATTTTGGGGGTCCCCATACTTAGAACTGAAACTCAAAAAATTTTTTTTCATTAAACCCATACTTTTTTTTATGTAAATGGATCGGTCTATCCTATATCCTATCTATAGATAGGTCTTCGAAAATGATATTGAGGTTTCTAATATAATTTTTTTCTAAACTGAATAGTTTGCGGGAGAGACACTTCCAAAGTGGTAAAATGTGTCCCCCACCCCTGTAACTTCTAAAATAAGAGAATGATAAATCTAAAAAAAGAATATGATGTACATTACCATGCAAACTTCTACCGAAAATTGGTTTGAACGAAATCTAGTAAGTAGTTTTTTTTAGTACGTCATAAATCGTAAACTGCAATTTACCTTTCATTCAATCAACACATATAAAAATAAAAAATATTATTATGTTACTTGCTGCTGCGGAACCCCTCACGGACGACTCGCCCTTGGCCGCTTTTATTATTTAAAATCATCTTATATGTAAACTGTACAGTCATAATTTAATGCTGGAAATCTGTTATTTCAATATCTATGACAAGTTTTAATATTTGTGCACAAAATTTTATAATTTATGAAATATGTATTTAGCTAAAAATTAATATCTTTTTTCTTAAATAATTTCTTCTTCCTTAGATTATTAAGGGTCGGCTACTAATTCAGCTGGTTATCTTGAAAATAAACAGTTGCCTGCACGAATGTTATAAAAAAATGTTAGTTCATTTTCCGTAAATGAAGGTTTTCGTTGACTTTTACTAAAAATATTATTTTTAGACTTTTGGTTCTAATATCGACTTTTGTTTAGTTCAATTGTGCCGTTTGTCATCACGTTTGTGAGGAAGTACGAATTCACCATTTGATGCTTATATTTGTTTCATATTAGTACTTAAACATATTACACTAACGAGGGTTGAATAACAGTTTACTACGTGTCTACAAGTCCCTACGTCTTGGATAAACCCGTAACGAGAGCCTTCTAAGAATATGTAGACTTTAGAAACAATTAACATCTTTAATTAAAAGTTTTGGGTATTCTATTTACTCAGGAAGTTTTAGAAGGTAATATTACATTTTTAAATGAACTTTGAAGAGTAAGCAACTGGATAAAATATTGATATTAACTTCCAAAAAAGTACCACAGACTTAAATTTGCCTCAATTACAATAAGTGTTAATGTTGAATTATAATGATCTGGCTTTATTTTTAACCGACTTCAAAAAAGGTGGAGGTTCTCAATTCGACCGTATATAAGGTTTTTTTAATGTGTGTTCGCGGATAACTTCGTCGCTTATAAATCAATTTTGATGATTCTTTTTTTTATGGAAAGGAGATATCCCAACGGTGGTACCATGATAAGGACACTTAAGATCCGATGATGGCATCCAAGAGAAATCGAGTCGAACCTTGAAGTCGGTTTTTGTTAAAATTTTACTTGTTTAATTGTCACCATAAATTGCATGGCATCCCCAGTCTTGCCCAAAGATTTGTAGACTTAGTCAAGAAGAGGGTCTGCTGGAAAGTTCAGCAATTGATTGGCTCTCGATGATAACAATAAAATAAATAAGGACATGTAGTTCCAGCCAAACAAGGGGCTTATTGTTTCGAACAGATTGCCATAGTGCAGCAAATATATCAAAAAAGAAGTTGAATTGGAATGACCTGACTTTATTTTATTAATTGTCACCATAAATTGTGAAAGGATTTCTTTAATTTTAAATGTCTATTTAAAATTTATCTAGGATAAAATTTAAATTTTAAGAAAGTATATCCTCTTTAATAAAATAACTTGATTCATAAATGACGGATTCCTAAAAAAAATTAAGAAGAATGTTATAAAATTTGGATCATATATTTGCGTTAAAATAAAGAGTATTTAGTATTACATAAGTATTGTAATAGCAATGTTATGCAAAAATTTATTAAGATGCTCTATTTGATATGTTTTTTTGTTTTGTTTTTTAAAAAGACAACTCCCGCACTAGGAATAAATCCTGTGTCGCGGGGGACTTTACAAACATACATGAAACGGACACAAAGAACACCCAGACTCAGAACAACAATTTGTGGATCACACAAACTGTTGTCCTACGTAGGATTTGAACCCACGAAAATCATTTTATTTGCATTGGTATAATCTCTCATATTTTTCATTCGGACATAAGAAATACTAATAAAGCAGGGGAGAAATGGAATATTAACACAAGTAAACGATACGAGAATGTCTTTAATACTCATATCTCCTAATGAATACCGATCATTTCACATAAGCGCCGTATGTGTCGGGAATATTGGCGCACATTTCTGCGTCTTGTCTGTTGAGGCAATCCAAGTAATGGTCGGATCGATATGTCAGACACCAGATGTTGGACACACATCCTTGCTCGTCCCATTCCAATCGGTTTTTACGACATGCATTAGATTTGGTCTTTGTTATTATCGCTATCAGAAAATAAGGACGAATTTAATAATTAGAAAGTTATTTATAAGTGAGTAAATAAATTTATATCTTTAAATAAATAAAAATGAATCACCGAAATGTATGTACGCGCATAACTCAGATTGACTGCACCGAATCGGATAATATTTGTTTTACGTGTTTGTCTTTGTCAGGACAAGGTTTGTACGGATGAAAAAAAAAAAAAACGGAAGTGTAATATTTTCATCTGCGACTGTACACTACCCCGTAGGAAGATGAAGCTTGCTTTAATACTAAAACAAGATTTTCAGAAATTTAGACAATATTTACGAAGAAAAATGTGGCGGTACGTAGTTCGTCGGGTCAGCTAGTCAAAAAACACTCTTACAAAAGTCGTTTACATGCAAACAAACAAACGTACAGGTAAAGCTAATAAAAGTGTGTTAAAAAGTAGATATTTTGAACAGTCTTTTGTTGTTGGGGTATTGGTCAATTTGATTAAGTGATTATAGGTTTGATGACCAGGGGTGCGGGTACAAGCTTTTTTTGAAGACAGTGTCATGTGTCTGACATTAACTGACCGTGGCGATAAAATCCTTTTTAGAAGGGACACAATAAAATGGTGAATTAGCGCTATGAAAAGATAATACATGTAAGCACTGCGACAGGCGTAACAATCAACCAAACTTATATCATTTCATCACGGTTTTCTATTATAGTTAAAAATATATAAACACCATCAGGGAAAACTATATAACATGGTAGATAATAAATTACTTAATACAGTTTCACAATTCATTTGTTGCATTACAGACAAACCCAACCCAAAAGCCGTTGATCCAATTCAATGGAATCCAATGGAAGTCACGTTATACAAATTAAAACACAATAATGTGTCTCCAACGAATTTAGTTGTTGATAATCAAGGTAGGTATTTAAAAAAAAAATGGCGGCATTATAAGTCGAGTCACGTTCAGTCCATATGGTCGTTCTCGTTTAGTTTTAGAAAAATGTACGACACGTTTGTCCTGAAGCCATTATCATATCGTTACTTTTAAAGGCAAATTAGCCTCATGTACATGCTATCTAATGTTAATTTTTAACCGACTTCCAAAAGGAGGAGGTTCTCAATTTCATCGGTTTTTTTTTTATTGACTACTAAGGCCTGCGGTGTTAACCGCAGTTCTGGTTGTACCTTTACAACGACAATCGAGGGTAACGTCGAGTGGTGCGAAAAAAAGCGTAGCCCAAGTTAATCCTTATATCATTAGCTATCAGTCAGTGGAAATCCCGTCAAAATCGGTTCAGCCGTTGCAAAGATTGGTCGGAGCAAACAGACAAACAAACAGACGGACAGACAGACAAAAATTAAAAAAAAAAGTTTTTTTTAGTCTAAGTATCTATCTACCATTTATACTTTTATATGCATTTAGTACAAAGCTGTTAATTTGAAATCACAAACAAACACTTCAACTATATTTATTTGTACCTACCTATAGATAAATATTATGAATTCGGTAAAATCATAAAAATAATCAACAACCCATAACGTCCGACTTCTGGGCTCGGGTCTCCTCTCTGGAGAGGGTTAAGGACATACGTCCCCACGCTGACCGAGTGCGGGTTGGGGACTGACTGGCAAGACAACGTTATGGCTGCGTAATCTTATCGTAGGATGTTTGTAAGCCGCCGAAAGGCCTTCCACTAAGCTTCACGACTGTTATCATATGATAACAACCGGGTCCGACTGCTTAACGTGACCTCCGAATCACGGAGACGCTCGTGGTAACATGCCACTAGCGGTCACCCATCCAGGTACTGACCGCGCCGTCGTTGCTTACTCTCGGTGTTGTTTCCAATCACCGAGTGCAACTGGGCTATGAGCGCTATGAATCATAAAAATAATATACTACTCTAGATAACGGAAAATATCCTGCGTCACGAGGGACTTTAAAAACACACATGAAACGAACACAAAGAACATCCAGACTCAGAACAACAAGTTGTCGATTACACAAAGTGTTGTCCCATGTAGGGTTTAAACTTATAACACTCAGCGCAGTAGAAAGCATCGTGGCGGTCGTTTAAATCACTATGTCATCCATGCAGTCAGTCTACCAATGCCCTTTTTCTCAGGAATATTTCACCTACTTGATACGTTACAACTAATGACTTTTATTTTTTAACCGTGGGAGAGCCACGCTTCGGCAGGAATGGATCGACTCGACCGGAGTAATACCACGGCCTCACAGAAAACCGGTGTAAAACAGCGCTTGCGCTGTGTTTCACCGAGTGAGTGAGGATACCGGAGGCCTATACCCCAACCCCTCCACCAATCCACCTCCCCATCCCCCAAAGGCCGGCAACGCACTTGTGACGCCTCCGGTGTTGCAAGTGTCCATCGGCGGCGGTAATCGCTTACCATCACGCGATACGTCGGCTCGTTTGCCCGCCGAGTCCTTAAAAAATAATCAAAAAAACCGACTTCAATCTGGACCAAATTTAAATGGGACCATACGGGAATATTGAGTTATTCGTTAATTTGTCGCGTACATACATAATGCAAATTGAAGACTTATATGGTTTTCTCATGGATGTCATGTCATAACTGGACCAAATTTAATGGGACCATTCGGGAAGCACCAGCTTTCAAATAAAAAAAGAATCATCAAAATCGGTTCACCCAGTCCAAAGTTATGAGGTAACAAACATAAAAAAAAACTGTCGAATTGAGAACCTCCTCCTTTTTTGAAGTCTGTTGAAAAACGTACAAGGCCCTATTTCTTAATCACCGTGGTATGTTTATGGGTGTTTAGTATAGAATAGAATAATTGTATTCTGAATGAAAAAAAAACAAATACATATGTCGCAGTTGCTCAAACGTGTCTAAAAAGTCTATCTATGTAAGTTTATAGGTAATTAGTTGTATGTATAGTATGTATTAGTTCTTGTATGTATCATTAGCTTTTATATATTATTTGTATTATACTAACTTTTAAACTTTCGCGTTCCATGATGTAATAATTATTATTTTTACGGGAATTAACGCGATCACTTATTTCAAGGTATTACATACCTCTGCTTTTGCCTGACGTTTCGACCAGGTTGCACTGGCCGTGGTCACAGGCTGACCACGTATTTGTATTAGATATATTGCCGGATCTGTTTATTTAATTTTTTTACAAATTACACCTATTTCTTGAATTCTCTGCATCACCCGATGGTTGACTGGTAGAGAATGCCTTAGGCATTAAGTCCGCCAATGCATCTAAAGTGTATGATGTATTAAATAAATAAAAACTAAATTTCAAGTTACGCAATTAAAAGATATCGTTATGTAAGATGTTTGCAAGCGATCGCAATATTATGCGCTAACAAGAGCTGTCTAAAGCAGCAAGATTTCACGCAATTGTTGGAAATATAATGACCGATCTCATTATTTTACGTATACGTACAAAGCCGGGACTTGGTCTTATGCTGTCTGCGAAAAACTGGAAAAAAAACTAGAGATATTTGAGAGGAAACGCTATCCTCGACTATTAATGTTGACCAAAAATGATTTTTTTTTATTATAATATACAAAACTGATGTAAAATCTTACTTACATACTTAGATAATAATAAACATTACATTATTGCTTCCGATTTACATCTACTAGATGTGAATCTAACATACATTTACAACTAAAGCTAATAAACGTAAAGACGCATTTAAAATCTAAAGTTATTTAAAATTAAAATCATTCCATCAACTCTTTTTAATTACAATTCTAATTACATAATATAGAAACCTATGTACATAACCATAATTTATTAAAAAAAATAACAATATTTACATACAAGCGTCAAAAAACTCCACATCTTCGCCTACTGGTAGCGTTCCCAAAAGACTGGCAGCATTACCACGTTGAATGGCAATGCTGATTCTCTGTGCTAGAAAAAGGCCGGCCTTCTGGTCGCGAGAAGCGTCAATCAGTTGCTTGGCTAGTTGTTTAAACATAGCGCGAGCACTCGGACCCCATGAACCTAGCGTCTCTACCCCAAACGGTTCAAAAATGTAATTACCTATTAAATTTTGGTACTTACGCCGTTTGAGGCTTTCCGCAGAAGCAGCAGCAGCGCCGACATAAAGAGCTGTACTTGGAAGATGAGATGGCGCGAGGGTGTCAACGCAAGTTGCGTCCCACCCCAAAGGCTTACCCATCTTCCATGGCAGTAACGACATACCATCTGGTCTCTTGCCATCGTCCCGTACCAGACCATTTGGTTCGCGTATAGCTGGAACGCCGGCGGTAACAAGAGCACGACGGATAATGTCGTTAATATTGGCATGTCGAGATATTCGGCCAGCGCTTCTGCTACAAGAAAGGCCATGATGTCCGAAACTGTCAACAGCTTCTCCACAGTGACAAAAATGCGGAGAAACACAAGGCGCTCCTAAACGAAGGCAAGTGGCAAAGCGAAAAGTAGTATTGTCCAACAAGGTACCTATGTTGGGTGATGGAAGTGCCTGAATCCATAAACCTGATTCCCACTCTCCCACAGCTAACAAACGAGCTCGCTCAGCAAGACTGGTTGATGTATCTAAAAGTATCTTTTGCTTTAAAATACATAACGGTGAGTCCCATTGTCGCTGAGAAAATGGATTAACAGGTAATGCAGTACTGGGACAAGCTATCTGCCAAGCATCTATGGCAATGGCCTTGCATGATACTTCAGAATCAACCAGTGTGTTTGTAAGAATTTTCCTGGTTAACTCTTCTGTGTCATGAACCGAAGACAGATCAACTATAAACTACTTACTATCAACTCTTTTAGTTTGGATCTAACTGAAGCCAAAGAACCAGTAAAAATATCCAACTTGGTACGGAGGGAGTTAGCGAAACAAATGTTAGAATAAATAAAAATATAGGTATGTACTTCAATGGTTGAGATATTGTAGCCCCTATTTCATTCTATTCATTTAGTAAAAAATAAAATAAGAAAACTGTTAGGTAGGTAACTATAGGTGCATTTAGTAAAAATAACGGTATTGTGCTAGCCATTGCTATAAAAGGGCGGAAGCATCTCGGAAGGTTAGTCTTGCATTCTAAAGGCGCGTATCCACCGAAATTGTTGGTAATTTCTGTGTTTCCAACTGTTTGCAACTTTTCAGAAAATTACCAACTTTTGTTTCCATTGTGTCTACCAAACAAAAGTTTGGAAAAAATTTGAAAAACATTCGAACTAAGCATTTCCACGAGCCAATAAATAACTGCAACAAGCGTATTCTTTTGATGTTTACTGCCAAAAACAGAAACACGGTTCCCAACATTGTTGTCAATTTTTGTTGTCAAAACAAGGAAATTACAGAAACTTTTGTCACCAACACGTGTTGACACCACAAAAGTTGGCAACTTTTGTTCGGTGGAGACTCGGTTTAAGTCTTATAACAAAACTTGCTGCTGATTACTCTTATTGAATCCGTATGGTGGCGGATGAAGAATGCAGTGTCACTACCCCTATTTAGTCGGTGGGTGTCGTAAAAGGCTAAGGGACCGAACTACACAGGACAATATAACTGTAAAGGGAAGAAAATGCGGAGTATAACCACCTCTATTCAGCCCGTGGGAATCATAAGAGACAACAGTACTGCATAGAGGAGGAGAACTTGAAACAAACCTTATAACTATCCGTTTGGCCAGCCTGGTATAGGCCACGAGCTAAAATTAAAAAAACCCCTACGCAAGCACTTTATTTATTTATTCTGGACCTCCGACAAGGAATACACTTTACATGCTAGTATATTACAAAAAATTAATCTTGGTCTAGTGCTTCCTTATGCAGACCAGTGTCGATAAGTTTTAAAACCAAAAAAAATAATAGTAGAATGAAACCCATTAGAAAAGGAAGGGAATATTATAAAAATGAAAGGAAAAATAATTGACAGGCGATCTGAGGTCGGGAAGGGGAGGGGGGGAGGTTTTAAGGGTAAAAACAACTAAAAGTCCTATGGAAAAAAGTTAAATGGCAAAGTTGTAGGTAATAAAAAGATGTAAACTTTTGTATTTACACTTTTATCACATAACCTCAAAATGTATGTGAAAAATTCAAAAAACCAAGTTTTTGGTTTTTTATTTTTATCTTTTACAATTTTCTTTTTTTTTTTCACGAAATTTGGGGAAAGGTTGCCTTTTTATGTCCCAAATACGCTGTAATTTATTTGATTAGAAATATTAATTTTTTCACCTTATATTGAATTAATATCGAAAAAGCATCCTAATTTTCAATCGAAAATTCACCCGTCAAAATATCAGCTTTTTTCAAAAAGTTTTTTTGTTTTCTGTTCGTTGAAATCTCTACTTTCCGATGGTGAAAAAAAAATTTTAATGTTACCATAGTAAATCTTCTCAGAAAATGCAAAAATTCGAAAAAAACTCGAATTCGAAAATTTGTTTTAAGTATTATATACAATTTTGAGCTATTTATGAAAATTAACACTTTCATTACTCGAAAAACGTAACATGTTACATTGATAAAAAACAAAATTGCAAATCAAAATATACCACCATAATTAACAAACAAACAAGTTAATAAAATTAATATTTAATAGGACATCTACAGTATTTGGAGAAAGTTGTCGAATCTTCTTTAAATTATATGCGTAGATGCCTATTTATAACTATTTTAAGATAACTTATATACATGAGTGACCTACGAAAAATTTTAGGCCATCAGAAGGTATTTCATAGAGAAGTGGGGAAGGGGCTAGGCGTATCTGGTCTTACTACATACACACCTACTATTTCGTAGCACCTGTAACAACCGTTAGCCTAGCCAGTATTCGAAATACAGTACAGTATACAACATCTATATATATAAAAGAGTAAGGTGACTGACAGACAGATTGACTGACAAACCCAGAGATCAACGCACAGCCCAAACCGTTGAAGCTAGAATCCTGAAATTTTGCATGTAGGTTCTTTGTATAACGTAAGTGAGCACTAAGAAGAGAATTTTTGAAAATCAGGGGATGAAAGTCTGCGTGAGCGAAGCCGCGTGTAAAAGCTAGTCGTTTATAAAAATACACGTGCACGTTGAGTTTCTTTAAGATAATTGTGACAAGTTTACTTAAAAAAAACTATTCGAATCTGCATAGGAAGGTAAATACTATCTCTATTTTTATCTGTATCAATCAACTCAAACATAAAAATAGTAATATTTTCTTTAAAAAAATGTATGTTTAACGTTACATAACCTAAAGATTAAAATTGAATGATATTTTAGTACAAGATTAAAAAATAATAATCTCCATAATTTTGCACAAACAAATTTAGTTACTCCCTTGAAAAAAAAAAAATTCGAATTCATAAAAAACTATAAAAAATATAAAAATATATATAAAATACATTTCGTAAATATATTTTTAATAACAAACCTTTGACCGATTTTCATATATTTATGAATGGTAAGATTAATGTGCCTAAAATATTGTAATGAATAACGTAATCAGAATAAAGTATCTACATTTAATAGTACGATTTATATTTATATATAATGAGATTTTCTATGACATAAATGTAGTAAGCATTAAATAAATCAACTTTTTAATTGAAACAAATTGCAGCAATCACATTTATTAGATGAAATTATTTATAATGATTAAAATTTTTTTTTCGAATTCGAGTTTTTTCGATTTTTTGCATTTTCTGAGAAGATTTACTATGGTAACATATATATATATTTTCACCATCGGAAAGTAGAGATTTCATCGAACAAAAAACAAACAATTTTTTTAAAAAAAGCTGTTATTTTGACGGGTGAATATTCGATTGAAAATTAGGATGCTTTTTTGATATTAATTCAATATAAGGTGAAAAAATTAATATTTCTTATCAAATAAATTACAGCGTATTTGGGACATAAAAAGGCAACTTTTCCCCAAATTTCGTGAAAAAAAAAATTGTGAAAGATAAAAATAAAAAACCAAAAACTTGGTTTTTTGAATTTTTCACATACATTTAATTTTTAACATTTTTTTATCGAGTAATCATACGATAAAAATGCCTTACATCATTTTGGAAAAGAGCTGATACTCTTACACTGTTGGACCGATATTAGCTAAGAACCACCGCAAGGAAACAAGCTTTCAAATGAAAAAAACCGCATCGAAATCGGTCCATCCGTTTGAGAGCTACGATGCCACAGATATACACACACACATACAGACAGACATCGACGTCAAACTTATAACACCCCTTTTTTTGCGTCGGGGGTTGTAGGATTATTGATTATTATCAAAAATATTTAAATCTAAGTTAATTATCATTACACATGTACTGATCTAGTATATGGTATAAGCTGTTATGTGATAGTTCCTACAAAGGCTTCACTAGCCAATGTGCAGTTGGCGAGATATGCTGCCAAGTCATTTCAATAAAGTTACTTTATGATGATAGCGATGTCATTAATGGCCGAATATATCGGAGCGTTCTCATTATTAGGTGTCCGTTAGTGTGTAATTGGTGTGCTTTGTGGTATAGTAGAATATTGAGATTTATTTGGATGATTGGCAGTGTTAACGTAGTGATTAAGATGTAAGACTGACGATCGACTGGCTCCGAGTACGAACCTAGTAGTACACTTAGGAGTAACCACTCATACGTGAAGCAAAGAGGATTAAAAAGAAAACTTGTAATGTCTCACGTTGCTAGTACTCGTATTAAAAAGATCTATGCTAATATTATAAACGTGAAAGTTAGTAAAAACTACTGAACGGATTTTGATGAAACTTTACAGTAATATAGCTTATACATCAGAATAACACATAGGCTACTATTTGCCGCGATAACCGTCATATACGCTGACGGAGCCGCGGGCAACAACTAGTTTCTAATAAAACATAAAATTTGTGAGAGACATAAAGAGTTGTGTACAAAGTATCACATTAAATAATACTATCGCGTTAAAGCTAAGTACATAAAACTAAATCTAGTATAAGATGAATTAAGTTTCTGTTTAATATTACAAAATATTCAAAATGATTTAAAAATATATTTTTCTCTACATTCAAGAGTATTTCGTCTTCACGTCACAGCCTATTTTAAACGAATGACGTTGGTATAGCATCGCAGATAATAATATATCCGTCAACTCAAATTCTTTTCATATTGGCGTTCAATTCTGTCGGCGAGGAATACTGTGGGTATGCGATAGTGTACTTTTGTTCTCATTTGGGGATTTCTAGTTTGCCGATTCTACAGTATCAGTGCAAATTCAATAGCGCTGTGTCGCAGCTTTGGGTTTACGATTCAGACTAAAGGAATTTGTTCTTCTTTTTTCATTTATTCTAACAGGATATCGTATCTAAAAGTTGAATTATTAGTTTTTTATGAATTGGCCTACCAAAATGAGTCTACTCTGCCTGATGGCAAGCATAAGTAGAATCCAAGAGTCATTGCATTCCAGTAAAAGCTTGTTTTTAAAAAGCTTTTCAATTTAATTTATTTTACGTTGATTTTCTGTGCGAGGGTAGTACCACCCCGGTTGAGCCGGCCCGTTCGTGCTGAAATCAGTGTGGCTCTACTACCTTTTGAGTATTACAGTAAGATAATAGCAGTTTTTTAAATGTGTATTTAAAAAGAAAACGAATAAATTAAATAGGTAACAGGCGATCCTTTTTTTAAACAAAAATTAGTGATACTGATCTAAATGTAGGTTTAAAATACAGACACGCACTAAACGCACAGAATAAATCTGTAAGTAAATATGTATTTCTAATACTTATGGATTAGGAAGTACACTTCCTGCCTCCAATAATAGAAGGTAGTAGAGCCACGCTGATTTCAGCACGAACGGGCCGGCTCGACCGGGGCGGTACTACCCTCGCACAGAAAATCAACGTAAAATAAATTAAATTGAAAAGCTTTTTAAAAACAAGCTTTTACTGGAATGCAATGACTCTTTGATTCTACTTATGCTTTCCATCAGGCAGAGTAGAGTCATTTTGGTAGGCCAATACATAAAAAACTAATAATTCGACCGGGGCGGAAGTACCATCTCATAGATGTCCAACATGAAATACCAGCATTCATGCTGTCGTGTTTCGTTGGTGAGTGCAAGACCGGAGGCCCAATGATGCAGACGCATCACTAGCCCGCCATGGTGTGGGTCACCATGCTGCATTGCCTGCATTCGCAGTGAGTATGGTGACCACCACTCTTGGATTCTGTTCATGCATTCCATTAAGTAGAGCAGAGTGACTTTGACAGGCTCATATAAAGAAAAAAATCTTTAAGGTTAAAGTCAATCAATCAATAAAAGGCATCAAGGACAAAACTTCTTTCAACAACATAAATATAACTAAATCCAGATAACTCGCCCACGCATTTCTTCCGTACTTCATATAAAAACAAGACACACTGTTTAAAACTAAAGGCAAGAATACGTGACGTGCTTGTGTGAGGCGCTAACGTGTGTCTCCTGAAAGTTGGGCCACGTGACTGGGTTCCTTTCGATTTCGATACAATGTAGCTGTATTTTAGATGGTTACTGCTTTATTTATGTTGTGATACCTATAAATATTTTATTTATCTATAAAAATTTTAGTAGTAAGAGACAATATTGTTTTCAATCCTATTGAAAATGACTGTTCATGATAAATGCTGACCCGACAGACTTCGTTCTGTTGAAATTATCAACAGATGTTTAAATTTACACTAATCTTTTATCTAAAAAACTCCCGCTTTTCCAATATATATCCCGTGTCGCGGGGGACTTTACAAACATACATGAAACGGAAACAAACAACACCCAAACTCAGAACAACAAATTGCGGATTACACAAAGTATTGTCACATGTGTAATTTGAACCCACACTTGACGCAGTAGAAAGCGGCGCGTGGCGATCGCTTAAACCACTAGGCCAGCCGTGCAGTCAACATCACACCCTTTTTTTTGTTGACGCATTGAAAAATCCCTTCGGATCTCCAGCTCCTCGGGGACATAGGATCTAGGAGAATGTGGTGTTTTCACTAAAAGACACCCCAACGACCGGTCTCTAGCACCCTGTTGTGGGAGGACCCGGGCTATGTTATTTCAGGTCCTCGCCGAATCGACGTCGTGCTAATAATGTAAATATAAATGTGTTAATAATCCCTCATCTATTGATTAACCTACCTAGTAATGCTTAACTTTGTAACGTGTTGTTATCCGGTTATCACCGAACTGAGAGTTCATCTTACACTTTACTTAAACGGTAGAAAAGAAGATAGATAATAGTAAGATTGAATGTAAAGCATATTTTCTTCCAAATTAATTAATATTACATATGAAAATTTTATTCCTAAATAATAAAGTGAACGAATAAAAACCATTAGATAATCATATTGTAAGAAACTTATTTTCAATTTGTACTATGAACTGATTTAATGCCACAATCAAGTGACGTAGTAGTAGACGAAGTAGACGTACAGAGGTAGTAGAGCCACGCTGATTTCAGCACGAACGGGCCGGCTCGACTGGGGCGGTACTACCCTCGCACAGAAAATCAACGTAAAATGACAGCGTTCGTGCTGTCGTGTTTCGTTGGTGAGTGCGAGACCGGGGGCCCAATTAGTCTAGTCAACAAGTTTCATACTTGTTGACTGGACTAAAAGATGCAGTAGCATCACTAGGCCGCCATAGTGTGGGTCGCCATACTGCACTGTCTGCATTCGCAATGAGTATGGTGACCACCACTCTTGGATTCTGCTTATGTTTTCCATCAGGCAGAGCAGAGTCATTTTGGCGGGCCAAACATAAAAAAAAAAAAAGTGAAATTTTGTGAAACATATGTAGGTTTGAGTTTTCTTTCTAACGATTTTAATATTATGAAACTGAAACACACAATTATTTACGCCACACCCTATGAAAACATACAATTAAGGCCAAGCTAATAGAACAACCAATTCTACAAATCTGCGTAGCAATCGCTACGTGCTACGAGAATCCGTAGCAGTTGCGGAAAGCTTTTAGCTCCGTTGGAAAGTTAATTTGACTTCATCTACTTCTAGGTAAGTAGGTACGATATAATTTATAAAAACAAGGATAGTTTATATAAATTATATCTGATTTATAATTATATATCTGAAAAGTAGTATTTTTGGAGATCCGACATTATTAATAGGTACCATTGAGATATTTAATGATTTTAGTTTCAAGAGATTATTTGACATATCAATTAGGCATATTGTATAAGAAGTTAATATGTACTATTATAACTACTCAATTTTAAATGTTATCTTAGAATGCACATGGTATGGAATGAACAAAATTCGGCCCAAATTTTGGACTTACCAAATAATTTCGGTTTCAGTTAAAATAAACTTAATAACGTCCCTATAATTAATTTATAACGATAGATATATAAATATATTAAAAGAGTGACACTAAATAAACATATAAAGATAAATAAATATATAAATTAAAACTAAAAATAGACTTGATGACAAATTAAAATAAAACTTCGATCGAATTCGAAGTTTCCAACATTCTAGAACGTTCTTCAAATATTACAGTGTATTTTATGTTTAATACCAGCACTTGAGAGGCTATCACAGCTTCGTACATTTAAGTGTACTTAAAGCCAGTCAGGGAACGACGGACGAACCATAACATCTTTATAAAAGCAGCATAAACATTTTTTCCCAGACTATTATTTTACAGACTTCCAGTTTGCATCATAATTTATAAGAAAAATTCTTAATGCAAAGTTATTTTACTATAAAAAATGAGGAAATAAACTGTATTTTGATAGCTATAAGGTCGACTATATGTTTATTGTGTGTAAATAAAGTTTGGAAAGTCCAAAGCCCTTGATTTCGCGGTTGAATGCTCGGACAAACTAAGAATGGACAACGGCTTGTTGCGGTTTTGTCCTCCCAATATTCATAAATCGTGGTATCCTTCTGAACTTTCAGTTATGATATTTTGATTGTAACACTAAGTTGGGGTAAGAGGAAAATATATTGTGTAATCTGTAGGAAAGGCACGATTTTTGTTAGCTTTCGAAAAAGGGTATCTGGAAAATAAAATTGGGATACATTTTTACCGCTCTGACTCTCTAAGCTATCTATTGTCGGACGTTAACCTAAGTTAACGTCCGACAATAGATAGCTCGATGTTAGTAATTCTTATCTGTAGATTTACTCTGTACTATAATATCTATCGACTGTATTACTGTGATTTTGTAAAGTACCTATGTATCCCGTGTGTTATATATCTAAGAAAAAGCACATATTTTTTTATTTTTTTTATGTATGGCCCGCCAAAATGACTCTACTCAGCCTGATGGAAAGCCTAAGCAAAATCCAAGAGTGGTGGTCAACATACTCATTGCGAATGCAGACAATGCAGCATGGTGACCCACACCATGGCGGCCTAGTGATGCTTCTGCATCTTTTAGTCTAGTCAAGAAGTATGGAAATTGTTGACCAGACTATTTGGGCCTCCGGTTTCGCACTCACCAACGAAACACGACAGCACGAACGCTGTCATTTTACGTTCATTTTCTTAAACTTATTAGAGGCAAACGCATTTTATGCTTTTATTAACCTCCGACGCAAAAAGAGGGGTGTTATAACTTTGACGTGTCTGTCTGTCTTTCTTTAATTTGTCGCGCACATACTTAATGCAAATTGAAGATTTATATGATTTTCTCATGGATGACATGACAGACCTGGATCAAGCTAAAATGGGACCACATGGGAAGCACCTGTTTTCAAATCAAAAAAGAATCATCAAAATCGGTTCACCGAGTTGAAAGTTATAAGGTAACAAACATAAAAAAAAATACAGTCGAATTGAGAACCTCCTCCCTTTTTTGAAGTCGGTTAAAAATCGGTTGAGTTGTAAAATAACAGAATGTCTGCAAAAATATCATTGGAGTATGATTACTCGATTAAGTGCTTGAGTAGGAGTTTTTCAATTTTTTGATAGAAAAAATATAAACACAATTTTATTTTCAAAAGATAATTAGAATACGATTGTCTAAAAGATACACGCTGGTAATTCATTTCTGACTTTTGCGAGTTGTTGGTTACGTTGTACAGCGGGACTTATTTGCGATACAATTTAAAAGGTAACAACACAATCTATTTCCTGACGTCGCGAGAGCCTAGCAACAGTTTAGGGAACTATCACTTAAAAACTAACCGGTTGACAGCAAACCACTAGACATAGACCGCCTTATCTTTGGATCCTCATTTTACCCCTGGTGGATAAAACACCTATTTCAGTTTACGCGCTAAGCTAAGCTATGTACGTAGATAATTTGAGCACTTTCCCTAATTGGCTATCTATCAGTTAATAGTAGAAAAAGCTCCACCGTCTATTTACTATGTTAGTGGGTAGCCAAAACAAACTAATTAATTAGGCAAATGTATGTTGTGCACGAAATACGAAACAACCACATTTGTTCTTTAATTAAATATTTCAAGCTGAGTGGGTCGTGGGAGGAAATAGCGTTTTACTTAATTTGTTTTCTCTTCAGCAAAATTTCTAGACTCTGAGGTTCTTTCATTGTGAATAAACTCTTCATATACTGAGATTTACTGACAGCCGCATTAGGTAAGAAAATATTTCTATATTTCATTTTCTAGATAAACAGACCTAAACTGAAGTGGAAATGATTATAAGTCTGGGATTAAGTGAGATAAAACTGGAATTTTAAGTAATTTTTTTTCAAAAAGGAGGAGATCTTTCATTCGATCGTTTGAAAATTGCTTTTAATGATCATAACATTGAATATAATTAGTTTAAATTCAGGTTAGTCCCATTTAAGTTCAAACATGGGGATGGAAAATCAACCCACATAAAACATTGTTCATAAGAACTTATCATGATTTAAGCGTTTTAAAATTGTTTTTTTTTAATGTTAATTTACTTAAGACTACTGTCTTTTTTTAAACTTTTTGCAGTATCAAATTTCTGATTGTGATATAGTTTCATCTCGTAATAGGAATATAGTATTACTGGCAGGTAAACAATACTATTATTAATGAGTACGTTCATGCGTTTTTGATACTTAATGTAAAAAATCTCATGCAGCTCAAAAATGTCAAGCTTAAGGTAAATGTTCAAAACTAGCCTCAAACCAATACAACAAATTACATGATAAAAAGCTCAAATAAAAGATCTAGTTTTAGCAAGTGTTCATGAAATAAACAATTAATGTACCAAAGTACATCGTAGTTGAGTAAAACTTGAAATATCATATATTTTTTTAAAGACTACTCCCGCACTATAAATAATTCCTGTGTCGCGGGGGACTTTACAAACATACATGAAACGGACATAAAGAACACCCACACTCAGACATCTAAATGAAAGTAAGGAGATATTAACTATTTTTAAGTAAAAAATAGATGAAACGATTGATAAAATAATCTACTCGAAATGGATTAATTTTGTTAATTTGTTAATAACCTCATTGTACAGAAGCTTCCTTTATCCTTAAAATTATCAAAGATCAATGTGGTCTTCCTTAAGAAACCTATTTGAAATGTTAGTCAGGACATACGATATATAGATATTACTTAATACAAGCCTTTGCGACTCTCGCAGAGAAAATAGGATCAAACCTCATTTGTGAAATTCAATGGCACCCAATCTAAAGACTCCCTGTCAACGGGATCTTTGTATCTTGTAAAGATTAAGTGTTGTAAGATTGTAAGATAAAAGACTTTCTTTAAAAAAAAAGATTTCGTGAAAACCGTTAACGAACACCAAGGTTACGCCACAGAACCCTGTAATGTTTTAATTTGTATTACACTCCCGTTTTTACACTCCACGGGCTCTTTAAAGGGAGGAAAACGAAAATAAATCGTGCTTTGAAACCAAAATCCTGTTCGGGCCTTCGTCTAACTTAAATATTTTTTATTGATACTTATTTGTAACTGTTATTTATGATTGTAATGCTACAGAGTAGGAAAAGTGCCATTGTAAAGAAAATCTATTTAGGCTTTTTTCTATTGTGTTCGTAATTTGACTGACATAGCTTCGTAAAAATCAAGGAAAATTGGTTTCTAAAGGTATTGTATTCTGAATACCCGATTAGCAAAAAGTTACATTGGAATGTGAGTTCCCAAAAAAAGTTCAGGTTTCTTAACAGGTAATTTTCATTAGATTTCGTATTCATATTTCCGAATCGAAGCACCCTGTTCCGAAAGACAAAAAGACAGAAGTACTTATTTTTTCAAACTTTTTTATTTTTTATTTCTGTTATTCGAAGTTATCACCTATGCAATCGACGCATCTTTGCCAACGCATTGGCAGTTTATTGATGCCCTTATTGTAAAAATCAGCTGGACGGGAGGCAACAAACTCTTCAAAGGCATTTTGTACTGCCTCTCGGGAATTGAATTTTTTACCCACTAAAAAGTTGTCTAAATTTTGGAAAAGTAATAGTTGGTAGGTGCAAGGTCTGGTGAGTATGGCGGATGAGGGAGAGCTTCCAACCCCAGCTCTTGGAGCTTGGAGACTGTCTGTTGCGCAGTTTGGGGTCGCGTGTTGTCGTGAAGGAGCAGTGGGGACGACCGATTGACCAAAGCTGGTTGCAGATGTGCAAGCTTCTCCATCATTCTCTTTAGTTCTTCACAGTACACACCTGCATTAATGCTCATGCCGTTTTGTAAAAAGCTGTGGTGAATCACACCCGCACTAGACCACCAAACAGAGACCATCACCTTTTTAGGGGTCATTTTTGGTTTAGGGCATTGCTTTGGTGCTGAACCAGGGTCTAACCAACTTGCTGAGCGCTTTCGATTGTCGAACAGAATCCATTTTTCGTCGCAAAATTCCTTCATTTCTTTGCCTGTTGAGCAGCGCAAGGCAGGTCTCGACGCGTACGTTGCGCTGGCGATCGTTAAGGTCGTGGGGGCACCCATCTATCAAGCTTTTTTACCTTGCCAATTTGTCGCAAATGGCTCAATATTATTTTGATGCTTACATTAGAAGCTGCTGCTAGCTCAGCTGTAGATTGAGTTTCGTTAGCTTCCACAATCGCCTTTAATTCATTATTGTTAACCAAAGTCTCCAGACGACCACGAGCTTCATTTTTCAACAAAACAACAAAACAATATTTCCAGAACGGAACCGGGAAAACCAATAACGGGTTGTGCGTTCGTTTGTACAGTTCTCTCCGTAAACGTTTTTGATGTTACGTGCCGTTTGTGTCGCGTTGGTGCCACGACGGAACTCATATTCCATAATTACACGATTTTTTAAAGTATCCATTATGATGTAAAATGTTCAAATGTAATGAAAACACAACGCTAATCAAAAAACAAAAGACTGAGTTTGTAAATAGAATGTCATGGTTTTAAAACATAATTAATTTGAATTTAGAATACAGAGCCATTACTAACTTTTTTTAATTTGAAATGACCAGTACTGAAGAAAGGCAATTTCATAGGTAAAGACCTAATATTAACATCTTAAGCCACGACTGTTTGTCGTTCAGATAATCGCCGATCGTATAGTAGGCTTTCCTAATAAGGTGATTTTTTACAGTACGCTTGAATTTATCTATAGCAAGGTCAATTACATCTGTAGGAATTTTATTATAAAAACGTATACCTAGACCTTCGAACGAGTTGTGTATCTTATGTAAACGATGACAGGTACCAACGAGTTTACACTTGTTTCTTGTATTGTAATGCTGTGTACATCACTGTTTTTCTTATAGTCATTAATGTTGTGCCTAACAAACATAATATTTGCGAATATGTGCAACACTTAAAATACCTATATCTTTAAACAACTCTCGAATAGACTCTAGCACCTAAATTGTATATTGAGCGGATGGTTTGTTTTTGTACAGTAAAAATCGTTTCAATATCAGCCGCCTTGCCCCAAAGTAGTATACCATAGGACATGACGCTGTATAAGTAGCTAAAATAAACTAGCCTAGTTGTGTCCGTATCAGTGAGCTGACGTTCCTTCCATACTGCATAAGCTGCCGAACTAAGTCTACCTGCAAGGCTATCTGTCTGGGCTCCTTGTAGTTTGCTGTCTAATGTAATTTGTAAGAATACTGTTGACTTATGATTTTATTATTTAGTGTTAGATTAGCGCTTAGCTGTTTTACATTTGGCACAGTAAATCTCACACACTTTGTTTTATTTGAATTCAGAAGGAGATTATTCGTTGTAAAACAATTTAATACATCATTTAGTGCCCCATTCACATCGTCAAAAACTGTTTGCTTACGATCGACTTTAAAAATGTAGTGTGATATAACAAGACATAATTTGTTTTGATTTACTTTGGTTTTGTTGACATATAATTTTTTCGAGATTATAAATAATTATAATCATTGGACTAGACTAATTAGTGGTTAGTGTTTCTGTCTGCTATGCCAGAGGTCATCGATTCGACCCAAACGCAGGACAAATGTTTATGTGATGAACACTATCATTTGTTCTGTGTGTGGGTGTAATTTATCTATGTATTTAGAAATAAATGAGTATGTTCATCATATTACAGGCTCTCCTAGTTTGTGATGAGATACTCATAATACTTAAGTTTTACCAATATGTAAAAAAAAAGTAAAAACTAAAACCCAACTACGACAAAAAACGACGCTGAAAAAGTATAAAACAAGTTTGAAGTTAAGTGGGTTAATCAATATTCTAGTTACAGGGTCATAATACAGGTTTATCGTAGACTAGCTGACCCGTGCCCACTTCGTTGACACATTTTCAAAATCGGTTCAGTAGATCCAGAGATTACCCCCTACAACGTCACAAACGCACAAACTCATAAACTTTACCTCTTTATATAGTTCTATAGATGTATAGATATAGATGTACAGATATAGGTTAGGTGAATATAAGCGCGTGTAAAGTGTGTGAGTTATCGTCGATATTCTAACGCCCAGCACACTTTACATACTTACTCTTTTAGCCTCTCCTCACCATTTAAGACGGCAAAGATATTACTACAATGTCTTCTTTAATGACTTTTACTTAGACATTTTTTTTTTTTTTTTTTTTTTATGTTTGACCCGCCAAAATGACTCTACTCTGCCTGATGGAAAGCATAAGCAGAATCCAAGAGTATTGGTCGCCATACTCACTGCGAATGCAGACAATGCAGTATGGCGACTTTGTGTTTAATATAGGTATTTATCAAAAGATATTGTTAGAAAATGTTACTAATTCTATTATTCAAAAATTTAGTAAACTAAGAATCTCACTAAAACAAATACGAATCTCTTAAAATGAGTTTTGTCTTGTTGAACGACGCGACATTCTAATATAGTCCTATAATTGCAAAGATGTAATATTATTTATTACATAATATAGAAACCTATGTACATAACCATTCCAAAATGTAATTAGATTAATTAGAGAGCAGTAGTTAATCAAGATGTCTAGAATATCTGAGACTTGTTGTCAATTTTTTTTTATGGAATAGTCGGGCAAACGAGCAGCTGTATCGCCTGATGGTAAGCGATTACGGTGACACCTGCACACAAGTGCGTTGCCGGCCTTTGGGTGATGGGGGGGCGAGATAGAGGGAGGGAATGGGGTATGGGCCTCCGGTATCCTCATTCACTCGATGAAACACGCAAGCACTATTTGACACCGGTATTCTATGAAGCCGTGGTATAACTCCGGTCGAGTCGGCCCGTTCATGCCGAAGCGTGGCTCTGCGTGAGACGCACGCTTTTACAATGCGATTTTTTAAATACTGTTACGAAGAAAGAATATTGTAGTACAATGATTGATGATGATGATTAAATCTAGATATCAGTGATTAACTTAGCGCCATCCGTTTTTCGGAAGGATATTGTGTATCAGTGTGATGTTAAGTGTCTATAATAAAGTCTATTTTACAAGTCAGAAGGTTTATTTTTCAAATCCATCGAACCCTAACACGTAACAATGCTTATTATAAATACTACAATCTAGTTTTGCGTTTTTTTAAACTTATTTTCATTACTTTACCTCTGTTTTATGCATACCGATATTCCTTACACATAAAATGTTGTAATTACAACATCATTAGGCCACTTTAACACACATATTTACGTATAAACATACTCCGTGTGGTGACGAATTAAAAATACGGAGTGTTCGATTCCAATTCGACTATTTTGTGGATGTAGTACGTTAGTAAACTTTAATGTTGCAATGATAACACTGTGTGATTGTCTTTTGGCAAAAGTCAAAGTGACATAATTGTTAATAATGTCTTGATACTGTTGGTTAGAATTCCGTCTAAGGCAGTCGAATATATTTGGGAATCGCGAGGGGTCTCATATCTTAACCGTTCGGAAAGGCCTTTGTAAAAGTTAATTGTCATTGTCGTGCGGTCGGCCGCAAACGGGTATTAGAAATATACCAGTGATTGATCTGCGGGTGCATTTAGCTTTATCTTTCATGGGCCCGGATTCGGCAAATCACAAACCTTCCATCCCAAGAAAGCAGCACTGGTGTACAGGATTATACACGGAGTGTCACCATCCTTATTAATCCCATGGGTGTCGTATGAGCTGCCTTAGGAGACAAAATATGTAGGCCAACATCACTGTAAAGAAAAAAAAAATTAAATAAACTTTAACCTACCCGTCTGTCCTGCGTTATATCGTAGGCCAAAACGTACTTGCTAAGGAGAGGCCCTAGTCCAGCAGTGAATTGTTAAAGGCTTATTGATGTGATGTATACACATACACTACATACACACACGTAAACGACACACTACTAAAAAAGGAATTATCAACTGTCGACAAAGCGCACCATAATTTAAAGCCATTAAAAGCCGAGTCTAGAACAAAATGTAATTGACTGTTAATGGCTCTATTGTAAGTACCACCCAACCGCGTTATTTACACAACGGAATCAGTATATTAGCATTTAAATGACAATCGCTACAGTAGAATATAACTCTTAAAGAAAGATTGTGGCGACTTCCACATACAGCGCAACAGAAATATACTACAGCGCCATCTTCTGAATATACACTGAACTACGGAGTAACAAAGGAAACTATGAAACTACCAATCCTGACTCGCGCAGTGAAAGTTCTCGCGCCGATTATCATATATACAACCTCCCAACATCAACCGTTGGGCAGTTGGCCCGCCAGACATGATCACCTCGCCTGGTCGGAGGATCCTCCCTTTGTGTTGGAGGGACATGATACCCGTTACCCCTCAAGATGTATTACTATAAATCTTGCTTATCGTAAATACTGATTTATTATGTTTACAATAAAGATATATAAATAAACAAAAAGGAATAAAACTGCTAATACTTTTTATCACCTATTAAGCTACAATCTGTCATTTTCTCTGAGAGATTCAGCGATATAATAGGCATTATAACACAGTTGGCTATTATCAGTATGTGACCTGTGTCACATCTTGAATGGAAGAATGAAACCCTTCATAAAGATATAGATGTTAATATTTTATATAAGCTTTGATAATACCATAAGGTAAAACCGGTCAGGTGTAAACTTAATTAAAATAGTGGAATAAGTACAAGTGAGTTTGATTCTAGAATGTATTGCAACAAGTTCCATCAAGTGCCGACAATCGAGAGTATAAATTACCTTCATAAAAACATTATTCACTGCAACCAGATTAAGTGTTTTTCGATTTAACCTTTGAACTTCCTAATGTTTATCCATTAGTCACTGTGTTCGAGCATAAGGGTAATGAGTAATGCGTTTCGTATAGGACTTGGTGTGTCAATGCTAATAAGTTACTATAAAATCATCATCATCTTTCTAGCCTTTATTATTCCCAAGATTAATAAGTTATTTAGTAATATTGTAACATTGGTGTAATGAAAACGAAACTAACAACATATCAGTCCAATAGATATCATTCTCATCATCATCATCTTAACGTTGTTCCCGGGTACTTCCAAAGCTAACACTTTGGAGCCCGGGGTCCTCTTTAGTGCTTCTTCAATAGGTATCACTACTGCTTTTTACCCGACTACGGCAAAGCCAAAAGAGGGTTATGATTTTGACAGGCTATGTATGTATGTATGTATGTTCATTTGTTCCGTCATAGCTCCTTAACTACTTATTAGAACTAGACAAATGAGGTATCGTTAGAAGCGTCTTGATCGTCCGCTGGTTATAGGCTATATGACGTGTCACTGAATCTAATGTGGCGCCCTCTAGCTGAAATAAAGTACTGTTTAAAAAAATAAATTTGAGATAAATATGCCGTGTTTGGTATCATTGGAAAGGGCGTTACTTGTACATTTCAAATATATATATATATTATATATTCATAACGCCACCAAAACATTTTAAATAAAAAAAAAAAGTAAAAACTAAAACCCAACTACGACAAAAAACGACGCTGAAAAAGTATAAAACAAGTTTGAAAAGCCGTAGTCACACGTTACATAGAAACGGTGTGTTTCTATGTAACGTTATAACACGTTAACAACGTGTGAATAAAGGCTAGAAGGATGATGATGATTTTATAGTTACTTATTAGCATTGACACACCAAGTCCTATACGAAACGCATTACTCATTACCCTTATGCTGGAACACAGTGACTAATGGATAAACATTAGGAAGTTCGACGGTTAAATCGAAAAACACTTAATCTGGTTGCAGTGAATAATGTTTTTATGAAGGTAATTTATACTCTCGATTGTCGGCACTTGATGGAACTTGTTGCAATACATTCTAGAATCAAACTCACTTGTACTTATTCCACTATTTTAATTAAGTTTACACCTGACCGGTTTTACCTTATGGTGTTATCAAAGGTTATATAAAATATTAACATCTATATCTTTATGAAGGGTTTCATTCTTCCAATAAAGATTTGACACAGGTCACATACTGATAATAGCCAACTGTGTTATAATGCCTATTATATCGCTGAATCTCTCAGAGAAAATGACAGATTGTAGCATAATAGGTGATAAAAAGTATTAGCAGTTTTATTCCTTTTTGTTTATTTATATATCTTTATTGTAAACATAATAAATAAGTATTTATGATAAGCAAGATTTATAGTAATACATCTTGAGGGGTAACGGGTACCATGTCCCTCCAACACAAAGGGAGGATCCTCCGACCAGGCGAGGTGATCATGTCTGGCGGGCCAACTGCCCAACGGTTGATGTTGGGAGGTTGTATATATGATAATCGGCGCGAGAACTTTCACTGCGCGATTCAGGATTGGTAGTTTCATAGTTTCCTTTGTTACTCCGTAGTTCAGTGTATATTCGGAAGATGGCGCTGTAGTATATTTCTGTTGCGCTGTATGTGGAAGTCGCCACAATCTTTCTTTAAGAGTTATATTCTACTGTAGCGATTGTCATTTAAATGCTAATATACTGATTCCGTTGTGTAAATAACGCGGTTGGGTGGTACTTACAATAGAGCCATTAACAGTTAATTACATTTTGTTCTAGACTCGGCTTTTAATGGCTTTAAATTATGGTGCGCTTTGTCGACAGTTGATAATTCTTTCTTTAGTAGTGTGTCGTTTACGTGTGTGTATCTAGTGTATGTGTATACATCACATCAATAAGCCTTTAACAATTCACTGCTGGACTAGGGCCTCTCCTTAGCAAGTACGTTTTGGCCTACGATATAACGCAGGACAGACGGGTAGGTTAAAGTTTATTTAATTTTTTTTTCTTTACAGTGATGTTGGCCTACATATTTTGTCTCCTAAGGCAGCTCTTACGACACCCATGGGATTAATAAGGATGGTGACACTCCGTGTTTAATCCTGTACACCAGTGCTGCTTTCTTGGGATGTAAGGTTTGTGATTTGCCGAATCCGGGCCCATGAAAGATAAAGCTAAATGCACCCGCAGATCAATCACTAGTATATTTCTAATACCCGTTTGCGGCCGACCGCACGACAATGACAATTAACTTTTACAAAGGCCTTTCCGAACGGCTAAGATATGAGACCCCTCGCGATTCCCAAATATATTCGACTGCCCTAGACGGAATTCTAACCAACAGTATCAAGACATTATTAACAATTATGTCACTTTGACTTTTGCCAAAAGACAATCACACAGTGTTGTCATTGCAACATTAAAGTTTACTAACGTACTACATCCACAAAATAGTCGAATTGGAATCGAACACTCCGTATTTTTAATTCGTCACCACACGGAGTATGTTTATACGTAAATATGTGTGTTAAAGTGGCCTAATGATGTTGTAATTACAACATTTTATGTGTAAGGAATATCGGTATGCATAAAACAGAGGTAAAGTAATGAAAATAAGTTTTAAAAAACGCAAAACTAGATTGTAGAAATTTATAATAAGCATTGTTACGTGTTAGGGTTCGATGGATTTGAAAAATAAACCTTCTGACGTGTAAAATAGACTTTATTATAGACACTTAACATCACACTGATACACAATATCCTTCCGAAAAACGGATGGCGCTAAGTTAATCACTGATATCTAGATTTAATCATCATCAATCATTGTACTACAATATTCTTTCTTCGTAACAGTATTTAAAAAATCGCATTGTAAAAGCGTGCGTCTCACGCAGAGCCACGCTTCGGCATGAACGGGCCGACTCGACCGGAGTTATACCACGGCTTCATAGAATACCGGTGTCAAATAGTGCTTGCGTGTTTCATCGAGTGAATGAGGATACCGGAGGCCCATACCCCATTCCCTCCCTCTATCTCGCCCCCCCATCACCCAAAGGCCGGCAACGCACTTGTGTGCAGGTGTCACCGTAATCGCTTACCATCAGGCGATACAGCTGCTCGTTTGCCCGACTATTCCATAAAAAAAAATTGACAACAAGTCTCAGATATTCTAGACATCTTGATTAACTACTGCTCTCTAAATAATCTAATTACATCTTGGAATGGTTATGTACATAGGTTTCTATATTATGTAATAAATAATATTACATCTTTGCAATTATAGGACTATATTAGAATGTCGCGTCGTTCAACAAGACAAAACTCATTTTAAGAGATTCGTATTTGTTTTAGTGAGATTCTTAGTTTACTAAATTTTTGAATAATAGAATTAGTAACATTTTCTAACAATATCTTTTGATAAATACCTATATTAAACACAAAGTCGCCATACTGCATTGTCTGCATTCGCAGTGAGTATGGCGACCAATACTCTTGGATTCTGCTTATGCTTTCCATCAGGCAGAGTAGAGTCATTTTGGCGGGTCAAACATAAAAAAAAAAAAAAATAAAAAAAAAAAAAATGTCTAAGTGAAAGTCATTAAAGCAGACATTGTAGTAATATCTTTGCCGTCTTAAATGGTGAGGAGAGGCTAAAAGAGTAAGTATGTAAAGTGTGCTGGGCGTTAGAATATCGACGATAACTCACACACTTTACACGCGCTTATATTCCCCTAACCTATATCTGTACATCTATATCTATACATCTATAGAACTATATAAAGAGGTAAAGTTTATGAGTTTGTGCGTTTGTGACGTTGTAGGGGGTAATCTCTGGATCTTCTGAACCGATTTTGAAAATGTGTCTACGAAGTGGGCACGGGTCAGCTAGTCTACGATAAACCTGTATTATGGCCCTGTAACTAGAATATTGATTAACCCACTTATGTTTTACGAAATTAATGTATTTCTATTATACTGGCTGACTCAACTGCCTCGTTGGTCTAGCGGTTGACGTGTGCGACTGCTGATCATGAGGTCTTGGGTTCGATTCCTGGGTCGGACCAAATGTTTGTATGATCTACAAATATTTGTTTCGGAGTTTGGGTGTTTTCTATGTATAATATGTATGTATTTACAAAAAAAAAAGTATATATGTATTTGTATCAGTTGTCTAGTACCCATAACACAAGCTCTGCTTAGCATGGGACTAGATGGCGATGTGTGTTAGATGTCCGAAATATTTAAAAAAAAAAAAAAAAAAAAAAAAAAATTAAAAACGAACTTCGTACCACCATACCTAAGTTTCCAATAAACTTGTTTTAGTATTTACATATGTACGTCTCAGGTTTCCACAGGCACCTAGTGTTCATACTAAGACTACAGGACTCAGACAGGCGCACTAAGAAAACATAACTCCTTTCGGTTTTCTAATAATTTTCTTCTATACGAGTACAGACCTTGTCCTGACAGTACTATGGCACATAAAAAAAGAACCATCCAATTTGGTGCAGACGATCGGAAGTTATGCGGCTGCAGACATTTCGTAGTTCATTTTTATTTATATAGATAACATGAATTACATCCATGCACAAAAAAATCATGATCGTGATACAATTACTTACATACCTGCAAGGGGAATCGAACCTCAGTACTTGTTTCAGTAGCCAGGATCACTAACTAAACCTGCAGGCCATTAAGAAGAAAAAAATACTATACAATAAATACTGTATGTGTGTAACACCTCTGCGAATATTGATTTATTACATGTTCATAGCAACTACATCTCGCTAGCACTAGCCAAATGAAATTACAGTCATAGCCTTGCATGACTCAATTAAACGGCCGTATCTGTTACCTCGACGTATTGGAAATTGCTAAAATTGCTACCTCAAGACTCCATTCAGCTGTGAGTTATCTGAAATTGAACGTGAGCTGAAATTCTTTTAGTATTGATTATTTATTACTGCTTAGATTTTAAGCGGTTGTTATCATGTAAAAATAGTTCTTTTAAATTGGTGTGTGAGTAAAATGCGCATCATCCATCATCAACAGTATTTCTGATGTTTATCATTGATGATATAGATGTTGGTGTATGCGTGCGTAACCTGAGTTAATTCTTTTTTTTAAGCCGAGGGGTCACCTGATGAATTCGAGAGTCATAATTGATTTACCTTATGACTCTCATAATTGAGGATAACGTCACAAGGAAGAGGAGTATCGCATGCAGATAAAAAAAAATCAAAAAAAGATATCCAACAATCTACCCTGTGAGTTTATCCATTAACAGTTTTGTACTGAATTATGTGTTGTGGAGTTTGTAAAAAAAAACTTGCTCATTGTAGAACGTTTATATTGTAAACTAGTAACCTGTCCCGGCTTCGTACGGGCTCTTTACGGAAAATATAATATAGTATAGCCTATGTTACCCCGAGAAGAGGTGCGGCTTAATTTTTACCGACGTCTTCAACAAATATCGTTATATTTAGGCAATATGCTCAAAAATTCATCCAGTTATATACCAAAACCTTTCTCAAGAATCACTCTATCTATTGGTAAAAACCGCATCAAAATCCATGCAGTAGTTTTTGAGTTTATCGCGAACAGACAGACGCGGTGGAGGACTTTTTTTCATAATAATTATGTAATGATGTTATACACTAATCATATTCTAACAACAAAATGTTTATAAAGGGGTAGTTAACTACCTCCGGCTGCGAATAAAACATCGTAAAAAAGGATTTTCAAAGAACCTTGTATTGGAGATTTTTCTAAAGTTAACACGTGCAACAATATTGTTCTTTGAGGGAAACTTTCCTCAATAGGGCCTTCATTGAACATCCTTGATTCAACTTATACAAAATATATATTGTAAAAATCTAAGTAGTTCTTGGAAAACTGCTTGTTTTTCGTGGAAAAAAACGTATTTATGTAACGTAAGGGAAACATTTACATTTCATTTTTTTGAGAAGCCTCTGTGATGATGGTTGGCGATGAATTTTGACGTTGGACAGTTGTCCTTTCACGTAATGGTTGCTAATTTAGTTGTTACGTTACTAAACTAAAATTTCTCAAAAGTATCTACTATCGCCTTATTAGTAGTTATTAGTGAAGCAATTTTCAAAATGTTTTTTTTGTATATATGTATGTATTGTATGTGTTAAGACAACGTTTATTTTTAGTGTGAATTGGCTAATTTTAGCCAATCGTTGACATTTAGAACGTTTTTTGATTTGATTTTTAGTATAGTTTATAGAGTTTCCGAACAACAGAATTAGCAAGATGAAAGATTTTTTATGGAACACGGGGGCAAACTAGCAGACAGTTCACCTAATGGAAAGTGACTACAACTGCATATACACGTTTGAAAGAAGGAAGTTACAAACGCGCTGCCAACCTTAAAAAAATATAGTAAATTAGATTGAAACGGCTGGTTTATATCCATACTTTTTTTTTATGTGTGGCCCTGCCAAAATGAGAGTGGTGGTCATCATACTCATTGCAAATGCAGACAATGCAACAATGCAGCATGGTGACCCACACCATGGCGGCCTAGTGATGGTTCTGCATCATTGGGCCTCCGGTCTCGCACTCACCAACGAAACATGACAGCACGAACGCTGTCATTTTACGTTGATTTTCTGTGCGAGGGTAGTATCACCCCGGTCAAGCCGTTGAAATCAGCGTGGCTCTACTATCTTTAGAATCTAACTATACTAATACTGTAAATTCAAAAGTACACTGTCTGTCTGTTACGCTTTCATTATTAAGCCGCTGAACTGTTTAAAATATTTGGAGAGGAGGTAATTTCATAATTCCTCTTCAGGAAGTCCATAGACCTATCTTTACCTCGATAATCGACATGTACGCAGGCGGAGCCGGGGACTAAAGCTAGTGATACTATCACACTAATATATAAAGGCGAAAGTTTGTGTGTATGTTTGTTACTTCTTCACGCAAAAACTTCTGAACGGAATTGGATGAAACTTTACAGTAATATAGCTTATACATCAGAATAACATATAGGCTACTATTTGCCGCGATAACCGGCATACACGCGGGCGGAGCCGCGGGCAACAGCTAGTAATATTATAAACGCGAAAGTTTGTAAGTATGGATGGATGGATGGATGTTTGTTACTCTTCCACGCAAAAACTACTGAACGGATTTGAATGAAACTTTACAGTAATATAGCTTATACATCAGAATAACACATAGGCTACTATTTGCCGCGATAGCCAACATATAGGCGGGCGGAGCCGCGGGCAACCACTAGTATGTAATATGTTATTTAGTTGTCTTTACAAACCACAAACAAATATTTTAAAGATCTATTTATAAGCGAGACGTATTTATGATATACGTACTCTAGTAAAATGTAATATTCTTGACTGCTTTAATAAATGCTTGAGTTTAATTAAACGTGATCAAGATTTATGACTACGCAGAACGTCTTTAAAAAATGTAATTTCTTCTCTGGACGTATTAATTTTAATTTAGTTACAAGTTATGAGGATCTTGGAGCGCTTAATGACTCCATCAGTTAAATATGAGTAGTACCTACCTATTATATAGTGTATTTTTTATGCTTATAGATATCCTAGCTACTAGAGATTTTGTAAATTTTATTAGTATTTGTGCTATTTTACCTATTTAGTAGCCTATCTATGCAAATTATAGCTTATAGTGGTCTAAAAATCAAAATAATATGTAGGCAGTATAGTAGTTTCTTTTTAAGAGCGATTTTTAATTAGATAGTTTTTTGGCCTTGACATTTGTAGACGGGTTCGTGTATTAATTTATACTTACTCAATTTTGATGACATTGAAATTTCAGGGGAAAATTCAGCTGGCAGTGCGGGGTAAGGGGTAACGATACATAGTGAGTGGTTAAATAATAAACTGCAACTTGTTTACATCGCCTTACCGTCCCATCCCATCTATAGTCTGACCCAAGTTTCATTAAGGTACGCGACTGCTGTGCTTGAGGTCTCGGGTTCGATTCCTGGCTGTTTTATGTATAAAAAGTTTATATTTATTATTTCAACCTCTAGATGGCGTTGTTTGTTAGGTGTCCGAAATATTAATTATAATATAGTATCTAAAGGAAAAAGTTTGCAAAAAACTCGCTAAAAAGGTTGGCCGACACCACGGTAGAATAGTGCAACTATAGAGCAAGCACATATTGCGAAAACTAGGCTTTGATTCCCGCGGGGCATACAATGAAATATGATTGCTTTTATCATTGAACTGAATCTAGTGTTTCGCGGGACTTTGATAACGGCAAAGGATATTTGACCTACTCTAACACGGTGCTAAAAAAAATCTACTAAACTACCATATTGTGTACGTCACAGCACGTCAAAACCACGTCACGGCCCGTTACGTAACATCGTGGAGCCACATTGAAAATCAATGTCACAATACAGGTTCAATAAATGCGAGGTCGAACTGGAGACGTGTGTGGAAGGTTTTGCTCGGCATACGTGCATGACATAACGTTATGTATGACAAAAACATCAGAAACGTCATCTTGGAGTCCTTGCGTGTAGCTACGTCGCTTACTTCGGTCTTGTTTTGATTATGCAATACAAACATTTTAACAAAACAAAAACTAACTTCAAGAACTAAACCAAATTTAAATGGGACCACATGAGAAGAACCAGCTTTCAAATAAAAAAAGAATCATCAAAATCGGGTTACCCAGTCGAAAGTTCTGAGGTAACAAACATTAAAAAAACAGTCGAATTGAAAACCTCCTCCTTTTTTGAAGTCAGTTAAAAATTAGGAATAAATAAATAAATATTTTGGACATCTAACACACAACGCCATATAGTCCCAAGCTAAGCAGAGCTTGTGTTTATGGGTACTAGACAACTGATACAAATACATATATACTTTTTTTTATAAATACATACATATTATACATAGAAAACACCCAAACTCCGAAACAGATATTTGTAGGTCATACAAACATTTGGTCCGACCCGGGAATCGAATCCGAGACCTCATGATCAGCAGTCGCCCACGCCAACTGCGAGACCAACGCGGCAGCCAAACGAATAAAACGATTATGGAAGTTATAAAATCAGTTTAATACTTTAACAATTTACAATCACAAAAAAGAAACAAATATGGCGGATATGGCGGCACGGGACATATGCTGTTCAACCAATCAGCGCGCGACTTGTGATTTGTCGATACCATTTTACAATCGCTCGACTGATTGCTATCTGGCGGGATAGATTACAATCTAACGGTTTTGACAATCTGACGGTAACATATATATATATAATCTGAATCATGGAAACTGCTCAAACAATTGTCATGAAATTTTGTATGCTTAGGGTTGTTTGAGGCGATAAATTGATCTAGTTAAGATTCATATTTAGAAAATTAACCAAAAGAAATATCGGTCATCAAGGTACTGCAGTAATAAACTACCAATAACAGTACGGTTCACTTTATTATTATATGTAAATATACATACAAACATACAAACGTATGTATATTTACCTAAAAAATAAAGTGGTGATGGAAAAGTTCAACATTTTTCAGGACTTAAAGAGACCGGTCATTAAGGAGCAAAGTGTCTCGCTTTTAGCTCAGGTGATCCGGTAACGCTGTTATTTTTTTTCTTGTAAAACATACGTCATGCTGATAACGATTATTATTAACACCGCAGTATAAGAACTGCTGGAGAAAAATCACATAATGAAATTTCCAAATAAGTTTCTCGCTGAGTTACACTTTAAGCATAGATTAATGTAATTCAAGTCACTTGCAACAAAGCACGCAAACCTAACTTTGCGTCTCTTAAGCCTCGTGGAGCACGTTTTTGCCCTAGGGAAGTTTCATTGGAAATTTGGACTCACCAAGGCCTGAGGTTGCTTTGAATGTCACTCAAGTTTGGGGTTTCTAATTGAATTCACTTTTATAAATAACATTAATAGACCGGGTAACTAGGCTATGTACGTTCACAGTATCATTTAAATGTTTTGGCTAATCGCCAAAACGTATTTATACGATACGTACATATATCATATACGTATGTCGGTATATAACGCTTATCCATTTCTGTATAGATGAAACAAATTTAAGATCATTGTTTTGTAGTCAAGGTGTGAAAATATATCGAACAAATAAATAAACAAACTCAGTCTTACATTCTTATAGCAAGTAATAAAATTATTTTATGTGAATACTAAATTCAATGTTTTAATGCTTTATGCCAAATGACATTGATAAAATCATCGTCATCGGCCTACCGCAGTCCACTGCTGGACATAAGCCCCTCCGATTACACGCCACTTGGTACGTTCCTAGGCTTCTCGCATCCAGTTCCTGTCAGTCGTCTTGCGCATATCATCACTCCACCTGGCCTGTGGACGTCCTATACTACGTTTGCCGAGACGCGGTCTCCACTCAAGAAACCGTTTACCCCAACGGTTATCGGTACTACGGAAGATATGGTCAGCCACTTCAGCTTGCTAATCCTGTGAGAAATGTCGATGACCCTAATAAGATAATGATGCTTAATGATGATATAAGATATGGACGATTTTATATCTTTATTATATTTATTACTTTTATATTTATTAGTCCTTTAAAGGTTTTCTAATATTAGGTCTTTACCTATGGAAATTGCCGTTCTTCAGTACTGGTCATTTCAAATAAAAAAAAGTTTGTAATGGTTCCGTATTGTAAATTCAAATTAATTTTGTTTTAAAACCATGACATTCTATTTACAAACTCAGTCTTTTGTTTTTTGATTAGCGTTGTATTTTCATTACATTTAAACATTTTTCGTCATAATGGATACTTAAAAAATTCGTGTAATTATGGAATATGAGTTCCGTCGTGGCACCAACGCGACACAAACGACACGTAACATCAAAAACGTTTACGGAGAGAACTGTACAAACGAACGCACAACCCGTTATTGGTGTTCCCGGTTCCGTTCTGGAAATTTTGACTTGAAAAATGAAGCTCGTGGTCGTCCGGAGACTTTGGTTAACAATAATGAATTAAAAGCGATTGTGGAAGCTGACGAAACTCAATCTACAGCTGAGCTAGCAGCAGCTTTTAATGTAAGCATCAAAACAATATTGCTCCATTTGCGACAAATTGGCAAGGTAAAAAAGCTTGATAGATGGGTGCCCCACGACCTTTACGATCGCCAGCGCAACGTACGCGTCGAGACCTGCCTTGCGCTGCTCTACAGGCAAAGAAATGAAGGAATTTTAAAACAAATTGTTACGTGCGACGAAAAATGGATTCTGTTCGACAATCGAAAGCGCTCAGCAAGTTGGTTAGACCCTGGTTCAGCACCAAAGCAATGCCCTAAACCAAAAATGACCCCTAAAAAGGTGATGGTCACTGTTTGGTGGTCTAGTGCGGGTGTGATTCACCACAGCTTTTTACAAAACGGCATGAGCATTAATGCAGATGTGTACTGTAAAGAACTAGAGAGAATGATGGAGAAGCTTGCACATCTGCAACCAGCTTTGGTCAATCGGTCGTCCCCACTGCTCCTTCACGACAACGCGTGACCCCATACTGCGCAACAGACAGTCTCCAAGCTGCAAGAGCTGGAGTTGGAAGTTCTCCCTAATCCGCATTACTCACCAGACCTTGCACCTACCGACTATTACTTTTTCCAAAATTTAGAAAACTTTTTAATGGGTAAAAAATGCAATTCCCGAGAGGCAGTACAAAATGCCTTTGAAGAGTTTGTTGCCTCCCGTCCAGCTGATTTTTACAAGAAGGGCATCAATAAACTGCCAATGCGTTGGCAAATATGCGTCGATTGCATGGGTGGTTACTTCGAATAACAGAAATAAAAAAGTTTGAAAAAATAAGTACTTTCACATAATGCATACAAAACGGCAATTTCATAGGCATTCCTTTACCGTATACAAGGACACATTTTGTTAAAATTGTGATACATTTTAGCTATTTAATGTGATTGAGTTTGATTGATCATTTTTAAGATAGAAAAACCTTGGAATATTAGCCATATTACAGACAGTTTGGTAGTCTACTAGGTTCTTATTCGACTTTAGGTTGTTACTAAATATCACTGGGTACCAAGTGCAGTGCCTAATTATTCGTCAAGGTCAACCGACCTAAAAACCAACAACATAGGAACAACATAAACCTACAGAACTAATTGATCCTACATACGACTAGTTATGGGAAAGTTAGAAATATTCAATCCCCATCTCTAGTTTTCATTCGGTAGCCTTCCTGATGTTGACCTCTTAAAGATTAATAGAAGGTATTTTGTTTGTTTTCCATCTCACTGATTGCGAATTAATAAAAATGTGCCTCATTCTAAATGGTTTTTCCTTGTATTGGGGATGCATAAATCACATAAGTGAAAACGGTATAACATTTATCAAATGCGGTCGTTAGAGCGCGACGCAGGGGTCTCCGTCTTTACCGTGGAACATGCTACAGTACATTTAGTGGGTCCAAATGTAAAATTAACAGTTGAATTACTTCGGACGGCATAAGGAGAGTAGTTATTTACAGGAACTGTTATGAATTTAAATTATGTAGATTATGTAGTAGCGTGTGGCGTAATTCTTTAACACAAAGTGAGGATTTATGTCAAATCAAATTCTTTACGTTTCAATCGACGGGCCTGACATCTGAGGCTCATGTTTGAAAAGATTTCAAGCCTTCCCTGACCGTCACAGCTGCACGTGAGTTCTTCCTTCTTTTACACTAACCAATAAACCTACAGATATTTACTAGTTTACAGAGAACAATTAATATCGAATTCACTATGACTAAAGCTATATGGTGTGTAGGTACGACATAATGAAGAAAATAATTATTATTATTTTTACGGGAATTAACGCGATCACTATTTCAAGGTACTACATACCTGTGGTCACAGGCTGCTGCCAGTGCAACCTGGTCGAAACGTCAGGCAAAACAGAGGTATGTAGTACCTTGAAATAGTGATCGCGTTAATTCCCGTAAAAATAATAATAATTATATCATGGAACGCGAAAGTTTAAAAGTTAGTATAATGAAGAAAATCTTGAAACACAGTGGTTTAGTATTCAGAAATACTCTTTAATATGGTATTCGTATGTCATCCATATTATGATATTTCATCACTTGACTAAACCTTCAGTATGATGAAGCACATCTATAAGTTACGGACCGCAACATTAGTAGAACCCAAGTGAAGTTTTAAGTAATGCGGCGTCTCCCAAAACTTATGAGAGACGTTTTACCCAGTAGGTAATTTGCTTAGCTAGAACTAGATTTCACTGGATTTAGAAGAGCCGGGAGATTAGACTGTAATGCAATGTACCGAGTGTTAATTTATTGTATTAAGATTTTTTTATGAAAAGTCAGGTATTGAGGCTTCTCATGAAAAGATAACGGTTCCTTTTAAGAGAACATCAAGCCTAATGAACAAAAATCTGTGATAATATGTTGTATATTTGGTTTAGTGTTGAACACGATCCTACTAATATTATAAACGCGAAAGTTTATAAGTATGGATGGATGTTTGTTACTCTTTCAAGCAAAAACTACTGAACGGATTTGGATGAAACTTTACAGTAATATAGCTTATACATCAGAATACCACATAGGCTAATATTTGCCGAAATAACCGACATGTACGCGGGCGGAGCCGCGGAAAAGAACTAGTATCTAATAATATTATCAAGAAGTTTGGCAGTTTATATATATTGGCCACACTGATTTATTACTAATTACTAGTAATTACTTTTCTATAAAACATCAACATTTTTGGTTCCTTAAAGAACTTCAAACCTTTTTATGCTGAAAGGTTAAAAGCCAACTATTTCACTAAAAGAAAAGTTTAGCAGCTGAACTACTGAACTATTTCGATAGCCACTCGAGTTTAATTGCTTTTTTAAAGTTCATTCATTACAATTTTACGTATAGCTATTGTGAATTAAAACTGCGTACTCAATTTCTAAAAGCGTTTTCAAAGTTTTAGCAGTCTGAATATTTTTAAATTATCATTCTGTAAGTGGTAGTTCCCGTTAACCGACAATTACATGGTTAGCAATCAATAAGTCATCCTATATATTTATATTTTATGCTAAAATTATTATTATTAAGGTTTTTGAAAGGACTGCACGGTTGGCCTAGTGGTTTCAGCGGTCGCCACGCCTCTTGCTACTGCGCCAAGTATCGTGGGTTCAAATCCCACGCTGTACAAAACTTTGTGTGATCCACAAATTGTTGTCCCGAGTCTGGGTGTTCTTTGTGTCCGTTTCTTGTATGTTTGTGAAGTCCCCCGCGATTCAGGATGTTTATTCCTGATGCGGGAGTGATCCTTTAAAAAAAAGTAAATATATATATATTTAGTAATATAGAATCCTATGAACATAACCATAATTAAAAAAACAATAACAATATTTACATACAAGCGTCAAAAAACTCCACATCTTCGCTTACTGGTAGCGTTCCCGAAAGACTGGCAGCATTACCACGTTGAATGGGAATGCTGATTCTCTGTCTAGCGTCTCTACCACAAACGGTTCAAAAATTTAATTACCTATTAAATTTTGGTACTTACTCTCTTTTATATTTAGTTAAATGTATATGTATCAATTAAACCCAAATTATTAGTTTCTAGGTCCAAAAATCCGTTCCACTTATATCCTTCGGACTTGAAAGGAAGAGAGAGGAATTAAGTTTAGTTGTATGTGAAAATCTATACTAATATATAAAGCTGAAGAGTTTATTTGTTTGTTTGAACGCGCTAATCTCAGGAACTACTGGTCCAATTTGAAAAATTATTTCAGTGGTAGTTAGCCCATTTATCGAGGAAGGCCATAGGCTATATATCATCACGCTAAGACGAATAGGAGCGGCGCATCAATGAAGAATGTTACATAAACGGGGGAAAATCATTACGATACGGGCAATAGGAGACGTAAACGGACGTTGCGTGGGTCAGCTACTCGCTATATATTTTGATAATCACACAGCCTATATTAAAACAAATTTTCATAAATTCAGATATGAACTTACAAACAAGATAACATTGATTATTTTAAAATATCACGGTAAAAGTGCAGAAGCAAAATATTTTTCGTTTATAGCGGAAACAACGAAACAAGCGATTGTCAGTTCAAAAAGGTTTTATGGCTCTGCTGAGGCGCAAGCTACGTTTGTTAAATGGATGTTTTGATTGTGAAATGTTTTAGTTTTGCTCTAAAACAAGATATATGGCTCTGTTTGGATAGCGTTTTTACTTTGTTTTCTATTTACGATATCATTTTTTAAGGTTCCGTACCCAAATGGTAAGACGGGACCCTATTAATTAAGACTTCGCGGTCCGTCTGTCTGTCCGTCCCTATGTCACCAGGCTGTATCTCATGAACCGCGAGAGTTAGACAGTTGAAATTTTCAGAGATGATGTATTTCTGTTGCGGCTATAATAGAAAATACTAAAAAAGAAAATAAATATTCAAGGGGGCTCCCAAAATCACGTTTGTTGCAACAAACGTGATTTTTTGCTCGTTTTTGCTCGATATTGATAACGGCAACAGGGAGACGCTTGAAATGTATAGATAATGGTACGGAACCCTTCTTGCGCAAGCTCAACTCCCACTTGGTCGATTTTTAAAACATTTGTCTAGCGATATGGTTCTTTTTTTAGAAACTTTGTGCATTATATTTGTATACTAGTTGTTGTCCGCGGCTCCGCCCGCGTATATGTCGGTTATCGTGGCAAATAGTAACCTATGTGTTATTCTGATGTATAATTGTATAAGCTATATTACTGTAAAGTTTCATCCAAATCCGTTCGGTAGTTTTTGCGTGAAAGAGTAAGAAACATCCATCCATCCATACAAACTTTCGCGTTTATAATATTAGTATGATCTGTGGATTTAATGCCCAGGGCATTCTCTTCTACCTTTGGTTCGTGTAGAAATGTTATAAGGCAGGTCTAAAGCAGTAGAATAGTTTTGTAGTCAACTAGAATGTATACAGTTCTAATACATACATATTATACATACATATAAATACAGTTCGTAATATTAGTATAGATATACATATACGGATCGACATACACATCTGTATATGTAAGTCTCATAAGAAACTTATACAGTTTCTGACTGTTGTTTTTACGCAGATCCTTTCATTACTCTTCAAACTGGAAAATTAGGCCGATCTAAGTCAACAAACAAGTAGTTTGAAGGATGTTATTTACATAAAAGTAGCTCTGGAGCCCTACTTTAGTAATACTTTACGTTCACATGGATATATAGATAAAGATTAATGTGACATAGTATATTTGTATAGAACTGTTGATGTGAATAACATTTTAAATAGCTGTAAGCAGGAGCGGTCGCAGCCTGAAATTTTGGTTGGGGGGGAGGGGGTTACTAAATACTTTATTGCACAATACACAATTTTATAGCACACGTTAAAAACAAATGGATATCTTTTGTTTTTATTGATAAATCTATTGGGATGATATTTGGTAATCAGGTTCTAGTAGCAGGGAAAAAGTTACATGGGTAAAAGCCACGGGTCATGTCCCCTGTTACCCCCCCCTGGAACCGAGCCTGGCTGTAAGTCGTAGTTCAGTCGTAAGATAGTGACTCAAGTACAGGGTGTCCGGTGGCAGAATTTGGATTTCAAATTTAAATAAAAAAAAAGCTAAAGAGGATATAAATTTATTTCAATAATTATTAAAATGAAGAGAAATGCGGGTTTTATTTCTTAAATATTATTTCGTCTAAATGTTGACCGTCACGTCGGACACACTCTTGGAATCTGACCTCAGTATTCCGCGCCACTCGCTGGAGAAGTGACGTCGGGATGCCATTAACCTCACGAACGATATTTTCTTTTAGTGCTGAAATGGTCGCTGGATTTGTTTCATAGACTTTACTTTTAAGGTAACCCCACAGAAAAAAGTCCATGGGGGTGAGATCCGGCGACCTGGGTGGCCAGGGGATGTCACCAAAACGGCTAATCAATTTGCTAGGGAAGAAATCACGAAGAAGCGCCATGGTCTCTCTGGCAGTGTGTGGTGTGGCACCATCTTGCTGGAACCATGTGTGTGAACTGTAGGCAGGATGTTCTCTTAGGGTTGGCAGAATATAATCGTTAAGCATGAGCCGATAAGAAACACCGTTCACAGTAATGGCTTGCCCTCGGTGATTTTCAAAAAAATAGGGCCCGATTATTCCACTGCTTGATAGTGCACACCAAACCGTTACTTTGGGACTGTGAAGTGGCTTTTGATGTTTTAAACGTGGATTCTGTCCTTTAGGTGCCCAATATCGACAATTCTGTTTGTTAACACATCCATTCAAGTGAAAATAGGCTTCGTCACTTTACTACACGTTAGGCTACATTGGCGAAAGGATTGAACAGTTAAGGTATTTCTAAAGAAACGCTGATTCTCCTTCTTCAAGCATTACGAATATTAACCACGAGCTTAACCTTTAAACGGAGAAATTATAATTAAATTATAATAAAAATAAATTATGTTATTATTTAATTATATTATTAATTATTTAAATTATATAATCGCATAATTCACCCAAAGACATCTTTTGTTCGCAGATTTTGCCCATTTCTAGGCCCTTACATATATAATAAGTTAAACAAGGTTATTGATATTTAATGCTTAAACAAATTAAACGTTAAAAAGTCAGTATCCCAGAGGCTCGGCAAACTTACGTTCATACGTAAGTTTGCCGAGCCACTGGGATACTGTTTTTTTTTGGGATCGTGACATTCCGTAGCATCATTGCTACGGAATGTTTGCTGATTATTCAGGAATAAATGAAGCACTTAAAAATCACATCATTTCACATCCCTTATACTCTCTCATGACAACTCGTTAAAAGAGAATCTTCTACACACCCTCTGACACCCACTCACTCACTCTTTCATTCCACACACCCAGAGCACTTCAACAATACAACAAAAATTTAATATTGTACTCTTATATTTTTATAATTAGAAGTTGAGTTTTATTTGTAATTTTAAATAATGTACCTTAATGTAGATAGTGATACCTTTATTGTATAAAAGTGTAATGGATATATAATAATTACCTACAAATTTTAACAAAACAAAACCGACTTTAATCTAAATTTAAAAGAGACCATTCGGGAAGCACCAGCTTTCAAATAAAAAAAGAATTATGAAAATCGGTTTACCCAGTAAAAAGTTATGAGGTAACAAAATAAAAAAAATTAAAAAAGCGGCCAAGTGCGAGTCGGACTCGCCCATGAAGGGTTCCGCGGCAGCAAGTAACATAATATAATTTTTATTTTATTTTTATATTTGTGTTGATTGAATGAAAGGTAAATTGCAGTTTACGATTTATGACGTATTAAAAAAAAAAACTACTTACTAGATTTCGTTCAAACCAATTTTCGTTGGAAGTTTACATGGTAATGTACATCATATATTTTTTTTAGATTTATCATTCTCTTATTTTAGAAGTTAAAGGGGGGGGGGGGGACACTCATTTTACCACTTTGGAAGTGTCTCTCGCGCAACCTATTCAGTTTAGAAAAAAATGATATTAAAAACCTCAATATCACTTTCGAAGACCTATCCATAGATACCACACACGTATTGGTTTGATGAAAAAATTTTTTTTGAGTTTCAGTACTAAGTATGGGGACCCCCAAAATTTTTTGTTTTTTTTTTTATTTTTGTGTAAAAATCTTAAAGCGGTTCACAGAATACATCTACTTACTAAGTTTCAACATTATAGGTCTAATAGTTTCGGAAAAAAGTGGCTGTGACATACGGACGGACAGACAGACGGACAGACAGACAGACATGACGAATCTATAAGGGTTCCGTTTTTTGCCTTTGGCACGGAACCCTAAAAATACAGTAGTATTGAGAACCTCCGCCTTTTTTTGAAGTCGGTTAAAAAGGAGAGGGCACTGGCTCCTGTAATACAGGTGTAATACCCAGCACGGGAGACAGGGACTTCAAATTACTAATAATAATATTATTATATTAACATTCTAAATGCTCTAATAGAAATAACACATTTTCTCACGAAACATCGAGAATTACGTAATCCCTAAATGATGTCAATCATAATTTTCATAAAATGCCCGTATTAGGCCTTCTTGGACGAGTACAAGAATATTTATTCGTGTATTTTGTGAGCAAAGCTGGGCTCAACGAGATCTCAATTTGTAAAGACAAAGCCCCTATCCATCATCGCAGGGAGTGATCCAAAAGAAACTCGCCTCAACAGTTTTCGTTAAGGGAAAAAAATATTGGGTTCCGCAAAAATAACGACATTTAATTCCATTTCGTTTGTCCAAGAATTTATATTTAAACTCATGTGCAATGAGAAATTAATAAGACTACTGTAAAAAATAAACGATAAAGTATATCAAAACATACTGATATTATAAATTCGAAAGTAAATCTGTCTGTCTTTTACGCTTCCGCGGCTTAACCGCTGAATGGATTTGGATGAAATTTACAATGGATATTCTTGAGGAAAACATAGACTAATATACCGCGATAACTGACACACGAGGGTGGAGCCATGGGCAAAAACTAGTAATGATATAAATATGTAAGGTACTTACTAGTCTCTATGACTAAAAGTATGATTGTGTTGTTGGGCTCTATATCAGAGACGAATAATAATTAGAATCACTCAACATGTCTTACACGCGGCTCTCAAACCCCAAATAGGTACTTTATTAATCAGACTGGCGTCTGGTTTGATAACATACCTATATCTACGTAATACCTTTAAATGAGTAATTCTCGTATATAAATATATTATCTGAATCTTAGAAATGGCTTCAACAAATTTCACAACAGGGGTTTCAGGAGCGATAAATTGGTCTAGCTAGGATTCATTTTTAGAAAATTTACAAAAAAAGACCAGGTTATTCAGGTGTTAATAATTAAATACATACATCTAACTAAATTACACTCAATTTAGTAGAAGCAATAGGAGGACAAGTACAAACTTGTCTTATTTGAATAATATAAGCTAAAATTCAATATTTAACAACCCCCCTACGCAAGCACTTAATCGAGTAATCATGCGCCAATAATGCCTTACATCATTTTAGAAAAGCGCTGATACTCTTACACGGCTGGACCGATGTCAACCAAACGTAGCTAAGAACCACCGCGAGGACATCCGTCCATCCGTTTGAGAGCTACGATGCCACAGACAGTGACACATTTTCATTAACCTTAAATGCTAGAATTGTTTACCTTCAAAATATGATAACTTGGGATGTTCATATCTAAGTTTAAGTAAACGTAAAAGTAACGTTGAGTTGCCAATTGATATTTTAAATTGATTATTAATAGGTCTTTACCTATGAAATTGCCGTTTTGTATGCAATAAGTGAAAGTACTTATTTTTTCAAACTTTTTTATTTCTGTTATTCGAGTGCCGAATGCCTTTGAAGAGTTTGTTGCCTCCCGTCCAGCTGATTTTTACAAGAAGGGCATCAATAAACTGCCAATGCGGTGGCAAAGATGCGTCGATTGCATGGGTGATTACTTCGAATAACAGAAATAAAAAAGTTTGAAAAAATAAGTACTTTCACTTATTGCATACAAAACGGTAATTTCATAGGTAAAGACCTATTATTTTCTGACCAATGTGTATATGTACTTGTTAAAAGAAACGTAGAAATAGTAGGGTACATATCTATCAACATGGAATACATAACGTTGCATAAGCGTTCTCGCGCCCATTATCATATCACTCGTTCACAACATCAACCGTTGGGCAGTTGGCCCGCCAGGCATGATCACCTCGCCTGGTCGGAGGATCCTCCCTTTGTGTTGGAGGGATATATCACTCGTTCCTCCACATACTTAATAATTAAATCACATATATAGAACTTATAACTATCCAACCTTTTTCAAGCAATTACGAATTTATAGAGCATCTTGATATCCTTCACCGGCTTGGTCACAATCGTGCTCTGAATAAGTTATCGTGGATACTACGAGTTAACCGAATTAAAATGTGAAAGAACTACTTACTTTAATATTTTGTGCGCTAGTGAATGGCTCGGATAAAGTAGGTACGGCAGACATTTTCTGTGGAGTTTTTTTATGGAATAGGCGTGCAAACGAGCTGACGTATCGCCTGATGTTAAGCGATTACCGCCGCCCATGGACACCTGCAACACCAGAAGCGTCACAAGTGCGTTGCCGGCCTTTTGTGGATGGGGGGGAGGAGGTAGGGGTAGGGGATTGGGGTATGGGGTATGGGGATTGGGGTATGGGGATTGGGTATGAGGATTGGCGTATGGGGATTGGGGTATGGGGATTGGGGATTGAGATATGGGGATTGGGGATTGATGTATGGGGATTGTGTATGGGGATTGTGTATGGGGATTGGGGTATGGGGTAAGGGCCTCCGGTATCCTCACTCACTCGGTGAAACACAGCGCAAGCACTATCTCACACCGGTTTTCTGTGAGGCCGTGGTATCACTCCAGTCGAGCCGGCCCATTCATGCCGAAGCGTGGCTCTCCCACGGAAAAAAAAAAGTTGCTGTGTCCCTCTTTAACATAATCAAGGGAGGATTTTCGTTATTTCTGTTGCGTGATGCAGGAACAGAAATTGATCTATAGATGGTGTTGAAGCATATTTCGGCTAAATGTTCACTTATAAAACAATGCGCAGACGCCCTTGGTGAAGATACGGCCAAGTATTTATTGCGCCCCAGAAGCGCCCAACCGCCGAAGATGTATGGTTTGCCCAAAATACACAAGCAGAATATGCCCTTAAGACCAATTGTGAGTCAGATAGACTCACCTACATACGAATTAGCGAAGCACGTAGCAAGGATATTGCAGCCATTAGTGGGACGGACGGCGTCCTTTGTCAAGGACTCTCGTCACTTCATTGATATTTTGCACCAACATAAGGTTGACGTAAATGAGTTGATGGTCAGTTTTGACGTGGAATCACTCTTTACAAATGTACCAGTTGCAGATTGTCTAGAAGTGGTTAAGGTGAAGTTACAAGCTAATAACATCCCGATGGAATATGTCACACTGCTGCATCAATGTTTGTCAACTAACTTCTTCATATACCGGGGCCAATACTATCTTCAAATAGATGGAGTAGCTATGGGCAGTCCCGTAGCTCCAGTGGTTGCAAACATTTGGATGGAGTTTTTTGAAGAAAGGGCACTCGCCACGGCACCCACTGAGATAAAATTGTGGAAAAGGTATGTTGACGACGTATTCTGTGTGTTGCGAGGAAACAGGCATGATGTGGAGTCCCATCTGACATATTTAAATAGCATCCATCCGAAAATTAACTTTACTTACGAGATAGAGGAAGACAGAAGCCTGGCGTTTTTGGACGTAAAAATCGGTGTGCGGAGCGACGGTTCACTGAGCCACTCTGTCTTCAGAAAGTCAACTCATACTGACCGCTATCTCAATGCAAGCTCTCATCATCACCCAAGGCACATTGATTCCGTGGTTACATCATTGACAAATCGTGCATATGATTTGTGTGACGACCAACACCTAAACCAGGAGCTCGAGCATGTTCGGTGCGTCCTACGGAACAATGGACAAAGGGTGAAGTTCCCACCTAGACACAAAGGAAGCCACCAGAGAAGGGACAGGGTAGACAGACAACCAGCATTTCTGCCTTATATAAAAGGAGTGACAGATAAGATCTCAAACATACTTAATAAGTTTTCACTCAATACTGTCTTCACTCCATTCAGAAAAGTGGCACAATGTCTCCGATCCCCAAAAGACAATTTCCCCTTGGAGAAGCCTGGTGTCTACAAGATCGACTGCAGTTGTGGGAGTTCATATATCGGCCAAACTAAACGTACCATCGCGTGCCGCATGAACGAACACATAAAAGCGGTCAAAAACAACGACCAGCAGAAATCGGCAATCGCGAAGCATTTGATTGACTCGGGCCCAAATCACTGGATTGAGTTTCACAACCCACAGATAATTACGACAGAACGCCACTACATACCTAGATTGGTCAGGGAAGCGATTGAAATTAATAAACACAAAAATTTCAATCGTGAGGATGGGTTCAAACTGTCAAATGTCTGGAATCCCGTGATTCGAATGTGCAAAAAGCGGCGTAATCAACAAAACATAGTTTCGCGACCAGATACTGTTAGTGTTGTGTGTCGAGAACAATTACGAGTGAATAGTGAGTTAGTGAACAGTGGTACCGGGGGCGATCGTAGTAAAAGACTGCGAAAGAGGGTAGACCGATATGTCTGCCAATAACATCCCACCCGCAAGATCTTCAGTTACTTCGTGATCATGGCGCTTGCAACAGCGCCGAAATATCGGATACTCACAAACAAAAAGGTACATGGTAGCAATCCCGTAGATTTCTATTTTAATGTTTCTGACCATGAAAGTTTAAAACAATATAATGTTTTAATCGTCAGAACTCTGCAAGTTTTGTTATTAAAGTATAAATGTTGCATTTTTCAGCATAAAGTCTTCCCAGTCAAACCATCAACCAGGTTTTGAGGGACAAAGATTGATTGATTCAGTTTGTTTTCTCCTATATCCCATATAATAGGTCTTTACCTATGAAATTGCCGTTTTGTATGTAATAAGTGAAAGTACTTATTTTTTCAAACTTTTTTATTTCTGTTATTCGAAGTAATCGAGGCAACAAACTCTTCAAAGGCATTTTGTTTGCACTAAAAAGTTGGCTAAATTTTGGAAAAAGTAATAGTCGGTAGGTGCAAGGTCTGGTGAGTATGGCGGATGAGGGAGAGCTTCCAACCCCAGCTTTTGCAGCTTGGAGACTGTCTGTTGCACAGTTTGGGGTCACGTGTTGTCGTGAAGGAGCAGTGGGGACGACCGATTGACCAAAGCTGGTTGCAGATGTGCAAGCTTCTCCTTCATTCTCTTCAGTTCTTCACAGTACACATCTGCATTAATGCTCATGCCGTTTTGTAAAAAGCTGTGGTGAATCACACCACGGGAAAACCAATAACAGGTTGTGCGTTCGTTTGTATGTTTTTGATGTTACGTGCCGTTTGTGTCGCGTTGGTGCCACGACGGTACTCATATTCCATAATTACACGAATTTTTAAAGTATCCATTATGACGAAAAATGTTCAAATGTAATGAAAATTCAACGCTAATCAAAAAACAAAAGACTGAGTTTGTAAATAGAATGTCATGGTTTTAAAACAAAATTCATTTGAATTTAGAATACAGAGCCATTACAAACTTTTTTTTATTTGAAATGACCAGTACTGAAGAACGGCAATTTCATAGGTAAAGACCTAATATTATCTTTTCATGCTTTATTCTTTCATATTGTGATTGATTAATAAGAAATGAAGAAAAAAGATAAAACTGTTTTTGAAGATCCTGTACAGATATGTTATTGTCGATGATATTACCAGCCAAATAAATACAGAAACAACAATGAGATTGACTTTATAATTAATGATGATGAGGTTATAATGGTATTTGTTGTAGACACGTATTAAATACAGTTAAAGAAATTATGTTTGCATTAAAAACTACTAATTTATTGGAGAATTGTGCAAAAATTGCTATGCCAATCGCTTCCATAATTATCTAAATATTTCCCACAAAAGTTACTTTGCCAAGATATAAATATTAAGAAATCTGTCCACTTTTTCTGTATACTACAGAACCCTCACAAAAAAAATAAAAGGATCGTGGTTCGGACGGCGCGAAGATTATCACCGGATAACTTTGATCAATACCTTTTCATGTCGTTAACTGTCTACAAAATATTGCATAAAAGCTCCATTTTCTAAAGGCAATGATATATTTTTGTAGTAGAATTATTTCTTCCTTAAAACTAAGTAAATGCACCGTTATTGTAGAACACATAATTCAAAAAATCACTCCAAAATTGTGAAATTTGTGATCACAATACAAAAAAATGCAAAAAATGTCTATTAACGCTTAACTAAGTGACATGGAATTTTTTTCTTAATTTTTCCAGAACTGTTATGACATTGCGTCTCGCCCGGTGCAAGATTATTGTTAAGTTTTGGGACACTCTGTATAATCTGAATCTCGGAAACCGCTCTAACGATTTTCATGGAATTTAGTATGCAGGGGTTTCCGGAGCGATAAACTGATCTAGCTAGGATTAAGTTTTAAAAAATTCAACAAAAAAATACCGGGCTACGCTAGGTCATATTATTAATATATATATAATAATATATAATAGGTCACGACAACGCGCGACCCCATAGTGCGCAACAGACAGTCTCCAAGCTGCAAGAGCTGGGGTTGGAAGCTCTCCCTCATCCGCCATACTCACCAGACCTTGCACCTAACGACTATTACTTTTTCCAAAATTTAGACAACTTTTTAGTAGGTAAAAATTTCAATTCCCGAAAGGCAGTACAAAATGCCTTTGAAGAGTTTGTTGCCTCCCGTCCAACTGATTTTTACAAGAAGGGCATCAATAAACTGCCAATGCGTTGGCAAAGATGCGTCGATTGCATGGGTGATTACTTCGAATAACAGAAATAAAAAAGTTTGAAAAAATAGGTACTTTCACTTATTGCATACAAAACGGCAATTTCATAGGTAAAGACCTATTACATAATAATATATATACAATTTATACCTATTATATAATAATATAAATACATATATTCGCAGAAAATTTTAGACCTGACATTGATGAGACAAATAGTAGATAACATTTTATTACGGAATCATAGAAATTTTATTCATACTAACCTCGAACTATAGGTATGTCATAAATGGTTTTTCATGTAATCTCTTTGTTTTCACAGGTTAGTTTTTAGTAGGAGGAAAGAAAAATATCTTAACGCTTTAATAGTTTTATTATTTTTGGAAGAAAAATGTTGCTTTGATACTTCGATGTTATTTTACTTAGGATTAGAAATAAATGTAACTTGCCAATATCAGAGGCTGGACCGCTTCTGCAACCATTTAGACTGTGCGTCAAGCTCGATCAAATCTAAATCGGTCGAATAAAAGCGAATTCAGTTTTTAAATATGTACTGCATTTTTTAAGTGTAAATGTAAACCATAGGTTAACTGTAAGTTTAGACGTTTCTTTTTAAATCTGTATTTGTAACGTATAACTTCTGTATAATGTCTAGTTGAATACTGAAGGCCAATATGTAAGTCTGAAATTATCTTACAGCAGTATCTATATAAATAAAAACGTATTTACGCGCATAACTTCCGATCGACTGCACCAAATTGGATATTTCTCTTTTCCATATCTCTTTTATATATCTTTTTTAAGCTATTGCATAGCTTTTATCGCGGGCCTTTGTGCAGAAATTCCGTAACGTAACAAAAAAAACCTGACACCCGAAGCTCGCACGGATCGAGACGAGCTGCTCCGAACGACGAATCAACGAATCTGTGTCACGCACGAACATACTGCTTAAAAAAAATATATAATTGCATAAGTTGATAAAAAATGCTATGCAATAGCTTTACCGCGGCAGTCCCCGAGTGCCACACGTCTTTTTTTATATCAATTATGTTCTTTATTATTAGGACAAGGTTTGAATAGAAGTAAATCAAAAGTTACCGGTTTTTTTGTAACACTGCACCGTGGGAAGCTGAGGCATAACTACTAAAAACAAGTTTTTCAGAAATTTTGAAAATATTTACGAGAGAAAAGTAGGGCGGTACAAAGTTCGTCGGGTCAGCTAGTATTAAATATATTAAACTATGGTTAGTTTGGTGTAGTAGGCTTAAACTTTTCTTTAAAGGGGAGGCCTATGTCCAGCTGTTGACTATTAAAGGCTGTTAATGAATAAATAACGAGATCACTCTCCTACCTCAGTAAAAGATCCAAATTTTTTTTGTATGGCCTGCCAAAATGACTCTACACTGCCTGATGAAAAGCATAAGCAGAATCCAAGAGTGGTGGCCACCATAATCATTGCGAATGCAGACAATGCAGCATGGTGACCTACACCATAGCGGCCTCCGGTCTCGCACTCACCAACGAAACATGACAGCACGATCGCTGTCATTTTACGTTGATTTTCTGCGCGAGGGTAGTACCGCCCCGGTCGAGCCGGCCCGTTCGTGCTGAAATCAGCGTGGCTCTACTACCTTTAAAACTATGTGAGAGTGTGAAAGAAATAATAAACCTCATTTATTATTTTGTCTTTATTTTCTTTGTAATGTAGGGTTAGAGGTGTTGGAATCCACGCTCTTAGTGCGTAAATTAAATAGTTCAACTATAATTCAGACATTTATTTCCCAAATGATTATACAGAAATAGGACTTATAGGTGAGATTTTGATTGAGACCTTTTATGAATAGAAAATTAAATACGTTTCATTAGGTTTGACGATCCTTCATACATATATCCATAATAGCAAGCGTAGTTGTTGTGTTGTCATCGGTTCAATTAAATTTCACCCTTAATCTTATATAAATAGAGTTCTCTGAACAGTATCACCAATACTGCAGATCATCAACTTCATCTGTAAATAAATATATTCATGGTTAAGTAATAACACATTATTAAGATGACCCGAACTAAAGATTTAAAAGGAGTTATTTCAACTTGCGATTTACACCTCAAACTGCATTATACATTAGCAATAATAAGGAGTACTTTAATAGTTTTTTTTATTACGTTTAATAAAGAAAACAGCTAATAACAGCACGTTGACGTTAAGATCTAGGTTAACATGTTGCAAAGTCAAAAAATGATAGCCAATACGGCCTTCAAACCTTCAAGACTTTTATCGTCTGTCAGAAGCACGAAATTTGGGGTTAGAAATGGACGAAGAACTAAGGTTTGAATGTCATATCTCAGACATAGTACGTAATTGTTCCTACCGTCTCAAATTGTTATATTGAATCCGTAATTATTTAATTATCGACCTTAGAATTCAATTATGTGACACGCTTATTCTCTCTAAGTTTAATTATCTTGACGTGGTATATATTTATATATATATTTTTTAATTAAAGACAACTCCCGCACTAGGAATAAATCCTGTGTCGCGGGGGACTTTACAAACATACATGAAACGGACACAAATTACACCCAGACTCAGTACAACAATTTGTGGATCACACAAAGTGTTGTCCTACGTGGGATTTGAACCCACGATACTTGGCGAAGTAGGAAACGGCGGGGTGACCGTCGCTAGATCAAACGTGCAGTCGTACGCAAACGTATGGACCAAGACTATCTAGTAACACCTATAGATTAGTGTAGAGAGTGCAAACTGCGTGTGCTCGTTTTTGCCTCAATATTCCAAAACGAGCGCATGTAACGCCATACCTGAATGCGTGTGGCATCTTGAAAATGAGGTGGCGGAGAGAGTTACATCTGGCTACACTCTTGTTTGGGGTTATTAAAAATAAGAGACCTCTGTATTTTTTCTGCAAATTAGCTTGGATAAGTAGGCAAAAAAGCAGAGAAGCGTGTCTGCTCCGTTGCATATACCCAGACAGAACCACAGCATTTAGAGGCGGTTTTTGATACAGTGCTACGAAGTGCTGGAATGATTTGCCACCACCGATTCGGAACCCTAGCAGTCCTATCCATTTTAAATATAAGCTGAAGTGTCTATTTCTGGAATTTCAGAAATCAAGCACTTTTGTATGAAATGTAATTTATGTAATCTATTTTTAACTTTAGTGTTCTTACTGCACTTCTTTAGTACTACATAATATAACCTAACATAATATATCACTTGATTTTAATAATAAATAATTGTTTGGTATTATTTATTTATTGCACTTTATATTGTCCAGAGTTATTCTCCAAATGTTTTATTTTATTTATGTATTTTATTCATTATATCATAAAGTTTATCTCCGTACACTGCTCCGTGAGACACCTTCGGCTTCGGCTGAAAATCAGCGCTATGGTCTCCCTTGTAGACTGCAGCGACAGCTGAGCTGGGGCCTTTTGGACGCACTGATCTTTTCTATTATATATATTTCCTTTAAGTTTTGATCTGTTTTTATGTTACTTTTATTATTATTTTTTTGTTAAATCTTGTAAAATGTGTGTGTCCAATAAATGTTTTTTCTTTCTTTCTTTCAAGAAAAGAGCGTACTCCTTCCTAAAAAGCCGGCAACGCACTTGTGATGCCTCTGGATCGCTCCATCAGGCGATACGTCTGCTCGTTTGCCCACTATTTCATTTTAAAAAAATGTTGGGCGACCATTCCTAACACATTGAGTCCCCTCTGTGCCTGAGAGAGCACGTTAAGGCGTCGGTCACGGTTGCCATATGAATATCTTTATACTGAATACAGAACTGCTATATTGCCTAGTACCTTCATTGCGGAGACTCGAAGTTCAGCCGTATTGCAGTAGACTTAAAGCTAACCCCAACCTCATTTGGGGAAAGAAGGACTCGGAAGAACGTGAAGTCAATTCGGTACACAAAATAATACAAAACTGTAATAATTAGAAAAAAACGACTGGACCAAATTGAAATTAATAGCTGCAGCTTTCAAATAAAAGAAAAATCATCAAAATCGGTTCACCCAGTCTAAAGTTCTGAGGTAACAAACAAAACACACTCGAATTGCGAACCTCCTTTTTTGAAGTCAGTTAATAAAGAATGATAGTCTTACAAAACGAAATGGTAATCTAATATTATTTTCAAAATAAATTAAAACGAAAAACCCTTTACCCAGAGCTTTATATTTTTATTTTTCGTGATGGAGTCTTGACAGCTGGGATCGTATTACAGATTAATTGTATTTTTAACAAACCTCCTGAGACGGACTCTAGTCCCTTTAGCTTTTAATTTTTTTATTAACAGTCTTTTTATAAGCGTAAATTGTAGCTCGTTATTGAAGGATTTTCGTGTTTTTTTATTTCATTGTATTACGTCAAATGTATTGTAAATACTTACACCCGTCAGTAATGATCATTTGTGGCATTGGATGACATTCTACGTTCTGAAAAAAATAATAAAAACATATATTAAGAATAACATATACTTATAAAAAAAATGTAACAGGTCCAATTCTGTACATTAAAGATATTTTGAATTTTTTTTGGAATGCTCTCTATAATCGATACTGAAGCCAAAACTGTATTTTTTTTCATTTTTGTCTGTCTGTCCGTCTGTCTGTATCTTGGCCGCCCATCACGCTGAAACTACTGAAGGGATTCAAATGAAACTTGGCACTATGGGTACTAGACATTTTTATAAGAAAGAAATAGAAAGAAGAATAGCAAATACTTGGAAGAGATTGTGGTCGTTGAGCGAAATAAATACCGACTTTAAGATTCGACTCAATTTCTCTTGGATGCCATCATCAGATCTTAATGTCCTTATCATGGTACTATCTTTGGGATATCTCCTTTCCATTAAAAAAAGAATCATTAAAATCGGTTCATAAACGACGAAGTTATCCGCGAACACACATAAAAAAACATGTAAACGGTAGAATTGAGAACCTCCTCCTTTTTTGAAGTCGGTTAATAAACTTTATGTGGACACTGGAAAGTGTTCGTAAAATTTTCTCAGACATGAATACATAGAATTCTTTCAACGTATAACTGTATAACTCACAGAATCAAAACTGAATAAAATTGGCTACTTTTAAACAAATCCCCAGGACAGTAGCATCCACTATTCATACTTTTTTATAGATTGAAAATTGAAAGAGAATTTTCCGAGCCAGACGTTAATATTGCCATTGCATTGTTGACAATAAAAAAACGCTTTGCTCAGAACTGAATATAGATGAACAGCTGGGCTTTGATATTAGATCTTTAATAAAGGTAGATTATATATATATATTCGTGATCTTTTATCAAGTATTTTGAAACTGTAAATACGTTTTTTGAAGTTTTGCGAGTATAAAAAAAGGGATTTTTATAACAGATATATATTAATAGATTTATTATTGGACTGTACGGTTAGCCTAGCGGTTTTAGCGGTCACCACGCCGTTTTCTACTGCGCCAAATGTGGTGGGTTCAAATCCCACATGGAACATTACTTTGTGTGATCCACGAATTGTTATTCTGAGTTTTGGTGTTCCATTCGTCCGTTTCATGTAGGTATGTTTCTAAAGTCCCTCGAGACACAGGATCTATATTCCTATATGCGGGAGTTATCTTTATATATATAATATAAATTCGAATGTAGCTCTGTCTGCCTATTTCGCTTTTACGGCTAAACCAATGTACCGATTTCGATTAATTTCAGTATACAGATAGATTGGACCTACTTTTTGTCGCGTTAATCGACATAAACGAGAGCCTAGCCACGGGAAAAACCCAGTAAAATAAAAATATTTAAAAACTGATATTATAATATCAGTTATGGAATCAGGCGTTACTTTGCGGAAATCCATGACATTAAATGCTATGAAATATATTTAGCTTTAATTCCGCGAGACAAATATATGTACATATGCATGATACCCATATGTGCATGTGAGTATGCATGACGGTGGGATTTGTGCCTTGCTTTCAAACCTGGATATTTGTCTCGCGGAATTAAAGCTAAATATATTTCATAGCATTTAATTATAATATCATTCTAAGTGACATTATCACATGCAAACGAATAATAATATGTCCGCTATTCTAGATTATACTCGGAATATATCTTTGTGCTAAATGTCATCTAGACCCGTTCAGTCATTTTAACGTGATTGTGGAAAAAATTAAAGTTTTTTTAAAGTTCGTTTGTATAAAATTTAAGTCTAAATGTAAGTATATATTTCGACTTCACTTTTATACTTGTTTAAAAAATAAAAATAAATATTAAACAGTTTTATATTTCTTTATCAAATTTATAGAAACAGTAAAAGCTACATATATTATAAAGATGCCAAATATTATATTAATTACGAATCATCTTAGACTTTAAATAACCTTTAAATAACAGTAATATGATTTTAGAACCAAATAGGTATAACAATGCTAATGCTAATAGTAATGTAACTATTTCTTCACTCAAATACGAAAAGAGTCTGACAAAAGTACTAACGTAACACGATAATGACAGGCCGGCCATAAAGATTTATCAAAATTTAAACTTTCAACAAAATGTCATGGTAAATTAAACTTATACCAAAATTAATTTCATTAAAAATACCTAACTTAGTGTTCATTCGCAACAAAAAGTAATATAATACTCACCGCGACAAACACGAGTGCCAAGAAAAATATCAACACAATATCTGAGAATTCCATCTTGACTTTGGAAGCGAGCAAATAAGTCTGTTGATGACAATTGTTTCAACAAGTTTTATTCAATTTCGAACGTTTAATTAGCTGGTTTATTAGGAGACGTCTGACTTTTATTTCAACTTGAAGCAATACACATAAAACTGAACAGAGATATCTATCCATACTGTGAAAAAAAAAAAAAAATATATATTTATCTAGTGAACGAAAAATTTTGAATAGCGTAGTAATCTTTAAGTGGTATGTAACAAGTATAGTAAGTAGAGTAACTCTAGACAGAACTTGTTTTAGTAGAGATTACTAGGTGGCAGCACAAGTAAAAAGTTTCGTTTTATTTTTTATTTTTATCGATAAAAAAGCTGAATAGTTATTTTCTTTATACCTCGATTAGAACTTTTATATATTTTTATAAATCATTTTAAATAAAATAAAGGTGTTAAGACAATTTTGTGGTTTTTAAAGAGCGTGAACGAAAAATTTTGTATGGCACCATCTGTATTTTTGATAATAAACTTCGTTCCTATCTAGTGTCCCACGACACCACACAACTTTTTTTTATTATATTTAGCAGCACTATCTTTAAACTACATGCGTGAGCTTTTAATTGACATAAAGAGAAGCAACATTATATGTATGTATTTGTAAATTTAGCCGTAAGCTCCCCGAATAAAAAAGCTGAGGATAAAGTAAATAACGAAGCATATTTTCTTTGAAGAAACTGTTCCATCCGAAACGCACACTGTGATTGTAAACAAACTGCTCGAATAAAAGAAAAAAGCAAAGGCAAAAAGGCAAGGCGGGTTGATCCTAAAATGCGACAATCAAATATGTGGTATCGGGATGAAAGGGACAGGGTCAGTGGGACCCGTAACTGTCGGATGAGAATGGAAAATGACGGTGGATTACATTGCTGTTGACCTTGTCTACCGTGAAGGAAAACCGATTGAATTTATTTAGATGTGTATGTATGTATGTTAGTAATACTAATATTTTACAGTAGAAACGTACTAGTTTATACTGTAAAATATTAGTAGTAGGTAGAACTTTATTTCCCACTAGCTGAGGCCCGCGGTGTTACCCATGGTGTTACTAGTATTAGAATAACAACCACGGGAAACGCCGCGGGGCGAAGCTAGTTTAAAAAAAGTAGATTAAGTAACAGGAGTTACTTAGACGGTTACTTAGACTCCGATTTCGACGGATACTTTCACTGCCAGGTACCCTCACCTCATCAGTTATCTGGCAGTGAAACTCCCCTAATTAAAATAATTACATAATGATGCTTATTAGTCTCGAATGTGGTATGAATAATCATAATAAATAAAATAAGTCAAACAAGTTTATTTCTGATTTCATCTATATTTTCTTATACGAAACGTGGCGGTTGTAATAAATTGAATAAAACGACAAAAGCTGACATGTAATTTTATTTCTTATGAATAAATGTAATATGAATTTCGGAGAGAGGCGATAGCAAATATCATAAAATATTTTCACATTATTATTAAGATTAACATTACAAACTATGACATTAATTAAGAAACTAAAATCTCGTTGGTAAAGAAATATATTATTTATATTATATTCCGTTTGTATTCCATGAAGGTTGTAACAGATTTTGTGAAACATCTTAATCAACAAAGTAATCCTATCTCTAACATTTTCTTTTAGTTATGTTAATGTTTGATATTATACGTTATTCTCTCGAGTTATTTTTCATTTGATTCCAGAATTAAGAAGATTTGAAGTTTAATAACCATAGGGTTAAACCATACAACACACGGAGATGTCAAGTCATTTATTTATTTATTTTTACAAAGACCGATAACTTAAAATTGCTTGTTTTTAGAAGCTTGTTAAACTAAATTTAGCAGCTAAAGAAGAAGCTCCTCTTTCATACCTTCATGGTGATATACCTTCATGCAAATATACCACAAGACTCGAGAGACGTTTCTCGAGTATCACTTAACTCTTGGTTAACTATACTACTCGTCTGCCTCTACTTCGACGTTGATTAATTAAGGTTATTGTAATTGAGAGTGAAACTAGCTTTTGACCGCGGCTCCGCTCGCGTGTTAGTCGGTTATCGTTTTAATAGTAGCCTATGTCTTTCCTTAAGAATCAAAGAATTTCCATGACAAATTTCATTGAAATCAGTCCAGCGGAATAGCCGTAAAAGTGTGACAGACACATTTACTTTCAAATTTATAATAGAAGTATAGATAAATTAGTCCCTTATTTCCGTACGTATTTTGCATTTAGCTTGATCATCTAATGCAGGTTCTTTAGTGTGACAAAATATGCATAATTTTACGTCCTCTTGAACTTAAACCAACAAGTGCTCGTGCCCCTTTTAATAATATTTGAGATCGTTATGACATAGGATGAGGCTATTTGGGACTATTTACCAAAGTGAATACTTTTCTCACAATATCACTTGAATTCATAATGGGCTCGATAAAACGGCATATGGGTACGTGAAAGGAATTTAACTGTTTGATTGTGTTCAATACTTTTAGAGCAGTTTTACTATTGGTTGAGGAAAGTTTCCTATTAGAACTATTGTTCTCAGGTAAGATAAACTTTTAAGCGTACTCTTTACATTGTTTTATAATCTAATGTCAATATACAGTTGATTCAGTAGCAGGAAATTGTACCAGTGACACACTGTAGAATTCTGTCATGTTTTTTCTTATTTGAAACGAAGTGAAAGAAAGGATACCACCAAATTAATATTAAAAAAAATACTAGACACAGAAAGAAGAAATTTATAGATTAATTTGACTGCCTCTGTGGCGCAGTGGTAGCGTGTGCGACTGCTGTGCAGGAGGTCTCGGGTTCGATTCCCGGGTCGGACCAAATGTTTGTATGATCTGCAAATATTTGTTTCAGAGTTTGGGTGTTTTCTATGTATAATATGTTACAACAAAAAAAAGAATATATGTATTTATATCAGTTGTCTAGTACCCATAACACAAGCTCTGCTTAGCTTGGGACTAGATGGCGTTGTGTGTTAAATGTCCGAAATATTTATTTATTTATTTATTACATATTCTGTTTTATGAAAAAAAAAAAACAATTTAATACTAATCAGCAAAGTAACATATATTGCTGAGACCAGTGATATTAGTTTTAAGTTAGCAAGTGACATTAATCTTATTGGTATGTATAATTTATGGTGTATTTACAACTAACCAAATGAAATAAATTATATAAATCTCAGTATCAGAGACACAACACGGTAACACTGTTTATGATTATAATCATCCTTCCATTTTTGGATTATAGTTGGAACTACAGTCATCAGTCAGACATACAGAACAAGGGGCAATAAGCACAGGTGTCAGGGATATTCAATTTAGATAAGGAGCCAATTGAAAGTCGACAGAATACATTAACTCGAATGTTGTTGCTCGTATCGCTAAAGTAGTTTGATTATTCAGTAAAAATGCAAGGGTATTCTGCATTTCGTGAAGTTGTCACACTTGGAGCGAGTTGAAATGGCGAAAGTACTTCAAGATTATGGAAACGATTACACTTTTGTTTTTATTTGTTTTATATACTCTAATCTTTTCTTATTTCTCGTCTTATTTAATTATTTTTTAAATTGTCTTTAACAGTAATTGTTGTAATTACTCGTGTTTATTGAGTGTTTTTGTTTTTCTATTTATTAAGGATTTTATTTTGATTTTCAGGGTAAATTGTTATTTAATGATCATTTGCTCCGTGTCGGGTTTACTAAACATAAGTTTAATTAGGTGATTAGTTTGGTATAAATGTTTGCTGACAAAATTTTGAAGAGATTCTAATAGATCTCGCCTGAAAGGTATTAATCATTGCTTTGATATTCTAAACTAATAGCTAGTCCTAATGATAGCCATACTTGTTAATAAGGACACGTGCCTTGAATATATTTGGTTTATTTTTGCAACGACAACACTTGGGGTTTTCAGAAATAATCTTTATGACAGTTACTAGTTAATAGACAGTTGTTAGTTGTTTCTAAAAGTAAAATATTTATGTAATTTATTGTTTTGACCAAGATGTTGCATATGATTCTTCTTTCAGACTTACTCGTGTATCTTTATACAAGTACTAGTACTGTTATTACTAGAAGTAAAAATGTCTAAAAATATGCCGCTTCTTTTATAGACTACGCAGTTAAAATATTTAAATTGATACGGATTGACCATTGTTAATAAAAAAAAAGTCGATAAATTATTTTTTTTTTCTCTATAATACTCCACCCATCCACAACTCAACTCCTATATCAGAACTCTCATTTTTACGACTATTTTTAACGAAAATAGAAATTAATCTGAACTCAAAATTCATTCAACACCTTATTTTCTGTAGCTAGGTGGCAACTGTTTCTAAATGGTAATTGAAATGAACGAAGCGGGAATAACGAAATTTCTTAAATTATTTTACGCAGATGACTTGCAAATTTAGTGTCAACTGAACCTTAAGACTGTAGTCCTTGAGCGTGGGAATTTGTGATTGAACACCCACATTCATATTTTACATGCACACAAACGCATCGGGCACTGTTGCATACTAACCCTGGCAACTAATAAATTTACTTTCGGTTTTTTCTTCTAGTTACATATTCATTAACTGTTCGCCTTTGAAGAATGTTCAGAATGTCCTACAAAGCACGCAATGTATCTTAGTCATATCGGAAAGCCTGCATAGCTTTAAGTAACTCGTCAACGGCCGAGAATGGGGTTCAAGTGTACCTATTTATTTTTAATTCATTTCATGGACAAATAATATATTTTACACAGTATAAAATGAAGTCGCTCGCGCTATCTGTCAGCTTAGAAATTTTACAGTAATCAACGGATTTTAATGATATGTTATGAAATAAAATTTGTATGATATATGTTATATTAATGGAACATAATGTTTCTTAAAAATATAATTTTTGGATCGTTTTTATTGCTCATATTGACTAAATTTTACTGCATAGATCTTGCTTACTTACGTACTTTTTTCACTTTTTGACAAAAAACGACGCTAAAAAAGTATGAAACAAGTTTTGAAAAGCCGTAGTCACGTGTTTTTAAGAGTTATGGTACGTTTCTATTTTAATTTAAGTTTTTTTTTTAATGTTTTGGTGTAGTGATAATAATAATTTATATGCAAAGTATATTTTAAATACCTAACATAAAAATATAAAAAAAATGAATAAATACGAACAAAGTCACCAGCAAATGCTAATAATACCTATATATATATTTGAAATGTACAAGTAACACCCTTTCCGATGATACCAAACACGGCATATTTATGTCAAATACATTTTTTAATACAGTACTTTATGTCGGCTAGAGGGCGCCACATTAAATTGAGTGACGCGTCATATAGCCTATAAGCAGCGGACGATCAAGGCACTTCTAACGATACCTCATTTATCCAGTTCTAATTAGTAGTTAAGGAGCTATGAGGGAACAGATGAACATACATACATAGCCTGTCAAAATCATAACCCTCCCTTGGCTTTGCCGTGGTCGGGTAAAAAAATAAAAAATACAGTTAATTTATAAACTCCTTCTTTTTTTTCTCAAACAATTTCTCAAAGTGTCTCGGTCTGTCAAGTGTATTCAAAGTACTCGTCAAGACAAATCAAACGACTCCAAACTCGATAGGTTCCGTCGTTACAAAGTTCCTATGACCACCTTCCAGCTTCAACATCAGATCAGCTCCATGTCATCATAATATAGCATTGTCACGCTATATACATATGCCTACAAAAATTCAACACAATCGGTTGAAGATATCTGCAAAATTGAGTTGCAAGATTCCGTCTTAACAAATATAGTTAGATATATACATACATAGCAAGTGAAAAAAAAACATAAAAAAATAAGTTCTGTGTTAATAAAAAATACTAATATTTTTCTTTGAAATTATTCTTTAAAAAAAATTAAATTCAATTCAAGAATACAAATTAACAGTTACAATTCGACACTCACTGGCAACCCACCCTAAAACTTGTCATTTACGTATTATGGAGCTCAGTGCAAACTACAAACGGACGTGGTGTCACCTTGAATATTCGGCGGGCACTGAATTTTTGGAGCGCGATAAACCGTATTTATTGCAATTTACGGGAGACGATATCTACGTACTAAAATGTATGGAACTTTTGTCGCTAAAAATGAATGATGTTTAGCCTTAGATTATGGCTTTTTGGTGAGAATTAATAAAAAACTAAAACGGTAAATCTTTTCTCCATACTTTTTTCTCGCGAAATAAGAAAAAAAACATTTAAAATAGACCACGAAATAGGACAGAGTGTGCTAATTAAAAAGGTCGATTTCGATGATTTTGATCTTTGTTAAGGCTTTTTTTCACAAAAATAAAGAATTATTTTATAAATGTCACTCGGTAGATTGGTAGACTGATTTATTAAACAACTGAGATTTTTTTTTTTAGTTTGAAATATGAATTGAGTTGTTTGTGTTTTGCAAAACTGCAAGTGCCTTTTCGCGCGTTTTTAGGTACGCGCCCCTTAATGAGCTGTCTTACGACGTTAGTAAAATCTGGACTGGAATAACTTTGTGTCCACAAACCGACTTCAGGTGAATTCAATTGAAACTCAATGCCAGACTATAATAAGGACTTTTTTCATCTCTAAAGTTATAAGTAATAAATTAAATAATATATAAATAAATATTTTTGGACATCTAATACACAAAGCTAAGAAGAGCTTGTGTTATGGGTACTAGACAATTAATACAAATACATAATATACTTTTTTTTGTAAATACATACATATTATACATAGAAAACACCCAAACTCCGAAACAAGTATTTGTAGATCATACAAACATTAGGTCCGACTCGGGAATCGAACCCGAGACCTCATGATCAGCAGTCGCACACGCCAACCGCGAGACCAACGAGGCAGTCTGTTTCAGTCTATGTATGAAAGTAAAGTATATTATTCTAAAAATAAGGCCATCTGCAGTATTTTACGTACAATACGGTATGAAATTCCAATGGTTACTGATTAAACCTCTTTCGCAGGAAAAAATCCTTTTCTTTTTGAACTACGTTTAAATGATTTCGGATAATATTATATTATTATGCAACTCGATGTACGTTTACGTGTAGCACGCAAACGTACGTTGAGACGTCAGACATCGGACCATAAGTAGAATTAGACGAAGGTATATATAATGTAGAATTTAAAAGAAGAATAAGATATTTAGAATAACATAGAGACAAAAAACGTGTTTTTGTGGGTCTCCAAGCGAGAAGTAGAAGGGGTATTTCTCTTCGGGACAATCAAAGGCTGTTAAGGTACTTGTGGGAGTTATAACTTACTTTATTTATATCCAGTAGCCCGCCTAGTTAGTCTTTTGTTAGTCATGTAAATCTGTCAATGTACTTTAAAGCATAGTTTCAAACGGAGTTTCCGTTAATAACCCATTCTTCCTCGTACAGTAAACACATTAACGTAATAATTGAAAAACCAAAGACAATAATTTACAGGACCGGGATCTACTACCAGAAATTAAGATCGGTCAACCAATGTAAAGTCGTGCAATACATTTAAACCCTCAAGCCGAGCGTCCCCTGAGAAATGACCGCGATTTTCTAACAAAAGGCTACAATATAATGTCATATGAACTAGCTCAAGTCGCCCCCTTTAAGCCTACGCCTAATACTCGTCCAGTGTACATTGAACTCCAATTACTTTTTAGATATTACATCATTCGGGTATGTTTAAAGGCCCTGTTACATTGGTAGCTTAACAGTAAATGTCTATCGATATATGAAATGGTGATGAAGTGCCGCAGACGGGTTTCTATCTAAAAATATTAAAGGATTAAGGACTTTTGAAAGGACATCGTGTGAGGTCGCCCAAACAATGGTATAATTTATTCATTAAGTCGTCTCGCCTTGAACATTCTTTGTCTATATGTATGTTTTGCTTTTGTCGTATAATTCGGTTGACGGTTGAGATGAAACTTTAAGATTCTAGTAAATAGCTTAATAAAGTTATTTTATACTTTTCAAGTGAGATAATATAAGTGGTGGTCTGATAAGGGTGTTTCAATCTGATCCGTTAATTAAATAACCCATTCACTTGCCTGATTTAAGTAGTATTTGCTGAAGCGGTCGCCAGCGCCTTTTTCTTTTCCTTTTTTTTGTCTGTGATTCACAAATTGTTGTTCTAAGTTTGGGGGTTTTTGTTGTTTCATGTTTGTAAAGTCTTCTGCGACACAGAATATATTTTTAATTCTTTTTTGAATGGAATAGGGGTCAAACGAGCAGATGTATCACCTGATGGTAAGCGATTACCACCGCCCATGGACACCCGCAACACCAGAGTTACAAGTGCGTTGCCGGCGTTTGGGGGATGGGGACGGAGGGGATGGAGGGAGAGGTTGGGGATGGCAGGAAGGGTTGGGGTATGGGTCTCCGGTATATTCATCTCGCAGAAGGAGGTGGCGGAGAGGGCCCGGGAGGATGATATCCACTCGGACCCAATCCGCCGCCGGCGAACCGGGCGGCGGAGGCGCGCCTATCAGCGCCTCATGCCGCCCTGAGTGTGGCCGCGGATGGTCGGGACGGGTTTTCCCCTCCATCCGCTATAGTGGCCACCCGCAAGGGGGCGACGTACGCGTGTGCCGTACGTCGCCTAAATTGAGACTTTCCTGGAAGAGGGTGCCCGCTTCTGTGCGGGCAGGCGCTGGGAGGGATCCGGACGTGTTAATACCAGCAGTTCCCGGATTCCTCCATTCACAGGCGCAGAGTGGCACACCGTGTGGTTTTAGTCGGTTCGAGTTCGACACACCGCCCCGCCGCAAACCCCGGTGGGGTGACGGTCCGAGGGGATTTCCACACGTTAAAAAAAAAAAAAAAATGGGCCTCCGGTATCCTCACTCACTCGGTGAAACACAGCGCAAGCGCTATTTCACACCGTGGTGTGGTCACACATTCTCTGTGAGGCCGTGGTATCACTCCGGTCGAGCCGACCCATTCATGCCGAAGCGTGGCTCTCCCACGGTGAAAATCGGTGAATTTAATGTGGGAGTTGTATTTTTTAAACAAAAAATGATTTTCTTAAAAGTATAATTCTAAGGATAATAGGTCCTTAAGGCAGTTTTTTTCTTCACAACATACATATTTGTTTGCAGGACCTGAATCAATATAGGATTAGCGCTTCAAAGCAACAATGTCAACAGTCCCCATCCAGGGACGTACTGAGGTTTTTGTTTTTTGAATGATCCTTTGCATACGTATTTAATTTTAAACGATTTACCGCCATCAAACCGTAAGTAAATAAATTTAGTACGTGTGTTTACTTAGGTTGTGTTTGCATATTACTGGAGGAACTGAATGTGTGGCGTGCAAACACATTTGCTACCACTTTACTTTGTGTTATGAACAAACATTGCCTGTTGGTTCGTTAATTCATGGGTAAAAGTATCCCTACTTAATTAAAAGTCTTTCAAACCCTAGTGTTGTGAGATGTTTACTATTCAGTTTTGTCACTCTGACGGTAGTTATTGTAAAGTTAAAGACAAAATCATGAAAAAATCTGATGCTTAGAATAATAACGCATAGAAAGATAGTGTTCATACAAGCGCCCTGTCAAAAATGAAGCACTGAACCGATTCACATAGGTGTGACGATTACGTAGGTACGTGCGGCGATACGCACACATGCAAACGGAATATTGAAACAAAATATTTCTATTTTGACCTAATTACTTACAAAATACTGTGAAATATTAAATACTTACCTGTGAAAAGTGATGTCATCACACTTCTTTTGTTTTTCAGATGCGTTGTGACACAATTTAATTGAACAAACCGTCATAATTGTTTTTTTTCGTTAACGTTCGACGTACTTTGACCTTGAACACTACGAAGCGGCCCGGCATTTGGAGCCATGTATGGCTCCATTTGAGGTGATTCAAAACGGACGCGCGGACTCGCTTTCTATGAGTTATTATTCTAAGATCTGATGATTGCATGTATCGGGAAAACATCTACCTAGTTATGACTTAAGCGTCTCAATAAAACTTAACTATCAATTATAAAGTCAGAAACGAAATGTTATTGTCTAACAATTAATATCTTAATATTTAATAACTACAATTATTATAATAAAATAGGAGATTGATTATCGATTGTATGTGAGCAAAGTAATGTTTTAATAATAATTGATTTCAAATAATTGTGAGTAACAAGTCTAACCTGTTGACATCCGCTATTACATTTAAATTGTAATAACGTGAGGTTAATCACAGTAATTCTAATTATTTAATTCGATTTATCATTGTATTAGAATAAGGCGTAACGCATTTGTTTTGGAAAGTTAATACGAAACCAACATCCGATATACACCGACTACCGTCTTCATAATTTGATGTGCGTTGGTTTCGTATTGACGAGAATAAATGAAGAGATCACTTTAGTACGAGCATTGTACCAAAGAGGACATGCTGTAAATAGCTAAGTATATAGGCTTCTTAATTGTGGTAATTAACTATTAAACATTTATAACTAATAAGTTAAGATGTGACTTTTAAAAGAGAATTACCTATTAAACATTTGTAACTAATAAGTTAAGATGTGACTTTTAAAAAAATGGCCATTAGTTTCTTTGCCAGTATTCTTCTCATAAGGCTCTACGCATTTTGGAAACTGGAAGTTATAGATCGACCTTGACAATGTTGTGCCGATCTATGATTTTAACTAAAGATTCAATTTAAATCTAGTTTGAACCTGAGTTGTGTTGTTTTAATAAATCCTAGTGTACCAACGGGGGTGGTAATGGATTGATTGAGAACGGTTTATATTGCCCATAAATCATGCATTATATTAATTACTTAGTTAAGGAGTGACGTCAGCGAAGCTGATGTCACCCTTTCTAAAAATAATCTCTCTTTCCAAATCTAACACACGCATATTCACATAAATATGCGACTTTAAAGATAAATGACAGAATTTTCTTAAATATGTTTAGTCAAATGGTCCTAACGACTTAGTAGAATAGAACCGATCATATCAGTATCGTAAGTTCTTAATATCGTTTTCATTAGTAAAACAGTTGTAATCATTTACAACATATGTAATCGGTTTGGTTATTAGGTCTAAAATAACAGTTTTAAGGGATATATGCACGAATATTACTTATGTATGTAGAGATACCCATCTGTAGTAACCTCAAGTCATAACTGCTTTTTTCTTCGAACAAAGTCGAATATTCGACATTCTACACTGTTTTTATTTGTCTTAAACCCACTAAACTTTATGCAAAATTAACTTTTCCCCCAAGTAAGTGGATACTTAAATATTATTTTCACTGTCGCAAAAATAATCAAGTGTCGGCAAAAGTCTCCCAAGTGGTCCCACGACGATATTAAATAAAAAAACACTCCCATTCATGAATAAAATTTATAAAAATGAGCCTAACCAGGAGGTGGAAGATTAGTATGGTAAATGTAAGTTTAGTGTATATTCATAAGGAAAATATACACGCCTACCGTTCTGAGTGTCATAGGTCCACAATGGCAAGCAGACATTTTCGTGTATTAGATAGTCGAATATATAATAAAGCAAATAAAATATATCATTTAAGAGTATATACGCTTAATCATTATCAGTGTAAAAAATGATTAGCGATTGGATTATGACTCTAACCTATGATGAAACAGAACAGTTGCTGTAAAGTTTGCTCAGGCACAACCACACACTCAGACACACACAAATACACACATATGCATATACATACATATGCATATACATACATTCACACTCACAAAAAGCATTTCTAGAGGTATCAAGGTATTCCATTGCATTTTTTTTAAATTTGATTTCAACCTTTTGAATTTGTTTTTGTTTTTAATTCTGGTTTATTTTATCGTTGCACTTTTTGGAGCGGTTGAAACTGTTCTATGCAACTCCATGTGTTCTATGCAGGGAGCCCTGACACTCATAACACAAGTTTAAAACTAGCTTGAGTGCCAGAGGAGCTACCTTATGTGTGATTTACATTACTTTTATACATGATGTTATTGTATAGCTATAAGTAAAGATTAAGTGATTGTAAATCTTAAATATTGTAAATGTTAATAAAATTATTATTATTAATTAAAAAAGTTATGTACCTACTCATTCTCTGATTGTGGTAAATTCTTTAAGTTTATTTAAGTAAACCTTTTACACATACTTAATTATGTTTTCACAAGTCGGTTTTTTTTTAAATATGTGGTTGGTTTGTTTATTAAAATAAAATGAAACTTAACGAAAGGAAAACAAAATGAAATGAATTAAGAAAAATAGAAGAGAAGAAAATCTTAAGTTGCATACTTAAAAAATATAGATTTAAAGGTCCAAAACTTATAAAAGAATCTCCATAAAAATTTTCAAGATTATAATTGCTGCTTGGTGCTTGTTCACGTTGACTCGCGGGCGCGATCGCGTGCGCGGTCACGAAATATCAAACATATGACGATATTTCCAAGTGTTCACGTACGAAACGCACGTGCGGTCTAAGTAGCAAGCAATGTAGCGATTGGCGCGCGCGGCGCGCTCGCGGCAATATCAAACGCGAGAGACGTTTGTGTGTGTTCACGTCGAACTAGTGGCGGAGCGATTCACTAGTGACGTCAAATAAGTTCAACCAGTTTGAACTTATCGCTCGAAATTATAGCACCTATTTATCATGTCTTTTAATACAGAAGAGTTTATTAGTGCTTTTTAGTGCTTGTTCACGTAGGAACGCGCGGGCGCGGCGGCGGTTGCGGGCGCGGTATACGTTGCGTGCTCGTGTTCACATTGGCCGCCAGGCGTTTGCGCGAGCGATAAATTCAAAGTGGTTGAACTTACCAGACGTCGCGAGTGAATCGCGCGCTCCGCCGCTAGTTCGACGTGACCACACCCAAGCGTCTCTCGCGTTTGATATTGCCGCGAGCGCGCCAGTCGCTACTTCGACCTGTCTTTGTCTGTGTCTTTTCATATGTTTGATATTTCGTGACCGCGCCCGCGACCGCGCCCGCGAGTCAACGTGAACAAGCACTTAGGCAAGAACTCCGATTTGGCAAAATAAACAACCTCTGACAACACCTCACAATCGTGCAACGATCGTGAACACGAGCACGCAACGTATACCGCACCCGCAGCCGCGCCTGCGCGTTTCTATGTGAATAAGCACGTAGACTTAGCTAATGTATTTAAAAAAAAGCCTTTAAGAAGGTGTTTTTCAATACTACTGATTGTATTTTCAGAGATTTATAATACCTATCTTACACCACAGATGTAAACATAAAATAAAATATCGAAACATTTATTTGAAATTAAATATTAGCAGTTGTATAGAACAGGCATTTCAACTTGGACAAAAGACTTCAGGGGCTGTTACCTTTCACAGACATATTTCGACGACCCTAGGCATAAGTGACATAAAGTTTAAAATTGTTGACAGCATTCTTTAAACAGATATAGGTCGAGACTGTTATTTAATTATTTTATTTCTCATTTAAAATTTATTATTATAGTCACTGTTCGTTTATTCTGTGATTTAGTCGATAATGCGATGGTATCTTTTTAAAAATTAGCAAAATTATTCAAATACACACAAAAATATTATTCTCTGCTTTAGAAATCTGAACGTGACATTTTTGTTTACGTCGACGTTGACGTACCAGTTGGATAGTAATAGTCGCGTTAAACGTTACATTAGCGTTTATAGAAAAAATATTATTAGTTTGTTAAAATCTGTTTAATCTAACAGAAAACTATAAAACAGTCGATCGTATTAAATTTGCTAAAAAATCGGTTGTCTGTAAACTCGGTTTACAGACGATAGTTGAACGTGACAACGTCATCAAGTAGGAGAGAGACAGATGTCGAACGCTGCCGAACGCGGAGGCCGATTGTGCCTCTTTGTCGCTCGTTCCGCGCTCTCGCTTGCACTTTAAGCCTTTAATGGAACGCCTCAGAGCAAGGTAACGCCGCATGACATCATTTTCGTGCGTGCAGCCGGTTCCATCGAATTATAAGACGTTGCCACGTCAAAAAAACGGACTATGCAAGAATAGATACACTAGAGTTTAATTAGTGGATGATTGTTGTACTGTTAATGTTGAAATTAAGAATTGCTGACCTTATTTCCAATCCGTGTGTATCACCGTTTGAAATATCAACGGAAGCGCTTATCGCTTCAGGTAATATTTGAATTTCTCTTTAATCCTCTTTTTTATCCAAATGAATGTCGGACTCGTTTATGTGAGAAATTTTACCACATTTCAGTAAGAAAAACCTGAAGATAATAACAGGTTTTGTTTATTTCTTTTGATAACGGTAAATAACTGTTATTTTGATTACTATTCTAATTTAAACCCAACAGGATTATATAGGAATTTCTTTAATAAAATCCGACCCTGTGTTTGCTTAGGTGTAGATTTAATATATAGATCGTTGATATTTATTGTATTTATTCCATTTCACTAATAAACACACTGTTGTCAGATCGTTATAAAGACTTCCTGTGAATAAACATATGTTGTGTAAATCCATGTCAACAGATAATTACGTGTTACGGGTTGAGGAATTTCCCGCAACGAACTAAGGGTTCCGGATATTTCTAAATGTTCGGTTCATTTTCCTATACAGAAAAATTCGTTGAAGCTTATGCTATGAATAGTTTATAATAGTTACTATTACTAAGATGACGATGATTGTGAAATCCTTACGCAATTTTCAATCTTTAAATATGAATTTTATACGTATATTTCCTCTTTGAACTGGTTGTAGTATTTGTTTTTAACATTTTTTTGACAAGAGTATTCAGTATATATGTATTTTATTTATTTTATTTTATTTATGTAAGGAAAACATACAGTGATATATATTCGATCGATTACAACTATATAAACAGCTAAACACCATTTAAACGTTTTCACATATAAATGTCTAAAGCTTACTTTAGGGATGTAATAAACTAATAACAAAACAATTTTTAGAGAGTGAACAAAAATAAAAATAAACACAAAAAATCGTTAATCCGTCGTAGAACCATTAAACCACGAATGCGACAAGACATCTTTGAACTTGCTAGGTTTGGTTGTGAATAAGTCAAGGTTCGGAAAGTCAGTCAGCGCATTCAATTCGTTGGCAGATCTAATTAAAAATGAATTTTGCCTATAATTTGTTGAGCATATAGGGATTGAAAGATAAATTGGTTGCCTTAAAGTCCTGTTTGGCACACGTAACTTAATTTTGGAAAGTAGATGGGGTGAATCTAATTGACTTTGAGCTATTTTGACTAAACACACAATATCCGCTATGTCCCGTCTCTTAATTAAAGGAAGTATATGGTGTCTCTGACATCTCTGTTCGTACAGTGGATCGCTGGAGTTACATTTATACTCGAGGAATCTCAAAAACCTACGTTGAATAGATACCAGTCTATTAATATAGACTTGGTACCGCGGGTTCCACACTTGAGAGCAATACTCGAGAATACTACGCACAAAAGAACAATACAGTATTTTGATCACCTTTACACTCTTAAATTGTGAACTAGATCTTAATACAAACCCCAATGATTTGTTTGCTTTTTTTGCAATATAATCGATGTGCATATCGTACATAAGTTTGGAGTCGTGTATCACACCCAGGTCACGCACCTTATCAACTCTTTTCAGTTGAAGGCCTTTGATGGTATAACTGAAATTTATTGGTTTAGGTTTCCGAGTGAAAGAGATGATGTGACATTTAACAACATTGAGATCGAGCTTGTTGATTGAACAATAATATTGGAAAGCATTTAGATCATCCTGGAGCAAATAGCAGTCGCTCACGGAATTAATTGTTTTGTATATCTTCATGTCGTCTGCGTACAAGAGAAATTCTGAGTGTTTTATGCATGTGGTAACGTCGTTTATGAAGATATTAAACAATAAAGGCGCAAGCAGAGAGCCCTGGGGAACACCGGATGGCACGATGCACCATGAGGAAGCATAGCCGTTGAGTACGACTGCCTGAGAACGATTCTCAATGTAAGACGTGAACCATCTGTACAAGTTTCCGTGGATTCCCGAGAGTGAAAGCTTACGCAACAATATGTCGTGATCTATACGGTCAAAGGCTTTGCTATAGTCAGTAAATATGGCATCTACTTGTCCCCCAGATTCCATACCCGAGGCCACGTATTCAGTGAATGTCAGCAAATTCGTCATAGTGGATCGTTTTCCCAAAAATCCGTGTTGTTCAGGGATGAACGACGCCGAAAGTGTATCATAAAGTTGAAAATACACGATTTTTTCTAAAACCTTAGCGAAGATACATATTTTTGATATAGGCCGATAATTTTTTATATCACTACGACATCCACTCTTGTGTATGGGGGTTATAAAGGCTGACTTCCATACTTTAGGAACAATGCCTTCTACGACGGAGCGCTTGAATAGTATTGTTAATGGTTTAGTCAGATAACGTGCACACTTGACAACAAATAAAGGCACTATGCGATCTGGTCCAGGCCCCTTGGTTAGGTCTAGTGTTTGTAATAATTTAAGTACTGTACGTTCACATATCTCTATGTCGCCAATTACGTTAGACACATTATGATTAATATCGTCATGAGCCTGATCAGGATGACTTGAAGTACTAGGTTGAGGTGTAAGAAATACGGATTGAAAATAAGATGAGAAAAGGTGACAGATCTCCTCCCCCGTGTCAGCCGACTGACCTTCGTATTGTAGTGTAGATGGAAGAGAGTGATAACCCTTTTTGTTTGCTTTTATGAAAGACCATAGCATTTTGGGGTTGGTAATGATTGATTCTTCAGATCGTTTGATAAAGCTATTGTAACACTCAATTTCTAAAAATTTTGCTCTTTTTCTTAAGAGAGAAAATGTATCATAATCACAAATGTTTTTGTATTTATGGTACTTGCGTAAAAACTTGTGTTTTTCTTTAAGTACTTTTTTTAAAGAAGTACTATACCAAGGAGGGAAAGAAGATAAATTAACTAATTTGTGAGGAATATGTTGGTCAATAAGATCATATAAATTTTTATAAAAAATATCAACGGCGTTTTCAAGCGGAAGGGACTTAAGGATTTCCCAGTTTATTTCATTTAATAAGTATTAAGTATACTGGTGGTCTTTCAGTCAGTAAATGAACGTTTCTTTCTGCTATTTGTTAGTAGTTATAGATAAGTTATAGTAGCAGTTCTTGTTTTATGAAAATATATGATTTTATTATTATGTTCACTCCTCTCACCAATGGGGCGATCACCTTGTGATACCTGTAATACCTATAGGACCCATGAGTATAAGCATTAACTCGCTATTAGTCCATTGGCGAGAAGAATGAGCTTTACGGCGATTCACCGTGTTCTTAATCTAAACTAAAATCATCAAGCACTTACTGCAGTTGTGTGGCGTCCTGTTCTCGGCGTTCCATTCCAAGAGATCTCTTGGGTAGTGGTTCTTCTCTGCGTCGTCACACAATCATAAACTCCTATAGTGCTGTACAACTACCAAGGTATTCGAATTACAACAAACTCGTATCAGCTATCACGGATATTCGAATTACAACTCACTCGCTTCAGCTATCGCGGAACGCGCCTACAAAACTCGCGAGTCCACGACCTAACACAAAATGGTTTATCACTAAAGAGACCGCGGGTCGATGGACAATACAATTAGCTTAATATCAATTAATTTTCGGTTCTCAAAACAATCGTCTACCATTCACAACGCGCGTCTTTCCAGTCCTTTTTTACATTAACCTCAAACGTCAAAACGTCAAACAAGAAAAAAGTGACAATCAAAAATGTTGCCATTATAATGACGTTCGAAATCCAACATATTACATTCGAATTTAAACTACCATGCAATTAAAATTCGCAGCAAAGTTCGAAATGTTTCCAAATGAATGAATCCAAGAAGAATCTTTCACGGGAGCAGAGTCCCAGGAACGACATGTATGCTAAACCGAAAAAAGCATCATAAATGAAACGTTTGCTGCTAAAATATACCAATTCTTCAGTTTGAATAAGGACATGACGGAACAAGAGTGGCTATTGCGTTGTGTGTTTGTCTATTCTTGGTATGAACCATCCAATGATAATATTTTATACAAGCACAGTGATTTGTTTTATAAAACATCTTCAAAATCATGCCCTTTTGTCTTACATAAGTATATGATTCAGGTATATTGTCAAGCCGTGATATTACAATTTCACTAGTGATATTATAATATACCGTTAGATTGTCAATGAACTTCATTTTACTTTTTTATTTTACTAAACAGCGCCGTTAGCTAGCGGATATGTTAGGTTTTTTTTTTTTAACTTAAAATGTCACTGAAACTAAGACGATAAAGTGTAAAAAACGAATTGACCATCTACCGGTTCATTATAACATCACTAGTGAAATTGTAATATCACAGCTTTGACAATTTACCTGCGACATAATTATATCAGATACTAGCAAACCCGGCGGACTCCGTTTCGCCACCAGATGGCTTCGTTTTATGTAACACTTTCCCGCTTTTTTGTTGAAAATTTTCCTGAGTTTTCTTTGCTATAAACCTCACGGAGCCCGAGACCTTTCCAACGAATGCAAAACCGTGGAAATCGGTTCGTGCGTTCTGGAGTTATAGTGTCAGGAAGGAAAACCCGACTTATTTTTATATAGTAGATATTCTTCTAAATATATAAAAATGAATCGCCGAAATGTATGTACGCGCATAACTTCCAATCGGCTGTTTTACGAAGTTTAAGTTTTAAGAAATACGAAGTTTTTTTTTTTTTTTTTTTTTTTTATTTAATAATAATAATCTTTACTCATACAAAAGTTTGTGTATAAAACTAATCTACATAATTTATCAGTAGGTAAATATAACTATTGAACCAAAGATATCTCTGGTCCCCACACTAGGATTCCCTGTGTCGTGGGGACCAGGGTTCCAGTTCGCCGAGTCAGCTAGTATTTTTTTTAAATATTGAGTTGGTTTTGGAACGCTTAAAAAAATCCCAAATTCTGCACCAATTGAGCTCTTTTGACACTAGGTATATACAAATCGTTTTAAATATTGTTTTTATTTATTTTTTGCGTCAGTTTTGTTATTCGTTTCTCATCAATGCAACCACAACAAGCCTTAGCAAAGTAGAGGGTACAGCTATATTAATGTTATGTCAAGGGCATCAAGTGTAAGCGACTTGGGTGTGTTCTGATGGAGCGATTGGCAACAATGCGATAGACAGTTCGCTGCAGCCGTCAACGGCGAGCAAGACCTGAGAACAGTGATGGAGTGGAGCCAATTTATATTCGACTGCATCTGAGCCGCGTATAGATATTTAAGTGTGATTTCTTTTTAATTCCCATGATTTATTTTTACAAGCATCTTCATCATACAAGGAATCTTGCAACTCTATTTTGAAGCAGATATTGTGATAGTACCCCTCCCTAGATTCGCGTAATTAAGGTTTAATAATATTCTCCGCCTTATTAAAATCTTAATAATAATGTAAAACACCGAGCGAATGCCAAAAACATTTCGTACTTATAAAAAAAAGGGTCAACGATAAATAAAGAGATTGATTGCTTTGAGCAACAAGATACGAACATGACACTATTGAACACTTATTGTACTTTTAACATTATTAGCTGGGAACGTTTCACATCTGGGTGCAATTAACTCAAAGTTTTAAAGTGATACGTTGGAGAGATGTAAAAAAGGGACTCTACCTGCTTCCTTGAGGGCGTTGATGATAGAAAGACAGGGCTTAGGAAGACACTTAGTTTTGTGCGGCGGTGGTGAACGGTCCTGGGGTTAGGCTGAGGCAGTCAGTGTAGATCGGGGTGAAAAGTAAGGTAAAGAAAGATACCATTCGGGTGAGTTTCTATCTTCTATAATTACTTAAATATGCGGTTGTTTCCCAGTCTGAGTAACGTAGTAACTGTTCTGTTATTTGATATGATCTTACAATTATTTAAACGTTAAACAGTACAATTGATTCTATTTTGGTACCATGTATGAGGAAGTATTAGTTGGCCCCCTTATGAAGTCCACGGCGTGGGAGATTCGAGTCATGATTGAGTGGAGTTCGGCGGCTGATCACTGCTTGGTTATGCTACACAATCGTACCTCGGAGATCTATCTACGTGGTTTTTTCATATTGAGGTTGGCGGGTTGTGAATTGTTCGAGTGTACTTAAGTGCTGGGAGTTTTAATGGCCGGCTACACGGAGTCTCTACAGACAAGTTGAGCATTGTCACCGTTGCGCCAGTAGGAGAACTGGATTCGGGTTCCAGCCTGGGGTTCAGGGCATTTTTAAATGCCACGATATCAAATATATCGGCTTCAGAGTAGCATGAGGGCTGAATGCGCCTTCTGTCAGCGGCTATAGTGTTTGATTCTGCAGTACAGATTTCCTACGATAAATGAGCATTAAACCACCAGCGTCTTGATTGCACATTGAGAGGTTATGAGAGTGTTCAGTAAGAATCAATTGTAATGTGTTTTTTCGTCCATAATCTTTGCCTTTGCTCCGCGTGAGGCCTATAAAGCTGATGGAAGAATTGCGGTCAGGAGACGAATTCTACAGAGCAGTACGGCTGGAGGGGTACTGTTTTTTCCCCCTAAATGGGGGTTGCCGGTCGCGTAATTAAAGAAAAACCTTGTTCGATAGACAATTACGTACTTTACTCAGGCTAGGATGGGCTAGGCTCGAAGCGGCACCATCACAATATCTTCAACCGATTTTGCTGAAATTTTGCAAGCATATGTATACAGCGTGACAATACAATATTATAATGACATGGAGCTGATCTGATGCTGGAGGTACAAGGTGGCCATAGGAACTCGTTTCGAGGCATTCCGGTGAAAGCTTGTTTTTAAAAAGCTTTTTAATTTAATTTATTTTGATTAATATTTTCTTACATCTACGATGGACGCAAAGTTGAAAAATGACAATCACTTAACTCTCTGGTTAAATTATTTTTTCATAAGTCTTATATTAACTTATTTCATTCAGTGGATACAATCTAAAGCAACTTTCATCTGACTGACCATTTTCTCTTAAGCTTATTAACGTTTTCCTAAAGCAGATGTCAGTAGCGGTGTCCGGATCATCGGACATCGGATGTCCGATGGTGTTTGAATGTCTGACCCTTGTCCGGAGTGACAGGCTGCGATTGGACTCGACGAGATCTGTCAGTAAGGTATCCGTTTCCGAAAGCAATCGTGTGTGACTGTTATTTTTGCAATATAGGCATTATTATATTTGACTGCACGGCCTAGTAGTTTAAGCGGTCGCTACGCTGCTTTCTACTGTGCCAAGTATTGTGGGCTCAAATCCCAATTCAATTAAAGTACTTGTGATTACATTGAGCACAATTTTGTACTGAAAAGGTCGAAATCTAATTAGTCCGATAAATATCAGTGATCCATTATTTTTATAACTTTTATTGTTCTAACTGTCCCGAAAATTTCATCATAAATTCAGAACCAACCTTCAATAATACCGTGAATCTGTAAGGTAGACTGTTCTAATTTTAAATTCTTGGTTTATCTTTATAGATACAGCAAATACCGAAAAGTAGGTTTGATTTTGGAATTCGTGAAACTTTTCATGCAAGCTGTTGGAATATCGAATACAAAATACAGACGAGAGATAAAATATTTTTTTTAAATAAGGTCTTACACTCGGGAATATACGTTGGGTATTGAAACTGGCTTTACAAACCTTTACATGACCTTGTACAAACATTTGTGAGTCACGAATTGTTTTATTTCATGTCTTTTAAGAACATTTGCGTTTTTTAAATGACAACTGATATGTAAGACTGGTTTGTTGATATAGTGGTTAACGACCCTGTCTTCTAAGTCAGAAATTCACATTAGGCCCAATGAGAAAACAGATAATGTAACAATGCGGTCACCATGCCGCATTGTTACACTATCAGCTTTCGCAATGAGTATGGTGACTGGATTGAATTTGATTCTGCTCATGCTTTCCATCAGGCAGAATAGAGTCACTTTAGTAGGTTAAAAAAAAAAGAATAAGTAATGAGCATTATTCAAAATTTACAATCTATCGGTCGATTAAAAAGTTTGTAGTCTGTGGGGGCTCTAAGTGTCGTTAGACGAGAACTGTCCTTTGGTTAAAGTAATATTGAAACACTTTTGGGCCACCCAAATTTATACTTGAACTAGTTTTTGTTTATTTCTTCGTTTATCTATGTAAATTCCTATGTTACTTGTTGCTAAGGACCTTTACACTGTTGAAATCAGTTCAGTGTTTTATGTGTGTATGTAATGAATCAACTTTAAAAGCGTTAGAAACAAACTCACATTCTTATTTATAACATTAGTTACGATACACCGTTCGTGCCATACCCAGCTCTGATGATATTAAAATGAGAATATAAACGTGCTTAAATTAACAAACACATTATCAAATAACATGTCACGTAACTCGTGAGCAATTTAATTTGGGTGGATTGTGTTATGAGAAATTTGCCAATATGCGGTACTGCCTACTACATGTACTGAATACCTGGGAAACTGAATGCCAATTAAGCCTCATCAAAGCAATCATGACAGACAATGAATATTATTCGCGCCACAGTAGAGGTAAACTGGTAGTATACAAATTTGAGACAGTATTTAATATGATGTTTTACATAGAATTAGGAATGCAGGTCAAACGTAAGGTGCTTTTCTTAGTATACCATCGGATTTAAAATATTATTACAGCACTCTATTTTAGAAATTTAATATACTAGCTGACCCACGCTTCCTCGTTTACGTCTCCTATCGCCCGTAGCGTAATAATTTTCACCCGTTTTTGTAACATTCTTCATTGGTGCTCCGCTCCTATTAGTCTTATCGTGATGATATATAACTTATAGCCTGCCTCGATAAATGGGCTATCTAACACTGAAAGATTTTTTCAAATCGGACGAGTAGTTCCTGAGATTAGTGCGTTGAAACAAACAAACTCTTCAGCTTTATAATATAAAAATAATAATATATTATACTAGCTGACTCCTATTCCCCGTAGCGTGATAATTTTCCCCCGTTTTTGATACATATTTTATCGGTGCTCCGCTCCTATTAGTCGTAGCGTGATGATATGTAGCCTTCCTCGATAAATGTACTATCCAACACTGAAATAATTTTTCAAATCGAACCAGCGGTTCCTCAGATTAGCGCGTTCAAATAAACAAACAAACTCCGAAACAAATATTTGTAGATCATACAAACATTTCCGACCCGGTAATCGAACTCAAGACCTCATGGTCAGCAGTCGCACACGCCAACTGCGAGACCAACGAGGCAGTCAAATTATCATCATCAGTATTATTAGATCCTTTCGTGAGTTTTAATATTAAATATTCATACTAAAGAAAAAGATTTTTTATGAATCCATACTAATCTGTAGGTATAATCTAATAATATCTATAATCTAATAATATTGTAGGTAGTAGAGCCACGCTGATTTCAGCACGAATGGGCCGGCTCGACCGGGGCGGTACTACCCTCGCACAGAAAATTAACGTAAAATGACAGCGTGCTGTCGTGTTTCGTTGGTGAGTGCGAGACCGGAGGCCCATATAGTCTAGTCAACAAGTTCCATACTTGTTGACTAGACTAAAAGATGCAGTAGCATCACTAGGCCGCCATGGTGTGGGTCGCCATGCTGCATTGTCTGCATTCGCAGTGAGTATGGTGACCACCACTCTTGGATTCTGCTTATGCTTTCCATCAGGCAGAGTAGAGTCATTATGGCGGGCCATACATAAAAAAAAAAAAAAAAAAAAAAAAAATCTGACTATCTGTGTCTTAAGCTTTCACGGCTAATCCGCCACAGCAATTGCAACGAGGTTTGGCATCGAGTTCCTTTAATTCTTAAAAAAGAACATAGACTATTTAAAGCGATAGCTGACACACATGCAAGCTAGTATTTTATAAAAAAGAGCATGACATTTTTTAAGAGTCACTCGATCTGTGATTTTAAATTAGAGACTCTTTAGTATTTTAAGCTTAATCTATATCTATACTAATATTATAAACGCAAAAGTTTGTAAGTATAGATGGATGGATGTTTGTTACTCTTTTACGCAAAAACTACTGAACGGATTTGGATGAAACTTTACAGTAATATATCTTATAGGTACATCAGAATAACACATAGGCTACTACTTGCCGCGATAACCGACATACACGCAGGCGGAGCCGCGGGCAACAACTAGTCATATAAAATCCTAGTGCGGGAGTTGTAATTAAAAAAAAAAAAAAAAAAAAAAAAAATAAAAAAAAAAAAAAAAAAAAAAAAAAAAAATTATGTGAGTATGTAGTACTAATACTGAGTCAACTTGGTAGTTCCTAAAACGGATTTTGTCGTTGAATGACGTTATATAATCTGTTTAAACTAAAGTATTTTCTGACAGTGTATCTTCTATTCGTGACACAAGCATAGAAGAGATTCTATGTTTATCAGTACTTGTAGGAGATACTATTAGTATTTATTGAATTTAAAATGACATTAAGTAAGTTTAATTATTAGCTATTCGAGTAGTTACGAGATAACTCCAACTATGAGTAATTGGATAGTGTTGCTTAGGGATGGTAATTATGATGTGTAATATTAGAAACAATTACATGGTAATCTTAAATGTGGTAGTGTGATCCTAAAATCATTATGAGTCCTCTTTAAATACCTATGTTATTGGAGAATAAACTTCAAGCTGCATCTCCTAGTTCCTTACAAATGAAGGTACTGAACTTATAATACAAAAACAATTTATCAGTGGCATTGTCAACCTTAACAACAACATATTTGTATATTTCTGTTGGTCTTTTCTCAATTTTTGAGACTTTTTTATACTAACTTTCGCCTTTCATGATATAATGATTATTATTTTTACGGGAATTAACGCGATCACTTATTTAAAAGTATTACACACCTCTGGTTTGCCTGACTTTTCGACCAGGTTGCACTGGCCGTGGTCACAGGCTGACTGGCTCAGGTGTGCACGCCCTCCGTCGTCGAATCCGTGAAGTAGAAGGTTCTTCATTCACCCGCACATTTTCGATATTATTGATAAATTTGTTTCGGCATGTACCGTCACATACCACACTAACAGTGTCCCTATTCTGTAAGCAAACCGATGTGTTCCTATTTATTTATTTATTTATTTATTTATAAACTTCTTGCACAAGTTGTACAACGGCGGACTTAATGCCATGAGGCATTCTCTACCAGTCAACCTTCAGGTGTTGTAGAAATATGATGTGGTAGGTGCAAATAAAATATAGAGAATTCTATGAAGTTCATAATAATAAAAGATAGAAACCTACATAACCAATATACACAAATAATGATACATATCAATATATACATTAATATAAATATATATACATACACATATACACATCAGTACATACGCACTCATAATCAATAATTTGTATTATAATAAATATATAAAATTTTACGGTTTTTCTATTCTAGTGTTTATCCGACTGCGCAGAAAAGCGAGGTGGTATGCTTTTAAACATAACACACACTGGTCGAACCGTCACGCAAATCAGATGTATATAATACCTTTAAATAAGTAGTCGCGTTAATTCCCGTAAAAATAATAACTTTTTTTAAAATTTTATTATTTTTTATTTTTAGATATTTGAGCCTGCCGAAGTGACTCTACTTTGCCTGGTGGAAAGCATGAGGAGAATCCAAAAGTAGTGGTCACGATATTGATTGCGAATACACACAATGCAGCATGGTGACCTACACTATGGCGGCCTATTGAGATGCTTCTGCATCATTGGGCCTCCGTCTTCACAGTCACCAACGCAACACGACTGCAGGAATACTGTCATTTTAGGTCGGTCTTCAGTGAGAGGGTAGTAGAGGCTTATATACTACTAAAATTGGTCTATCAATAGACGGGTTTCTAAGTCTTCTACGCACCTAAAATTTATCCTGAGCACTGTTCTAAAAATTATCTTACAAAAGTTCTTGTCGTCCTCTGCAAATGATATGGCTAAACGTCTTTTGAAAGAAACATTTTTAGCAAAACATTACATAAATGAAAGTCATTCTACTTAGTGAGAATACGGGCAAAACTCACTATTTATACAAAATACATACAAACAAACTGTGTAACATACATAAACATGACAAATTACAGTTGTGAACACATATTAGCAGGCTCGCGTCAACAGTTATAAGTTTCGCTAATGATACACTCGCTTTATAGGAAGTTGTCTCATGTTGAGACTTGTTACAAGCGTTAATATGCCAAGTGTGTCTTGCTTATATTACACGAACTAATGTAGCTTTGAATAATTATAATTGTGGGTAATGGCTCGTGACTTTTTCCTTTGGTTATTATTGTTCTAACTAGAGAGTGTCATAATTCGGTGTGTTCGTGGGTCACTTCTGTTGAACTTGAAGTGTATGTGTCAATGGTGTAATTATAATGACATATTAAGTACATAGTAAACGTTTTTAAGGAAAATTTATCCTTTTAGCACGTTGCAATAAAAGCTTGTCTTTAATTAGTTTTTTAAAGAAAACTTTGAAAATTTTCCATACAATTTAAACAATACACTGTGTATTAGAACTTAGTACCGTCGCTTCATTTTAAACAGATATTGACTTAAGTCAACTTTATTTATTACTCACTGCACCCCGCGGTATTACCCGCAGTTATTGTCGTACCGCAGGAAATGCCGCGGGGCGAATCTAGTCTAAAAAAAGTAGCCTAAGTTACTCCTTAGGTCATCAGCTATCTGCCAGTGAAAGTCCCGTCAAAATCAGTCTAGCCGTTCCAGAGCTTACCCGGAACAAACAGACAGACAGACACAAATTGTAAAAAATAATATTTTGGTATATGTATGTTCCGTGTATACATGCATATGCATTTAGTCAAAAAGCAGTTATTTTAATATTACAAACAGACACTCCAATTTTATTTATTAAATAGATTATTTTCCTGCACTATCGTTGACTTCATTACATGTGTGAGGAAGTAATAAACTAAACGCAATGTCAATTTATATTATCTTATTTATTAAAGGCTCTCAGGTAATGTTCACCAAAAATATCTACACAGATTAACTTAATCTACACAAATCCGCTTTCCAAAGAGCTAAGGTGACGTGAAAATTGCTTCATAATTTACCATCTTAGAGCAAAACCCATGGCACCGAGATAAGCGAATAACGTTCTTAAAGCCCACTTAAATCGAGATTAACAATTTCAAAAGCGACCGTTATCTTGTTTTCTGGTAAAAGATTAGTGGTATTCCTGTCAGCCATTTTGAATTATTTCCTTAGGACTCCGGTAAAATAAATGAAAGTGAAAACTACAGACGTGTTGATAGAAAGACTCCAAACAAACATTGCGTTGAGACAAACTAGTAGATGCCTTTTCATTTAGGGCTTCCACACATAACCGCGATGCGATGCGACGCGGCGTGAAGTTCTTGCGGTGCATTCGTACCAGCTCGCAGATATTTGCGATGCGTTGCAGTTATGTATGGCCTCCATACATAACTGCAACGCATAGTTTATGAAGTTAGGGTTGGTAGAGATAGACCCTAAATTCATAAACTCTACATCTCAGTAAAAATGTATGGCTTCGCCGTTTCGCTACCATACCGTCACGAAGGGGAAACGAACGCCTATTGTGTTTGCAAATATCTAGTTTCTGAAGTAATGTGTTATACAAATGTGAAGTGACGAAACAGCCAAGCCATACATTTTTACTGAGATGTAGAGTTTAGGAAGTTAGGGTTGGTAGAGTTAGGGCGTGTAGATTCAGAATCTTGGCTCTACATGAGATCTGATATCTTTTTCACAGGGTAGGCCATATGCAGTCGTCTTGGCAACATTTTACATGAAAATGTTTTTGGTGGGATTTCATTTCTTTTTGTAAGTTGCTTAAGGCAGTTTTTTTTTTCTTTTTTTGGGCTGCATTTATTGTACATCTTCTTTCTTCTTTCGAGAAAGTACGTGTACCAAAAATAAAACCTCTAGCATAAACATTTGTGAAAATCTCATACAAACTTCCACCCACCAAATTTGGGTGTTCGGGGGCAAAAGTAATAGGTTTATGATTTTTTTTGTTGTTTGTATACTAAACTTAGTTTACATACCAAATTTCAGCTTTCTAGCACTTCAGGAAGTACCCTAACAGTTTTGATGATCATCAGTGTGTCAGTGACGAAATCGGTGTTTTTTAGGTATCAATATAATTAGTATCAGAGCTATACAATTGAAACTTTGTATATTTCATTATTCTATTGATAACATCATATCCTGAGAATTTGAACAATCTGGTAATTCGGGAACCAAAGTTATGGGGGTTCAACAAAACGACGAAACACTTCGAGAAAAGGTAGGCAGTGCCCTTGCGCTTCGCTTGGCTCGTCTTGGCGGGGGCACGACCGTGCCCCCAGATACACGAGTTTTTTATCCCAAGAGAACGGCCTTTGTAAAAGTTAATTGTCGTGCGGTCGGCACCAAACGGGTGTATTAGGAATCGGGAAGCCGCCCGATCCCGTAGGAGTGTTGTATGTGTAGTGCTCAGGAGCTTCGTGACGGCGTATAGGGGGCCTCCATTCATATGAAAGAGACACATATCTTGTCTCCCTCCCTATGAAAGGCGGGTAAGGTTGAAATAAACCAGCGATTCGTTTTAAAAGGCTTACAACATCTTATTAACAAAAATTCTGTCACAACTAACAATCGTCAACAAATACACATCTTTTTCATATATTTTGTAAGTTGTGATATATTAAAACGTGGAATTTCGTCTTTGAACGTTCCCCATTCTGACATATGTATTATTAGAGTTTGGGAAATACCGACATTGAATACATAACTTGTCGCGTTACTTGACAGGTAATCACCTCCTCATGTCTGTGTCATATATGCTATATAAGCTTTTGTTGTATATGACAGAACCTTGAACATAATGTGTGAGGTTGCATGCGTTGTAGAATTTTTCCTACATTTGTCACTACTAATAATCGCTAAAATATATTATGCTGGGCAGATAGGGGAATGGTCGGTAGTACAGCCTAGCTACACTGTCCGGCTAAGTCCAATGGATTCGCTGACCAACGGAGAGAGTGGTCCTCGAGCATGTTGGTGGTTGTGCGGCGGATTAAAAACCCCCCACGGACAAAAAAACATAATTGTTAAGAAACCTAGAAATACATCAATCAATAAATTTGATCGTTTTGAGATTCTAGTTTTGTTTCGATGACTGTACGAGTACTTGTCCTTACCCATAAACTGTAATTGTATATATTTTTGTACGATGTCGGCTTAAAATATATACCAAATCCCTATGGTTTTTTGTAGCAGTTTTTACCCGACTTCGGCGAGGTCAATAGCAAGGGTAATAGTTTTGCAGTCTATGTTCCACCGTAGCGCCTAAACTACGGAAACGATTTTAATGAATGAGGTGTCAATAGATTCGTAATAATATTTCAGGTGATATAGGCTATATACATTTTTATCAAAGTTATTACGAGGTCTGGTTATAGTTTTTTTAAAGATTTTCATGTTACATACGTCTTAACTTTATTTCAAATATTGTTTAAATGTTTTAGCTTTCTGTGTTTCATCTACGTATAAACCTGAATTACTCCAAATATAATATCTTTTTCTGCGCAATATGTGTTTAAAAAAGTACAAAGAATTTCCTTCTCGCATAGAGTAAAAACATTCGAAGCAGGTCTGAATCATATTATTAGATTCCTCAATTAATTTCTGGAGTCAACGAGCTCTCCGTAATTTCGAAAACTTTTGCAGTATTAAAAGTTGTTAAAAATGGAGGGACAGTTGGCAAAAGGATCACAAGTTCCGAGAACTTCGAAGTAAGCCTGGTACTAGATGTTGGCACGCCAACTTTGCACACCACAATTAACTGGTTGGAATTCGTGATCTCCTTGACTCCTACTATTTGTTTCTGATGACAACTCGAATACAAATGGGATCTGAAAAAAAGTAACAGTTATATTTTATTCCTGCGGCTCCGCCCGCGTGTATGTTGAATATTGCGGCAATCATTTTTAACTATGACACTCACAAATAATTTAGATCTCGAAAAGTAAATCTTTAGGTATTAGAGCCACGCTGATTTCACCACGAACAGGCCGGTTCGATCGGGGTGAACTACTAACGAACTACGCTTGCACAGAAAATCAACGTAAAATAACAGCGTTCGTGCTGTCGTGTTTCGTTTATGAATGCGAGACCGGAGGCCCAATGATGCAGAAGCATCTCTAGGCCGCCATGGTGTGGGTCACCATGCTGCATAGTTGCATTGTCTGCATTCGCAATGAGCATAGTGTCCACCACTTTTGGATTCTGCTTGTGCTTTCCATCAGGCAGAGTAGAGTCAGTTTGGCAGGGCCATACATAAAAAAAAAAGTAAAATCTGCAAGCCCCCCTTCGGGTATAAAACTATAAGTAATATATAAAACAAAAACCACTAGTACCAAATTTAAATAGTTCGGAATTTCATACGAATTCATTACATAGTTAAGATCAATCAATAAGGTTTATATGCTTATTATCAGATGAAAATATCTGCAAAATTATACTACTCTTTATATAAAGAGAACTTTTATAGAATAACGAAAATCTTGTTAATGCTGCAACGATAAAACCAGCACTGAATTTTGTTAGATTTTAGTAGCCATAAAAAGACTGCGGGTTGTAGGTACATTGTAACTCAAAAAGCAATTAAAAACACTGTTAAGAACTGTAGGTACATTGTTACTCAAAAAGCAATGATTTGTTAAATACAGATTAAGGAATCCTACCTATATATATTACTAGCTGTGCCCGCGACTTCGTCCGCGGGTAATAGTGACTTTGGGTAGCAGTTTTAATTATTGAGGATAATATTATTTCAAAAATAAGACACACGCGTTTCACCGTTAAAAACACATTTAAGTATTTCTATAAGTACATTAAATAAAAAGTATTTTACATGAGCTTATTTCGACATTTGACATGGCCAAGGCTTTCAACCGGGTCTGGCACCAGTCGCTTCTCTCTAAGCTCTAAGCATTCGGTCTGCCTCCTAGACTCTGTCACTGGATTGACGCTTTTCTTCATCAGCGCCTTCGCATTAGGGTTCTTTGCGACGGCGTGGCCTCTGTTTTTCTGGAGGTAAACGCTAGCGTACCTCAGGGTTCAGTCCTGTCGCCCAAGATGTTTCTTCTGCATGTCAATGACATATTAGCCCTCGGCAATATACATTGCTATGCAGACGATAGCACAGTGCTTGGGCGATATTATGGATACCCTGCAGCCAAGCTGGTAGACATTGAGGAAAATCGACAGGAGCTCGTCGCTGAGCTCGACCGGGTTTTGAACCGCATTTCACAATAGGGTGATGAGATTTTGGTCGAGTTCAACGTTAAGAAAACATAGGTGTGCCCTTTCCTACCAAAAAGTGTCCGTTTTTCCCCCTCCCCACTTTTCAGAGCACTCAACTACCACTACGGGATAAGCTGGTGTCCTGGGCATGGATATTTGCCGAGACCTCAACCCACGGAAGTACATCGAGGGCACCACTAAGGCGGCCTGAACAGGGTGAGACGGTTCTTCGCGCCCGAGCATTTGTGTCTCCTTTATAAGACCCAGGTTCGCTCGTGCGTACTGTTCTCATCTTTGTGATGGATACTCGCAGTATTTGCTTGATGTTCTCGATCGGTACCACCGAGTCCCTTGGGCCTCTGCAGTTGCGGAGTGACATCGCCTCTATGGCAGTCCTCTACCGCTTTACCATGGAGAGTGTTCTGAAGAGTTCTTCCAACTGATCCCACCTTCTCCCTTTCTCTACAAAACAACACGTGCTGGCCTTGGAAGTCACCGCCTCAGTCTTAGAAGAACGCTCTCGAACCTAACGGTTTGGTTCTGCTTATATTTGTTATATATTTTTATATTTTTATATTTTTATATTTATATTTATTATATTTATTATATATTTATTATATTTATTATCTGCTTATATTTTACTAGCAGAGCCCTGTGGTGTTAGCCGTGGTGTTACTCGTGGTTGTTCAGGTGGCAACAGCTTGCATGCATACTGTTTCTTCTCATGAGGCTCCACGTATTTTGGGAACATGAAGTTATGGATTATGGACACAGTTAGGCAATAGATTTATGGTGTTATCGCCTAATTTACCTCGACAATACAGCACATGCTGTGGCGTCTGTTTGTGTCGTTCTATGATTTTAGCTATAGCTTCAATTTGACGTTCATGAGTGTCACTTGGTGTCTTAGATGAATAAATGATTTTGAATTTTTGAATTTGGTTATTGTTGTAGCTTAAGGTAATGTTGCAGGGCCAAGCTAGTTTAAAAAAAGTAGCCTGAGTTACTTCTTACACTATCAGTTATCTGCCAGAGATTAGCCGGAACAAACAGACTTATTTTATGTAATTTCATAAGCACCCAGTGAAAAACTGTTATTTTGAAATTACAAACAGATACTTAAATTTTACTTATTTGTATATGTGGCGACTTCCACATACAGCGCAACAGAAATATACTACAGCGCCATCTACCGAAGTTACACTGAACTACGGAGCAACGTACAATATGAGAATATAAGATACAATATAAGAAACTACCAATCCTGAATCACGCAGTGAAAGTTCTCGCGCCAGTTAACATGTATACAACATCCCGACATCAACCGTTGGGTAGTTGGCCCGCCAGGCATGATCACCTCGCCTGGTCGGAGGATCCTCCCTTTGTGTTGGAGGGACTTAGAACCCGTTCCTCCACAGTGGTGACCCCGACGTGATTGAAAGCAGCCTTTGATGCAGCATCAGCACGCCACCATCATGTTCACTCCCACAGCAAGTCTCACAGCCAGCCAGCAATCTCGGCCTCAACAGGGATACACCACACGCAGGAAGCGACCGCTCCAGCCTGGTTACCCCTACGGCCTCATCAGCGTCTAGGCACAGCACACTGCAGCTACGGTCCATGTAAGCAGAGCATATCTCTCCCGTCTATGCAGCAGCCAGCCACTACGCAGCAACCGCCCCGACTCACTGGGGACTTCACCGCAGCACCGCGCACCGCCTGTCATCATCCCGACTCACTGGGATCAGCAGACTTCAGCCCCGACTCACTGGGACTAGCGGCATTCAGTTCCGACTCACTGGAACTTGCGGCACTCAGTTCCGACTCACTGGAACTACTCACTCCTGGCACTGGCAAGCTCCACAATAGGGCACAGACAGCTGACGCATCATATATCGACCTCCGGTCTTGGAGGGGAGTGATGTGGCGACTTCCACATACAGCGCAACAGAAATATACTACAGCGCCATCTACCGAAGTTACACTGAACTACGGAGCAACGTACAATATGAGAATATAAGATACAATATAAGAAACTACCAATCCTGAATCACGCAGTGAAAGTTCTCGCGCCAGTTAACATGTATACAACATCCCAACATCAACCGTTGGGTAGTTGGCCCGCCAGGCATGATCACCTCGCCTGGTCGGAGGATCCTCCCTTTGTGTTGGAGGGACTTAGAACTCGTTCCTCCACAGTATAGATTATGCTAGATAGTAATATAACTAAGTCTGCTTCATACCAGGTAATAGGCAGCATCTTCATGTTACCACATTTATAATTGAGCGTTTTTTACTTCAGTGTAGTTATTACCGCGTTATTAGAGTATAAATGTTTTATTAAGATAAAATGGAGTGGTTTTTAGAGGTTTAAGATCGAGCTAGATAGTATGTGAATTGTGATCTTACACATATGTATAAGTAACACATAATAATATGTTTTAAACACATGTTATTCCTAAAAATTCGTATTTAAGTGAGTTCAAATCGAGTTGCATTAGTAGTAGTTGATAGTGATTGTTTGGCGAGTGGCCAAGGTAAGTTCTCTGTGGGCGAGAGGTGAATTCCAACCACTAATGATACCGGGTTAGGGACCCTGTACACTAGTAAAGCGCACAGCTACTTTATGGCACGTGCTAACCGCATAACGCCATTTGGACCAAGATATTTGGTTTGTGTATATTTGTTTGTAAATATAGTTTATTTTTTTGCGGTTAAAATTAATATATTACCTTTTTGAATTATTTCTTTTTACCGTATTATTGTTTGTTTATCTATCAGTTTGAAGTCATCCTACTTGCTCATTCTCTGAACTATTCTGTATGTTAAATATTTATCGACATTTTTAGGGTCCCCCGCCAAGGGTTTTATAGGTAGTAGAGCCACGCTGATTTCAGCATGAATGGGCCGGCTCGACCGGGGCGGTACTACCCTCGCACAGAAAATCAACGTAAAATGACAGCGTTCATGCTGTCGTGTTTCGTTGGTGAGTGCGAGACCGGAGGCCCAAATAGTCTAGTCGACAAGTTCTACTTGTTGACTAGACTAAAAGATGCAGCAGCATCACTAGGCCGCCATGGTGTGGGTCGCCATACTGCATTGTCTGCATTCGCAGTGAGTACGGTGACCGCCACTCTTGGATTCTGCTTATGCTTTCCATCAGGCAGAGTAGAGTCATTTTGGCGGGCCATATATAAAAAAAAAAAAAAAGGGCAAAAAACGGAACCCTTATAGTTTCGTCATGTCTCTGTCTGTCCGTCCGTATGTCACAGCCACATTTTTCCGAAACTATAAGAACTATACTGTTGAAACTTGGTAAGTAGATGTATTCTATGAACCGCATTAAGATTTTCACATAAAAAAAAAACAATAAATTTTGGGGGTCCCCATACTTAGAACTGAAACCAAAAATTATTTTTTCATGAAACCCGTACGTGTTTGTTTGAGTTTTCTAAAATCATTTTTTTCTAAACTGAATAGTTTGCGCGAGAGACACTTCCAAAGTAGTAAAATGTGTGTCCCCCCCCCTGTAACTTCTAAAATAAGAGAATGATAAAACAAAAAAAAAAAATGATGTACATTACCATGCAAACTTCCACCGAAAATGGGTTTGAACGAGATCTAGTAAGAAGTTTTTTTTTAATACGTCATAAACCGTAAATCGCAAAAAAATACAATAATTTTAAAACATCGATCAAAGTTACAACGAATTACAAGAACTTTTATATTATAATATATTACTTGCTGCTACGGAGCCCTTCATGCGCGAGCCCGACTCTCACTTGGCCGCTTTTATTATTTCGTCTACTGCACATTATTACTGTCACAAAACTAGTACCTTTAGAATTGGTTATCAAATGCAAGCAATCGAACTGGAAGGTATAACGTAATTTAAACATAAAAGAATAAGTCTAGTCAAAGCTTTTAGCTTCATCATATTATTGTAAATGAATTCGGAGGCCCAATGATGCAGAAGCATCACTAGGCCGCCATGGTGTGGGTCACCATGCTACATTGTCTGCATTCGCAATGAGTATGGTGACCACCACTCTTTGCTTCCCATCAGGCAGAGTAAAGTCATTTTGGCAGGGCCATAAATAAATAAAAAGTTTAAATAATAAGCGGATACCTGGAAATTGGCCGTCTTAGCAAGCTAGCCGGTATGCATGCGATGGTAGTACATACTAAGACTACTCAATCGTCGACATTTCATTCGTCAGAAAATAGGTGACGTCTGGCGGCTCTGGGTTCTTGCTCTATTACTGTTTCAAGTTTTTACTATTCGTTGGTCTAGTGGTTGACGTATGCGACTGCCGATCAAGAGGTCTCGGGTTCGAATCCCGGGTTGGGTCAAAACGTGTTATTGAGTTTTTCTCATTATATAAATACTTCATAACAGCTCGGAGTTTGGAAGTTGGGGTCTGAACCCCCGTGCCTCCGAGAGCACGTAAAGCTGTCGGTCCTGCGTCTGATCTCTCCCTGATCGTGTCGGTTAACTGTCCCATCGGATTATGAGAGTGAAGGAATAGAGAGTGCACCTGTGTTTGCGCACACACTTGTGTACTTTAATATCTCCTGCGTAGTTGGCTGGTCTCCGTTGAGACTGGCCGCCGTGGCCGTAATCGGCTAGGAAACATAACTGTTTCAAATTGTATGACAACAAAAACAAACGAAAACAACAAATACCCAATTTTCAAAATAACAAACGAACTGTTAATTATACTCGACCATGTCGAATATTCCTTAGTGACTGTCCTCATTTTGGTTTTTTTGAAGGTGTTAATACATTTGAGAGACTGCTTTAGTTGAAAGTAGTTTTAGTTGAGTTGTTAATATTGCTTTAGGGCTCATGGGAGCGGAGCATTGAACGTAAACACGGTTGAAACTTTGCGGCAAAAGGTTAGTTACAGCTAAAATAGTTTGCCATTATTGGTTGCCATTAATAATGCTATTAATAATTGGTTATGAGTTGTTGCTTTAATAGTTGAAAAATCTGAATGTAACGCGCATAAAACATACGGCTATAAGTTGCGTGGAGTGGTAGTACCATGAGGGATGTCATCATCAAAAAATTAATAACAGTAACAGTATTCTTCTTAGGACATCAGACAGGCAGACTTAAAAAGCTTAGTTATCTTGTGGTTTTCTGCTTTATGAGATTTCTAATCATAAAATATGAGTGTTTTGTAGCATCAATATTTTTAAAGTAATTCTTAATGATATTATCCATATAAATACAGGCATTTGATATTAGTTTATTTTAGCTAATTACTTTGTTAGGATTACATTTAGAATTATTGTCGTTATTTAAACTATTGTTAGTTTCAAGTGCTTTATGACCTCTATTGAGAATATCACCAATTTTATTATTCGAGATCAAATTCAGATATTTTTTTTCACCTGCATTTGCTCACATAATAGATTTATTTCTTAAATATCTGTTGCCGTCTGGTGCTTGAGTAGCGCTATAGAATTCAGCTACTTATCAAATACATATCATGAATTAATAAACGATCAATGTAATTTCGCGTACGGAGTTAAATAACATTCCAAATTTTTGCCGCAGGGTTATTGAAGTTACCCACCAAATTTATCAAAGAAAATGTCAGTAGGGTATGTCAACTAATTATCCACCCTACTTCTGCTAACTCTCTAAGAAAGCTGTTTGATTATTTCAGTTGGAAATTGGAGGGTTTGTGTTGACATAGCTGTTGTGGCTGAGTATCTCATTTAGTTTTAAAACGTTATTCCTCAAAGGGAGAGTTCTCCACTATATAAGTGAATCTTAAAGAAACAATTTTAGTTCCGAGTTTATGTAGTAAGTTTGCTCAGTGCAGCTTGTTGGTTTAAAGCTGTCGTAATGTAGGACTGCTTCAAACACTTGTGTGTAGTTTACGATAGTTGTGTGTTTATACGAGTGTTTTAAAGTCTTTTGAGTGTTGTATTTACTTGTGTCTGAAAACAACTGCGTAAAGTTCTTAATAGGTAAAACATTGGTTAAAGATGAATTTTAAGAAAGTATGGATTATTGTGAGTGCCCATTTTATGGCAAAATGCTTGCTATTAAGACAGGATTAAATCTATATTGTAAATATATAAAGATGTAAAAGTTTGTTTACTTACAAAAATCTTTCAGAGTTAGATAGCTCATTTATCGAGGTAGGCTGTAGGCTATATATCATCACGCTAAGGCTAATTAGGAGCGGAGCACTAATAAAGAATGTTACAACAACGATGGAAAATTACTACGCTACGGGCAATAGGAGACGTACCTAAACCACGTTGCGTGGGTCAGCTAGTTAGAATCATAAAAATGCGAGTATTTAATACGTCTAATTTTATTTATACTGGTAACAGGTGAGTGTATGTTTGTAAATGTATATTATATTATGTAACGTTTTTTATTACTAAATACAGATATTTATTAATTTAAAAATAAATTTCACAAGTGAACACGATAATAAATTTTTCAAATGCACAAATTACAAATATATTTGTCTTCATCAATAAATTAACAACAAAGATTGAACTTTTTAAAAAAATAAACAAAAAATGAGACAATGAAATGTAAATACACTGATTTATAAATGATCCTTACATGTTAATAGGGGCACAGTATTCTACCCCGTATTATATATAAACCAGGAAAGGTCCCGGTCCCGACATTATCCTCGGTCAACTTACATGACGTACACACAGTTATAAGTGGTTTATATGTAAATCGTATCTAATAAGCGAGATAGGTGTTTGCACTGATTAGGAATTAGGTTATTTGTGTATGTTTCAAAGGAAGATTTTTTGAGGAAGTTATTTTTGTTTTTTCATTAGGTAAATAGGTAGTTTCTTTTTACAAAAATAACACCCAGACTCATTACAACAATTTGTGGATTACATAAAGTATTATCCTACGTGGGGATCGAACCCAGAACACTTTGATGCGGCAGAAAACGGCAAGGCGACCCACGGTGGATCCTATACTAAGGAGAGCTTGGCCAAAAATACTTTTTTTGAAAATGTATTTTTGATGGTTTTTTTTCGATTTAACAAATTGAAGGTATATTACATTAAACTATGGTGAACTAAGTAGAATCAGTCGTCTAGTATTATTTATATGACACGTCAAACGTTACCTATTTTCGGTTGTCCTTGTTGTTCATTGTTAACAACAAAGTTTAGTTCGAGTTTACACAAATATTTCTGTAAAAGTAAGAACGTATAGTTTATAAAAAAATCATGAGTGGTGATGAAGGTATGTAGTATATAAAACATATAAAACTAACCTATTTTTATAAATTAGTTGTTTTGTAGAAAAAAAATATATAAATGTCACTTTGTTTCAAAAATGCAATTAGGTTTTTATATATTTTTTTTCAATTGGGGGATTTCGCCCTAACCATTATTGGTTTTAATGACTCATGTAGTAATGTAGTATACGAATATGACTTGAATAGTTCGGGCAAAATCCCCCAATTGAAAAAAAAAATATAAAAACCTAATTGCATTTTTGAAACAAATGTCATTGGCCATTGTGTTTTGCCAAGCTCTCTCTTCTCCACCGTGCGACCGCTTGAACCACTATCCCATTTTTTTTTCTTTTTTTTTTTTATGGAATAGACCGGCAAACGAGCAGACGTATCGCCTGATGGTAAGCGATTACCGCCGCCCATGGACACCCGCAACACCAGAGGCGTCACAAGTGTGTTACCGGCCTTTGGGGGATGGGGGGGGAGATAGGGGGAGGGGTTGGGGTATGGGCCTCCGGTATCCTCACTCACTCGGTGAAACACAGCGCAAGCACTATTTCACACCGGTTTTCTGTGAGGCCGTGCTATCACTCCGGTCGAGCCGGCCCATTCATGCCGAAGCGTGGCTCTCCCACGGTCAGGTCGTACAATCAAACCTTCAGTCTACATTAAATTAACTGATTCATTTTCTATCGTTTAGATGACGGTATATTGGCATAATAATATATTGTTTCTTTATTGAAACCTCCTTTACAAAAAAAATAAAATAACCTAAGTTATTCAAGGATAATATTCATAGACTCTTACTAATTCGTTATTGCCATATAGTATAAAGCTTCTTATACATAAGCGGTAGTTGGGTAATGACTAGAGCATCAGACTCGCCATAGAATGGTAGCTTGTTCGTACTGAAACCAGATTACTGCCAACTACTGCCGACATGAACACAAATGTTTGTTTCAGTTTTAATATTAGTATTGCATATTAATAAAAATCATAAAAGTATTTTTTCCCGTGGGCGAAATAGCGACTGACAACTAGTCTATACTTATAATAAAAATGTAATAGGTCTAATTCTGTACATTGTTGATATTTTTTTTGGAGGGCTCTCTATAATCAATATTGAAGCCAAAACCGTTTTTTTTTTTAATTTTGTCTGTCTGTCTATCTGTATCTTGGCCGCGCATCACGCCGAAACTACTGAATGGATTCAAATGAAACTTGGCATGATTTGAGTTCATACTACGGGGTAGGACATAGGATACTTTTTATACCGAAATACTTATATTTTATTTTGACTTTCATCCCCTCTCTCCAGGAAACCGTGCAGGTTTCCTGGAGAGAGGGGATGAAAGTCAAAATATGTACTTAGTTGTAATTCAATAACACATAGTCCGATTTCATTCATTTTTTTTTGCTAGAAAGAAAAAAATAAAAGATAACGGGAAAAGTCATTTTTTTGTCCGCGACCGTACACTGCCCGTGGGAAGCTGAGACAGATATGTAAATATGGCGGTACGAGGTTCGCCGTTTACAATATGGAGGTTGCAAGCTTGCAATACAATCAAGCTCAAAAAGGTAAATGGGCTAGCTGCGTTAGCAAAGGCTTTTACGATCAATTTATTGTTTCACATAGCTTCAGGCTTCCTGCGAGGGAAAGAGAAAAAATATCCTTTCATATCAATATAATTCTGTTTTCATTTATACTAATAGTAACTAATAATATTAGTTTGTTTAACGGCCAGATGAGTTTGTGGTTTGCGAAAGGGATTGCTACACTAAAGGTTACATGTTTCATTCCCAGTCAAGTCAAAAAGTTGTGTGCTTTGCCCAGACCAAACATTTGATGTTTGAGGTGCCTCAACGTATAATATATATGTATTTACAAAAAAAGCATCTATATATTATATATGTTTATCAGTTGCCTAGGACCCATATAGTATATACACTGGTAGTAGAGCCACGCTGATTTCAGCATGAACCGGCCGGCTCGACCGGGGACTACCCTCGCACAGGAGATCAACGTAAAACGACAGCATTCGTGCTGTCGTGTTTCGTTGGTGAGTGCGAGACCGGAGGCCCAATGATTCAGAAGCATCACTAGGCCGCCATAATGCTGCATTGTCTGCATTCGCAATTAGTATGGTGACCACCACTCTTGAATTCTGCTTATGCTTCCCATCAGGCAGAGTAGAGTCATTTTGGCAGGGCCATAAATAGAAAAAAAGTTTAAATAATAAGCGGATACCTGGGAATTAGCCGTATAAGCAAGCTAGCAGGTATGCATGCGATGGTAGTACATACTAAGACTACTCAATCGTCCACATTTCGTTCGTCAGAAAATACGTGACGTCTGGCGGCTCTGGGATCTTGCTCTATTAATGTTTCAAATTGTATGACAACAATAATATTAAATTCAAAATTTAAAAATTGTCTGCATTCACATTTCTTATTTGGTATTGTTTATTGGGTCACCATGCTGAATCGTTGTATTGTCTGCATTCGCGATGAGTATGGTGACCACTGAGCTTGGATTCTGCTCATGCTTTCCATCAGTCACTTTGGTAGGCCTATATATGTAAAAGAAAATGTAAAAGAACCAAAAATCTTAGTCTGATAGTTCTACATAACTTAAAACTAATATTTACGGGTAATTATAACAATTTAATAGCACTTTAACAAGTTTCAGCTAAAACTTGGCAACACTTTACAAGCAATTTTTCATGCTCTGTTGCGCATTTCACAGCTGTGGCTGGGGCTTATAAAACTTGCAAGGCATCGTTTCTCAACTCGTTTGTAAACGTGTATGTAAAATGGGGTCATGGATATGTTATGGAGAAAATGTGTGGGAAAATTTCCTGATAATTGAAGAAAAGTGAAAAAAATGAAAGAGGCAGTATTTAGGGACTGCCGATAGAAGTGCATAATAAGCAAGAAATCATCACACTAATATTATATAGGTGAAAATAAGTTTGTTTGTTACTCTTTCACGGGAAAACTACTTTACCGATCATCATTAAACTTTATAAACATATTCTTGGAGGTATTAGAAGTAACATAGGATACTTTTTATTAAATGCGAGCGAAGCCGCGGGCGAAAGCTAGTATATAATTACACGGAGGTATATCTATGTACATATATACACAGTATACATTTACTCACAGCTCATGAGAAGCGTGCGGTGACGACGATGCGAGTTCCATGATTTTCGTTCACCCAAAAAGTGCTCAACGCGCCTAAAGAAGTTTTCACTTTAAAAGTATGTTTGTCAGTCAGAGTTTACGTCACGCTACAAGTTCCTACGCTTTTGTACGTTGCGCACTTACAGTTTGTCCAAAAAAAGTCGTAAGCGCCATGAAATTCTCGGTGAGGTGGTGGAATCACTCCGGTAGAGCCGGCCTATAGAACTTCATGCTGAAGCGTAACTCTCCCACGATAGGTGTGTACTACTATTCTGTATTCTTCATCCGTCACCACATACATTATTAATGCGCTCAATACCATTATATATGTATATTTTGAAACAAATCTCCGATGCAAAGAGAAATTTGGCATGCAATTGCGGCTTAGTACCAATTCTGCATGTATAAACGAAGAGGCTAACGATTCAGTACCAAATTCTGTTTTACGTGCAGATAATACAAACTTGATATTAAAAAAAACATGTATGTTTGCAATATGTATATGTGTATAGAGTTTCAAGATGTTTAATAATATATAAATTAGACGAATTTAAAAACTTACATGCGTTTACAACTAATAGTGGATAAATATTTGGCACATTATAATGAACATTAAAAAAAAAAATACAGTAGCAATATAATACAATTATCAACAACCCTGTGAGGCCGTGGTATCACTCCGGTCGAGCCGGCCCATTCATGCCGAAACGTGGCTCTCCCACGGTGTAAAAGGAGGTACTCACCTTTCACAGAACCTAAAATGATAGCATTCGTGCTGTCATGTTTGGTTGGTGACTGGGAGACCGGAGGCCCAAGGTCAAGCGCTAAACTTTAATAGGCTGATTGATTAAACTTCTAATATTCTCATTATTAAATTTAATACTTATATTTTGTATATTGTGGTATTAAATTTATGTCTCTCAAAAGAACTGAAATTTAAAAAGTTGTTGGTAAATTATGCATACACAAAAAATGTTTTCGTCCTTTGCAAATACTCAGTCCCTGATGTTCGTGCGTAAGTATGTCACCAATCTAATTAAACGTTGCCATATTTTATTTAACTGTCGACAATTTAATTCAGTAAAATAAATAAACTGGATTCAGAATACAGTTATTTACAAAAGTTTAAAATAAACACTTTTTATTTCTCGTTTTACATATTATAAACCAGTTCAATAAAAGTTGTAATATTGCTCAAATAAATATTTCATTTAATTACCCTTTAGCAGTCTATTAAAGAAAAGCCTCTTCTTAGAAAAGTGGTTTTACTGGTATTTTACTGTATACGAGGAAAAATCTAAAAAATATATTATTGAGATACCTTAGGCAAAGAGCAGTCGAAAATGAACCATCTCCTTTTTTGAAGTCGGTTAAAAATGAGATCTTTCTCCTTTAACACGCTTTTGTTAATTTCACTTGTAATGTATTTCTTTATTTGAAACCAACTTTTGTTAGCGTGTTTTTTTAAACCATATTTATTTATTATTAATATTTTGTACAAACTTTTCATCGATCAATTGTCCCGAAAGACGAAAGTATCACTTAGAGTTAGAAAATTCAAACTTTTACCAGAAGAAACTCTATTTCGGTGTATCTATGAGCAGTTCGATAATACACGAATACCAGTTGTTCTATATCAAAACACTCGCAATAATGAGGAGGACATGATGCCGAACTGAAAAGGTCACGTCCCTCCGTGATCCTATCTCCAAGATAGGATTGGCAAGTTTTTTTTCTGTAACATAACGTATATTTACCTAAGAGATTACTGAAACAAGGTTTTTAGAAAATAAAAATATATTTTCTATATTTTTCGTCGTCTAGTCATACTTATTATTAAAATGTTATAAACCTAGACTTACACATGACACGTGTACTTTTACACCTAATAGCGGAATTATATATACTAGCAAAAATAATTTCATTCATAAAAATCACAGACTGTGTAAAATAATGTCAATTTTGTCAGAAACCGCATTTTTTTTGTCTTTTAATATTATGTTGTTTTGTGTTGAGCTGATCCGGCAGAGAACCAGAGTCATCGACATAGCCCACAGGATTAGCAAGCTGAAGTGGCAGTGGGCTTTTCATATTTGCCGTAGAACCGATAACCGTTGGGGTAAACGGGTTTTTGAGTGGAGACCGCGATTCGGCAAACGTAGTGTAGGGCGTCCACAGGCCAGGTGGAGTGATGATTTACGCCAGACGGTTGGCAGGCGCTGAATGCGAGAAGCCGAGGATCGAACTGAGTGGCGTGCAATTAGAGAGGCCTATGTCCAGCAGTGGACTGCGATAGGCTGATGATGATTTTGTTTATTGTTTTAAGGTCTTCCTTGTTTGTACGAAAACCACAAATCGTGTTTACCAGTAACAGTTATATCAAATTAATAACATTACGTTAGCCATTTTATACATACAGAAAAATAATTACTACTTCACGAGTATTCGAAATCTGTAATAATCCGACCACCTAGAGTGAAATATCTGCATTTCTTTGGCACGGTTGGAACAATGCGCTGGCGGGCGCTATGTGATCCGGATTAATCGGTAAATTGCGTTAAGCCCCCACTGTGCGACGGTGATAGAGAGCTATGAGTGTCATGGCTTTTGAGCTTAACTTGTGCACTTTAGAAGGCGCTTGTACTGTCAGGAATCAAAAGCCTGTCGCGTTTGGTAAAAACGCGTCATTGAAAGTGATGTTCGTTTAAATTTATTTTAGAAGCTTTTGACACTTGATAATGTCAAGTGATTGAAATTGCAGGACTTTGAAACTGTTTTCAATACTGAAAACAGTTGGTTTGAGGATATAAATGGACAAATTTATAGGATCTTTAAAATTTTCGTCATATTTTCTTTTATAATATTAAGAAATTATTTGAATATTCCAATTCTAATTGAAATGATAATAATAATAACGAAGATTATTTCTCTTTTTCGAGTAATCCATTTAGACATTTCTATGCAACTAAATAGGTAACTGTTACAAAACACTTTTTTTTGACGTGACATCATCATCATCATCATTTCAGCCGAAAGACGTCCACTGCTGGACATAGGCCTCCCCCAAGGCTCCCCAAAACAATCGGTCCTGTGCTGCCTGCATCCAGCGGTTTCCTGCTACCCTCACCAGGTCGTCTGACCATCTTGTAGGGGGCCTACCCACGCCACGTTTTCCAGTGCGTGGCCGCCACTCTAGAACTCTTCGGCCCCAACGGCCATCCTGTCTGCGAGCAATATGCCCCGCCCACTGCCACTTAAGGCTGGCAATTCTACGGGCAATGTCGGCGACTTTGGTTCGTCTGCGGATCTCCTCATTCCTGATTCGATCACGCAGGGAAACGCCGAGCATTGACCTCTCCATTGCTCTTTGAGCGACTTTGAGCCTTCTTATAAGGCCCATTGTGAGTGACCACGTCTCTGTGCCATAGGTCATCACTGGCAATACACACTGGTCAAAAACTTTCGTCTTGAGACACTGTGGTAACTGGGACGAGAAAATGTCACGCATCTTTCCGAACGCCGCCCAGCCTAGTTGGATTCGACGTTTGACCTCTTTCTCGAAATTGGCCCTACCTAGCTGGATAGTCTGTCCTAGGTATATGTAATGATCTACAACTTCGAGTGTAGAGTCTCCTATTTTCACTGGAATGGGTGCGACATGGACGTTCGACATAATTTTCGTCTTGTCCATATTCATTTTTAGACCCACTCGCTTAGAGAAACTACTGAGACCATCGAGCATTGTGCTAAGGTCTTCCATGGTTTCAGCCATGACCACTATATCGTCGGCAAATCGAAGGTGGGTGATACACTCGCCATTAATGTTGATGCCAAGTCCGTTCCAGTCAAGAAGCCTAAAAACGTCCTCCAGTGCTGCGGTAAACAGTTTTCGAGATATTATGTCTCCCTGCCTCACTCCTCGCTGCAGTTGTATAGGCTTCGAGTACTGGTCCTGTAGACGGACCGACATAGTAGCGTTTTCGTACAAACACTTCAACACTTCGATGTACCGGTAGTCGATTTGGCACCGCTGGAGAGACTGGAGCACAGCCCATGTTTCAATCGAATCGAAAGCCTTTTCATAGTCCACAAACGCCAAGCACAGTGGAAGGTTATACTCTTCGGACTTTTGTATAACCTGCCGCAGCGTAAATATGTGGTCTATGGTGCTAAAGCCTTTTCGGAAACCGGCTTGTTCGGGAGGCTGGAAGTCGTCAAATTTGCGTTCGAGACGATTCGTAATAAATCTCGAGAACAGCTTATACACATGACTCAGAAGGGAGATGGGTCTATAATTGTTCAGCAGGGTGTTATCACCCTTTTTGAAGAATACCACCACACTCCCGAACCATGCGTCAGGCGGTTTTCCACCCAATAGGACGGAATTAAATATCTTTTGAAGGATTTTTAAGACCGGTTTGCCACCCGCCTTCAAAAGCTCAGCAGTAATTCCGTCCTCACCCGGTGCCTTGCTGTTCTTGAGCTGTTTGAGAGCCTTACTAATCTCGTACAAACTGACGTCCGGAATATCTTCGGTGTAGTGTCGGGTTAACTTATCCCTTGGGTCTTCAGGCTTCAGGTCAGTGACAGGGTCTAGTGTTGCCGTGTATAACTGTCCGTAGAACTTCTCGATTTCACTCAAAAGCTCAGTTTTCGACGATAACAGTCTGCCATCCTCGGTCTTCAATTTTGTCAACTGGCTCTGCCCAATAGACAGAACTCTTGCGAACACTTTTGTGCCTTTGTTTCGCTCTATAGCCTCTTTAACATACATGGTGTTAAATTGGCGTAGATCTCTTTTCTGACATTTTGAGATCTGTCTATTCAGCAGACGGAAATTGGACACTTCTTCTGGGGACTGTAGAGTCATGTTGCGCCTTTCTTCCATTAGCTTAAGAGTGTCATCAGAGAATCTCTTGGTTCTGATGATCTGGCGGGTCTTGAATAGTTGAGACCCGACCGTATGGACAGTTTCCACAAAACGGTCACTGAGTTCATTGGTATCGACGCAGTTCTCAAGGCATGCAAAGCGGTTGTGAAGTTCGAGCTGGAAGCTCTCGGGGTTTTGGATGTGAACGGGGGATGGTCGGAGCGTAGACCTCACCAGTCGCGACCTTTCGAGCTTGGTGTTAATATTTAATGTGCCTCTAAGTAGTCGATGATCGCTGCCGGTTTTCACCATGTTGATCACCGAGACATCATTAAATACTTGCCTCTTCGTCGACATGATGAAGTCAATCTCATTTTTAGTTTCGCCATCGGGACTTATCCAGGTCCACTTCCTGTGCTCTCTTTTTCGAAAGAAGGAGTTCATCATGTAAAGTCCCTCCTTCTCCATGAAGTCGGCTAATAGCTGGCCCCGGTGGTTCCGTTGACCAACTCCAAATAGCCCCATTCGCAGCTCTTCACCGCTTCTTTTACCCAACCTTGCGTTGAAATCTCCCATGACAACGGTGTAGTAAGTATCAGACATATGCATGGCTCTACTAATGTCCTCATACATAGTCTCCTTTGACGTGACAACGTCTTATAATTCGATGGAGCCGGCTGCACACACGAAAAAACATGACTCATGTGGCGTTACCTCGCCATGCGGCGTTACCTCGCTCTTAGGCTTACCATTTAAGGCTTGAAGTGAAGAGATAGATCATAAAATAACAAAATTAGTAATTAAAAAAAGAACTAGAAGTTTATCAATTTGTTGGTATGTATTTAAAAAAACTTACAAGAAGTTTTCATTAAGTTAGATATTGTAATATACTAATTGAAAGTAAATAACAATAAACTCAATGAAAAACTATAAGATCCTTAATATTATAAATGTGAATGTAAGTTTGTTTGTTTCACTTTCACGCGAAAAATACTTAACCGATCATCATGAAACTATCTTTCTTTTTCCTTTTTTTTCTTTTTAAAAAGACAAAACTTTGTACACATATTCTTGTAGGTATTAGAAATAACATAGGATACTTTTTATGAAATGCGAGCGAAGCCGCGGGCGAAAGATAGCAGTAAAATAAATAGCGTCTAGATTCAATCACTTGAAAACCTGTTTATACGCAGAACACTACTCATACTTAGACAATATGTACGTTAATGTTGGAGTGATTAAGTTAATTTTTTGAAAAAGTATATATAAAAGTAGATATATAAAGGTAAATACAAGTAAAAAATAAACGAATGTCACCACTCTTGAAATATTTAATTTAAATTAAACATACGTAGACTTTTTTAATAAAAGTAAAAAACATAAATTACACAATTTATGATTGTTTCTGGTATTAGAAAAGTTTGTCATTAACCTTTGTTTACTGTTTATGGTCTGTTTATGGAACTTGTTTGGAGTTTTTATATTAAAATACTTGCTCATATACTTACTGCCGCTGTGGCGCAACGGACGTCTATCAACTGATATGCTTGAGGTCTATTGTTCGATTCCCGGTTTCGAATCAAATGTTAGTACGTTCTGTAAATATTTGTTTCGAAATTTGGATGTTTTCTATGTATAATATGTTCCTATGTATTTACAATAAAAGAGTATATTTCGATTTATATCAGTTATCTAGTATCCAGTACAAGCTCTGTTTAGTATAAGACTAGATGGCGTTGTGTGTCAGATGTCCGAATTAAAAACATACCAGGGACGTTAGTTTGATACGTTTAAATCTGTCATTTAAAATGCTAGTAAATTACTTTCACGTTATGATAAATATTCGCATTTGCAAAACCTTTTATGTACAATGTTAGTGGATCCCAAGCAAAAATAAAGGGAGCCTCACAAAACAGTAACCAACGTTAGGCGATCTCATTAACACTATAATAAACCAGTTAATGGGATGCGGCCCTAATTTCCCGTGGTGTGTGAAGCCATGCGTGCGGGAGATACGTTGACCCTACCAATTGTTTCTGCGGACCCATTCTCGATGACAGTCCCATTTTCGCAGTAAGTCTAAATTAGAAGGATATTTTGAAACCTTTCTCAGTAATTGAGTGTGCATTTAAAAGGTTTTGCGACCAATGAAATATAAAGGTAAGGATACACTTATGTAAAAACTGTTTGTGCCAGCGGTTGTTTACAGACTTCACTTTCCAAGTTCTGTTTATGCCTTCGAATTAATTTTATTTTACACGCGGCTTCGCTTACGTAGACTTTCATCCCCTGATTTACCCCTTATGGGTGGAATTTCAAAAATTCCTTTCTTAGTGCTCACTTACATTATATAAAGAACCTACATGCAAAATTTCAGGATTGTAGCTTTAGCGGTTTGGGCTGTGCATTGATCTCTGAGTATGTCAGTCAGTCAGTCAGTCTGTCAGTCAGTCACCTTACTCTTTTATATATATAGATAAGCTGGTATTTATGCTTAGAAATATTTGGAACTCTAGATTTTTTACCTTTTTGTTGTCAACCATAGTTTTTTTTAAGTCACACTGCTAGCAAGAGAAAGGTCTACTATTAATTACGGTTCTAGCTAGTTCGAAAACCCTGGCTCGAAATGTTGGCCGACATTCGAGTAAAACCTTACATCAGAGAAAGTTTTGAGATCAAATATTCCAACATTGGTTCAGTTTGACTGCCTCGTTGGTCTCGCGGTTGGCGTGTACGACTGCTGATGATGAGGTCTCGGGTTCGATTCCTGGGTCGCACCAAATGTTTGTATGATCTACAATTATTTGTTTCGGAGTTTGGGTGTTTTCTAGAATAATATATATGTATTTACAAAAAAAAGTATATAGGTATGTATTTGTATCAGTTGTCTAGTACCCATAACGCAAGCTCTGCTTAGCTTGGGACTAGATGGCGTTGTGTGTTAAATGTCAGAAATATTTATTTATTTGTATTTAAGTTTATAATTTATTTCTTCTTATAAATCCTCATTGTCACTAGAAATTATTTAAACAGACCACAGGAAAGGAAAAAATGCTTTTCTTGACTAATAACAATCACAGAGCTAATATGTAAATACGGTTTGATTTTTATTCGTTGTATAAACTTTAAATTAATTTTATAAATGTAGGTATTTAATTTGTTCGTTTTGTAAAGACAACTCCCACATTAGGAATAAATATCCTGTGTCCCGGGGGACTTTACAAACATACATAAACGGACACAAAGAACACCCAGCCAACAATTTGCGGATCACACAAAGTGTTGGACCGCGTGGGATTCGAACCCATAACACTTGGCGCAGTAGCAAGCGGCTTGGCGACCGATGAAACCACTAGGCCAACCGTGCAGTATCAGTCATTAATACAAATATTACGAAAACGAGATTTTTAATTGTGTAATTTTGTAGTCACAAATTCGTTCGAATCAACCACTAAGCTATTGGTATGCAAAATTATAAACAAATAACATTATACAATTTTATTATTAAGTCCTTGACCTCAATAGGACTTATGGCTGGTATAGCGCAACAGTGTGCATTCACCTTAACAATGGGTATTTTGTTGAACTAAATCTAGGTTTTTGCTTGTATTTTTCAAATAATTTAAATCTATTGTGAATACACCTTTATACTATTAGTGTATCTGTACCGCTTAGTGTAAGCTTTAAAATAATAGTGACTTATTCCAAAATATAATAAAACCGTTTTATTGGAAGGGGACATAATGACGTGAATAATTTAATTATTTTCATTTTCTTCCGTATTTTGTGGTGGAACCAATTCGTGGAACAAATTACCAGTGACTAACCGTAACATTATTTAAACTGTTAAGAAACAAGTTTATTACTACATTGACTAGTTGCATAAGTTAAATAGACTGCCTCGTTGGTCTCGCGGTTGGCGTGTGCGACTGCTGATCATGAGGTCTCGGGTTCGATTCCCGGGTCGGACCAAATGTTTGTATGATCTACAAATATTTGTTTCGGAGTTTGGGTGTTTTCTATGTATAATATGTATGTATTTACAAAAAAAAAGTATATATGTATTTGTATCAGTTGTCTAGTACCCATAACACAAGCTCTGCTTATCTTGGGACTAGATGGCGTTGTGTGTTAGATGTCCAAAAATATTTATTATTATTATTATTAAATAACTTTTTTTATGGAATAGGGGGCAAACAAGCTGACGTATCGCCTGATGGTAAGAGATTACCGCCGCCCATGGACACACCCAACACCAGACGCGTCACAAGTGCGTTGCCGGCCTTTGGGGGATGGGGAGGGGAATGGGGGGGAGGGTTTGGGGTATGGGCCTCCGATATCCTCACTCACTCGGTGAAACACAGCGCCAGCGCTGTTTCACACCGGTTTTCTGTGAGGCCGTGTATCAATCCGGTCGAGCCGGCCCATTCATGCTGAAGCTCTCCCTCAGTAACTTATTTAATATCAAACGTGATTCGTAGCTATATTAGCGCGTAGCGCGCTACAGTGCAGGCCCCTACGTGTCGTAGCCTCGTAGCACATCACAATACAAAGAGATTAGTGGTCCCATTATATTACGAAAAACCTTCAAAAACTTAAAGAGCGTGCCGTCGTAAAACGTGACTGTTTACAAATGCAGCGCACGTTCTTCAGCAGCCGGTGTCACTACGTTTTAAACTTTGTTACTTTTTAAAGTACCAGAGTTTCATTGTCGGCAGCCACTGATTTTATTACCGCGAAAGTGTGCGAACGAGACTTCTGGAACTTTCCAAAGCCCATTTGGATGTTAATTGAGAGCTGCTGGGTCTTCCCGATAACGAAACATTATCATTTATTTAAGGATTAATTTCAGTCGAGCACCGATGTTGTAATTATTGCTAAGGTTATTGTAATATATGTGCGATTCGGCATAAATTTGAGTATTAAGTGCTGCTTTATTGGAATTATCACATTCTGGGTTATAAGATTAGTCTCAGTTCGTTTCCAAATTCAGGGCATGGGGTAGTATAAATTGAAGAAATGATCACATGTAGCAACTTATACTTTCTGCTGGTTTTCGTTTCTTGATATTTAAACTAAATTTTTCACACTAAAATTCAAAACTGAAGATAACAAGCCAAGCGTAGGTGTGCTGCCACTTTAAAAAAGTATGTCCCGCTTATCGCAGACCGTGGAAATACTCGACATTTGTCAACGTAATTATACCTCACCAGCGAGACATATTGAGCGGCATGCTTGAAATATAAGCAGACATTTATACAACAACGTCTTAAGTAAGAATAAAAAAATGTATATAAAATAAGTATGTTTATTTTCTGATAAATATCCTCACAATGTATTCTCACACACGGCCATCTGATCCCAAACTTGGAAAAGCCTGTACTGTAGTAAACAGACTAATAATAAACATACTTATATATTTCTAAATACATGCATATTATAGATAAATTACGCAAAGATAATTTTTTTAATTTTTTTGGGTGGGAATCGAACCCACGACCCTTGGCTTAGCAGTTAGGACCAATAACCACTGGACCAACACCCCGTAAAAATAATAAAGTTCACATTTTATATATATATACATTCCGCGAAGTAAGAGGAGGAGCGTATACGTATATGATTATATATGTATTACGTACCTTAATACCCGTAGGAGTCTACGCTGTAGCGCGCTACGCGCTACCATGGCTACGAATTACGTTTGATCTTTGAATTAAAGCTTTATTCATAAACGTTAAGTATGGGTATCCTACTTGAGCATCGCAGTGTCGAGACAACACTGAAGACATCAAGCAGGTTTTTTCACTACAAGCCGTCATACGCTTCTGACGATAAAAAGTTTTACTGTGGTCTTGTGATTCTTGTATTGCCAGAGGTATTTTATTATTCTTGTCTACCCGAAGGAAAGCGTAAGTAGATCCCAACAGTGGTGGTCACCACTGTTATTGCAAATAGAGAGATTCTTAAAGTAGCCGAGATCATATCGGGAGAGGAATGAGTTCCAGGTTATGCTTGATTGACACGTGAAGGTAGAACCGAACCGTTTAGTTCAAAAGCTATGTTTGCCACTCTAAAACAGTGCCTTTTAAGGCCAGCACGTGTTATTATGTGGATAAATGGAGAACTATCAATATTTTGTTCCCTTATGACATAAAATCAAAAAGAAAATCAGAAATATATCGTTTTTTTTAATTTTTGTACAGAAACCATTAAATCCCCATGCAGTTTTAACTAGGTACTTGATAAAAACACAGGTTTTAAATAAATTGATCATTTATATATTTATTATATTTCATTTCTAACAAAACCAAAAGTTTTGTAACCAGATTGTTCAAGAACGTTTTTTTTTTTTTAATTTAATTATAAACCCAAACTGCTTAAGAAAATAAAATAATTACTGATTTCATTTTATATAGCAAAGTCTAGCAAACTCTAAATTAATACAATTCGTTTTTAAGTTTTACATAGTTAAATATCTCTTTTATTAGTAATTTTATTTGATGAAGCGAAATTGAAATAATTTATTAAAGAAATCTTTACGATTAATTATTAGATTTACTAAGTTTTATGGTCTGAAAATTACTAGTCAGTAATCAGGTCTACTGTTCTACTTGTCCTGAATTGATTTGATATTTTCGTGACAATGAAGTAAATGGAAGTTAAGGTAGCCATACATCATACTGCCTATCGTCCAATCGGCATGACGATTCAGGCTTGATCCAATTTGCAGTTCGTCCATATACACCAGACACGATCAGTTTAAACTGTCCAATCGGCAGCGACGTTCAGCTGAAGCCATGGCCTCTCCAGTGACATACGACGATGTTTTAGCCGTTTTGCGCATTTTACTCATAGTAAAGAAACAAAAAAAAAAAGTTCGACGGTATTTTGCGACATGTTAAATGAGCGCGTGCGTCTACCACCAACAAAATTCTTGTCCTACTGAAATCAAATACGCCGACCCCCCATATACGTTCCAATCGGAATGATGACAATCAGCATGGTCAAGCCAAAAGAATTAAAATTATATTATGCCATCAAGTTTAACTGTCATGCCAATCCACGCCCACATACGATCAAATCTAACTGATCCAATCGGCAGCGTCATGCCGATTGGACGATAGGCAGTATGGTGTATGGCCACCATTACTTGAAATAAAAAGAGGAAAAATATGAAAAGTTTCAGTAACTTTTCTGTTGAGTTCTTTGTTATTAATAAAAAAAATAATAATAATAATATTAAGTACGATTAAACTTTGACCTGAGGATGAAACTATACTATAAAATATTAAAATATTTCAGCATACTTTAATTCATATTAATAATTCAACTAATAATTTACTGTATCTGTTTGTCTTTTACGCCTTCAGGGCTGAACCACTGCACTGATTTCAATTAAATTTGGCATGGGTATACCTTGATTCCTTAGGAAGATCATAGGCTTCTTTGTACCGTGATAACTGACAAACACGCGGGCGAAGCTGCTGGCAAAATCTAGTATATAAAATTATGTAAGAGAATTAATTAAAAGAATACTTAAATGACCTTTATTAATACAAAAATATTATCTTTTTACAATGCAACTAAAACAAAGGTAACATAATTAGCACTGTCAATTTTAATTAAGTGGTACCTCTAATTTATGGAATCTTCATTATTCTTTCGCCTTTTGATCAAAAGATATTTGCTTTTTAGATAATTTCTTAATAACTTTAAATTAGTTCCAAACCTGCCTTGATAGCGAAGTAAATTTTCGGTCGAGTAGATAAAACTATGATGATACTACTATATACATATGTTTATAGCAATTGTGTACAAAAGGAATACAACTTTTGTCTTTGATTTTTACCAAAACGGGTTCGATTTTTAAAATCTATCTTTATTTATGTTCTGCTGTAACACTAGCCATGTTTATGATACATGTATAATAGCCTCGATAATATTTTTGGTTATGTATTTTAAAGAAATTGATAAAGAAAAGCATAATCATAATGATAGTTCTTTTCTAAATTCAATGGGACACACAGGTCTTAGAGATTTTTTTATTGCAATTTGTTCCCCGATCTCATGTACAGAAGTTTTACCAGATTTTTCAGCGATATATTAAGGATTTATTACCGTTATATTAAGAATTTATTACTCTATTTCTTTTGAAATGTAAATTATGTGTGTTTTATAAAATTTAAAGAAAAAAATAACTACAAAAGAAATAAGAAAATAAGTTATTTATCTCAGCTAGATTAGATTATCTCTACCATATTCAATCTGTTAGAATTATTATAACTAGTAGGCACTAAAGACCACTAATTAATTCTGGGTTCCATCATAAGCTCAGCTCTTATATAAAAAGTACTTATTTTATTAAAGATAAACGGTTTTCCTAACGCATATACTTTGTCATGACTAATAACGTGAGGCAGGTTTTTCGACCCTTGAATGAAGTCGGTTAAAAAGGGTCTCCGTTGGGTCTGACACTAATCGAGGAACCAAGGAATAAACACGTCGGTAAAATCGTTTGCCCTCCCTTCAATAAAGTATTTTAGTATTTAGTTTAATTTTTCCTGGGACTTCCCGAGTGTCATTAAATCGATGTGTTCGTGGGTCACTGCTGTTGATTCTGGTGTACAGGAGTTACACTGGTGAGCGTGTGGGCTGGATTAGTCCCAACAAAAAAAAGTTGAAATAGGTTAAAATTAATCACCATTTTTTTATGGTTAGTGATTATCAATGAAGCTAAAAGATTATTAAAAAAACGACAACTCTTCTTTATAGGCAAGCACATCAGCTTAACATTGTGAAGGGTTTCTCCACTACAGCTCGTTTTGGCATGAGTTTGCAAACAGACAGTAATGAATTGTGCAACTGAATTGGTCCACAAACAGACGCGAGGATCTTGCAGCGCTCTTGTATTCAACTTTTCTCGTTCTTTGCTCAACTTGAGAGTTTAACGCCTCGGGAATGCTTTGCGCTACAGGTTTTAGCAAATATACTCTTAGTAATAGTCTTTGGTTGTATTGAAAGAAAATTACTATCTTGAACTGACTGTTTTATATGTATCACAATAATTCAGCTACTTTTTACGGATGAGTATATTCAATTTTGGTTTGAATGTATCAATAAGCATTGTATTTGCAATGGCCCGGGAAAACCAAAATCAAGCATTGTGTTAATAACCTCTTTTCTAAGGACACGCCTATGTCCAGCAGTGGACTGTTAACAGTAACAGTGGACGTATACAGCATACGTAAAAGTATTTTTTTTACAGCCACACGTGGTCACGGCCACGGCCAGTGCAACCTGGTCAACGGAAACGTCAGGCAAATCGGAGGCATTTAATACCCTTAAATAAGTGATCGCGTTAATGCCCGTAAAGATAATAATTATTATATTAATATATTTATTAAAAACTAGGCGGTAAACTACCACCTTACCTAAATAAGTATTTCCTTTTGTGATATTTTTTCTAAATAAATTAAATATAATAGCAAATACTAAAATCTATCAATTATACGATGACATACCGGTATACGATTCAATCTATTGAATAATAGACGATTCAAAGAGGGTAGACAGATAATCCCACTCATATACGGAGAGCATTTTGCAATCTCTAGCACCTGGTGCGTCTACTGTGAGACAAGAAAACATACGTTCCTTATTCTAAAATAGCAGTACATTTATTATAAACAGTAATATACAATCCTTGTTTTTAGGGTTCCGTACCGAACGGGTAAAACGGGATTCTATTACTAAGACTCCGCTGTTCGTCCGTCTGTCTGTGACCAGATTGTATCTCATGAACCGTGAAAGTTAGACACTTGAAAATTTCACTGATGATGTATTTCTGTTGCCGCTATAACAAAAAATACTAACAAACAGAATAAGATAGATATTTAAGTGAGATCCCATACAACAAATATGTTTTTTTGTTTTTATAAAATGGTACGGAACTCTATGTGCGCGAGTCTGTTTTACTTTTAATTTCTCAGATCATTAAAATTTAAACAGTTTTTAACTACTTCGTATTTAAACATCTTTTTCATAGATGAGCCTTGACACATCACTATGAATACCACATCTACGCATAATTAGAAGTCGGGATTATTACAACACAAAGCGATCATAACAATGAGAAGAGTAGACTATAATGTCTAAAGTTAATCTCAACTGAAACCTAGGATTTGGGCCCGATATTATTTTACACATTATTCATAGACTTAGTTTAACATTAGCTGCGTCCCGCGATGTTACCCGCGGTTGTTGTTGTATTTATTAAACAACAATCCTCTAGCGAAGCGAAGAAAGTAGCCTTAGATACTTCTTATATCATCAGCTATCTACCAATAGGTATATAAATAATACAATAGATTTTCACTACAATAACAAGTCATATATTTTAGTAGTGAGACAACCCACTATTTTATTTACGATTTACTACAGTGAAACCATTAGTCTTTAATCGTGCACAACAAAGAATAGTAAGGCTTTTTCAATGCTTTGTGAGGCGTAGAATTAATATGTAGCATATTTAAGTACTAATAAATCAATTTCAATGATAGTAAAATACATAAAATATTAGAAGGAATATTTTATGAAAAAAATCTTGAGGAGCGATGATTTTTGAAGTGAAAACTTCTTTAGTGCTCAAAGCAGCACTTTTTTGTAGGCGAAAATCTTGCCATTTTGATATGGCGGCCATTTTGGATTAATAATAGTACCGATTATATATAATTGCATTGTCATCAAAACTGAAGGTATATTTAAAATTTCAGCTCAATCGGAAATCGGGAAGTGGATCAAAACTTGCAAGATTTGATTGCAGACAAACATCGGGACAGGTTAAACTAAATAAAAGCTTGTAAAAAGAGACGTTACTTATATGTATGCATACAAAACTTTAATTTCGAAAATCGTTTAATTCAAATAAGGGTATAGTAGAATATTCTAAGTAATTTTAGTGTAGTGACACTACAAGAGAATTAGCACCGTAAGCAATCCTACGATATAGATACGATCTAGAAACGAGAAAGCTTTCTATGATAAATCTGTTCATTATGCGTATACATTGTTTGATATAGGCGCGTACACCAAAATATACATTCATAAATAAACATTGCTTATCTTTCCTTATCTTCAATTTAAGCATATCTCAAGGTGTAAGGAACTTGAATACGAAATGAATACAAATTCATTTGCAAAGAAACAAGACAACGAACTTATTTCTTTTTCCGTATTGTCGTTTCTGTTTTACATTATTCAAGGTTACAAAAATCCTAGGCATTCGGAGGTTCGAATTTGGTTAGATATACAGAGTAATGGTGTTACAAATATAAGGTGGGACTTATTTGAGCATGTTTACAGTATTACGGTTTACGTACTTTGTTCTTCCTAGCCTTTAGTATTCCCAAGATTATTTGTAATCGGCTACTAGTTCAACCGGTTTTTTATGCAATCGGGGCTAAGCGAGCAGCAGAACATATCGCCGCGCTTACCATCGATTACCGCCGCACAACACCAGAGGCGTCACAATTGCGTTGCCGGCCTTTTGAGGAGTACGCTCTTTTCTTTAAGGTTGAATGGTCGTATTGGTCCGGGTATACCGTACTCGATAGTACATTCCATAGCTTTGTTGTGCGAGGTAGAAAGTTTCCGGCAAAGTGCATAGTTGTGGATTGCCAATCATTTAAATGATGGGGATGAAACTGATGTCGCGTAGGACGATGGCGGAAAGAGGTGGCAGGGACCAGTTAGAACAATTCCTCGGAGCACATAGTTAATGCGATAGAAGATGCATATCGAGGCCACATCTCTACGCAGCGCCTGAGAGTCTAACCGAATTGAAACATCTTGGCAATCGATGATTCGACTCGCTCTCCGTTGAATGCGGTCCAGAGGGAGGAGCTGGTATTGGGGTGCCCCCACCCAAAGATGAGAATAGTATTCCATATGAGACCGAACCCGCGCTTTATAAAGCAGAAGGTTTTACCTGAATATCAGTTTTTTCACTTAAGTCTAAACCTCCACACCCTAAGGGAAAACTGAATTCGAAGGTTGAACCAACGACCTGTAGCTTAACTATTTATTTAATAATTTTTGAAGAAGGTTTACAGACTAATAAACACATCGTCGATCGTGCCATTTACGATGCTGGTCAAATAGCAATTATCACTTATAAGGCGCCTATATTCCAGTGGAAGGAATTGGTATCGTCTGCAACGATGAGCGTAATCATGTGACCATTGTGCGCTTTAAAGTCCAAATATCGCAAAAAAATTATTTTGGATCCCCTCAATACGAGACTTATAAACTTCGTATTGTGGGTTCCAGACTTGCGATGCATACGCGAGGAACCATGTGACCATTGAGCGCTTTAAAGTCAAAATATCGCAAAAAAATCTTTTAGATCCCCATAAGGGAACGTGCACAACGAAGGTGCTGCCAACTGGTGTCGGGAATCCGAATCTTGTACTGTATTAATACTTGACATAGACATTTATAAGAAGTAAACAGAATAAATGTTATTAGTGAAAATAATTAGTCTAGCTAATCATAATGCATTGTTGCTTTTTGAATGTACCAAAACATCCAGAAAAACTAAAAATAAATCAAATAGCGTCAAATTGTATTACTTTCCAAAGAAAAGTAAATAGGTACTCTCATGCCATGGTTATGTGAAAAAAAACAAAAAATAGATAAACGTCGTAAAGAAGTTTAGGTAAGCATGAGTTTTAAGTATTAAGAAATAAATAAATCAATAATATTTGTAGTGAAAATGACTTAGTTTTGTTATTAATACAGTCAATCTTTTAATCTGTTTTCAGCAAACATCCGAATGATTGGCTTCCATCTAGAAATACAACAATTTAATATTAATAATAAAAACTTTATTGACAGTTTACAAATCATGTATTGTAGTAGGTACATGGGTATAATAGTTGCTACATTGTAAAATAATTAACATGTTACTATAATTATGGGTGCAGTTCTGATCTAACTAAGTGAAAGGATAATAATAATAATGTAATATGCACTTGCTTACTTCATTGGCAACAAAAAAATCAGAAAATCCTTTACATCCGTTTCTACAATTTTCACTGGTAAAGAAAAATCATAACAATTGGTTAAAAAATTACAAAGCTTTGAAAGACACCAACGTTGAATTGAATAACAACGAGCTAATTCTCTAGAAATAAATACTCGTAAGAATTGACATATTTTGTCCACGCTGACCATCATTATTGATAGACCGGAACCCATGCTATAACTTTTATCGTATAAAAAATATTAAAATTTAAGAGAAAATGTTGTTTACTTATTTGAAAGCACGATGACAGTACTGATAAGTTTCTTTTACTGTCCGCATAGTGTCGCTTTCGTCAATTTAGTGCTGCCACCTTAAAGTTCCTGCACGTTCCCTATAACACTTACACACACTACCCACTCATACAAACTGGTTTCCTATTATCTGTGATCTGAAGTCTACTATCAACTTCTTTAAGGTGTTATTTTTGAATAGACTATTTACTCTTGTACTTTTTGTATTAATTCTAATTCATATGTACTTCATAATTGGCGTATTATTCAAATATCACTATTGTAAAACTAATATTGTCAGCTGTGAAGGACTTTGCATTAAATAATTTAAAAAAAAAACTTCGTATTGTGGGTTCCAGACTTGCGATGCATACTTCAGGAAGCTGCGCACAAAGGATCAGTACAAAACCTTTATGGGCTTAATAGTACGGAAGCAGGTCGTTGTTCTCATAATGAAGCCCAAGGCTTTTGACGCCTTATTGACCATGCTATCAATGTGTTGGTCGTATATTAGCCTGCTGTCTTGCATAACTCCCAGATCTCGAAGAGTATCAACTCTGTTGATCTGCTGCTGATTCAATATGGATAACAGTGAGGATCGCTAATCATTGAACCAATAGGCAATTCAAACATAAAACTTTGCAGCACAATTCATTCTGCACTCGGGGATGCAATCATGTACAAAACTTTTGTTCCCAAAATAATATATGGCTCAACCTGTCTCGTATATTACCCAAAAAACTCATAGATTTGTTACAATCTCTTTGGAAATATATTGGCTCAAACATTGGCCCATCAGATGCAATCATTTGATCGAGTGAATTGATAGTAGATACCGTCGTAAAACGTAGTCCATTGTAAAAATGTGCTCGTCGTAAAATAAATTTATATTACCGCCACCTGGTGTCAAGTGCATGTACTAAAGTTAATATCTCAATGAAATTATGAACTTTTAAGTGAAGTGGAGAAATACTTTATTTTCATATTCTGTTTGTATTTTTTGAACAGTCGGTTTGAAATTTGAATAATACGTAGTCCTCGTCATAACGCTTTATACTCGTAGTAAAAGTAGCAAGCAAAAAAATTAACAAGCTTTTTAACTATAGTGTAAATGGAGAAACAAAGCCTTTTGTCATAATTACAGTAAAATATAATATAGAGTTTATCACTGAAAACTTTAAAAACATGTTATCTTTTTTATTTTATTTTTTAATTGCATCGGGAATATATTATGCTGTGTCACGGTGTTCTTTACACATAAATGAAACGACTGTCAAAATCCTGTAGTATGACTTATCTTAGGCAAATCTTATTTTTTATATTAATAATCCCTCAAAGAGGTCACAGTAACCTATCATCATTCATATGTATGTAGAAAATATAAACTGTTCTAACTTCAATATGAAGTCAGTTGCTTAAAACAATAGGAAGCCATGTTGGATTTTTATTCCAACAAATTTTAAGGATAAAGACACAGTCATCCCTTTTTGCACTCAGTATCCGTAATATCTTCCTGAATGTCTGCGGAGTGACAATTTATACCCATAGAATGATTTTAATTCCAGATTAGGCTATGGAGAATCATAAAAGCAAGTTATGCTTGGAATAAATTTTAATATAATTGGGTTACATAACTTGTAGTAAAATGCGTAAAAAAGACTTACTGATTCGATATGTGTGTAAATGTGTAGGTACGGTAAGTATGAAACATTTTAGGGAAAGGTGGCAATAATTTAAATAATTTTATAAATAGTTGTATGTTTTTTTCGATTAGTACAAAGTCCATTTGTTAATGACAAAAACAAACGTATAACCATATCACGACGAAAGTGGTACAAGTTATGTTGTCGTTCACCAAACTAGATGGCGTTGTATCACTTTTTTGAATCGCGATGTAGTTTCGTTACCGGGCTCAGTGTAAAAGTTACCCTGAATGTATTTATATTAGACATAAGGTATTTTATTAAACTGTGAACTGAACTGCCTATTTCTTTTTAACCGACTTCAAAAAAAGGAGGAGGTTCTCAATTCGACTCTATTATTTATTTATTTATTTTTTTGTTTGTTACCTCATAACTTTTGACTGGGTGAACCGATTTTGATAATTCTTTTTTTATTTGAAAGCTGTTGCTTTTCGAATGGTCTCATTTATATTTGGTCCAGATTGAAGTCGGTTTTTTTTTGTTAAAATTTGTAGGTAATTATATATAGGCAGATCAGTTCACAGTGTTGTATTCAAAGTCAAGTAATCCCCTAGTATTCACAACACGTTGAGAGTTATTACGGCGCTTAACATTATTATTAACTACTAGCTGTGCCCGCTACTTCGTACACATGACATTTGGATTTTCAAGTTATTTTAAATTTTTCAACGTTTAAACCTTCCATGGACTACGAAAAACATTTCAAAACCAGCTTAATCAGCCCAGACGTTCTCGAGTTTTAGCGAGACAAACGAACAGCAATTGTTTTTTATATATAAGAAGATTACTGGGACCGTACTAGAAATAGGTTACGATAGTTTGTATAGAAAGCTTCGCCACTTACTTCTAGTTGGTATTTATCATTTAGTAAGTGATAGAAACTGTGTCTATTAACAGGAATAATTTTGTGAATATTTCACCCATATGGTATTTTTTTCTACTTCTGCTCAAAGAACATTTATCTATGGCAAAGCACGGCCATGACACGGGGGTTCGCCGTGAGACGTCGAAGCAGTTCAGTCTTTTATAATTCTTTGGTTGACTGTTCAATTTGATTCATATTCCCGGACAGCAAAAAAGCGTGTGTGGCAGAACGTGTGTCGTCAGGTCTCTCCAACACATAGAGAGGATTCTTCGACTAGGCGAGGCCAAGACCCAACGGTTGATGTTGAAAACTCATAATATATATGCTAATCGGTTCTAGAATTTCTATATCACGATTCAGGATTAGTTACCTCGTAGTTCGGTGTGTCTTCGGTAGATGGCACTGTATGTATATTTTTGTTGCACTGTATGTATGTTTTTGTTGCACTGTATGTGGTAGTTGCCGTATGTGTAAGAAAATCATACGAACCAATATCAAGCTTTTTTTATTCGAACACAAAAAGACATGTAATAAAATCGACCCTAATGGTCCCTAACCCTGATTTGCTATTACTAGTTATTTATTCCTCAAGCAGCTAAGTAATCCACTTAAACGAAGTTATAACGAGTTTCATTGTCTAGGTAAGTTATGTTTGGTACATATATTAGTGGCAGTTTCTTTAGGTTGGCCCCAATCCAAATAATATTACGAACAGGTGCTGTGGGATAGTTTCGTACTAAATATACTACAGTTAAATAAATTTGAATATTAACTTTACTTTTTATAGTTTTTTTTTGTTATAGGTATTTTGACTTACTTCATAATTTAGTACTGTAATAAATTTCAGATAGCAGTTACATTACATAATAAGCCCAAAAATGTAAACATATATGTGTTGCGTTTTCAAACACAACAATTTCTTTAAGTGTGGGATTCGAACTATAAGCATTTTGATTTGATTATATTGCTTAGTTTAATCATGTAGCTAAATGCATAAAGTCTTTACACTGCAATAAAAATAATGAATTCACTACGTTTTTTTTTGTTTACGCCTTTATTAAATTGCCTCGGTGGCGCAGTGGTAGCGTATGCGACTGCTGTGCTTGAGGTCTCGGGTTCGATTCCCGGGTCGGACCAAATGTTTGTATGATCTGCAAATATTTGTTTTGTAGCTTGGGTGTTTTCTATGTATAATATGTACCTATGTATTTACAAAAAAAAAATTATTATTATCAATTGTCTAGTACCCATAACACAAGCTCTGCCTAGATTGGAACCGTGGGAGAGCCACGCTTCGGCATGAATGGGCCGCTCGACCGGAGTGATACCACGGCCTCACAGAAAACCGGTGTGAAATAGTGCTTGCGCTGTGTTTCACCGAGTGAGTGAGGATACCGGAGGCCCATACCCCAACCCCCCTCCCCCTACCTCCCCCCCCATCCCCCAAAGGCCGGTAACGCACTTGTGACGCCTCAGTGTTGCGGGTGTCCATGGGCGGCGGTAATCGCTTACCATCAGGCGATACGTCTGCTCGTTTGCCGGCCTATTCCATAAAAAAAAAAAAAAAAACTAGATGGCGTTGTGTGTTAAATATCCGAAATATATATTATTATTATTTACTTTGATTGTGATGACCAAATTTTGTTCCTGTGACACGTTTAGAAACAGCTATGAAACTACTGAACTCACGTTAATCCGATGGGACGGTTAACCGACATCATCGGGAAGAGATCAGGACCATAATGTTAACGTGCTCTCCGAGGCACTGGGGTTCGGACCTCAAGTTCCAAACTCCGAGTTATTATTAAGTATTTATAATAACTTATAAATTATTATAATTTATAATAATTTATTCATCAAATTATTATAATTTATAATAATTTATTCGGGGTCAATCAGAAAAACTCAATGACACTTTTGACCCGACCAGGGATTTGAACCCGAGATTTCTTGATCCGCAGTCGTATACATCAACCGCTAGACCAACGAGTCAGTGTATCCAATATGTGTACTATTGTGTACCTTGTATCTACTCAATGACCTATTGTATCAATAGCCACGTCCTGCAACCGAGACAATAATCTAACCTTGCAGCTACCAACCCAAAGGCCTAAAGTTGTATCATCAATCATGATCAAGAACCCCAAAGTTGTGGCTATTGTAGCACCCTATGCCGCAAAGATTATCCCGTTTATTATTGCTCAAAATCTTTTGTTAACTTCGCTTAGAGATTTTATCGCAGCGATCTCAATAGGACGGTATGAAAGACTTTCGGAACATTATATCGTTACCATTTTGCTGTTTCGCAAAATATTTGTGACATTGTCACTTTTATCTTATTTTAGTGTTTGGTGTTTGAAGATTGTTCCCTTAGATTGTACCGGTAAGACGTGTAGAATATTTTTGGTAATTCACACATTATCAAGAAGTAATCAGTATATTTGTACGTTATTTGGAATAACATTTAAGATATTTGTGTAATTTAAATATAAGATGTACTTATTATTATCATCAACATCCCATAACGTCCCACTGCTGCGCTCGGGTCTCCTCTCAGGAGAGGGTTAAGCCGGTTAAGGCCATACGTCCCCACGCTGGCCAAGTGCGGGTTGGGGACTGGCAAGACAACGTTGTGGCTACGTAATCTTGCCGTTGGATGTTTGTTGAACTAAGCTTCACGGCTGTTTATCCTATGATAACAACCGGGACCGACTGCTCAACGTGACCTTCGAATCACGGAAACGCTCATGGTAACAGGCCACTAGCGGTCACCCATCCAGGTACTGACCGCGCCGTCGTTACTTACCCTCGGTCGTTTATTCGTCGGCTTACTTTATTATTATAGAAATTCGTAATATAAAATGTGTGACAGGGTACTTTACACAAATACACGAAAGGGACACAAAGAGCACACGATCTCCTCAGAAAAACAAATTGAGATCACACAAAGTGTTGTCTCATGCGGACGTTGAATCTACAACACACAGCGAATTAGGAAACGGCAATTCAATGCAGTCAGGCATAGAATTATTACCTGTTTAACATGTACCTGTTCAGATCATTAATAAACTTTGTTACAAATTACTTTTAAAAAAGTATTACCGACTTCAGTGGACCTAAATTGTGAAAAATTCTAACCCTCTACGCCTGAAATAGGAGAGATCCAGGAACAGTTCTGAAGTCATTTGGGCTCATCTTAGTGCCTGCCTGCCTGCCTTAACACGAGTAAGCACACACGTACATAGCCTCGACGCGTCTGGCCATTATAGCAAATGGAAGAGAAACCCTATCCCTTCCACCCGCGACCACACTCAACATCAAAAATAGATTAACCTAACCGAAGTCGACCCTCAAACGAGCCGAAAGACATACAATACATGGAATATACTTTGAAACAACACAGAAAATCCATCATGGCCTCAACATGGTTAGCTCCATTAACAGACGTAGGGATTTCTCTAATTGGACCACTCTAAACAGTTAATCTTTCCTCATGTCGACTAAATAAGATTTAAAGTTAGCTGGACCCTTGTAATTTCCCTGATGTTGGTACCGAATTGAAACATATACACGTACCAACCTAACCAGCTATAGTAACGAACATGGGACGTAATTTAATTTGACTGGTTCTCGACTACGTTTTCGAAATTTGCAAATCCTCGGCACTCAGATTTTTTTACGATTATAGTATGAATATATTAGCAGTTGTTTATTTTCTGTTAGTGATATTCAGATTGATTTTATGTCTTGCTAAAAGGAAGTATTTATAAATAAGTATTTATAACATTTTATTGTAAACCCTGTCCAGTCTCTTTTAAATCTACATTTTAAGTTCATGACATTTTGTTTTATGATGTTTAAAGGCACGTCTCCACCGAAATTTGACAACACGAAAAAGGTTGACAACACAAAAGTTGCCAACTTTTGTTCGGTGGAGACTCGGCTTTACAGAAACTTTTGTCTCTAACACGTTTTGACAACACATAAGATGCCAACTTTTGTTCGGTGGAGTCTCGGCTTAAGGTTTAAATTTTAGTTTGGTCAATAAGAAATAAGCAACATAGTATTTTTTTATTTTTTTTTTTAAATAGTAATTTTTAAACAGTAAAATTGCAATGCATTTTTACGTCACTTACAATGATGAAAGTGAAACAACTTTCTGAGATTTTTTCACAGAATCGCATTCAACTGTTGACCTTACAATAAAGCCCTCACATACACATACAGCAACTAGCGGGCTTCATCATGACCTCTACATTTTAATGATGATTGTTTGTTAATCAACATCGACAGAACAAACTTATTGGGTACATCGTATCTAAAATACACAACCACGCTTACAATACTATAAATTGCTGAATATTCTAGAGCGTAAATGAATAACTGAAAGGAATAACTCTGACTAACGGACGACGATTTTTTTCTTAAAATTTGTTTTGAATTTCATTTAGTCTCGATTGCACATTAATTTAAGGTTCTAATGACAAAGATTTACCAAACTACACATGGCACAAGACGTGTCACAGAAAGTCACATCTGTATTATTAACTTTCACAGGTATATTTGTTAATTAAGCGCTTACAGATTATTTCATATCACGTATACTGAATTCGCAATACTATTTTATTAACTGGAACTTGCCCACATTATTAATTCCACTCACATACACGGTAAATTATATAAAAATATATTCCCAACCCTATTTCGACATGTGTGCTATTGGCTTGGTTCCACGCAGAAACTTCATTAAATTCGTTTCCCAAGTTTCCGAGTCAGGTACAACGAAAAATTTCTGCGCACTTACGGAAGCGCCTCGAGCACAACGTACTGCTATTATATCCATTATTCTCTACTAAATTGCGATTTTAATTAATATAAAGAGAAACCAACTATTTAACCGAAACCCTCAATTTACGAATAACCGGAGGCGAAAACCCTTTCGTTCATATCATAGGAGGAGTTACAATAAGCGCGGTTATTTAGGAAATTCTTTTGGGTATTTACTGAAGCTTTTACCAGCCAAACGCTGTTGACCTTTCACGATCACGTATGAAATCTACGTGGTTGAACTATTGAACTAACGAAGTGGGTCGTGGTTGACTGGTTATGGTATAATGATTTCCTCAACACAATAGGGCGGCGACCGGTTTGCCGTTCTAATTATTGTGTTGTTAAGAGTTTCAGTCCGTTATAAGCCGGTATTTCATTCAACAATGGTGACACGTTTCAGTTTCATTGTTCGTTAATACGCCCGCAAAACTTCGTCTTGATTAAGATGGGTGGGGTGCACACCGTACTTGGAATGCGCTGCGAACGTTAATGAGACTTGAAGTTCTTGGCTTCAACTTCTCGTTATTAATACATATACGCGATTTCTCAACTTTCTTTAGTGCCTTTAGTGCTCTCGAATGGTTTTGAATTGCGCTATTACTGTTACAACTATATGCGCAATGTATGTCGGGTAATTTGATTTTCTCATTTCCCGGATGAATATTTTATCTTACCGTGTGACCGGTAGCCATATTTTGTGACTAATAATTACTCTGTGGTGCCCATTGTGGTATTGTTATTATGTTTATTTTGCAAAGCATGTTAAAATAAACGATGCTTTGAAGAGGATCTGAAAACTGAGCTTGAAAAGGAATTAATTCAAAGATATGTACACGATCTAGAAATCAGTGGCACTTTAGATTCTATATAAAATATCTGTAAATTGTCAGATCGTTTTCGTTATCCTAAGTAACAAAATGTATGATGATATAGAGAATCAGTGGTGATCAGGTTATAATATTGTCAAATTGTAAGAATTGCATTATCAACAATACAAACTAAGAATTTAGTTTATTAGTCAATATTTCAGGTAAAACTTCTACGAAAAACATCTGGAAAACTCAGTAAGCCTTTAAAAGATTCGGGCAGACAAAACATCACGGCAGTGGGTGAGTGAACTATTAATGTGTTTCCTTTCCTAAGCAGCCCTCAACACCTGGCCCATCAATCGCGTCAAGTACATCAATCAATGGTTCCAATCATTCGTAGATGCCATCGGACACCGACGGAGAGTAAAACCGATTTTTTTACAATCAAGCTAATAGGATTGAAGGTGATTGTTGTAGAAGAATAATAGCCATTGCTGTCGTTTTTTGTAAAACGACAGCCTAGCCTAGATGCAAGTGTTTCGCTTCGATTCTCTTTCTACAATCGCTATCGATAATATTTTGTTTTGACCACGTGACGTAGCGTTGAGATGACGTCATTACCATACATTTGTTAGTTTTCTAATAACGTTTAGGTTTTGTAGAATGTCAGCTTGTCTAGGAAGCCTGTAACATATATGTATGCATAGAAATTTTTAAGAACGAAATTTGTGATGCTTCTTCAATACGATTACAAATTAAAAAAAATATTAGTATCGAAAACCTATGTCTAACATTGTAATAAACTTGTATGCGATATATAATATTTAGTTTATATGTACCTACTTAAAATATAGGCAATTGAAATTAATCTTACACTTAAATCAACTAAAGATGAAGCACAAAGGCTGAATGCTTTTAATAGATACAGTCGATACTTAATATACTGTATATGTAAGTAATACATACTTATATGATATAAACATGGATATTTAACTTGCTGCAAATAATGTTTTAAATAATGCAGTAATTTTGTGAAGTCCTTTTTTTTCGAAAAGTTCGTGAAACACTCCAGACCAGACGTCCTCAACTCGTAGCTCGCAGAAGTTTTGTAATTGGTCTGCCATGCAATTTTGACACTAATATCCTACAATATACTATAGTAGTGTATATGAATACATGAAGATTTTGCCTTGAAAGGATATTTTTGCAAGTTTTTGAATTTTTTAATAGTTGTTTTTGATCTAGAGCAGCTGTTGTACATTATATGTCCTATGATTCCTCCTATATTATGTATAATACTTTAGTATTTGATAACATTAAGTTTAACAAATGATTCTACTGAGGAAATCGTCATTAAGTCATTTAAGTTGAGACCGCTTCTCGACAAAGTGGCAAGTAGTGGTACGACAAAGGTAGTGTCGACAAGCCAGGTGAAGTGATGATTTGTGCAAGGTGGCTGGCAGGAACTGAATGTAAGAAGCAGAAGATTGAACCCAGTGGCTGATGAATTTAATCTATATAAATCTACCAGACAGTACGATTATGATGATATGTATATTTTTTATACATATTGTTACGAGCCGGGTATAAATAAATAAAAGTAGTCGGTTGATTACCAAAAAAATAACACAATATCTATTAACAACACTTTTACAACAATAATTCACTAAATCACTAGTTAGTCGCACTAGAAAATCGCTTCGATGTTAATCCGCTGTATCGTGAAACAATACTGGCCCGTACGGTTAACACGCTCCGCTTTTATATGACTATCGAAATATATAGAATGATCCCTAGTATTCGATAAATCATTCTAGACCGAAATATAAACTCCTAGAACAAGTAATCAATTACTTGCAGCGCCATCTAGCGCCGAGAATGTCGGAATCATCAATCACAATCCCAACAGTCGCGCGCTACTTTATACTAGATGGTGCTGTCCTCGGCTCTCGAATCCTCTAGATTATACTATTTCTCTATTACGCAACAATATGTATATTAATATTAAAAAATGATATATATTATAAATAACGAAATGATTAAGGGGGATCTTCTCTAATGATTTTGAATTATATTGTGCCAAATATTGTAAATAAACTGGCAAAACTGTTAGTGTCTAGACTAAACAATGAAAAAGACATCAAATACGAAATATCTTAAAGCAACACTTTCTAACTAGTAGTGCTGGCAAAGAGGAGAAAGAGAAGAAATCGTAAGAAAAACCTTAAAAAAAACTTATCATTGATTAGGAGTTAAGTATATGGACGGGTAGATTTAAAAAAAAGGTAGATTTACCTTTATTATATATATTAGCATATATTATTTACCTTTTTAATATAAATAAAAAAACACGTTGTTAGAGTGTTGTGGTATGTCTCTATGGAACGTCTGACTACGGCTTTTCAAACTTGTTTCATACTTTTTCAGCGTCGTTCTTTGTCGTAGTTGGGTTTTAATTTTTACTTTTTATTGAATTAAAATGTTTTGGTGCCGTTATAATATCAGAATTATTATCGAACTAGCTGTTGCCCACGGCTCCGCCCGCGTTTATGTCTGTTATCGCTGCAAATAGTAGCCTATGTGCTATTCTGATGTATAAGCTATATTACTGTAAAGTTTCATCCAAATCCATCCAGTAGTTTTTGCGTGAAGAAGTAACAAACATACACACAAACTTTCGCCTTTATATGTTAGTGTGCTAAGTATGGACAAAGTCACGAGCAAATGCTAATAAATATATTCTATATTTGAAAAATGCTAGTAACGCCCTTTCCAATGATACCAAACACGCTATATTTATCTCAAATTTAGTTTTTAACACAGTACTTTATGACGGCTAGAGGGCACCACATTAGATTCAGTGACACGCCATATAGCCTATAACCAGCGGACGATCGAGACGCCTCATAACTCATTTGTCTAGTTCTAATATGTAGTTGAGGAGCTATGAGGTAAGAGATGAACATACATACATAAATAGCCTGTCAAAATCATAACCCTCCTTTGGCTTTGCCGTAGTCGGGTAAAAATAGTAGACCATCGACTTCGGGTGGATTGACTAATGTTACACACATACAAGATACATGCAAAAAACATAACCCTTCCTTGGCATTCGGATAAAGAAAGGTAAAAACTAGCAATTTAAACTTAAAAGTCGAATTACGATTATCCAAATTGATATAAAAAAATCAATGCCGTAGAGTTAAATTCAAATGCTTCAATCAAATACCAATCTATTTCTACTTAGAGACAAAGAGGATTTTATCTGCAGAATTTATTTTATCGTTATAAATCACGGTGTTAGGCATTACCAAACGTTTCTTTTTATCTACCATGTATAACGTTAAAGCGCTCAAAAGCTTAATGCTCAGAAATCACAGATGTTTTTTGAATTTAGAATATCTGTTAAACGTTTTTTCTACAATATGTGTTATCGTGACTTTGAACAAAGACTTTTTATTGCCAAAGGTTTTGCAGGAGAACAAAGTCATTTAAATACGAATATTATTATTACCAAGCTTTCCAAATAAATCCTCTACGTAAAATTTGTTTCATTCTATTCAATAAATTAACAATCTTAATACAATTTAACTGCCTCGTTGGTCTAGCGGTTAGTGCTTGTGACTGACGATGAACACGTCTTGGGTTCGATTCCCGGGTCGTTCCGAAAGCTTTGTTGACTTTTTATTACTAGAAATTCTTAATATCAGCCTAATATGGAAGTTTGACGGTGTTTCGAAGAGCAGTTAAGTCGTCGGTCCCGGTTGTCGTGAACATATATATCAATTGTTATTTGGAAGTCAGTGCCCTCAAATTACTGAAAAATAGTTCAACCTTTTTATTCAGTTTGTCCTCAGGAATACGGAGTTCTGATGCCAGTCGCTTCGTGGAAAAACTGATATTCAGGTCAAACCGGTTGAACTAGTAGATGACCTTAAACAATATTGGGAAATAGAAATGCGTAGAAGATTTATAGCACACAGCTCAAACACATCAGTCGCATACGGTACCATTGCGCCACGGAGGCATTCGAGTGTATATTACCATTTATTTTCTATAACCTATGAGTAGCAACTACCTACATACGATGTTTCATTACAAGTTATGTACAAGGACAATTTCGTTCGGCCATTTCTCCCCTAACCATCCATAGTCGTCCATAGATGGTGGTAGCTCCTTATTATTAGGTAATTCGTCTGCTCGTTTGTCCCCTTATTCAATAAAAAAACTTACACTTATACTTAATAATAAGCGTTCTAGCGCTGATTGTTTTATTAGTTTGTTAGACTACATAAGTCACCCACATACCGTCAAAAATAAGTGTATTGTACAACGATCACTAGTCGAATGAGTTTGCAATAATCTTGCAAGGGTTTTTATACTTTACTATTGATTAAATGTTCCTATAGTGTTGAAATGCGTTCTATAATTCTTATAATTAACTTCGCACGGGAATCTTTAAAATTCTCGAAATTCCTCTGCTCGACTATGCATGTTTACACATGTAAACCTTCCTCTTGAATCATTCTATCTATTGCTGTTTGCTTTAAAATCTGCTGAGTAATTTAGAAGATCTAAGTGAAGAGCGATTGCGGAAGCAACTTCATTTTATACAATGTAAATATTTTAATATTTATGAATATTTGCCATTCATACAACCAAAAGTAACGTAATGAATGATCAAGTAGCGTTGCCATGCAAAAGGTACTTCTATTATCAATTATAAGCAACTTAGGTATTCGCACGGATTTAAATATCAACAGTATGTGTTATATATTTATGTTTATATAACACTAGTTAAATAAATTGGAAATTCAGCAACTATTCCTTATAAATCACACAATACAATCCACATTCATCTTTTACACTACGGGTCCAAATTTCCTGCCAGTCAAAGGAGAAAGAATTGTGATACACATAGTATATTTCCTCGACCGGGTGAAGACCCAAGTCCCTCCTTCCGCTGACTATCTGTCAAGGATTTAAGTCAGCTGGGCAGTCACGTGGAATTTGTGATATATTACCTCAAAAGCTTTTTTATTTATGTCTTTGGTATAATACAGTTAAGGACGTTGGGATGGCATTGAACAATAGAGTGCCTACAGAATATATTTTGAAATGTGGTCAAGTTTTGTTAAAATTATATTCTATGTTTAGACTTATCGTCATCTTTGCCTAGCGTCATCGTTGTTACAAGCGTTTTATTAACTTGCAATGTATGTATGCTTGTATGTTCGGGTGGAATCTTGCAACTCAATTTTGAAGCAGATATCTTCAACCGATTTTGCTGAAATTTTGCAAGCATATGTATACAGCGTGACAATACAATATTATACTGACATGGAGATGATCTGATGCTGGAGCTGGAAGGTGGCCATAGGAACTCTGTAAAGAAATGTCGCAGCATCATTGAGTTTGGACTCATTTGATTCGTATTGAGGCATTCCAGTAAAAGCTTGTTTTTAAAAAGCTTTTTAATTTAATTTATTTAGACTTTATCTAGTGTTAAATTTTAAAACAGGGACGATCTTAATTAATCGATATGTCTGGATACAATGTCTAAAGGAAGGTTTAAGAAAGTCGTCGAAATACATGCCATAATTCTCTCTTTTCAACCGACTTAAAAAAGGAGGAGGTTCTCAATTCGACTGTTTTTTTTTTTATGTTTGTTACCTCATAACTTTGGACTGGGTGAACCGATTTTGATGATTCTTTTTTTATTTGAAAGCTGGTGCTTCCCGAATGGTCCCATTTAAATTTGGTCCAGTTCTGACATGTAATTCATGAGAAAACCATATAAGTCTTCAATTTGCATTATGTATGTACGCGACAAATTAATGAATAACTCAATATTCCAGTATGGTCCCATTTAAATTTGGTCCAGATTGAAACCGGTTTCTTTTTTGTTAAAATTTGTGATTATATAAGGATAGGACTGCGCTGAGCAGTACAATATCATGGGCTGATGTGATGTGATGGTTCAGAATTACTATTTGAAGCCTACTAGATTTTATACTTGATGGAACTTGTTGAAATACATTCTAGAATTAAACTTACTTGTACTTATTCCATTATAATATATATAACCAGTAACCTTTGATAATACCATAGGGCGAAAACGGTCATGATTAAAGATAATTAAAAAAAAAACAAAAAAAAAACCGACTTTAATCTTGACCAAATTTAAATGGGACCACACGGGCAGCACCAGCTTTAGAATAAGAAAAGAATCATCAAAATCGGTTCACCCAGTCGAAAGTTATGAGGTAACAAACATAAAAAAACAGTCGAATTGAGAACCACCTCCTTTTTTTAAAGTCAGTTAAAAATAGTGAAATAAGTACAAGTGAGTTTACTTCTAGAAAATAGGCCTACTAGAGTTTATGGTAATGTTTGTTATGCTTTACAGTTAAACTTTCTTATTCCCCGGCATTCTCAGGCACCGACTTCAATGAACCTATGAAGGTAGGTAGCACATTCAAATAATAGTGTTTCATTAATATGACTGCACGGTTGGCCTAGTGGTTTAGGCGGTCGCCACGCCACTTGCCAATTCGCCAAGTGTTGTGGGTTCAAATCCTACACGGGACAACACTTTGTGTGATCCACAAATTGTTGTTCTGAGTTTGGGTGTTAATTGTGTCCGTTTCATGTATGTCTGTAAAAGTCCCCCGCGACACAGGATGTTTATTCCTAATGCTGGAGTTGTCTTTTTAAAAAGAAAAAAAAAATAAAGGTTTGCATATGAGGTGTATTTAATTAAATCTTTATCAAATTATTTTATACTATGTAGTTTTTCAAGTTGGTTTATTTAAACAAAGTTTTTTTTTAATTGTATTTAAAACCAACCACAAAGACACTACCCCATTAGTAACGATAGAAAAAGAGAGAGAAAAAAAACCCTATAGATTTATAGATAAAAATGCTGTTCATGAGACATAGACAAATACACCAATTAATATTTATATACTTAAATAATAAAAACACTTATATTACATTATTAAATTGCAAAGCTACTATCACATAACCTATTGTTAAAGACAGAAACATCGGAACCAAATACATTCCCAAACTTAAGTTAAAGAACTCAATTCTTATTTCACTCGTTGTCGTCAAAGTGAATAGATTTTTGACAGCTCCGTGACTTGCTTCACGAGCTTCAGAATCTAAAACAAAGAAGTTATTTATGAAAATAGCTAAATTAAACGAAATTTCTTTTAGCCGGAGGCCGTGAGTTCAATTCCTACTCCGACAATTGTGTGATAAAAGTGATATGTCTGAGTTCCAATTCACCTATATTACATATGTATAAATTTAGAAATATGAATATATGCTTATCAATAGTCTGGTAAGCATAGTAGAGGCTGTCTCTCGTTTAGGATCTGATGACCCCGTGTGAGATTTATAAGGTTATTAATAATTCAAAGAATGTGTGTTTTAACTAGAATATTAAATATTACACTCATTTTATAAAGCAAGGCGACTCAATAAAAACAGTGATAAAAAAAGTAAAAACTAAAACCCAACGACAACAAAAGACGACGCTGAAAAAGTATGAAACAAGTTTCAAAAGCCATAGTCACATTTTACGTTGAAATGTACCACAACACATTAATAACGCGTGACTACGGCTTTTGAAACTTGTTTCAAACTTTTTCAACGTCGTTTTCCGTTGTAGTTGGGTTTCAGTTTATACTTTTTTTTATTTAAAATGTTTTAGTGCCTCTATAATATTAATTTATTTTCAAAGAACATTTTAAATAGGTATCATAGAAATATCACACTTATCAAATAAATACGGACAAAGTCACGAACAAATGCTAATAATATATCTATTTTTAAAATTACAAGTGACGCCCTTTCCAATGATACCAAACACGGTATATTAATCTCAAGTTTATTTTGTATTACAGTACTTTATGTCGGCTAGAGAGCGCCACATGAGATTCAGTGGCACGTCATATAGCCTATAACCAGCGGACGATCGAGACGCCTATTTATAATAGGTCTTTACCTATGAAATTGCCGTTTTGTATGCAATAAGTGAAAGTACTTATTTTTTCAAACTTTTTTATTTCTGTTATTCGAAGTCATCACCCATGCAATCGACGCATCTTTGCCAACGCATTGGCAGTTTATTGATGCCCTTCTTGTAAAAATCAGCTAGACGGGAGGCAACAAACTCTTCAAAGGCATTTCGCACTGCCTCTCGGGAATTGAAATTTTTACCCACTAAAAAGTTGTCTAAATTTTGGAAAAAGTAATAGTCGGTAGGTGCAAGGTCTGGTGAGTATGGCGGATGAGGGAGAGCTTCCAACCCCACCTCTTTCAGCTTGGAGACTGTCTGTTGCGTAGTATGGGGTCGCGCGTTGTCGTGAAGCAGCTGCAAGAGCTGGGGTTGGAAGCTCTCCCTCATCCGCCATACTCACCAGACCTTGCACCTACCGACTATTACTTTTTCCAAAATTTAGACAACTTTTTAGTGGGTTTGTTGCCTCCCGTCCAGCTGATTTTTACAAGAAGGGCATCAATAAACTGCCAATGAGTTGGCGAAGATGCGTCGATTGCATGGGTGATTACTTCGAATAACAGAAATAAAAAAGTTTGAAAAAATAAGTACTTTCACTTATTGCGTACAAAACGGCAATTTCATAAGTAAAGACCTATTATATACCTCATTTGTCCATTTCTAGTAGGTAGTTAGGGAGCTATGAGTGAACAGATGAACATACTTAGACTGCCTCGGTGGCGCAGTGGTAGCGTATGCGGCTGTTGTTATTGTGGTCTCGGGTTCGATTCCCGGGTCGGCCCAAATGTTTGTATGATCTGCAAATATTTGTTTCGGAGTTTGGGTGTTTTCTATGTATATTATGTATGTATTTACAAAAAAATGTATATAAATATGTAATTATATCAGTTGTCTAGTACCCATAATACAAGCTCTGCTTAGTTTGGGAATAGATGGCGTTGTGTGTTCAATGTCCGAAATATATACATAGAAACATACATAGCCTGTCAAAATCATAACCCTCCTTTGACTTTGCCGTAGTAGGGTAAAAATATACTCACTGAGACAACACATACTGTACATTTTGACAATAGCTCTGTTCATTTTAGTTTTTTCGTTTTGCAATTTTTGACCTCCGAGAACCATGATAAACCATGGAAATACATCAGCGACTAAAAACCGAAATAGGTGTGTCACTGCATCGAAAATATTTTCCTGTAAAAAAAAATATTCGTGTAAGGTAGTCACACATATTTTACTGAAGTTTATACATAAATATTTACCTTTTTAATGAATGACGCACATGTGCTGTACAAAATATAAATGTATACGAATGTCGTCGTCGAGATCCAAAATATCGTCTAAAAGAACAAACAATCATGGATGAGCGTTAGTGTTAGCAAATTATCTTAAATCCTAAAGTATCTCTCAAATGCAGGTCATAAATTTTATTTATTTTACAGTTGGCAGAGCCACGCTGATTTCATTTTCAGCACGAACGGGCCGGATCGACCGGGGCGGTACTACCCTCGCACAGAAAATCAACGTAAAATGACAGCATTCGTGCTATCGTGTTTCGTTGGTGAGTGCGAGACCGGAGGCCCAAATAGTCTAGTCAACAAGTTCCATACTTGTTGACTACACTAAAAGATATAGAAGACCAGGCCGTCACGGTGTGGGTCGCCATGCTGGATTCGCAATGATTGTCTGCATTCGCAATGAGTATGGTGACCACCACTCTTGGATTCTGCTTATGCTTTCCATCAGGCAGAGTAGAGTCATTATGGCGGGCCAAACATTAAAAAAAAATGAGTAAATCCAATATCATTTATCATATTTTATGTTCATAATGAAAGTTTAGAAAAATAAATAAAAGGCATGTATCTGATCATAATATTATGTGTAAATACTTACTTGGTACTTAAAACATGCCGTTAAATGCTGACCACTACACACTAAACGTTCATACAGTTCAGCCCAGAGCTGAATCATTTCTAACAGATTTGATTTCTTGTACGGCCCTTTTATTCCCAGAAATAAATCAGTATTATCTGTGCTTAATTTTTCCTTTACTTCACCGATGGTATCATTTAAGCAGTTCAATAAGTTTGATAGTAACGTTAAATATATATACAACGCATAAATATCCAAGATGTAATTAAGTTTATTTAAAAGTGACGAGAGAAACATAAAAATAAGAACTGCACTGTTATCCACACCGGCGGCATGTAAAAAATAATAATTACATGCGACCAAATAGAGTTCTTCGACAAGAACTATAGTGCAACTGACTACGAAAACGGACACCATTTGTTTAAGTTTCTTTTTGTAAAGAACGTTGTCGACGTAGACGTTGTGGACATCCATAATATTGGTTATTGCAATTTTGTATTCCGACGATTTCAACACGCTACACGCAGTACAAAGAAAATCCCCAATAAAGCTATTCAAATAACCAGACCAATAAAAATATTTCATGTTTTTGTTTTCCAACGATACAAGTACGAAAATAAAGTAAGAATTGTTTACAAGCGTTAGTAGACTTAGCAGAATTTTAAAAATCATGTGAAACACTGCATTTTTTTAATTTTTTTTGCCGTAAAAGTCGTAATTTCTATAAATTCCCATAATGTTTTCTGTAGTTTTGAGATAGTGTATGATTTTTAATTGATTCATTTTATTAGTAAACGAACAAATTGTATTTAAGACACACTGAGGTAGACACACTGAATACGAGTAAATAGAAGATGAATTAATAAAACAATTCGATTACATTAGAATTGTTCTTTAAGTAATAGTACTCCGAAGTAATTATGCTAAGTAATTAATAACTAAAAAGGTAGGTATACCTACAGAGTTACAGAGTGACATATATTTTTATAAGTACATGGATGCGTATGTTTACATAATTAAAACAAATCAATAAGTGGACACTGCCTATATGACTCATTGTCCCTGAAAGTATGTAACATGATCGCGGACAGAATTATTGAACGCAATTAAAAACTCTATACCTACTTATTGTACAGAAATGGTACACGGGATTTACGCTGTTATGCGATACTTAAGCAGTATATTAATTTGTTAGAGGATGAAGTATTTGTTTACTCACAGTTAGAGCTTTGAATAAATAAATAAATTGTAATATAATATCCACAGTGTGTAATATAACAAAACCCAATGATGCAGAAGCATCTCAATAGAACACCATAGTGTGTGCCACCATACTGTATTGTTACATTGTCTGCATCTGCTATAAGGATGGTGACCACTACTCTTGGATTCTGCTCGTACTTTTTATGTTTTATCTGCAAAAATGACTCTGCTCTGCCTGATGGAAAGCATAAGCAGAATCTAGGAGCGGTGGTCACCATATTCAATACGAATGAAGAAAATACACCATGGTGACAACTGTCTAGTGACTAATATATTAATCCGGTGTCGCGACATAGAAATTCTCGCACCAATTAGCAAAGATACAACTTCCCAACATATAAACCATTAGGCCGCGGCCCGCCAGGCGTGATCATCTCGCCTGAACAGAGGATCCTTCCTTTGTGTTGGAAGGTCAAGTAAGTAGTTTTTAGGTTAAGTATTATGCGGTATACTATCTATTAATGTTTTCTTGAACTTGTACTTGATATACTGAATGAAATGATATACTATATGAAATGTAAACTTATTAATTTATAAATTATAAAAAAAATATAATTATAAAAATAATAATATTATAAAGTATTTTGGTAAGTTACTCAATTATTATAATTAACAATTTCATTATTTCTGTCCCGCCAATATTTCAAACTTAAAATATATTACTATTGCAAGTTAAGTTAATTAAGTTTAATTTAAAATTAAAAATGCTTACTCGAAAAGTATGAAGTCAAGCATTCAGTATATTATTACCACCACTGTGGCAGAGTCGAACGGAATTCCCCCGTGGGATTCGGAGGCGGAAGTGCTCGCCGAAGTTTATCGGCAGACAGCTGCCTTCCGGGCGGAAAACGGCTTTAGGTCTCCGCCCGAAGAGGTACGTGAGTGGCGTGAGGACGCTCGTTGAGGCACTATGGCTCTCTGGTCGTCCCGGCTGGAGACTCCATGTACTGGCTTTGCCGCCGTGGAGACTCTCTAACCGATGAACGTCGAGTAGGTAGGGCAGCAGCACGGGACCCTTTAATTTCGACTGATACAGGTGCTTTCCGGGCACGCTTGCTCTGGGAAGAACCTGCACTCGGTCGCTAGGAGGGAACTTAGTCCCGCCTGTTACCACTGCTACTGTAGTGAGAATTCGGCGCAGTATACGCTGGCGGCTTGGCCCCCTTGGTCGCAGCGCCGGGCCCTCACTGCATTCATCAGAGGAGATCTTTCGTTACCGGCCGGCATACAATCCATGGCCGGTAACAACAGCTGTTCTACCGCGGTCGCAACCTTCTGCGAATAAGTACACATAGTATATTTCCTTAACCGGGTGAAGACCCAATTCCCTGCTCCAGCTTACTATATGTCAAGGACTTAAGTCAGCTGGGCAGTCACGTGGAATTGGTGATATATTACCTCAAAAGCTTTTTTTATTAATGTAGTTGGTGTAATACAGATAGGGACGTTAAAATAGCATTGAAGAATAGAGTGCCTACAGAATATATTTTGGAATGTGGTCATTGGAATGTGGTGTGGAATTTGTTAAAAAAATATTCTTTGTTGATTTACTCAACGTTGTTTAGACTTCATATAGTGTTTAGAACAGGTACAATTTTAGATAATTTAAATGTCTGGATAGACTGCCTAAAAAACGGTTTGGGAACGTCGTTGAAATAGTGTTTAATTGTAACTTTTAATGTAGTTTTTAGCAACTGATAGAATAATTTAAAAGAAAGGATTATATGTAATACATGCAAATTATAGTGGATAAAATCCTAAACTTTCCAGGACTTCCGTGCGAAGCCGGCTCGGGTCGCTAGTATTAAAAAAAAGGTGTTGAGAATAGTTATTATATCAGAGCAGTATTTTTTCTATTAACAATGTATCATCAAGACTCTAAAACTTAGCTTTGTAGCATTTGTAGTAATGATAATATGTAATGTAGGTGTATGTAAATAAATAAGTCCACAATACACAAGAGATGAAATGAAAGTTTATTGTAGAAATTACACTTATACAAAAGTTACACTAAAATATATAGAAGGAGTGATAAATTTTATAATAACAGAATATGGAAACACAATAACAAATTAGCGCGGCGAGATAATTATTAGATGCTGACAACGTTAGAACCGGGACGGTACTGCCTGACCTCATATTGGCTCATACAAACATGCGCGGGCCGTCGCGAGGCGCGTATGCGCGAGCGCAACATTATGATAGTGCCGGCTCGCCCGCACTCGCAGGGCGCGCGCCGGCCGGCTGATAATAGTAAACAACTGCACGTTTGGCCTAGTGGTTTAACGGTCACCACGCCGTTTCCTACTTCGCCAAGTGTCGTGGGTTCAAATCCCACGTAGGACAACACTTTGTGTGATCCACAAATTGTTGTTCTGAGTCTGGGTGTTCTTTGTGTCCGTTTCATGTATGTTTGTAAAGTCCCCGCGGCATAGGATTTATTCCTAGTGCGGGAGGTGTGCTTAAAAAAAAAAACTATATTATTCAACGTACAACAACTGTTTGAACGTTGAACATTAATATTTATATCATAAATAACATTAAATTTAAATATATTAGATACTAATAAGATAGGTTCATCTGTATTTAATTTTGACAATTAAAGTTTTAAAAATAATAATAATAACAAACATGACAAATAATAATAATTTGATGGACACAAATAAGTGTCCTAAATCACTACACATTTAATACTAGTTGAATATCCACACAAATACTTTTATCGACCATAACTTGTTTTTCCATATCTTTTGTCGACCAAAACTAACTCTAAATAGGTACTATTTATCTCATATGTCAGTTTTTATTATTTAAATAAAACAAGACGTATAATCATTAAATGTGTATTTACAAATATTCACTCTAAAAATATGTCAAGTACTTTATACATAGTATTACATTATTATTAGAATTAGATAAAGCATACTATTATAATAAGAAAAAGTTTAAAAACACGACTACGTATATTTTTGGTAAAATTTACGTTACGTATTTCGAAATACAGGTAGTGGCTCAATGGAGGAAGTGCTAATTGGCTTAGCTTTTATTTTCAGCAAACAACTGCAGTAGGTATTGAAAGTTCAACTTTAGCCAGTGGCGCATTGAACGAGATTGAGCTCATTTCTGTAGCATATATTTCCATCCATTCCATCTACCGTGGGACAGCCACGCTTCGGCATGAATGGGCCAGCTCAACCGGACTGATACCACGGCCTCACTGAAAACCGGTGTGAAATAGTGCTTGCGCTGTGTTTCACCTAGTGAGTGAGGATACCGGAGGTCCATACCCCAATCCCCTACCCCTACCTCCCCCCCATCCCTAAAAGGCCGGCAACGCACTTGTGATGCTTCTGGTGTTGCAGGTGTCCATGGGCGGCGGTAATCGCTTACCATTAGGCGATACGTCTGCTCGTTTGCCCGCATATTCCATAAAAAAAAAATAACCATGAAACATCCAAATATATTTCTATGGTACCTACCTACTTTTAAAGGGTGTATAAGTGACAACTAACGTTAAACTTCCAGGACGTATTCAGGCCATCGTTCTCAGCCAAATTCACCAAAAAGTTAATTGTTTGTTTTAATTGCTTCATAAAGCAATTAAAAAGTTAATTGCAATTATTTTAATTAGATTTACATTTGATGTGCATTGTGCATTAATCTAAATAATTTACGCCATTAAATGTTGAATTGCGATTAATTCAATTGCAATTTATTTAATCACCATGACTTTTTAATCAATTAATTAGTTAAATTAAAAACTCATTGATTAATGCCCAACACTGCGCGCAAGCAATCTCTTTCCCGCGCCCTTCCGCTAAAGTCCCGCTGAGGCTCGGATGATGTTAAATACAAACAAAAGTTATAATTTGTTTTATCATGTTATAATTTTTTGCAATATTTTCTTACATGATGTTGTATAAATAACATCAGTAACAATTTATAACTTTTGTTAAAAAAATTAAATGTTATCCAACATTCTCTAACATTATATAACTGCTGTGTGGGAGCACCTTAAGGATAATAGCGGATGTTGTTTAAGTATACAGGATAAACAACTGCCGAACTGTGAGTAAAGAGCTACTCCTATAAAGTTCTACAGTAGGGAAGCGAAAAGGTAATGACTAGACATCGGATTATATACATTTGCATGTTTGCATGTGCAATTGCATATAATTGTATTTATTTAGCGTTATTGCATATTTTGGTACTTTTTCATTGATAGTGCTTAATTTAGTAGTTATACGTGCTAGGTGTGTTGTATTTATATTTATAATTCTTGGAAATTTTCTAAAAAGCCCTCTACTCCCTATTTGGGATCATGCAAGATGCTAGAAAAAACAAACCATTCAACTATCCCCCGGTTCATGAATAATTCCATCAGAACATTATTGCCCGATTTGTTTATAGACGAGAAAATATGTGTTTTTGTTTCTGACGGTGCGCCTCATATGGTGAAAGCTGGTCAAGCTCTGAAAGTATTCTACCCAAAATTGCTTCATATACCTGTCTAGCGAGTACAAGCATATAAAGAGCAACTACCAACAGTAGCCCTACCGCCAGAACCAACATTAACACGGTGGGAACCAATATTAATGTTATTTTGATTGTGCATATTTTGTGCATATTTCGCCTTTTTTAGTGCATATTTGCATGCATATTTCGGCATTTTGATAGTGCATATAATCCGATGTCTATTAATGACAGCCAGTTTTAAGAGTGAAGGTTTAAATGTGCCTCCCCAAACTATTACACAGTAAATCAATAACGATTGACAAAGCGACTCGTAAACCATTTTAATTGTTGTGTCGTCAGCAACCCCACTCAAGCCAATAATAAACCAATTAATATACATAGAATATACATAAATAATGAAAACACTTATATTACATTATTAAATTGCAAAGCTACTATCACATAACCTATTGTCAAAGATAGAAACATCGGAACCAAATACATTCCCAAACTTAAGTTAAAAAACTCAATTCGTATTTCACTCATTGTCGTCAATGTGAATAGATTCTTGACAGCTCCGTGACTTGCTTCACGAGCTTCAGAATCTAGAACAAAGAATTTGAAAATAAAATATGAAAATAGCTTAATTTCATTCCTGCTGCCTAGTTGGTCTAGCGGTTACCGTATGCGACTGCCAATGGGTATGATGTATATGTATGGGTTCGATTCCCAGGTTGAGCCAAAATGTGTTGTTAGGTTTTTCTCATTAGAAGTTTTTAATAACTACAGAGTGTTAAAATATGGCGATGTTAAGCTATCGGTCTCGGTTGTAATTAACATCTATGGCAATAGTTAATGGAAAGTCAGATCTCCCTCTCGGTAGCGGAGGTCTGATGCCAGTCGCTCCGTGGAAAAATTGATATTTAGGTAAAACCGGTTGAACTAGTGGCCGACCCCAAATAATCTTGGGATTAATAAAGAATAGGAAAAATAAGCGAAATTTCATTTCTACCCAAAAGGCCGTTCACACAAGAAAAACAAAGAAGTTATTCATGAAAATAGCTAAATTCCTAAAACAGGCTGTTATGCTATATAGAGGCCGCGAGTTCGATTCCTACTCAGATAAATAATTGTGTGATGAATGCGATATATCTGAGTCCAATTTACCTATAATGTATATATGTATTTATGTATGTACGCCTAACAACAGTCTGGTCACCAAAGTATAGGCGGTGTCTAGTTTGGGATCAGAGGATCCTGTGTGCGATTTCTGAGGGAATTAGTAATTCAAAGAATGTGTGTCTAAACTAGATTATTAAATATGACACTCACTTTATATTATAGCAAGGGGACTCAATAAAACAGTGATAAAATTATACTCACTGAGACAACACATACTGTACATTTTGGCAATAGCTCTGTTCATTTTAGTTTTTTCGTTTTGCAACTTTTGACCTCCGAGGACCATGATAAGCCATGGAAATACATCAGCGACTAAAAACCGAAGTAGGTGTATCACAGCATGCAAAATATCCTCCTGTAAAAAATATTCAGGTTAGGTAGTCACATATTATGTTTTACAAATAAACTTGAATATTTACCTTTTCAATGAATGACGCACATATGCCATACAAAATATAGACGTATACGAACATCGTCGTCGATATCCAAAATATCATCTAAAAGAACAAAAATTCATGAATTGTGTTACTATACATGAATGTTGGATGACATTTGTTAACAAATTGTAACAAAAGTTATAAATTGTTACTTTTATTGTATAACATCATCCAAGCCTCAGCGGGACGTTGTCACATTTTTTAAACAGTTAAATAAAATAAATAAATAAATATTTCGGACATCTAACACACAACGCCATCTAGTCCCAAGCTAAGCAGAGCTTGTGTTATGGGTACTAGACAACTGATACAAATATATATATACTTTTTTTACATATTATACATAGAAAACACCCAAACTCCGAAACAATTCCATCAGGCAGAGTAGAGTCATTTTGGCGGGCCAGACATAAATATATATATTTATATATTTGTAGATCATACAAACATTTGGTCCGACCCAGGAATCGAACCCGAGACCTCATGATCAGCAGTCGTACACGCCAACCGCGAGACCAACAAGGCAGTCTCTCTTCGCAGACTCAACGAGGTCAACTTTAACTAATTGATTTATTAAAAAGTCGTTGTGATTAAATAAATTGCAATTGAATTCATCGCAATTCAACATTTAATGGCGTATTACAATTAAATTATTTTTTGTGTCTCTTAAATGCATATGATGAAAAGTAATTAATATTAATCAAATATGAATATATTTAAACATATATTATCTTCATAATGAAACTTTAGAAAACTAAAAAAAAAACTTCGTTTAAAAAAACCGACTTCAAAAACTGAAAAGTATAAAATAACTTAATTTGTATGTGCTACCTATTCATAGGTTTGAATTCGGCGCCAAGCCAAATGTAATAGTAGGTACCACACTCGCTATATTTCGAGACGAACGTCAACGACGTCACCGACGCTTCGGTTGTTTTGTCCTACGCGAAGAGCAGCTATCCCGCTCAAGGTCACGCGCGGCGAGTCCTACTATTACATTTTGGCTCGGCACCGACTTCAAACCTATGAATAGGCAGCACATACAAATTAAGTTATTTTATACTTTTCAGTATTTGAAGTCGGTATTTTTAAAAGAAGTTTTTTTTTTTTCGCTTTTTAGTCTTTCTCAAGTCTCTCATCATCATTTCACCTAAATAACTTGAAAGAATACGACTAAAGGTAACATACAACATACTGTATAGAATAATAAATAAATATTTCGGACATGATGTTTACAGAATATGAAAGCATGCAGACAATTGCCTTAACTTTATTGCAGGCGCTCACGTAAATTTGAGGGTTTCCTTCAATTTCCTTGGGATCCCATCATCAGATCCTGATATGGTGGCCATGGGACCACATGAGGAGCATACCCTTTCGAATACAAAAATAATTTTCAAAATCGGTCAACAATTGACGGAGTAATCAATGTACATACAAACAAAAAAAAAAACCGATGAAATTGAGAACCTCTCCTCCTTTTGGAAGTCGGTTAAAAAGGACATGTACTGATTATAATATCATAATGTGTAAATATTTACTTGATACTTAAAACATGCTGTTAAATGCTGACCACTACACACTAAACGTTCATACAGTTTAGCCCAGAGCTGAATCATTTCTAACAGATTTGAATTCTTGTACGGCCCATTTCTTCGCTTAAATGCATCAGTATTACCCCTGTGTAGTTTTTCTTTCATTTCACCTAGTGTATCATTTAAGCAGTTCAATAAGTTTGATAGTAACGTTAAATATATATACAACGCATAAATATCCAAGATGTAATTAAGTTTATTTAAAAGAGACGAGAAAAAGTTAAAAATAAGAACTGCACTGTTATCCACATCGGCGGTATGTAAATAATAAAAATTACATGCGACTAAATAGAACTCTTCGACAAGTACTACAGTGCCACTGACTACGAAAACAGACACCATTTGTTTAAGTTTTTTTTTGTAAAGAACATTCTCGACGTAGACGTCGTGGACATCCATAAGATTGGTTATAGCAATTTTGTATTCCGACGATTTCATCACGCTACACGCAGTACAAAGAAAATCTCCAATAAAGCTATTCAAATAACCAAACCAATAAAAATATTTCATGTTTTTGTTTTCAAACGACATAAGTACTAAAATAAAGTAAGAATTGTTTACAAGCATTAGCAGACTTAGCAAAATTTTTAAAATCATGTAAAACACTGCAATTTTTTTACTTCTTTTCCCACAAAAGGCGTAATTTCTATAAATACCCATTATATTTTCTGTAGTTTTGAGATAGTGTATGATTTTTAATTGATTCATTTTATTAGTAAACGAACAAATTGTATTTAAAACACACTGAGGTGGACACACTGAATACGAGCTAATGGAATGGGAATTAAACAATTCGATTACATTATAACAGTTCTTTACTCAGTTGTGAGGAATGGTACTCCGAAGTAATTATTGTAAGTAATCAGTATCTATAGAGTTACAGAGTGGCTAATATTTATAAAACTACATGGATGCGTATGTTTACATAATTAAAACAAATTAATAATTGGACTATTATTATTATTATATTATTATACATACTCTTTGACATACGAGTCAAACTTTTCATTATTTAAATGAACCATACGTACCTATAACCATAATATGTATTTACAAATATTCACTCTAAAAACATGTCAAGTTGTTTACATTAATAATACTATTAGAATTAGAAAAAGCCCAACTACGTCAAAGCTTTTGGTAAAATGTATGTAACTTAAGACATTATTATGAATCTACTGAAACCTCAGTCTTAAAAATCAATTGAGTAGTTTAATCGCTGGAACATAGAAATATACGTACATTAGGGTGTCCCAAAAAAATCAAAGTAGTTTTTTTTTAACGCATACCCTCTTATTTTTTTACTTTTAGGTCAAAACAATTATAAATAAAATTTTAAGAAGGTAGGACCTCGGTAACCCGTGCCGACTTACATCAATACATGTCAGTACTTGCTCTCTAAGGCTGACGCAACCTAAGGTGTCGATGTACTTCTGATTATCCGTTATTTAGTTATAGAACTCGCATTGTTTTCAATCAATCAACATGTCAGTACAATTACGCAATTCTAAAATGGGTATATTTTTAATAGGTGACGTAAAACATCAAATAACGGGTTCAAAACATCTGTCTAATGGACAAATTCTAGCAGGTTAATTTCACAATATCCATGAAGTGAATTTAACTGTCAATGAATACGCGAATCCCACTATTCGCAAGTGCATTATCTATTGGGAAAAGGCGCGTATTCCTACTAAATCTTTGCCTAACTGTGTAAAAAACTTGTAAACTTATATCAAGACTAGTTGACCCACGCAACGTCGTTTACGTCTCCTATTGCCCGAAGCGTAATAATTTCCCCCGTTTTTGTAACATTCTTCATTGATGCGCCGCTCCTATTGGTCTTAGCGTGATGATATATAGCATATAGCCTTTCTCGAAGTGGGCTATCTAACACTGACGTATTTAAGCAGCGCTGTCAACAATTTAGAAAATTTGTTTGACATAGCACACGCCAATGCGCTTCAATTAATAAAAATAAATGAGGATAGAATCTTGTTATAGCGTCAAAGAGAACTAGGCCGACCTGGTCATTAGTAGAACTGCATGAAAAATTGACTGATAGAGAGGAAAGAGCGCGCCTCAGAACTATCGAAGAAGAAAAACGACGTGCTAAGTATTTGTCGGCTTAAAAACATCCAACAGTCATACGTAGCCACAACGTTATCTTGCCAGTCGTCAACCCGCACTTGTCCAGCGTGGGGACGTATGGCCTTAACCCTCTCCTGAGGGGAGACTCGAGCCCAGTAGTGGGACATTATGGGTTGTTGATGAAGTATTTGTCTGAGCCGACTCGTTCGACATCATCTTATATACCGTTACAAGACGACATATCATCTGAATCTAATGAAAACTTAGAGATACAAGAGGACGTACCAAAGCTAGTCGAGAAACACGCAACCTAGCAAAACAGCTCTGCGGAGAGATTTTATTACTCCAAAATTAGTAGCAGCGCTAGATAGGTGTCAATTGAGTATGAGAGATTCTGTGCTCATTCTTGAAGCAACTATTGAAGCACTTGGATGTAATATTGATGAATTTCCGACAAATAAGTCTTCCATCCAAAGAATTCGCACAGGAAAATGGAAAGAACGCGCTGAAGCCATAAAAAAATATTTCCAAAATAAGATACCGGAAATTGTGATTGATCATTGGGACGGCAAGCTTTTGCTTGCTTTAAATGCTCGGCAATAAAAAAAGAACGTCTTCCTATAGTTATTTCTTATGAAAACAATAAACAACTTATTGCTGTACCAAGACTAGAAAGTTCTACAGGACTTGAACAAGCACAGGCAGTTTATAACGCGATTGTAGACTGGAATTTTTGACGTGTATTGTAAACGCCATTTGAAACAGGGTGCTCTATATGGGGTGTTAAAATCATTCTGTGCGAGATTTGAGAGCCCTCGTCACAAAGATTGATCTGTGGGTACAAGTGAGAGAATAAAAATAACACAATACTTTATATAATATACGTATAAACGGTGCCTGTGTGCTTCTTAAACAAAAACTGAACAGAGAAATGCTTATTTTGCTTGTCGAACATCACGTGTATGAATTGTTCTCAAATACCCCTTGTACTTGAAGCAAAAATCAGTCAAGTAACTACAAACCCTGATATTCGGCTCTTTAAAAAGTTTCGGGAAAACTGGAAAAGTATTAATGCTGATAAAATACAGAACTATAGAGAAAAACTTACACAGCACCTGACTGACCTCGAAATTGACAACTTGCTAGAGTTTTACCGAACTTAACTGATAAAAGAAATAGTCAGAGATGATTATCGAGAGTTAATAGAGCTTTCTGTAATATTTCCAGGTCCAGATATCGAGATAAAATATAAAATCCGATCTCCTAAAACCATCCCCTACAGTAAGTCAGTACAAATTTTCATGTCAAAAGTTTGGCATCAAGTCGGCACGGGTTATCGTTGTCCAATCACATTAATATTTATTATTTGAGTCAATGAGGTCAATCCAAATAAAAATAGAGGGTATGCGTATTCGATTTTGCGAAAATTTTTTTTTCCCTTATGTCGTGGGACACCCTAACGTACATGTATAGCCAAAACTATTATTATTCCATTTGGCTTCGCCGTTGTCGGGTGATAATTCCATGAACCACAAAACTATCCCCGTTTCGGGAGTTCTTTTAACTGTTCACTCGGACAGTATAGGATTTCGAACGTCATTGTACTGGTACCATTTTGATTGTCTCTGGTTCGTGTTTGACGTTTTGACGTTTGAGGTCAATATGTAGAAAAAGAACTTGATAGAACTCGTGTTGAAATGGCCGGTGCCGTAATTTATTGATTGTTAATTTTGTAGTACTCGTATAGTTTCCGCGTGAGATTGATAACACCGTGAGGTTTGTTGAGCTAGGGTACTTGTGGGCTCGCCGCCCAGCGTGAGACGAGATTAATATCGAGAATTGTTGAGAAGATTGATCGGTCAGTCGCTGGTGAATAGTCTGCCGTTAATTGTGATTAGACTCGCGAGAATTGTAATACGTGATAGGCGCGTCCCGCGAGAACTAAAACGAGTGTATTGTAATTCGAATATCTGTGAAAAGTTGATTATTGAGATTAATTCGGATACCTTGAGAAATAACCAGCACCTGGAAGCAATGTTTGTGTGAAGACGAAGAGCAGTGAAGAAACTACCACACCAAGAGATCTCTTGGGGACGTCGAAAACAGGACGCCACACAACTCCAGTAAGTGTAGTTTAGATTAAGAACACGGTGACACAGCCGTAGGTCATTCTTCTTGCCAGTGGTATTAGTAGTGATTGTATATCTATCTATGGGCCCGTAGGTATTATAAACTTCACAAGGTGATCACTGCCTTGGCAAGAGGACTGATCAGACAGTGTTTATTCAGAGCACGCAGAGGTTCCGGAATCAAAAAGAGCTTGAATTACTTATATGTGTAAAGTTCATGTGTACTTGACTTAAATGATGTTGGGGGCTAAGTGCTAGTTTGTTTTCATAACTCGATCGTCGATGGCGACCATGCTTTTGGTTCTTGCTGTATTCCTTTTGGTACAGTGATTAGTGGTCCTGACAAATAATTCGAAGGACGTGGACTCGATTCAAACGTAGGACAAATAATTCAATAAAACAAATTTTCTGTCGTTATGATTGTAATTTTTTTTAGCAGTTTGGCTACCGTAGTTAGTTTACGATCAGACGGCCGTGTGTGAAATATTTACGTTATTATTATTATACCAGTGTAGTCTGATGACTTAATAAGTAATGATTATCATCGGTTCCATCTACTATTAACAACTAAATAGTACAGAAAGTAGAATATAATAAAAGTTTGTTGATTTTGTTTACAAGGTTTACAAGGTAGTAGAGCCACGCTGATTTCAGCACGAACGGGCCGGCTCGACCGGGGCGGTACTACCCTCGCACAGAAAATCAACGTAAAATGACAGCAGCAGTGCTGTCGTGTTTCGTTGGTGAGTGCGAGACCGGAGGCCGAATTAGACTAGTCAACAAGTTCCATACTTGTAGACTGGACTAAAAGATGCAGCAGCATCACTAGGCCGCCATAGTGTGGGTCGCCATACTGCATTGTCTGCATTCGCAATGAGTATGGTGACCACCACTCTTGGATTCTGCTTATGTTTTCCATCAGGCAGAGTAGAGTCATTTTGGCGGGCCAAACATAAAAAAAAAAAAAAAACAGTAATATAGAAACTTGCACATTTATACACAAAAACTATAATACTGAAAGCAAAAGGTTAATATGGATTACCAAGCATTAAAGATCGATTAGTGTAAGATATCCTTTGATAAAAATAATCATTTTTTTTATCTATAACTCGTGAATTTCAATTCCACAAGGCTGATTGAATGCCACATGGCATTATCTATCAGTCAACCTCGAGCTGGTTTGGTAAGGGATAAGGGAGGTGCATATCTATGGCAGAAATAAGAGAGAGAAATAAAATCTTTGATCCATAGATTTAATAGATAATAATGCTATTTAAAATACATAGACAAATAACAATAATAATAATTTGTTTATTTTCTCCCATATACATATTAATTATATAATACACAATTGCTTATTGGGAGACTGGTTTCCGAATTAGTTGAGAACCTGTAACATGGATAACCAGGCTTCCATTACACATACAACACATTAAACTATGTTTTGAGACAGTGAAACACTGTACATTCATGTAGGAGTTAAGAAACAAAAGAGGGAAAAACAAAGAAAAAAATTCTAATTTGGTGTGTGTGAGCGCGCTTTAGTGTGTGTGTGAACGCGTGTTGGTGCTCGCGTGTGTGTGCATTATGTGTATTATATCTAGGTTATTATTTTCGTATAACTAACAGTTATTCCATTTCCTCGTGGTCTAATTTGACAAAAAAATCATAAATTTCCTCTCTCACACATCCTCTAGTCCTTGGATATATATCAAGTTCCTTGGTAAGTTTATTATACAGATAGCAGCCCAAAAAAGAGAAAGACCTGTGAGAAAAGTCAGAACAAGTTGGGGTTATACATACGCTGTACGTGCGGTGACGGTGATTAGATGAAATTGTGGTGTCAAAGGATAACAGCGAATGATGTTTAAGTACAGCATACAGGATAAACAACTGCCGAACTGTGAGTAAAGAGCTACTCCTATAAGTTCTACAGTAGGGAAGCGAAAAGGTAAAGACAGTGCTCGTTGTGCTAGTTCCAGTTTTAAGAGTGAGGTTTTAAATGTGCCTTCCCAAAACTATTACACGGTAAATCAATAATGAATGACATAGCGACTCGTAAACCATTTTAATTGTTGTGTCGTCAGCAACCCCACTCAAGCCAATAATAAACCAATTAATATACATATAATATACATAAATAATGAAAACACTTATATTACATTATTAAATTGCAAAGCTACTATCACATAACCTATTGTCAAAGACAAAAACATCGGAACCAAATACATTCCCAAACTTAAGTTAAAGAACTCAATTCTTATTTCACTCGTTGTCGTCAAAGTGAATAGATTTTTGACAGCTCCGTGACTTGCTTCACGTGCTTCAGAATCTAGGACAAAGAATTTAAAAATGGAATATGAAAATAGCTAAATTTCATTTCTACTGCCTAGTTGGTTTAGCGGTTAGCGTATGCGACTGCCAATCAAGAGGTCTCGGGTTCGATTCCCGGATTGGCTCAAAAAGTGTTGTTGGGTTTTTGTCACAAGAAATTTTTAAGAACAGCCCTGAGTGTGGAAATTTGGCGGTTTTAAGCTATCGGTACCGGTTGTCATGAACATCTAGGGCAATTTTTACTGGGAGGTCAGTTCTCCCTCAGGGTTGCGGAGGTCCGATGCCAGTCGCTTCGTGGAAAAACTGATATTAAGGTAAAACCGGTTGAAGTAGTGGCCGACCCCAAATAATCTTGGGATTTATAAAGGATGGGAAGAAGAAGCGAAATTTCATTTCTAACCAAAAGGCTGTTAAGCTAGAGGCCGCGAGTTCGATTCCTACTCAGACAACAATATACTTCACCAGGTATGGCATTCCGAGACACAGTGACGAAACAGAGAAACCGACATGATGTCATCATCGCTATTACTGGTTCTGGTCGGTTCATTTCGTGTTATGTTGCTGTATAGTGGTAACTGAATAGTGACGTCACACCGTGTCGCTCTCGGAATGCGAGACCTTGTTTTCTTAGGCCATGGATCAAACGATCCTGTGTGCGATTTATGAGGTTATTAGTAATTAAAATAATGTGTTTCTAAACTAGAATATTAAAATATGAGACTCACTTTATATAGCAAGGGGACTTAAAAAAACAGTGATAAAAATATACTCACCGAGACAACACATACTGTACATTTTGGCAATAGCTCTGTTCATTTTAATTTTTTCGTTTTGCAACTTTTGACCTCCGAGAACCATGATAAGCCATGGAAACACATCAGCGACTACAAACCGAAGTAGCTGTATCACAGCATGCAAAATTTTCTCCTTTAAAAAAAATATTCATGAAAGGTTGTTAGACATTTTGAATGAAATTGATATATGAATATGTATATATACCTTTTTAATGAATGACGTACATATGCGATACAAAATATGGATGTATACGAATGTCGTAGTCGATATCCAAAATATTGTCTAGAAGAACAAAAATACATAAATAACGTTAATTTAAGCAAATATTTAAATCTTAGAGTATCTCTTAAATGCAGGTCAAAAAAATTGAGTGACATTAATCGAAATCACAATATCATTTATCATATTTTATCTTGACCATGAAATTTTTTATAAATAAATAATAGGCATGTATCGTAACTGATTATAATATTATGAAGTATAAATATTTACTTGATACTTAAAACATGCTGTTAAATGCTGACCACTACACACTAAACGTTCATACAGCTCAGCCCAGAGCTGAAAATTTTTAAACTGGTTTGAGTTTTTGTACGGCCCATTTATTCCCAGAAATGAATCAGTATTATCTGTGCGTAATTTTTCCTTTATTTCATTTAGTGTGTCATTTAAGCAGTTCAATAAGTTTGATAGTAACGTTAAATATATATACAACGCATAAATATCCAAGACGTAATTAAGTTTATTTAAAAGAGACGAGAAACACGTTAAAATAAGAACTGCACTGTTATCCACATCGGTGGCAATTGAATAATATAAATTAGATGCGACTGAATAGAACTCTTCGACAAGAACTAGTGTGCAACTGATTACGAAAACAGACACCATTTTTTTAAGTTTCTTTTTGTAACGAACGTTCTCGACGTAGACGTTGTGGACATCCATAAGATTGGTTATAGCAATTTTGTATTCCGACGATTTCATCACGCTACACGCAGTACAAAGAAAATCCCCAATAAATTTATTCAAATAACCAAACCAATAAAAATATTTCATAATTTTGTTATCAATCGATGCAAGTACTAAAATAAAGTAAGAATTGTTTACAAACATTAGTAGACTTAGCAAAATTTTAAAAATTATGTAAAACACTGCATTTTTTTTACTTCTGTTCCCACAAAAAGCGTAATTTCTATAAATACCCATTATATTTTCTGTAGTTTTTAGATAGTGTATGATTTTTAATTGATTCATTTTATTAGTAAACGAATAAATTGTATTTAAGACACACTGAGGTAGATACACTGAATACGAGTAAATAGAAGATGAATTAATAAAACAATTCGATTACATTAGAACAGCTCTTTAAGGAATGGTACTCCGAATTAAGTATTCTAAGTAATCAACTACATGGATGCGTATGTTTACATAATTAAAACAAATCAATAAGTGGACACTGAAGATATGGGTCATATATGTTTACTGTCCACTTATTGATTTTCTTTATACACCTTCAGAGACTATGGTCCCTGAGAGAATTCTTGAACGCAATTAAAAAGTCTTCACCTAGTTACTTCGTATATAGAAATGATACACGGTAGTTACGCTGTTATGTGATACTTAAGCAGTTTATTAATTTGTTAGAGGATGAAGTATTTGTTTACTCACAGTTAGAGCTTTTAATAAATAAATTTTAATATAGTGTCTACAGTAGAATACCCGTGCCCAATGATGCAGAAGCATCTCAATAGAACATCATAGTGTGGGTCACCATGCTGCATTGTTACATTGTCTGCATCCCCAAAGAGAATGGTAACTTTTGGATTCTGCTCATGCTTTCCATTAGGTAGAGTAGATTCACTTTGGCAGTCCTTTCATATATAAAAAAGAAAAGAATCCTGAGTATAGATCATCAAGCTCCCTCGTCTGAACAAACAGAGTGCTAAATCTTATAATGTACGTGTATCGTCTATTTTAATTCTATAACTATCTGTCTGCCTCTAAAATCGCCCGTAGCGTGATATTATATTATACCAGAGTAAATAAATTAAATTGTTTACCTTAAATAAGGTTATAGTGAGCCAACCTTAAAAGATAGGCATGTGCTTTTACGTACTTTTATTGAGCTTTTATGGTCCGTATTCATATGCGGTATCACTTGATAGTTTTACTCTAAAACGAGTAAAAATTAACGTGTGGAAATCTCACAACCCGAAGGCTCGCATCGAGCCGGCTCGATGGCTCGAGCTCCTTTTATGTTTCTCCTTTTCATTTTCTTTAATTATTTTATAATTAAGAATTGCTAGACTTGCTAAATGTAGCCACCGTCACCTTTGTTAAGCAGACATCTTTTGGCTCTAACGGTTTGGTGAACAATGAACGGCGAGCCAAAAGATGCGTCACTCGATCGATTAATGCTGAATGTGTGGACGAAAGCCCAATGCCGTGGTTTTTACTCGACATGTTAGCTCGATTGAGTAAAACCGTATGTGAGTACAAGACTTAGCATTAAAGGAAACTATTTTTTACACATTGTTTTTAAAAAACTTAAACCGTTTATGCAGTGCATGCAATATAATCCTTCAGAAAGTATAATTTTCCCCCGTTTTTGCCACATTTTATCGATATTCCGCTCTTTTTGATCGTAGCATGTTGATATATATCCTTCCTCGACAAGTGGGTTATCTAATACTGAAAGAATTTTCCAAATCGGACTAGTTTGTCTAACTAGTTTTCCAAACTCTGCACTTCTATATTATTACTATAGATATATAAAAATATTAAGTTAATTTTTGTACCCTTCAAATTCAAAAAGTTTTGCACCGATTGAGTTTAAATTTTGACATGATTCAGAAACAGTTTTGTGACCATGTCTACATACAGCGAATAAAACATACTATAGCGCCATCTAAAGAAGTCACACCGAACTACGGAGTAACTGTCTAGTGACGAATCTATTAATCATTTGTCGCGATATAGAAATTCTCGCATTGATTAGCATGTTTCCATATTTCCAACCTTTGGGCCGCAGCCCGCCAGGCATGATCATCTCACCTGGCCGCCTCCCTTTGTGTTGGAGAAACGACTAAGTGTGGTTTTTAGGTTATTAGTAGCATTAAAATGAAATGAACTTGTTTGTTTTAGTTAGTTATTATTAGTTATATTTACGCAGTCAGGGTTTTTTAATATTCAAATTTATTTTTTATTCTACACTATTCAGTTACCATAATAATAATTTGTATTGAAATAGGTAAGCTTTATTATTTTTGAAGTTATTTGAATTAGTTTGTATTAAGTATGTCGATTCTCAAGAAATTAAACTTTATTTTGCTTTTATCATTATACTAGATCTTTATAGAAAGTATAAAGTATGGTATGTAAGAAAATACTACTGTGTTGTTAGGCTCTGTGTAGCGGTTTGAAAGATGAGGTAATAAAGTATATTACAAGCATACAAGATACGCACGAAAAATCGGAGGATCCTCCCTTGTGTTGGAGAAACGAGTAAGTGGTTTTCAGTTTATAAGTAGTACTAAAATGCGGTACACTACAATGTTTTCTTGAAAACAAGTACACAGTGGTAATGCAATTTTAACATTATTCCAAAGTATTTTGGTAAGTGACTCAATTATTATAATTAACAATGCAATTATTTTTGTCCTGCAAATATTTTAAAGTTAAGCCGGGTCTCCTGCGACACTGTTTTATGTTTTTAAACACCAAACGTCATATATTTATCAAAATATGGGCGTGGCCTAACTGTTTTGTTAATTTTAACAAGCAAACATGTTATCCAAAGCGAACTGAAAACATCCCAGCGTATACTTCTCGTATAATGAAACTGAACTGAACTAACATTAATACTTATATTATTCATATTTATACTATAAAAGTAAGTAAGTAAGTGTACTATAAGTCATTTGGTAGAGTAGATAAAAGATTTTTGCTTTTCGTGTAATCGTGTTTGATGTTCGTTTAAAAGTCCGTCTCCTGCAACTTTTCGCTAACATGTTTAGTTAACAAGTTTTGTTAATTTGTTTTGTTAATTTTAGTCGCAGGAGACACGCCTTTAGAATACATTATTATAGCAAATCAAGCCAAATGTAAGGTTATTGAAATAAAACAAATGTGACCATAAAATGTGTATTTCCGAAAACTCACTCAAAAAGCAGTAAGTCAAATCATTCAGTATAATAATATGCCTACTATTAGCCAAATTGAATGAAACACGGAGGATATTTTAATTTGATTCTACTTTTCACTCCTTCAAACTATAAAGCAAAAGAAATTTCTTTAAATTCACACTCACATTAGTCACCTTTTCGGAAGTAGCTAGTTTTTTTCATTAGGGGCAAACGAACAGAGACGTCATTTGAAATAACTATTGTCATTGGATTTATGGAAGGGGTACTTGGTTTCATCCAATTATTTTATAATTCTAGTTCTTTATAAAATGAATGCAGATCACAAAGGTTTTCGATCAAATTAATCATTTAAATGACACTATTGAACTGCAAAGCTATTATCACATAATTTATCGTTGTTGACAAGAACATTGGAATTAAATATATTCCCAAAGATAAATTAGCGAATTCAATTTCTATTACACTTGTTCTTGTCAGAGTCAATAGATTTTTGACAGCTTTCATTTCAGAAGTTCCAGGACCTACAACAAAACCATGATTTATTAAAATAGTTGTATTTCGCTTCTTAACTATCAATATTAGACTTGGGGGTCTTATGACTCACTAGTCACAAGACCCACACGTCTTAAATACTAAGTTAGATGTAGTGGTTTCGAATTCCACACAAATAATTGCATGCACGTAGAAATACTTCTCTGTGGAACTCCAAGATCACGCATAGAAATCTTAATCTACTGTGTCGTAATCATTTAGTTCTATATATTATTGCATTTAATTATGGAATTAAATTAAAATACTAGGAAATAATAATTTAAATATCAGTAAAAATATTTACATACAAGCGTCAAAAAACTCCTCTGTATCATCACCTACTGGTAGCGTTCCCAAAAGACTGGCATTGCCAGAGAAATTGCCACGTTGAATGGCAATGTTAATTCTCTGTGCCGGCCTTCTGCTCACGAGAAGCGTTAATCAGTTGCTTAGCTAGTTGTTTAAACATAGCGCGAGCAGTCGGAACCCATTAACTTTGCGTCTCGACCCCAAACGTTTCAAAAATGTAATTACCTATTATATTTTGGTACTTACGCCGTTTGGGGCTTTCCGCAAAAGCAGCATCAGCACCGGCATAACCAGTCGTACTTGATAGACGGAGTGAGTATAGGTGTCGACGCAAGTTGCGTCCCACACCAAAGGCTTACCCATCTTCCATGGTAGTAACGACATACCATCTCGTCTCTTGCCATCGTACCGTACCAGACCATTTGGTTCACGTACAGCTGGAACGCCGCCGGTAACAAGAGCACGACGGATAATATCGTTAATATTGGGAGTTCGAGATATACACCCAGCGCTTCTGTTACAAGAAAGGCCATGATGTCCGAAACTATCAACAGCTTCTCCACAGTGACAAGAATGCGGAGAAACACAATGCTCTCCTAAACAGAGGCAAGTGGCAAAGCACAATGTAGGTAGTATCGTCCAACAAGGTGCCTATGTTGGGCGATGGAAGTGCCTGAATCCATAAACCTGATTCCCACTCTCCCACAGCCAAATAAGTTAAGACGTCCTCTGCTCTAAGTAAAATAAAAATTTTATTTATAAAGTTTATTTTCACAATCTATTTTCAAATTATTGACAATTTTAAGTGCAATTAAGTTACTACTTACATAGTTATCACATTTAATGTAACCTAAGGACTATTCTCTATTCCACCTACCAGTTAACACCCGCATTCACTTAACTGTTGACAATGTCTCATATAACGGAGATAGTATCGGCACAGAGAAGCCTGGAGGAAAGCTTCAATTGCAGAATGATGGAGCTTGAGGCGCAGCTACACAGTGGAGTGCCAGCGAAGGACACTGTGGCCAGAGTGGCGGAGGAGTTCCGTACATTTCGAGAACTAATATTTAAAATGCTTGGACTCCTTCGCAAGCAAATCTCCGACTGTCAAAGTCAAGTTGATATCTTGGAGTCAAGACAGCGAAGAAAGAATCTTCTCTTCTTGGGCGTGTCGGAGGCAGAGGATGAGGATTGTTCCTCATCTATTCTGAACTTGGTCCATAACAAGCTGGGCATGAAAACCGTCTCTCTAGAAGACATTAGGGTCTGTCACAGGATTGGGACCCCGAGTAAAGACCATCCCCGGCCCATTTTAGTGCGTTTCGCCGACGTGAAAACTAGGTCCTCTGTTTGGAAAGCAAAACCGGCGTTGAACATCACATCTGTCTCGGTGCGCGAGTTTCTAACAAAGACCCGACAAGCGATCTTCGGTAAAGCACGGCAGCATTTCGGCATGAGGGCAGTTTGGACACAAGATTGTACCATTATTATCAAAACGCCGGATGGGCATCGCCACAAGTTAGTGGACATGGAGCAGCTCCTTCCGCTGCTGGAGAGGCATCCCAGGGCGGTTAGTAACACGTCCTCTACAGCCAGGAACAGTGGTAACAACTCTTCACGCAAATAATATGTTTATTTTGTAAATCTCTCACACCATTTTGTAGTTTGTATTGCTCTTTGTCTATTTGGGCGTTATTTGTTTTGTTTACTTTATTCTTTGTTTTCTTCTTCTTTAAGTTGGCCAGCTATTTATTTATCACCTTCAATAATTATTCACTGTAAATCGTAGAATTTCAAATAAACAACAACAAAAACAAATATCAACCCACAATAAATTGTATGTTATTGACGGTTCTGTTATTTTGACCACTGACGTATAAAAATTTGACTTACAGGCCGGCCGACTAGTTATGTTCGAAAACTTATATCGTTGTAGAAATTATTTTATGTCGCTTTACTTTGGCTTTGTTTCAATTATTTTTATTAAATAGCTTGTATTTTATTTTGTACTGAATATTTGTGTGGGTCAAGACTGGTGGGTGGTGTAGATATGTTTAGGTATTGTATTACGCACTAATAGTTTTTTTTTCTTTTGTGTTTAATTGTGATAACAATTCATAATTTCTCTTATTATATATTCTGTATATTGTATTTATATAATTTGATATCGTATTATTGTCTATTGACAGTATTATTTATATTAGTTTATTTCTTTTAATTAATGCTGGTTCATGATGAATCATTTTATTCTGCCAACGAATCTGCTAGTAGTACCAGCGAAGAAAGTTTTAGCTCTCTGCCTGACACACTTGGCGACTTTGTGCGACATACGTTTAGTTTCCCTTCGAAATGTTGCTTGAACGTTTGCCATATTAACGCTCAAAGCATCCCCAGCCACCACAGTGACTTGCTCGAAGCTTTCACCGACTCTAGGGTGGATGCTGTTCTTATTTCTGAATCCTGGTAAAAACCCCACTTACCGTCTACTTCTTACTCCGTCCCCGGATTCATTCTCGTTCGAAACGACAGAATCGATAGAAGGGGAGGTGGTGTCGCTATTTATCTTCGCTGCTCAATTTCCTACAAAATCTTATTATCTTCCCCTCCCTCTTGTTCTGCATCAGAGGAATACCTTTTCCTCGAGATTAGCATAAATGGAGCTAAAACGGTTCTGGGCGTGGTTTATTGTCCCCCTAACGTCGACTACTTCTCCAGTCTCGAACCGATTCTGGAATCTTTAGGGTCCGAGTATACACACCATATCATCATGGGCGATTTCAACACCAATCTCCTCGCTTCCTGCTCCCTTCGTTCCCGTAAGCTCCTCCAGATCATCAAATCATCAAGTCTGCATGTGCTGCCATTGGCAGCCACACATCATAACATTGACGTTCCTGACACTTGGCTGGACTTAATCCTTACCTCATCTCCTTCCTTAGTCCGCAATCATGGCCAACACCAGGCTCCTGGATTTTCCCAACATGACCTCATCTACTTGTCCTATGCCCTGAAACCTCCTAAGCCCCGCCCGCAGTTTCGTCATGTTCGCTGTTTTGGACGGATTAATGAGGAAAAACTACGCAATGACGCCTTAGCACTAAACTGGGAACCTCTGCTCGAGGCAGATACTGTAGAAGACAAAGTGCATATTTTTAATAAACTAGTAACTGACCTCTACGACCACCACGCTCCTATAAAAAAGGTACGATCAAACGTTCTCCAGCCCCGTGGATGTCGGTGGACGTTCGTGAGGCAATGAGGCGCAGAGACAAGGCGTTTCATAAATTTCGCAAAAACAAGAGCGATGACAATTGGTCTCTTTGTAGGGTTGCGAGAAATCGGTGTAATCAGGTGGTGCGCAACGCTAAACGCTGCCATATCATCAATAACCTTAATTGTTCTTCTGCCTCCCATATCTGGAGTTTCCTCAGCACATTGGGTATCGGTAAATCCAGGAAATGTATCTCTACAACGACCTTTGATTTGGACGATATTAATCGATATTTCACCTCTCTACCACAATTTGATCTCCAAACTAAAAGTCGCACTTTAAGGTACCTGGCTGACCTACCTCGTCCTAATATCAATTCCTTTCAGTTTTCTCCAGTTGCACCAGACGATATCAAAAAGATAGTCCTCTCCACCAAGTCCAACGCAATGGGTTGTGACAACATTAACCGTCGCATGATCACTCCTATCCTTGACCATCTTCTTCCTGCGCTTACGCATATAGTGAATTTTTCACTCGATTCAGGAACGTTCCCTTCACTGTGGCGTAACGCGTTTGTTATTCCCCTCCCTAAAGTTCCTAATCCTACCCTTACTAATCATTTGCGCCCAATTTCCATACTTCCCTTCTTATCCAAAGTGCTCGAGAAATGTGTTCATCAACAGTTATCACAATTTATGTACCGGAATAACTTACTAAGCCCTTTTCAATCGGGTTTCAGGCCTGGGCACAGCACAACTTCTGCTCTCCTGAAAGTGACTAGTGACATTCAGACAGGAATTGAGAACTCCAAAGTAACCGTGTTGGCTTTGATTGATTTCTCAAACGCTTTCAACACTGTCAGTCACGATATCCTCCTGTCTATCCTTTCCTATCATATGATATCGCCTGGTGAACTGGAATGGTTCTCTTCATATCTTCGAGGGCGCCAACAGTCCGTCCGTGTTGACGAATCCACCTCCATATGGTGTAATCTTGACTCTGGTGTCCCCCAAGGCGGCATTCTCTCTCCACTATTATTTTCTATTTTTATTAATCTCATCACTAAGAATCTTCAGTGTGCGCACCATCTTTATGCCGATGACTTACAAATCTATTACCATGCTGATGTAGATAACATAACAGAGGCTATTACTAAGATTAACGTTGATCTGGATACCATCAGCAACTGGTCCGAGCGGTTCGGTTTGACTGTGAACCCTACAAAATGTCAGACTATAATCTTGGGTAGTCAACGTATGACCAGAAAGCTAGATGTAGATAATTTGCCACCTATATTATATAATCGTGTAATTATACCACTTTGCACTAGCGTGAAAAATTTGGGCCTGTTCATCGACAGCAACCTTAGCTGGCAAACCCAGGTTACCAGTGTCAGTCAGAAAGTAACAGGAACCCTGCGTACGTTATACCGACTAAAGAACTTTTTGCCACCCGAAACAAAAACGATGTTGATGCAAACCTTAATCCTGTCCATTATTGATTATGGCGATGTGTGCTACTATGAACTGAATGCAGATCTTCTCAACAAATACGACCGGCTTCTAAACAACTGCATTCGATTCGTTTTTAATCTTCGTAAATATTTTATATAATATTTATTTCGGACATCTAACACACAACGCCGTCTAGTCCCAAGCTAAGCAGAGCTTGTGTTATGGGTACTAGACAACTGATACAAATACATATATACTTTTTTTTTGTAAATACATACATATTATACATAGACAACACCCAAACTCCGAAACAAATATTTGTAGATCATACAAACATTTGGTCCGACCCGGGAATCGAACCCGAGACCTCATGATCAGCAGTCGCACACGCCAACCGCGAGACCAACGAGGCAGTCGTTTGTGTGACCATGTTTCTTCTTTTCGTATCAAATTGAATTGGCTTCCTATTCGTCAGCGTCGTCACCTCCGCACCCTGACCACTCTCTACACTATTCTCAACTCTCCTAACTCACCTACTTACCTGACTTCTTCCTCCCAGCTTCTGTGTTCCAATCACAATAGAAACCTTCGTTCTAAATATAATCTCTTACTGTCATGCCCCTCCCACACTTCTGCGTGTGTTCATTCTTCCTTCCTCATCCAATCTGTCCTCTGGAATGCTCTTCCTCAGGAAGTCAGAATGGCACCCAGTCGTAACTCGTTCAAGGTCAAGGTACGAGCTCTCCTTACTCAAAATGCAGCAGATTCCTCACAAATTTGATACTGTATTTATTGTAGTATATGTATATGTGTATGTATATCGAATAGTATAGTTATGTGTTTATGTGTATGTATGTATTCTTGTTGTATTGTGTAGATATATTATAATATCCGATTCTCTTCTGTTTATTGTCAGTTTATTGTGGATTAATCTATATAACTGTTATAACAAAAGTGTAGTGCACCTTCTCACTCATTTCCGCACCACCCAACGGTAGACTGGTAGAGAATGCCTTAGGCATTAAGTCCGCCATTGTACATTTTGTGCATAAAGTTAATAAATAAATAAATAAATAAAAAAAAGCATCTTTGCTTTAAAATACAAAATGGCGAGTAATAATTTGTATTTCTTATTTCACATATTTAAAATCAACGGACAAACGTATTTCTTTTAAGTATAGTAAATGGATAACGGCCATTGCTGTTCGGAATGTCACCGTGACTGTCTGTTCATTGTTTTCTAAGATCGACTCTCTTGCAATATTTCTTTAATCTTCTAGAATATTTTTCAGTCCAATTTTTCTTACTTATCCTTCTGTTCTTATAATTTACCTTGCTTTCTAACTATAGTGTAAATTTACTTCAATCTTCTCGACAATAAAATCCAAACATTTAAAATACTCTTAAATTAGGTTTCAAGCTTAGTTAACTTCGTCAGCGTCATTAATAGTTTAAAGTTGAACATAGGCTGCTCTTTACAAAGTAGACTTTAGCTAAATACTCGTATTACCAGGCGAAAGGTCTGCTCGTTTCCCCTATTCCTTAAAAAAAATGAGTTGTTATGTAGTTTAGTCAAGATTTCCATCTTCTTGCAGTTTTATTGTCCTTAGTCGGCTCCGACAACGCTCTCAGAATGAACAGGAATGGTGACACTAAGTACTCAAAAATCATCACTACACAAGAATACCGAGTGTTATATCTACAAATGATATAAATCACTCAGCTGGACCTTTAAACCACTTTTACCAACTGCAAGTAAAAATATTTAAGATCAGAGACGCGTGTGTCAGTAGAGTAAAAGCCGAAACATACTTTTTAAGGAAGGCCTATGTTCATCGATGGACTGTTAAATGCATTCTAGAATTAAAATCACTTGTACTTAATCCACTGTTTTATTTGTGTTTACACCTGACCGGTTTCACCTTATGGCATCAGCAAAGGTTAAAAAAAGCGGCCAAGTGCGAGTCGGACTCGCCCATGAAGGGTTCCGAAGCAGCAAGTAACATAATATAAAAGTTCTTGTAGTTCGTTGTAACTTTGATCGATGTTTTAGTAATAGTGTATTATTTTTGCGGTTTACCATTTATTAAAAAAAAAACTACTTACTAGATCTCATTCAAACCAATTTTCGGTGGAAGTTTGCATGATAATGTACATCATTTATTTTTTTTTGTTTTATCATTCTCTTATTTTAGAAGTTACAGGGGGGGGGGGACACATTTTACCACTTTGGAAGTGTCTCTCGCGCAAACTATTCAGTTTAGAAAAAAATAAAATTAGAAACCTCAATATCATTTTTGGAGAACTATCCATAGATACCCCACACGTATGGGTTTGAGGAAAAAATTTTTTTTGAGTTTCAGTTCTATATATGGGGACCCCCAAAATTTATTGTTTTTTTTTTTTGCGTGAAAAATTTTAATGCGGTTAACAGAATACATCTACTTACCAAGTTTCAACAGTATAGTTCTTATAGTTTCGGAATAAAGTGGCTGTGACATACGGACGGAGAGACAGACAGACATGACGAATCTATAAGGGTTCCGTTTTTAGCCTTTGGCACGGAACCCTAAAAATGACTCTTAAATGCTGTTGAGGTGATAGAGTAGAGTTTTACGGATACACAATGTTAGTTACCATACTCCTCTGAAACGGCTGGACCAATTTTTATGAAATTTGGTGTGCATATCGGGTAGGTCTGAGAATCGACCAACATCTATTTTAATACCAAAACTTTTTTCTTTTTATGGCAAAACAACGTTTGCCGGATCAGCTAGTATTTAAATAAAAAAGATTTACCTAAAATATACTCACTTATACAACACAAATTGTACAATTTGATAACAGCTCTAACAGCAATAAGTAGGTAGTAGAGCCACGCTGATTTCAGCACGAACGGGCCGGCTCGACCGGGGCGGTACTACCCTCGCACAGAAAATCAACGTAAAATGACAGCGTGCTGTCGTGTTTCGTTGGTGAGTGCGAGACCGGAGGCCCAATTAGTCTAGTCAACAAGTTCCAAACTTGTTGACTAGACTAAAAGATGCAGATGCATCACTAGGCCGCCATGGTGTGGGTCGCCATGCTGCATTGTCTGCATTCGCAGTGAGCATGGTGAGCACCACTCTTGGATTCTGCTTATGCTTTCCATCAGGCAGAGTATAGTCATTTTGGCGGGCCAAACATAAAAAAAAAAAAAACTCTGTTCATTGCAGTCTTCTCGTTTTGCAGCTTTTGACCACCACGAATCACGATAAAGATTGGAAATACATCAACGATTAAAAATCTAAGCAACAATACCAACGCCTTCATGATCTGTATCTGTTAAAAACAATATTGTAATTTTTACAAAAAAGATACACACATAATTCACACATATTTTGACATGAAAGGTAACCTTTGTGATGAATGCTTCACATATGAGATATAATATATTTGTGTATACAAATATACTCGTCGTTATCCAAACCATTATCTAAAACAATAAAAATAAATGAACAATGTTAAATGATTTTTTTAAAATTATTTCATAAAGATTCTCCCAAATGCAAAAGGATATTATCTATATATATAAAAGAGGAAGGTGACTGACTGACTGACTGACATACCCAGAGATCAACGCACAGCCCAAACCGCTGAAGCTTGAATCCTAAAATTTTGCATGTAGGTTCTTTATATAACGTAAGTGAGCACTAAGAAAGGAATTATTGAAATTCCACCCCTAAGGCAGTAAATTAGGGGATGAAAGTCTGAGTGAGCGAAGCCGCGTGTAATAGCTAGTATTTTATCAATCTTTAGCAGTAAATTAGTAACTGGTTTATTATTGTTTACCAATAGCCTTTAACGGTCCATTTCAGAATATAGAACTCTCTTTCAAAGGGAGGTTTGATTGTAATATTGGTAAATATTTACTTGAAGCTTAAAACACGACGAGAGTTTTCAAAAATCACCATATCTTTTTTACTTCTCCCTTGAAAGGAATAATTTCTATGAATACCTATTATGTTTTCAGTTTTTGTGAGGATATGAATAATTTTTATTTGATTCATCTTAATGAGCAATTTACAATTGAACGAGAGTACATAAAGAATGAATGTATAAAAATTCGAATACATTAGAATCTACTTAATTAGTTGTCGTGGCTTTAAGTAATCATCTAATAAAAATAATAAGTCTGTGTAACTACGGAAGATATACGTGTAACATAATAGTGAAATAATCTATACTAATATTATAAACTAGCTGACCCACGCAACGTCGTTTATGTCTCCTATTGCCCGTAGCGTAAATAATTTTCCCCGTTTTTGTAACATTCTTCATTGGTGCTCCGCTCCTATTGGTCTTAGCGTGATGATATATAGCCTATAGCCTTGCTCGATAAATTTACTATCTAAAACTGAAAGAATTTTTCAAATCGGATCAGCGGTTCCTGAGATTAGCGCGTTCAAACAAACAAACTCTATAAATAGTAATAGATTTGAAAGTAACTCTGTCTGTCGATTTATCACGCTTTCACGGCTAAACCGCTGTATCGATTTCAATTAAATTTGCCATGGAGATACTTTGATACTTGAAAAAGGACATAAGCTAGGCTTAAGCTAAGGCTTTGTATCGCAATAGCCAACATACACACGGGCGGAGCCGCGGACAAAAGCTAGTTTTAAATCTATCTATATACTTATAATAAAAATGTAACAGGTCAAATTCTGTACATTAAAGATATTTTATAATTTTTTTTTGGAGGGCTCTCTATAATCGATACTGAAGTCAAAACTGTAATTTTTTTCATTTTTGTCTGTCTGTCTGTCCGTCTGTCTGTCTGTCTGTCTATCTGTCTGTATCTTGGCCGCGCATCACGTCGAAACTACTGAACGGATTGAAATGAAACTTGGCATGATTTGAGTTCATACTACGAGGTAGGTCATAGGATACTTTTTATCCCAAAATTCAGCACGGTATCCTGGAGAAAGGGGATGCAAGTCAAAATATGTACTTGGTTGTAATTCAATAACACATAGTCCGATTTCATTCATCCTTTTTTTGCTAGAAAGAAAAAAAAAAAGATAACGGGAAAAGTGTTTTTTTTTGTCCGCGGCTGTACCCTGCCTGTGGGAAGCTGAGACAGATATGTAAATATGGCGGTACGAAGTTCGCCGGGTCAGCTAGTACTTATAATAAAAATGTAAATTGGACCAATTCTGTACATTATAGATATTTAGAAAAATTTTTTGGAGGGCTCTCTATAATCGATACTGAAGCCAAAACTGTAATTTTTTTTTTATTTTTGTCTGTCTGTCTGTCCGTCTGTCTGTCTGTATCTTGGCCGCGCATCACGTCGAAACTACTGAACGGATTGAAATGAAACTTGGCATGATTTGAGTTCATACTACGAGGTAGGTCATAGGATACTTTTTATCCCAAAATTCAGCACGGTATCCTGGAGAAAGGGGATGAAAGTCAAAATATGTACTTGGTTGTAATTCAATAACACATAGTCCGATTTCATTCATCCTTTTTTTGCTAGAAAGAAAAAAAATAAAAGATAACGAGAAAAGTGTTTTTTTTTTTGTCCGCGACTGTACCCTGCCTGTGGGAAGCTGAGACAGATATGTAAATATGGCGGTACGAAGTTCGCCGGGTCAGCTAGTACTTATAATAAAAATGTAAATTGGACCAATTCTGTACATTAAAGATATTTTGTAAATTTTTTTTGGAGGGCTCTCTATAATCGATACTGAAGCCAAAACTGTAATTTTTTTCATTTTTGTCTGTCTGTCTGTCCGTCTGTCTGTCTGTCTGTCTGTATCTTGGCCGCGCATCACGCCGAAACTACTGAACGGATTCAAATGAAACTTGGCATGATTTGAGTTCATACTACGAGGTAGGTCATAGGATACTTTTTATCCCAAAATTCAGCACGGTATCCTGGAGAAAGGGGATGAAAGTCAAAATATGTACTTGGTTGTAATTCAATAACACATAGTCCGATTTCATTCATCCTTTTTTTGCTAGAAAGAAAAAAAATAAAAGATAACGAGAAAAGTGTTTTTTTTTTTGTCCGCGACTGTACCCTGCCTGTGTGAAGCTGAGACAGATATGTAAATATGGCGGTACGAAGTTCGCCGGGTCAGCTAGTACTTATAATAAAAATGTAAATTGGACCAATTCTGTACATTAAAGATATTTTGTAAATTTTTTTTGGAGGGCTCTCTATAATCGATACTGAAGCCAAAACTGTAATTTTTTTCATTTTTGTCTGTCTGTCTGTCCGTCTGTCTGTCTGTCTGTCTGTATCTTGGCCGCGCATCACGCCGAAACTACTGAACGGATTCAAATGAAACTTGGCATGATTTGAGTTCATACTACGAGGTAGGACATAGGATACTTTTTATCCCGAAATTCAGCACGGTTTCCTGGAGAGAGGGGATGAAAGTCAAAATATGTACTTAGTTGTAATTTAATAACACATAGTCCGATTTCATTGATTATTTTTTTGCTAGTAAGAAAAAAAGAAGATAACGGGAAAAGGTTTTTTTTTGTGCGTGACCGTACACTGCCTGTGGGAAGCTGATACAGATATGTAAATATGGCGGTACGAAGTTCGCCGGGTCAGCTAGTAAATCTATAAATGGACATTAATCATACGACTTACGTTCTCAAAGTAATTAATGGAATATGATTACTTCTAAATTTATTGAACGCAAATAATTATTTAGGAACGCTATTAATACCCCTATAACTATTAAATAGAAGTGAAAACATAGGAAACCAAACATTAACATAATATAATACTTAAAGGTACATTACTTTGTCAGTGAATGGTTTATTTATCTGCCTACGATTAGAACTCTATGTTAGTCAATAAATTTTGCGGTATCAATAAAGATCCCGCAAAGATAAAGCAATCTGATATTATTTATCGTTATGGAATTAACGTACTATAACATAAAATAAGTACTAACTTTTAAACTTTCGCGTTCCATGATATAATAATAATTATTTATACGGGAATTAACGCGATCACTATTCGGATAAACACCAGAATAGGAACACATCGGTTTGCTTACAGAATAGGGATGTGTTACACATTGTTAGTGTGGTATGTGACGGTACATGGCGAAACAATTTGTCAATAATATCGAAAATGTGCGGGTGGATAAACCTTCGACTTCACGGATTCGACTACGGAGGGCGTGCGCCGCTGAGCCAGTCAGCCTGTGACTACGGCCAGTGCAACCTGGTCGAAACGTCAGGCAAAACAGAGGTATGTAGTACCTTGAAATAGTGATCGCGTTGATTCCCGTAAAAATAATAATTATAAAATAAGTAGACATTAATAGGAATAAAAGAACGAATCCAAGAAATGTCGCTGATCATACATCCGTGTTTGATATATTCCAAACTATGTCAAAATGCAGACTTTCCTTTTTTAATCAGTTACAAAAAGGGATGAACATACGTAAATCTGACTCTCTTATGAAATCCGTTAAACAGTAAATAAAATTATAATAATAACGGTAAATACAAATACTAGGAAATAATAATAAAAAAAGAAAACAGTAATATTTACATACAAGCGTAAAAAAAATCCTCCGCATCAAATAAAAAAAATATAATAAAATAAAAAAAATTCAATTCATGCAGTCAAATTATTTTCGGTTTATACCAAAAATAACATATTTGCATGAATTTTACAAAACAATTATTAGTTGTAATTTTTTTTGGTGTTACTTTTAATTATTCTTTTAAAGGAGACAACCCCGAAAAGATATTTTACAGACAATTATGTTTAGCGTTGAACATAATAATGACTATTACTGCGCATAGTAATTCTGTTAAACGATTATTGTTACTGGTTTAAATTGACTCTTTAAATAGTTGATGGGAAGGCCCAAACTATTAACTTTGCTGAGTACTTCTAAATAAACTGCCTTTTCATTTAACTTGATTATACTTACTGTCTCATCACTCAAAGTAACATTTTTAGTTTTTTTTTTTATGAGCATGCCAAAGTGACTCTACTCTACCTGATGGAAAGCATAAGCAGAATCTAAGAGTAGGTGTCACCATACTCATTGCAAATGCAGACCATGCAGCATGGTGACCTACACTATGGTGTACTATTGAGTTGATTGTGCATTTTTGGGCCTCCAGTCTGGCACTTACAAACGAAACACGACAGCCTGAATGCTGTCCTTTTAGGTTGGTCTTCTTGTGAGAGGGTAGTACCGCCCCGATCAAGCCGGCCTGTTCGTACTAAAACCATTGTGGCTCTACTACCTTGAAATATTTTCCTTTAGAATCTATTTCAAGTACATACATTTACATATTGTTCTGCTGGTCAAAATTTTAAATAAATCATTAATAGGTAAAAAACAGTTCACCGAATCACGTCGTTACAAAGAAGTTCATTAATAAAGCAAATGAGCCCATCAAACGTATGTATTAACATATAATATTACATCCTCTCAAAAACATGAAGATTAAGGAATTGTACTAACTTTTAAACTTTCGCGTTCCATGATATAATAATTATTATTTTTACGGGAATTAACGCGATCACTATTTCAAGGTACTACATACCTCTGTTTTGCCTGACGTTTCGACCAAGTTGCACTGGCCGTGGTCACAGGCTGACTGGCTCAGCAGCGCACGCCCTCCGTCGTCGAATCCGTGAAGTCGAAGGTTCTTCATCCACCCGCACATTTTCGATATTATTGATAAAATTGTTTCGCCATGTACCGTCACATACCACACTAACAGGGTCCCTACTCTGTAAGCAAACCGATGTGTTCCTACTCTGGTATTTATCCGACTGCGCAGAAAAGCGAGGTGTTATGTTTTTTTGGACGGAATAGTAACTTTTTGTAAGGTGAAAGGTGGGCGGGCCTCTCATCAAAATGAAGCCACTCACGAAAAATTTGCTTGATAGTAATAACTTGTAAAATTGGTTCCAGGGATCCCGGACTATATTGCCTGTTCATTTCTATATTGGATTGGGTATTAACCGTATGAAATTATTCTTGTATTTTATTTGCTGTACCATTCAAACACTCTAATAAATGTGATAATTAAAGTATGTGTATGTACAACGTGGCGAAATCCAAGAAATATAACGAAATCTTGAATAACACAAGAAAAAGACAATAGTAGTACTACTGTTCTGCATAAGAATTAAAAGATTTAAGCGCGATATACCAATAGTGACCAATATAATAAGAAGTACTATGGAAGTGACTAAAAGAGCCGCTTGTGTCCGCTTTAAATTTAGTTTATAATTAACATTATCATTATAGTAATCATGGACAATCATGAGATTAGTTATAGCGATTTAATATTCCATCGATTTCAATACACTACACGCAACACTAGTAAAGTCAATAAAAAAAGAGAAAATAACTAAAAAAATAAACATAGATCATTTTATGAGTATTTTTTAAAAATAATGCACAGAAATACAAATTGTTTGCAAGTAAGAATAGACTTATCAGGATATCCAGAATCACATAAAACAGTACTAGTTTTCTACTTCTTTTCCCGTAGATTAAATAATTTCTGTATCTAAGCTGTTCACTTTTTTAACTATTCTGAGATAACGTATGATTGTTAATTTATTCATTTTACAAACTATTTAAACAATTGATCTACAAGTCAGTCAGGTCTATAGTTAAGTTCGAGTAAAAAACAAATGAAAACATCGGTACGGATCACTTTGGAAAACTTTTTAAATTTGAATTACTCCGCAATATTATTTTAAGTGAGATCCTCATGTGTGTAACATATATTTAAGTTAATGTTAACTTACAAGTAATCAATTACACATCGGGAATATGGTTTATTATTCTCGAAGATTTTTATCTCTGCGGTATTTCCGCACCGATCGATACGACCTTCAATAAAAGACCGTACTGCTTTCTTATAGGCTGGCAGCGCATTTCTAACTCCCGGATTGTAGATGTCTCGGGCTATGTGGTTACTTTCCATCACATGATGTTTATTGTTTAATAAATTAATTAATGTAATGTTTGTTAATACTAAAATAAACTTTAAAATCTAAAACCAGTCTTCATGTGACATTTAGTGGTACGTAGTTTTGTCAATAATTGTTTTTTTTAGGATTACTCTCGCATTAGGAATATACACCCTGTGCCGTGTTTACAAACGTACTTTTAACCATTTAACAAACACAAAGCACACCCAGACTGGTGACCATAATTTGAACCCACAACACTTTTCGCAGTAGAAAGCGGCGTGGTGACCGCTTAAACCACTAGGACAACCGTGTAGTCCAAAAAATAGATGTTCGTTTACCTGTAGTTACTGTACTGCCTGTACTGTACTGTAATCTATAATGACATAGGAGGAACATAGGAGGTAACAAATGTTCCATCAAGATAATATGTAACTGGACAGTCTTCAACTTGCTTACTACATGTATGTTCTACATGTATATGTTCAGTGGGAGAGCCACGCTTCGGCATGAATGGGCCGGCTCGACCGGAGTGATACCACGGCCTCACAGAAAACCGGTGTGAAATAGTGCTTGCGCTGTGTTTCACCGAGTGAGTGAGGATACCGGAGGCCTATACCCCAACCCCTCCCCCTATCTCCCCCCCCATCCCCCAAAGTCCGGTAACGCACTTGTGACGCCTCTGGTGTTGCGGGTGTCCATGGGCGGCGGTAATCGCTTACCATCAGGCAATACGTCTGCTCGTTTGCCGGTGTATACCATAAAAAAAAAAAAAAAAAAACTAGCTCAATGCCAGCTGCTAGGTAACCTATCATTTTTACAGAAAGCCTTTAGGAAATACGAGTACACTTGTATTTTTAAATACTTAGATTAATTTTATAATTGGAAAATTTAGGCGTAATATTTTTAAGATAGATTATTATTTTCTTTAAATCGCGATGTTTCAAATATGTTTTTAGGATTCCCCAATCTTAGTTTTAAAAGCAACTATGATAATTAAAGGCAAAGTGTTATCACTCTACGTCTCGTATTTTAAAGTTTTATATGCTTAAGGCCTTTTATGTGCTTCTTTTTTTAAATATATGTAAGCCTGCCAAAGTGACTCTGCCTGATGGAAAGCATGAGCAGTATCCAAGAGTAGTGGTCACCATACTCATTGCGAGTTTGTGTAAATTGCAACAATGGAATAATGAGACAAGGTGACCTACACTAGGGCGGCCTATCGAGATGATTCTGAATTGGTCTCGCACTCACCAAAGAAACAAGACAACACAAATGCTGTAATTTTAGATTGGTCATTTGAAGCTTAACGAACAATTATGAACTATGATGATAATCGTGAGTAATTTTATTGTAGGTATTAAATACATTTTTAATATTAATCTTCAAAATTAAACAATGATGGCCATAAAATGTGTATTTATATAACACTCATGATATAATTAGTCTCACACAGCATATTTTTCAAATTTCGAGAAAAGTCTTTTAACTTTAATAAGATACATGTTTATTGTAGAAGTCCTCTCTATCTGAAATATTAGGTCTTTACCTATGAAATTGCCGTTTTATATGCAATAAGTGAAAGTACTTATTTTTTCAAACTTTTTTATTTCTGTTATTCGAAGTAATCACCCATGCAATCGACGCATCTTTGCCAACCCATTGGCAGTTTATTGATGCCCTTCTTGTAAAAATCAGCTGGACGGGAGGCAACAAACTCTTCAAAGGCATTTTGTACTGCCTCTCGAGAATTGAATTTATTACCCACTAAAAAGTTGTCTAAATTTGATGGGTCATTATTCACGTCGCCATGATAGGGTATTACTCATCATACGCGAAGCTATGAGTTTATCACTGGCGAGAGCGAAAAAAGGAATAACAACAAACATAAAAACTAACATGGCGTTTGTAAAGGAAGGCTCAACAAAAAAGACTTCACTCACACAAAAGCCGTACTCAATTATAAATACCGCCAGTGACTGGACATTATTAGTGGACACGTATGAAAATCATCATACAGAATACCGGAGGATATCTGTGCCTTGGCGTCCAGACCGGACATATTTCTTTATGCAATGTCAATTAAGCGTGTAGTACTAGTAGAACTCACGGTGCCGTGGGGAACGAACATCCCTAAAGACCACGCTTTAAAAAGAAACAAGTACTTTGACTTAACCAACGAAATAACTAAAAATGGTTATGTCGTTGCGCTGTATGCCGTGGAAGTGGGTGCGAGGGGTATACCAGCTAAATCCCTCTATAACCTGCTTAAAGACCTTGGATTGCCAAGAGCTTCAGTAAGCTCTTTCCTAGAACGAATATCCAAAGCGGCATTGCTAGGCTCACTTAAATGGTTAGGTAGAGAGGGTAACACGGCGGACAGTGGAGGTGAGCGTTGACGCGTCGTAAGGAGTGCTCCTTAAACCTAAACCTGGGTCGCAATTCCCAGGCACTGTCGAAGTCGCATGTGTTGCCCCCATCTATCACGCGATGGACCCGGCACCCGCACGGTGAATCCATGGAACGCTAAGAAATAGGTCTGGAAAAAGTAATAGTCGGTAGGTGCAAGGTCTGGTGAGTATGGCGGATGAGGGAGAGCTTCCAACCCCAGCTCTTTCGGCTTGGAGACTGTCTGTTGCGCAGTATGGGGTCGCGCGTTGTCGTTTTACAAGAAGGGCATCAATAAACTGCCAATGCGTTGGCAAAGATGCGTCGATTGCATGGGTGATTACTTCGAATAACAGAAATATAAAAGTTTAAAAAAATAAGTACTTTCACTTATTGCATACAAAACGGCAATTTCATAGGTAAAGACCTATTATTACTTATGAACTTTAGAGGCCAATGTCTTATTGAGAGATAAAACATTGTAATCTTTCGGTTAGCAATAATACCGTGGCAAGTGACCATTGACGCGGACTATGATTTGTTTATCAGATTGCAGACAGGTTACGTGATGTAGAGATACTGCTGCTGTACATGGACCACGTTTAACTTAAGTCCAACATACAAATGTCAGGACTCCAGTAAACTTACTAAATAAGGAAAAGACTGCTTGCTTAGCAACGGCATATAATATTTTTTTATACCACAAACTTTTTTTTAAGTCATTTATACATACAACTTTTAAATTTACATAAAAAAAAATCCTCGCCAATCTACGCAGTAATTTAAAATTATATTTAATTCACACACAAAATTTAAATGCCTAATTATATTACCTATAGAACAACTGCACCGCGCGAATGAATATCGCTGTCAGTACTTTTACCATTGCCGAGCAGAAGACCCTTCAACTTTAAGATTATAATTTCTAAAAAAAACGTCTTATTATTTCGTAAGCTAATTAACCATTTAAAAGTTTATAAGTTATGTAAAGGCCTCAAATTAAATTATTAAACTGCAATGCAATTATCACATTAGCTACTGTTGTTGACAGTAACATCGGTAACAAATACATTCCCAGAGGCAGATTGGCAAACTCAATTCTTATTTCAGTCATTTTTGTCAGTGTCAATAAATTTTTGACGGCTTTTTTCTCACGAGTTGCAGGACCTGAAAATAGGTAAATGTTTTTAATCAAATATTTATATGTTTTTAAAGATAACCTTAACATTAAACTAGCTGACCCGAGGAACTTGCCGTATCTCGAAAATAATTAATTTTTCCCGTTGTTTTTGCTACATTTTTCATAGATGCTTGGTTTCTATTAGTTTTAGCGTTACGCTATATACCCCATAGATTTTTAAGCTATTGCATAGCTTTTATCGCGGGGACCGAATCAAGAAATTCCGTAACGTAACGTAACGAAAATAAAACCTGACGCCCGTACCTCGCACGGATCGAATCATATTCTGTTTGTCTCTGTCACACACGAATATGTCAAATGCTGGCCGCGCAAGCGTAATGAAATACGTCGAGGAAGATTTGTTGCCTTGGACTCGAAGATTTCTTAATTCATTAAATGTATAAAATTATTCATCGTAGCCATACACTTGACAACAGCCGGCCGCGCAGGCGTATTGAAATACTTTAAGGAAGATTCGTTACCTTGAACACGAAGATTTGTTATGTCATATAATGGGTTTACGTAGTGAGCTGTTATTTTCAATTTTCACATCCTATTGATCCTCATCTACATCATTTACGTTTCGTTTTGCGGTCCCTCATAGGACACAAAATTATCATTGGCACTGATGTCAATGCTTCTTCTACTTTATGGTATGGCAAATTGCGTGCAGCTGACATGGCTCGTCGCTGTGCGGTTGAAGATTTTATTGCGGAAATGAATCTTACTATCCACAATACCCCTGATGCACCACCAACTTTTTGCAGCCCAATGGGTAAGTCTTCTATTGACGTGACGCTTACGCGCGGCGACGTCTCGATATCTGGATGGCGTGTCCTACCGGACGCATCCTGTAGTGATCACCGCTTAATCGTGTACGAATTCATACCAATGGTTGCACAATATCCACAAAGAACTCCTTACAATTTTAGGTATAAAACTAAAGGGGCAAATTGGGCTTTATTTGGTTTACTCTTTGCAGTACATGCCAAAGACTTCAGTCGCAGTGGTCTATCAGCTGAGGAAAGCGCAAACATATTATCAGATACTTTCACATATTGTGCTGATGTTTGTATCGGCCGTGGATCTATCACTAACACTCGTAGGTGTGATTGGTGGAATTATAAATTAGTCGAATTACGTAGAATCTATCGGAAAGCTCGTAAAAAACTAAATGACATTAAAAAGCGTAACGTAACAGGAGATATTTACAATAATGCTCTTATTGCTCTTAGAGTTGCCAGGTCTCATTATAGAGCTGCTGTGGAGAAATCAAAGGGAAATTTAATACGTAAACTTGTTGATAAACTCGATAGAGAGGGTCCCTGGTCACCTTTGTATCATGAATTTAAAGCAAATGGATCAATCGACCTTGCATACGTACAGAACATCAAAATTAATAATAGTTATAATACAGGAGTAGAACAAACCACAGAATATCTTTTAGAATCACTTGTGCCTGACGATCGGCCGGAGGATGACACGGATTATCACCGACAAATTAGGCAGTGGGCTATTGAACCACCATTGTCTCCAATGTCTGACTTACCATCTTCAGACGAATTCCTCAGTATTGTTAGGTCATTGCCACTAAATAAGGCTTCGGGCGACGATAAAATATCAAACTAAATGATAAAAGAAGCTTGTAAACTTTCGGGTGATACGGTTTTAACAGTTTTTAAACGTTGCATTGCGGAAGGAGTATTTCCTAGTGTTTGGCGGTGCGGTAATATTCGTATAATACCAAAAAGCGGCGATAAATAATCCTATCGACCCATAACACTGTTACCATCGCTGGGAAAGCTTTTAGAGCATCTTGTAGTTCTTTTTTTTTTTTTTTATGGAATAGACCGGCAAACGAGCAGACGTATCGCCTGATGGTAAGCGATTACCGCCGCCCATGGACACCCGCAACACCAGAGGCGTCACAAGTGCGTCACCGGCCTTTGGGGGATGGGGGGGGGGGGGGGGAAGGGGGGGGGGGTTGGGGTATGGGCCTCCGGTATCCTCACTCACTCGGTGAAACACAGCGCAAGCACTATTTCACACCGGTTTTCTGTGAGGCCGTGGTATCACTCCGGTCGAGCCGGCCCATTCATGCCGAAGCGTGGCTCTCCCACGGTGGTAGTACCACGACTTCTACCAGGTGGAGTTAAATTTCATGATACACAATTCGGCTTTACGTTGGGAAAATCGACAACTGATGCGGTCATATCTGTAAGGAAAACTGTCACCGAGTCAAGTTTTCAATACGTTTTAGACATCTTCTTAGATATATCTGGCGCCTTTGACAATGCGTGGTGGCCCCTGCTATTGCTAAAATTAAAATTAAGAGGTTGCTTTAAAAATATTTATTCCCTTATCTCCTCGTACTTCTTACAAGGTACTACTAAATTGAGACTTAGGCATCATTCTGTGTCGAAGGCGCTTACGTGTCCTCAAGGGTCAGTGCTAGGACCATACTTGTGGAACATAGGCTTCGACGATTTTCTGGCAATGCCTGTGCCGTCCGGATGTACCCTGAATGCGTACGCGGACGACGGTTTGTTATTGATAGAGTCGGATACTAGAACGGGGCTTGAGAGGCTGGCCAGTGAATGTTTGGACTTAATATCTCGGTGGGGTGGGCGTGATCGGTTGACGTTTGCACCAAACAAAACCTTCCAGCTACTTCTGAAAGGTAACCTCAAATCACCGCCGTGTATTAAATTTGAAAATGTTACTATTAAAAATAAAACATCGGTTTGTTATTTAGGATTGGTTTTAGAAAGAAATTTTTCATTTATTGAACATATTAGAACAGTTAATGAAAAGTCTAAAAAGAGTTTCTTTGCACTGACGAGGATATCAACTGCGACATGGGGTCTGTCATATAATACACTAAAGATCATATATGGTGCTACTTATTTGGGTTCTATTTGCTATGGTGCTCCTGTATGGGCAGATAGGGCGACTGTAGGTGCTGTCCGTCGCAAACTGTTACAAGGCCAACGACCTGCATTGATTTTCTTGTGCAAGGCATATAGGACGGTTAGCACTGAGGCTTTACCGGTGTTGGCAGGTGTTCTTCCGGTCGATCTCGAGGTGCAAAGACGTGCAGCCATGTACTATTCCACACTACAAAACATGGAATGCGATTTTTTGGGCATACGAGACCGCGGTAAAATCATAAGATTGTTTCAACAAAAATCCAATGTCTATAACGACCTCTTGGATGAATGGCAGCAACGATGGGACGAATCATCTAAGGGGCGCCACCTCTACCAGTTCTTTCCATCTGTTCGCGAAAGGTTGTCAAGGACATGGTACGAGGTAGATCACTGTGTCGCTCAATTTCTTACAGGCCACGGTAACTTTAAAAGCAAACTATACTCATTTAAATTAGTCGATTCACCATTGTGTCAATGCTCAACACCTGATTCTAGCTGTGAACAGTCGGCTCATCATATCCTCTGGGAATGTAGTCTTTGGTACAATGAACGTAACATGATGCTAAATAGCTTACAAATGACGTCTGGGGTAGTATATTATGGGGATCTTGTGTCAACTGCGGTGAATTTCCGTGCGTTTAAGCGATTCTGCCATACATACTATAGAAATCAAATATAGCTCACTTAGGACCCATAATATTTTTATCCGTGGTGCTTCCCGGTTTGAAAAAGGCGTCTGCCTATTTTGACTCCATTTTGTCTCCCGCTTTGCTAAGGAGGGAAGTGGACTTATTATATTTCCAACTCGTCCAGTTTTGTTCTGATTAATTTCGTTGCGGGTTCCAAGACAGTTAAATTTTTCCTGGGACTTCCCGAGTATCATAACTCGGTGTTTTTGTGGGTCACCGCTGTTGATTCTGGTGTACAGGAGTTACAGTGGTGGGCGCGTGGGTGGGATTAGTCCCATAGTCCCATGTCATATAATTTAATAATTTATAATTCATAAATTTAATAAGTTCATATAATGTATAAAATTATTCATGGTAGCAATACACTACTGCATAAATAAATATAATTGCATAAGTTGATAAATAATGCTATGCAATAGCTTTACCGCAGCAGTCCCCGAGTGCCACACGTCTTTTTTTTTAATAAATGGGATATATCTAACACAGAACTTATACTCACTTGTGCAACACATACAATACAAATTGATAATAGCTCTGTACATCGTAGCCTTTTGATTTTGCAACTTTTGACCTGCATGGAATAAGATCAACATCGGAAATACTTCGGATATTATAAACCTAACCAGTTGCACCATCGTCCTCAGAATCGGGACCTGTTAAATTTGTAGTCTATAAATTATTTCCAGAAAAGATCACAACTATCCATTTATGTTTTTAAATGAATTTTTACCTTCGTGATGAATAGCTCACATATATAATATGATAAATATGTATATGCGCAAATACTCTTCGTTATCCAAAATATTATCTAAAAGAATGAAAATAAATAAATTAAAACAGATGAATTATACTTTTTTAAATTGTTTTTAAGAAATTCGGCGACGCCGTTTTTAAAAATTGACTATAAATATTTAAATTCTAATAAGATATTAGTAACTGGTTTCTGTTTCAATGTGTTTCATTTTTAGACCGTAAAATAAAAAAAAGAAACTAAACGAGGTTTATGATATAACTCATTATGTAATATAAATAATTACTTGATATTGAAAACACGCTGTCAGATGTTGGCTACTGTATACTAAATATTCGTACAGATCAGCCCATCGCTGAATCTTTTCTAGCAGTTTTTGTCTTTTTATTTCCAAATCTAATTGATTATTATCCGTGCGTATTTTTTCCTTAATTTCATTTAGTGTATCCATTAAGCACTTCAATAAATTTGATAGTATTTCTAAATAATTGTATAATGCAACAAACTCCAAGATGTTGTTTATTTTATTACAGAAAATTGAGAAACATATTATTATAATAACTATACTGTCGCTTGAATCGAACTTTAGAAGAAAATAGGACCATGTGCTAAAACAGAGCTCTAAGATTAAAAGTACAGTGCAACTGATAAAGAAATAAGTTACTATTTGTTTTAGATTTTCTTTATAATGTACTTCCTCGCTATAGACGACATGGACAGCCATGAGATTAGAGACAGCCAATTCATATTCTCTTGATTTCAATATGCCGTACACTATACAGATTATGTCGCTAATTAAAATATTCAAGTAAATATAAAAAAAAAAGCACTTCATCTTTACAGTTAATGGCAAAAGAACTGGTGTAAAATATAAATTATTAGTGAATAATAGGAAACATAGCATAACTTTAAAAATTACGAAAAACAATATAATTTTTTTACTTCTTCTCCCATACAGGACGTAATTTCTATAAATACCCATCACATTCTCAGCTATACTGAGATAACGAATTATTTTTAAATCTTCCATTTTACACACAGCAACTTACAACCATGTGATGTTAAGACCTACTAAGGTTCTTTCAAGTCGAATACTAATAAACAATCCATCAAAGAAATCAATCATATAGAAACACTAGCTTATCAAGGGAACCTACAGCCAGTAATTCTTTTAAGTAATCAACAATAAAAACATTACGTGTTCCTATGTATGTCAAAGCAAATCGATAACTAAATATATTATGTCGTACCTTCAGAAACTAAATATTCGTATAACACATTATAAATGTTTGTATGATCTGCAAATATTTGTTTCGGAGTTTGCGTGTTGTCTATGCTTAATATGTATGAATTTACAAAAAAAGTTCATTGTATTTATATCAGTTGTCTAGTATCCATAACACAAGCTCTGCTTGGCTTGGGACTAGATGGCGTTCTGTATTAGATGTCCAAAATATTTATTATTTATTTATAAACAACATTTAGCGTCGCCAATTTATTCCAATCAAGTAATACCTGATGTGTCTTACTTAAAAATGATTAACAAAATTGTTAAGTCTATATTATTATGAGTAAATAAATGTCTATATTTATATCTATATGTAAATATATATGTTTTATGACTAGTGTATTGTATATGTGTATATGCATATTTAAGTCTATGTAAGAAGTGTATTTTTCACTGATTATGTATCTCTGTCTGTACACCTCATTAAAAGATTTCTACACCACCCTAAGATTGACTGGAAAAGAATGACTTAGGCATAAAATACGCCTATGTGCAAAGTGCATAAAAAAAAAGAATGATATAAGCAACAGGATGCAGAGGCGACATTACGTCATTGTTTTCACGACACAGTATAAGAATACGACTTGACACTAAGGAGATGGACAATAGCTAGTACTAAAAGCACACTACTTTGAGGACGGTTATTTTTTTATGGAATAGGGGGCAAACGAGCAGACGTGTCGCCTGATGGTAAGCAATTACCGCCTCCCATGGACAACCGCAGCACCAAAGGTGTAAATTTTGGTAAATTTTCTAAAAATGAATCCTAGTTAGATGTTCGTTTAAAGGTATTAGATATATTGAAAAAAATACTGCAATTCAATAGTGAATGATAAATTAAGTAAAGGTAAAATACAAAGCCAGGATGGTGTTCCATAGATGAAAATATTTATTCAAATAACATTATTGAACTGCAAAGCAATTATCACATAACCTATTGTTGTAGATAGAAACATCAGACAGAAACAAAGTTAAATTGGTGAATTAGATTCTTATTTCACTCTTTTTTGTCAGATTTAATAGATTCTTGATGGCTTTTATTTCCCGAGCTTCGGGACCTGCACAATCGGTTTTAGGGTTCCGTAGCCAAATAGCAAAAACGGAACCCTTATGGATTCGTCATGTCTGTCTGTCCGTATGTCACAGCCACTTTTTCCGGAACTATAAGAACTATACTGTTGAAACTAGTTAAGTAGATGTATTCTGTGAACCGCATTAAGATTTACACACAAAAATAGAAAAAAAAGACAATAAATTTAGGGGGTCCCCGATACTTAGAAATTCCTAGAATCTCAAAAAAAAAAAAATCATCAAATCCCATACGGGTGGGGTATTTATGGATAGGTCTTTTAAAATGATATTGAGGTTTCTAACATCATTTTTTTCTAAACTGAATAGTTTGCGTGCGAGATACTTCCAAAGTGATAAAACGTGTGTCCCCTGTAACTTCTAAAATAAGAGAATGAAAGAACTAAAACAAATATATGATGTACATAACCATGCAAATTTCCACCGAAAATTGGTTTGAACGAGATCTAGTAAGTAGGTAGTTTTTTTTAATACGTCATTAATCGTAAACCGCTCTTTATCGATCAAAGTTACAACGAACTTTTATATTATGTTACTTGCTGCTACGGAACCCTTCATCCGACTCGCACTTGGCCGCTTTTTTTTAAATGAACGCAATAAAACAAATTTACATAATTAAAGAAAATGTAGCCCATATCCCATCTTCTGCCCCCATCCCCCTCCCCCAAAGGCCATAAACAAAATTACGAAGAGGTTCGGTAAAATAAACATTCTATTCGTGTGATTATCATAATTACCTATAATGCAAGATGACCACGTTAATTAGTACAGCAGCGCTCGGATTCCTCCCATCTCTGGCGCAGAGTGGCACACCGTGTGGTTTTAATCGGTCCGATTCCGACACACCACCCGCAACCGCTGTGAGGGCCCGGGGGGGTTTCGACACGTAAAGAAAGTCGAGAGTAATTTTACTGTATGTATGTAATACATTGTATTGTATATATACATATAGACTGCCTCGTTGGTCTCGCGGTTGGCGTGTGCGACTGCTGATCATGAGGTCTCGGGTTCGATTCCCGGGTCGGACCAAATGTTTGTATGATCTGCAAATATTTGTTTCGGAGTTTGGGTGTTTTCTATGTATAATATGTATGTATTTATAAAAAAAAAGTATATATGTATTTCTATCAGTTGTCTAGTACCCATAACACAAGCTCTGCTTAGCTTGGGACTAGATGGCGTTGTGTGTTAGATGTCCGAAATATTTATTTATTTATTTATGTATACATAATACTTTTTTTTTTAATTTAATCATCAAAATTAAGCAAAGGTGGTCATAAAATGTGTATTTACATATTCACTAAAACACTCATGATATAATTAGTCTCACACAGCATATTTTTCAAATTTCGGGAAAAGCCCTAACTTTAATAAGATACATGTCTATTACAGAAATCCTCTCTATCTGAAATATTAATTGGAACTATAGAGGCCAACGTCTCATTGAGAACTAACGCATTGAAACCTTTAGGCTAGCAACAACGCTGTGGTAAATTCCAGTAAAGACTGCTTGCTCAACAACGGCTTGTAATTTTTTTTACGCAAATTGCTTATAAGTACCTATATAATTTCTAAACAAACTGTTTGTCTATTAATCTCAGATCAAATAAAATAAGGCTATGCTGTAAATAAACTACGCTACTTTTCGTCAGTCGTCGACAACTTGTACGATACTGACGAAAAGTAGCGTAGTTTATAGCATAGTTAGTGCGTAACGCGTGTGTTTACTTGGAACTACCCTACTTTTTTCTGCTTCAACAAGAACAACGCGGTGCTTTATCTACCTTTTTTATTTAATCTGAGCTATTAATTAGTTGACGTCTTATTATTTCGTAAGCTAACCAACCATAACAATGTACATTATAATGTAAAGATCTTAAATTAAATTATTTAATTGCAATGCGATTATCACATTAGCTACTGTTGTCGACAGTAACATTGGTAACAAATACATTCCCAGAGGCAGATTGGCGAACTCAATTCTTATTTCATTCATTTTTGTCAGTGTCAATATATTTTTGACGGCTTTTTTCTCACGAGTTGCAGGATCTGAAAATAGGTAAATGTTGTTACTCAAATATTTATACCTTTTGAAGATAACCTTTAAATTAAACTAGCTGTGCCCTGTACTTTGTACACATGACATTTGGATATTCAAGTTGTTTTTGATTTTTGGCGTTTTTTTAATGTAATAGGCGTAGGGAAGCAACACCAGAGGCCTCACAAATGCGTTGCCGGTCTTTGGGGGATGGGGAAGGCGATAGGGGAGGGGTAGGGGTATGGCCTTCCGGTATCCTGACTCACTTTGTGTGCGAAACCAGGCTCAAGCCTGGATCTATCTAGCCTCGCAGAGGCAATTACTCCGGACGTTACGTCCAAAACACAGTGGACTGTAGTCGCCCACAAGCGCCCTTGCAAAAAAGGTCGCAGTGAATCAGCGGCAGGCACAGCCACAAAAACATACACACAACAAACAAAACAAGGACTGCAAGGCCTACCGGAACGCAGACGCCACAACAGGCGCGCAAGAAGGGAAGCCGTGCAGCCCATAAACACTTTACAAACCACCACAGCCACCGCAGCAGCCGGAACGCAGCGCGAACCTGCTCCGTCCACCTTGAAAAAGGCAATTACAGAGCAGGAGGCTAAAAACATAATACCACCAACACAACACCTGACACCACCTACCAGCCAGCGGAGAAGGAAACGCAAGCCGAGAGGTAATCGCGGCCAGCGCGTGGCTCCCACTGAACCTGAAAAGGAGCAGCCTGGGACTGGAGGCGACCGGACTGTCCAAGTTTCCTCGAAACGCGGTCGTCTGGACGACACCCAGTCTCCCAGGGGGGACGCCAAACGCGCGAAAACCGAGGCGAGACCGAAGCGGACGATGTGCTACGCAGATGCGGCTCAGTCGCACCTGAGAGTAGCAATTACCACCGTCCCGCCCAGGGACCTCTCACTTGCGCAGGCGGAACAGCTCAGGGAAGCTATCGACTATAGTATTCTCCAAGCTGTACTGTCTCCTCCTTCTTTGAGCTCGCAGGCTCCATCATTCCGTGGGCGCCCCTTACAGACGGGGTACTTGCGATGTGGTGTGAAGACGCGAACGCTCTCAGCTGGTTGGAGAACATAATAAAAACCATCAACCATCCACCATCAACAGCCAAGAAGCTCAAGGCTGGGCTTCTGATTCACACCCGCATAACAGACGCTCCTTTGTCCTTTGTGCCCAGAACCCATGGTACAAAGTTGACACGTGGCAGTGTTACGATATGACCGTCGACGACAACAAGGCTGACGTGGTTTCCAAGGAGAGGGTGGTTCATCTTCTCCTTGGAATCCCCGAAGACCGGAAAGACGACATTTTAAAAAGATACCGCCGTGTCGCCCACATGTCAGGGAGCGGATATGTCCGCTTCCTCACATCGGAAGAGGATACGGCCGTAAAACAGGCAGGGACAAAAGAGGCCGCAGAGAGGACGCCGCCTACCTCTGAGCCTACCGCATCCACCTCAGCTCTCGAACACGGTTTGAGCGGGATGGAGGCGGATATGTCACTGCAACAGGAGGGGCGGTCCAGCGACGAAAATGATGTCCTGCGCAGTCCCTAACTACACCAACATCGTTCAAACCAACCTCCAGCACAAACAAATAGCGATGGCCACCCTTCGAAGACTGCTGGAGGTAAGCAACAATACGGTCGCCCTAGTCCACGAGCCCTGGATTAGAAAAAATAGGATATGCGGCCTGAACAATATTGGCGGTAAGTTACTTGTTAATACTACTGTTGACAACCCGCGGACCTGCATTTTATGCCAAAAACCATTCCGGCAACCATGCTTAACCATATCTGTTCTAGAGACCTCACTGCGGTGAAAACAAATACAGAAAATCAAACTGTCATAGTTTTAGCCTCAGTGTACATGCCTAGTGAAGGTGAAATTCCTGCAAAGGAACTAACAGAACTAGTGCAACACTGTGACGCTCAGAACTGGGAACTCATCATCTCCGCAGACTGCAATGCACACCATCCGCTGTGGGGAAGTAAAGATTCAAACAAAAGGGGTGAGTCATTAACTGAATACTTATTCAAAACAAACCTAAACATCATGAACAGAGGTATGGAACCCACGTTTGTAAGTTCGAGGTATCAAACCATTATTGACATAACTTTAGCAACACACATGGCGGCCAACCTCATTGAGGGCTGGCACGTATCAAGCGAGCCATCCTTTGCGGACCACCGCCGTGTGTGTTTTAAATTAAGATATAAACCACCAGACCCTGTCCCATATCGAAACCCCCGTAAAAAAGATATAACAAGGTACACAGAATCTCTAACCAAAGCACTAAGTGACACAAATATGACCGACACAGCACTTGGTACTTCCAACATAGAATCAAACGTGCAGTCCCTAACAAATGCCCTGGTGAGCAGTTACAGGTCAGCGTGTCCCCTGATAACTCCGAAAAACCAGGAGAAAAGCTCATGGTGGGGGCCAGGACTTGAAAGACTACGTAAGGGGCTTAGTACACTCTTCAACCAAGCCAAAAATTCCAGGACCATAGAGGACTGGGATAATTATAAGGCTGCACAAAAACACTACAAGAAGCGGATCAGGTTCCGGAGAACGGAGGCCTGGCGTAACTTCTGTAACAGTATAAACTCGACAAACTAAGCCACGAAAATAAAGAAAATCTTAACTAAGGGTGACCTAAATCTCTTAGGCTTAAAAAGGAAGACGGCACTTACACCAACACAAACAATGAAACCAGTGCAGTATTTATTTATTTATTTATTAAAACTTGTTGCACTTATTGTACAAAGGCGGACTTAATGCCATGAGGCATTCTCTCCCAGTCGACCTTCAGGTGAGGTAGAAATAAGATGCAGTAGGTGCAAAGTTAAAGTTTTTCATGGTAAATATTTTAAATAATATAGGTATACCCTACATCAAATAGAGCCAATTAAATAAATTTACTATTACACTCAAATTAATAATACAAAACACATATAAACATACACATACATAAATTTAATATTATACTTGTACACAGTCGGGTACTACGGTTGTGACTGTATTGCCAACTCATTCCGAAGAAGTTCACGTACTTTAAACTTGAATGTAAGGCGGTTTGTGGACATCCTGATCTCGGCAGGGAGTGCATTCCAGAGAAGAACTGACTGCACATAGAAGGAAGAATGGAGGAAGTTGGAGGTGTGAGGAGGGCATAGAAGAAGCAGATTATTGGTTGACCGAAGGTTTCGGTCGTGATTAGAACATAAGAGACGGAAGTGTGGTACAAGGTATTCGGGTAACGATGGGGAGTTGAGGAAAGAAAAAAGAGTAGTCAGCGCTCGCAAACTGCGGCGCTGACGAATTGGAAGCCATTGCAATTGGGAACGAAAAGCAGACACATGATCATACTTGCGAAGATTAAAAACGAATCGAATGCAGTTATTGAGAAGGCGGTCTAGTTTATTGAGGAGATCTGCATTCAGGTCAAAATAACACACATCACCATAGTCGATCAGGGGAATAATTAAGGACTGCATAAGCGTAACCTTGGTCTTAACGGGAATGAAGTTCTTGAGACGATACAAAGCTCGGAGGCACGAGGTGACTTTCTGGCTGACGCATGAGACTTGTGCCCGCCAATCAAGTGTTGAGTCTATAAGTAACCCCAGGTTCTTTACCACTGCGCTCAGCGGTATAGTCACGTTGTTGTAGACAACTGGTGGAATGATCGCCGTATCCAACTTGCTTAACGTTTGTTTGCTCCCCACGACGATCACTTGGCATTTGGTTGGATTTACCGACAACCCGAACCTCGCTGACCAGTTTTTTATGAAGTCTAAATCCCTGTTGACTTTGTCGATTGCGTATGAAATGTCTTCAATCCTTGATTGGGTGTATACTTGCAAGTCGTCAGCGTACAGGTGATACGCACACTGAAGGTGTTGGGTTACGAGATTAATGAATATTGAGAATAATAAGGGAGATAATATACCGCCTTGAGGGACGCCAGTGAGAAGATCACACCAACTTGACGATAAGTCATCAATGTGAACACACTGTTGTCGTCCCTGAAGATAGGAGGAGAACCATTCCAGAGCTTCTGAGGAGATCACAAGATAGGAAAGGATAGCTAATAAGACGTCGTGACACACGGTATTAAAGGCATTGGAGAAGTCAATCAAAGCCAGCACTGTGACTTTGGTGTCCTCCATACCTTCCCGAATGTCACCAGTTACTTTGAGAAGCGCAGTGGTTGTGCTGTGACCTGGTCTAAATCCCGATTGTAAGGGACTGAGCAGGTGCTGCTGATAAATAAACTGAGAGAGTTGCCTATGAACGCAGGCCTCAAGCACTTTAGAGAGGAAAGGAAGTATAGAAATTGGTCGAAAGTGTTCAGGGAGAGAGGGGTTAGTTTTTTTGGGTAAAGGTATGATGAAGGCCTTACGCCAGAGAGAGGGAAAGGTTCCAGAGTCGAGTGAAAAATTAATGATATGAGATATTGCAGGAAGAACGTGATCCAGGATGGTAACGATCATACGACGACTGATACCGTCACACCCCACTGCGTTAGAACGAATGGATAGGATAATCTTTTTGATGTCCTCAGAAGATACTGGAGAAAAGTCAAAAGATTCAATGTCAGGATGGGGCAGGCTAGCTATATAGCTCAAGGTTTGACTCTTGGTTTGATGATCCATCTGAGATGTTCTTGAGAAATGACGATTTAAATCATCTAAACCAATTGTCATCTTAAGCTCAGGGCGCTGTTGTTTGCCTATGCCTAGAGTTCCAAGGAACTTCCACATACTGGAAGTTGAAGAGGATTCTATGTTTTGAATTATATGACGGCGTTTGGCGTTACGTATCACCTGATTACACCGATTCCTTGCAGTCTTAAAAAGGTTCCATTTCTCTTCACAACGGTCTTTCCTGTACCTATTGTAGCAACGATCTCTCCGTCTCATAGCAATTCGAATTTCATCTGTCATCCATGGTGCAGGGGGACGCTTCAATTTAATTCTCCTCACGGGTGCGTGGATATTGTACAAGTTAAGAATTACGTCATTGAAGATACTGATTTTATCGTTAACGTCTGTAGTTGCTCCCAAGCTCGACCAGTCTAGTGCGGAAGCATCCGCACATAGTCTATCAATGTCCATTTGTCTGAAGCTACGTACATGCAGAATTTTGGGAGGAGATTTAGGGGGTTTTAGGATGTATGAGAGAAAGATCAGGTCATGGTGGGAAAAACCAGGAGCAGGATGTTGACCATGGGAATGGATAAGGTATGGAGCAGAGGTGAGCATTAGGTCAAGCCAAGTATCCTGGTGCTCAGTGTTGTGATGAGTTGCTTGGAGGGATAGGACATGGAGGCTAGTAGATTGGATGATGTGAAAGAGATTACGAGTACGGGGGGATTCGAGGTTAAGGAGATCGGTGTTAAAATCGCCCATAATGATGTGGTGTGAGTATTCTGACCCTAAAGATTCCAGAACTGTTTCCAGACTGGAGAAGTAGCTGACAGCGGGGGGACAATAAACTACCCCTAGTAAAACCCGAGTTCCCTTGACACAAACTTCAAGGAAGAGGTATTCAGCGGTAGTAGAGAGATCGGAAGAGGAAGTGGCGAGAATTTTGTAGGGTAAAGAGCCGCGTAGATAGATGGCAACCCCACCACCCCTTCTCGACTCTGGCCGGTCGTTGCGAATGAGAGCGAAGCCAGTGAGAGGATAAGAGGTGGAAGGTAGTTGCGGTTTAAGCCAAGTTTCTGAGATCAAGATGGCGTGCACATTGTTGTCTGTGAAAACCTCAGTCAATTCACTAAAGTGACTGGGAACACTCTGAGCGTTAATATGACATACATTCAGTAAAGGTTGAGATTGGTTGTTGAAAGATTGCCGTAATAGGTCGCCCAAAGTGTCTGGCAGAGAACTGAAGCTCTCATCTCCAGAAGAGTCGTTGGCAGAAAAATATGCTTCATTTTCATCATCATTAATCATCAGAGCTGTGTACGTTTTATAAAATAATTATAATAAAAAATATAAAATAATATTATATATACATAAAATACAATATACCTATTTATAGTTATTACGTTGATTGAGGTTCGACTGTATTTCTACATCACCCGCCAGCTTACACAGATGAAGTTAACTAATTATTAATTAAGTTAATATGACACTAAACAATCAATAACTTTATAAACCGTAATTACGCATATTCATATTTGCAAATAAACAGGAGAACAAAAAATAAAAAAGAATATAATGAATAATAGCTGATAGCTTTGTGACACAACGAAACGAAAAATGGAACGCACCCGCCACGAATGACAAGCGATCGCACTTGACATTTTGACGGACGGATGCAATATCTGTCATTACGAAAATGTAAACAAGTGAAAGCTAATATTTAAAAGTTGAAGGTATAAAACAAAGAGTAAACTAGCAGCCATCATTAAAATATGTAAACAATAATAATACAATTTAGACTGTACACGCAAAAGGGCTAAATGGGTCACAATTAACTAGCGTTTCCGCGAACTTTTGTTAGTGATACCTGAACTCGCATTGCCGGGGTCACTCCTGCTTTGGGGTAATGTCTTTGGAAACTTCACAAGCAATGGTTTCAGCTCATCAATGGATGTAATTTTGTATCTGCTATTGTCGCTTCCTTTGATAACTATTAAGCCGTTCTGTGTCCAGCAAGACGTCATGCCGAAATGTTGTCGGGCCATGGTAAAAACTGTCTGACGAGTTCTGGTGAGAAATTCTCTGATGGAGATGCCGGAGCCCTTCATCGCTGTTTTGGACTTCCATACCGCATGTCTGGCCTCTGCGGTAGCAAATCTAACCAGTATTGGCCGACGATGTTCTCCGGAGGGGGCCCCGATGCGATGACATTGTCTGATGCTGAGCCGTGAAATGTCCTGAAGACCCATCTTCGTGTTGATTGTATCAAGCAGGACTGCACTACAATCCTCCCTGATGGCCTCCGGCACTCCCAGGAATAAAAGTGACTTGTGCCGGTGCCGAGTCTCCATGGTATCAATCATTTTAACACACTCACTTATTTGTTTCCGGAGAAGACCCAGCATAGAAAACATCAGCTCACGGAAAGTCTTAAATTCCTCCGACACCCGTGCCACTGTCTCCTTGCTGCTTCCGCCAGAATGCAGTTGTGCCTCCAACTGCGCCATTCTCTTTGAAAAGCTCTCCTCCAAGTTGTTCTGTGCATCTCGAATATCAGTGAGTTGGGACATAGTTTTAAAATATAATTATGTTTTTTCAAAGTGATATGTAATTGTGCTGGCAGGTGATTTAAATATCTGTTTTATATCATGTAATCACTATGATAACAGTAAGTACAGCGATTCTAAACTAAACTGAACTTTAATTTTAAAATGTATTAAAGAAATATCAATAAAATAATTAAATAATTGAGGAGCTGTTAAACTAGGTGTTATAACTTTTTTAGCACCTACCCGAAAAAAAAAAAAAAAAAAAAAAGTACTGTTAGATACACACTTCCCCGGGTGTCTAATTACATCAGACAGGGAATGGCATGACAAAAAATACAGCACACCAACAACCCAAGAATGGGAAGTCGCATACAATGTAGTAACTGAGGATAAAGTCAAATGGGCGCTTAAGAGTTTCGAACCCTTCAAATCCTCGGGGCTGGATGAAGTCTTCCCAGCACTTCTACAGTGGCATCCCGAAGAGGTAACTAAACATCTAACACCTATCTACAGGACTTGTATAGCATTTTACATACCAAAACTGTGGAGAGAGGCGAAAGTAGTCTTCCTACCAAAACCAGGTAAGGAGGACTACACACTAGCCAAATCATTCAGGCCCATCAGTCTCACATCTTTCCTCTTGAAAACTTTGGAAAGATTAGTGGACAGACACCTACGGGATGGAATTCTCAAAAATACTCCACTACATCCCCAACAACACGCCTACAGAAAAGGCAGATCAACAGAGTCGGCCCTTCATATCGTAGTACAGAAGATTGAGTCGGCTTTCGCAAATAAACAGTCAACAATGGCGGCCTTCATAGACATAGAAGGCGCCTTCGATAAAACTATACACAACAGCATTAACCGCGCCCTACAAAAACTTAAGGCAGAACCAGTCATCACAGACTGGATCACCGAGCTGATCGGCAAAATTGCGGTTCAGACAGCGGTGAATACTTCTATGAGAGCAAGGGTAGTCAGAGGATGTCCACAAGGTGGGGTCCTATCACCGCTTCTATGGAACATAGTAGTAGACAGCCTCATAAAGAGACTAAATGATCAAGGATACACTACTATCGGTTATGCGGATGACCTAACAATTCTGATAAGCGGGAAAGCGGAAATTGTGTTATGTGAGGTCATGCGTTCGGCTTTTCAGATTGTAGAAGAATGGTGTGACGAACAGAAACTGTCAGTGAATCCGAGAAAAACAGAACTTATCCTCTTCACCAACAAAAGGAAGTTACCAGAACTAAAGTTACCAAAATTATTAAACACCAATCTCTCCCTGTCAACTCAAGTAAAATATCTGGGTGTTATTCTTGACAACAAACTGAACTGGGCGAGCCATATCGAAGCAAAGACAAGAAAGGCCTGTATAACTTTCAATCAGTGTAGAAGAAGATCTTTGGGAAGACCACACTTTGGTTATACACTGCAGTTATCAGACCCTCCATTACCTACGGATCAGTTGTATGGTGGCCCAGAACGCAACTGTCCACAGCTAAAATGAAACTCCAGAGTCTACAACGCTTGGCCACAGTAGCAACTACTGGATGTATGAAAACTACTCCATCAGCCGCATTAGAGTATCTCTTGAACTTGAGACCTCTAGATCTAGTCATCCAACAGGAAGCGACAGCAGCTGCCCTAAGACTAAGATCAAACGGACTGTGGAAGATAAACACAGAAGCAACACACTCAAAAGTTCTGCAGGGGATCCTAAAGGAAATTCCACTCCTCGAGGCACCCACGAACAGAACTTCATGTCAACATGTCTTCGATCGAAGTTATTATATCCAACTATCCGCAGAAACAAACGATAGCTCTGGCGTCGGCGAAGTTAGGATATATACAGACGGCTCCAAAACACAAAAGGGTACCGGAGCTGGCGTCTTCTCGAACGACTTAAATATCAAGATATCAACTACTCTAGACAAGCTAAACACAATCTTCTAAGCAAAATGTGTTGGTATAATCAAAGCAGCACAAGCAATTGCAGCCAGAGATGTGAGAGACTCAAACATCAAAATTGTCTCTGACAGTGCATCCGTGCTTCAAGCTCTGCAAAACAACAAGATGACCTCTGCCCTCATTAAGGAATGTCATGACCATCTCCAATCCATTGCAACTACGAACAAAATTACCCTGCAATGGATAAAAGGGCCAGTAATTCAATGGGTAATGACGCTGCAGATGAATTGGCTAAAAGGGGATCGGAAACGACAGTGTGTGGACCGGAACCACTACTGCCTCTGCCCCAAGCCCAAATAAAAACATGGCTGCGCGCCAAAACCGAAGAAAAACACAAAAAAGAATGGAAAAACAACGAAGGATGCAGGCAAACAAAAAGTGCAGTTCCGGTGGCATCAAAAAGACTAGCCCGCAACCTGATTAGACTAAAAAGGGACGGTCTCAGGAAGGTCACAGGTATCCTGACAGGGCATTGTCCCCTGAACAAGCACCTATTCACTATAGGTGCAACAGACAGCCCTCTGTGCAGGGGATGCATGGAGGCAGAAGAAACGCCGCAGCACGTTCTCACAGAATGTAGAAGTGTGGCAGATCAACGGGCGGACATCCTCCAATCAACATCACTCCCGGAAACATGTAGTGACCTGAAAAGGCTGCTGAGCTTCTGGGATGATCTAGAATGGTTGGAGTAGGAATATGACATACCTACGTACAACGGCCCAATCAAGAGGCTAAGTGCGGAAATGGCCCGGTAAAACAAACAAACAATCCTGACTCACTCGGTGTAACACAGCGCAAGCGCTGTTTCACACCGGTATTCTGTAAGGCCGTGGTATCACTTCGGTCGAGCCGGCCCATGCATGCCGAAGCGTGGCTCTCCCACGGTAGAAAAATCTTCACTGGTTAACGGTTTACACCTTCCCTGGAGTACGACAAACATTTCAAAACCAAAATCAGCTAAATCGGACCTGCGTTTTCTAATTTTAGCCAGACAAACGAACAGCAATTGATTTTTATATATAGGATTTTATTTATAAATAAGTTTGTCTGCGTATGTAATGCGTAAATAATTCATTTGCCCGTTATTTTTGCTACATTTTTCATAGATACTCGGTTTCTATTAGTTATAGTTGGGATATCTAACACTGAGAGTAGGTATATTTCTATTCGAACCACTACTTTCTGGTATTAGAGTCCTCAATCACACGCCTTCAATTAAGGAACTTGTTATATGTTTAAACAAGCGGTAATTCCCGCCGACATACTGTTCCGAAGTTTAGTTGGTGAATATTTGTAACTAGCTGTTGCCCGCGGCTTTGCTCGCGTGAAAGTTGATTATACGTATTTAATTAAAACTGTATAAGTATTTATGAATACTGTGTTCATGTTTTTAAACGTATTTATTTATAATCAATAGTCCATTAAAATTGACTTTCATAGACACTTTTGACCCTCATTTTAACCCCTTTAGGAACAGAATTCCCATAAATGCTGATATATGTATTCATTTATTTGTAATCAGAAGCCTGAAGACAAAGTTTCAGGCTACTAAATTAAAAATTGACGGACTTCCAGTCAAGCCTAGGGATAGAATATCCAGAAACGCTTAAATACGTATCTCATCATCATCATCGCAGTCCACTGCTGGACATAGGCATCTCCAATTGCACACCACTTGGTTCGATCCTCAGCTTCTCTCATCTAGCTCCTGCCAGCCGTCTTGGGCAGATCATTATTCCACCTAGCCTGTGGACGTTCTACGCTACGTTTGCTGTGATGCGGTCACCACTCACGAACCCGTTTACCCCAACGGTTATCAGTGCTGCGGCTAATATGGCCAGCCCACTGTCACTTTAGCTTACTTATCCTGTGGGCTATGTCAAAGACCTTGGTTCTCTACCGGATCACCTCATTCTTGATGCGATCCCTTAGAGAAACGTTGAGCTTTTGTGATGAGAAAAATAAAGCATTATTATTATTATAGCCCTCTCCATAGCACGCTGAGCGACTTTGAACTTGTGGACCAGCCGTGTCGTAAGTGTCCACGTTTCGGCACCGTATGTCATGATAGGTAGGACGTATTGATTGAAGACTTTCGTATTTAGGCACTGTGGGATTGACGATGAAAAGACCTGACGAAGTTTCCCAAACGCTGCCCAACCCGGCTGAATTCTCCTGTTCGCCTCGTCCTCGAAGTTGTTTCTACTTAACTGCAAAGTCTGCCCGAGGTACCCACACCTACCGAGGTACCTATCTACTCATTTTTAATCAGTAGCCATAAATAAAGTTGCATGTGCCTAACTTCAAGAATGACGGACTTCCAGAATAATCTATATACGAAATTTAAACCCCTATTTCACCCCCTCAGGGGTGGAATATGCAGAAACGCTTAAATATGTATCTACTCATTTTTAATCAGCCAAAACATAAATTTTCATGTTTCTCACTTTAAAAAATGACGAACTTCCATACAAACTTGCAACCCCTATTTTACCCCCTTAGGGGTAGAATATTCAGAAACGCTGAAACACGTATCAATTCATTTTTAATCAGCACCCAAAAAATAAAGTTTCATGTTACTTACTTAAAAAATGACGAACTTCCATACAAACTTTCAACCCCTATTTCATCCCCTTAGGGGTAGAATATTAAGAAACATTTAAATATGTATCTATTCATTTTAAATCAGTACCCCAAAAATAGAGTTTCAGGTTTCTTACTTAAAAAATGACTAACTTCCATACAAACTTTCAACCCCTATTTCACCCCCTTAGGGGTAGAATATTCAGAAACGCTGAAACACGTATCAATTCATTTTTAATCAGCAGCCTAAAAATAAAGTTTCATGTTTCTAACTTCAAAAATGACGGACTTCCAGACTGACCTATATACGAAATAACAACCCCTATTTCACCCCTTAGCGGTAGAATATCCACAAACGCTTCAATACGTATCTACTCATTTTTAATCAGTAGCCCAAAACTAAATTTTCATGTTCCTCACTTAAAAAATGACGGACTTCCTTACAAACTTTCAACCCCTATTTCACCCCTTTAGGGGCATAACATCCAAAAACTCCTAAATACGTATCTAATCATTTTTATTTAGTAGCCCAAAAATAAAGTTTCATATTTCTTATTTAAAAAATTACGGACTTCCATACAAACTTTCAACCCCTATTTCACCCTCTTAAGGGTAGAATATCCAGAAACGCTTAAATACGTTTCTACTCTTTTTTAATCAGTAGCCTAAAAATAAAGTTTCATTTTTCTTACTTAAAAAATGACGAACTTCCATACAAACTTTAGACCCCTATTTCACCCCCTTAGGGGTAGAATATTTAGAAACGCTGAAATACATATCAATTCATTTTTAATCAGTACCCCAAAAATAAAGTTTCATGTTTCTTACTTAAAAAATGACGAACTTCCATACAAACTTTCAACCCCTATTTCACCCCCTTAGGGGTAGAATTTCAAAAAATCCTTTCTTAGTGCTCACTTACGTTACATAAAGAACCTACATGCAAAATTTCAGGATTCTAGCTTCAGCGGTTTGGGCTGTGCGTTGATCTCTGGGTATGTCAGTCAGTCAGTCAGTCAGTCAGTCACCTTACTCTTTTATATATATAGATTGTGAACTTGTTCCAATCATTTTTTTTAAACATGCTCTTTATCTATACTTATATTATAAAGCTGCAGAGTTTGTTTGTTTGTTTAAACGCGCTAATCTCAGGAACTACTGGTCTAAAAGCTCCTGCACACTACTTTATCATCCTTACACTATGCCAATTTATATGGTAAAATTAGTACTGAGAACTGCCAATAGATGGCGTGAGTTGGTACAAATGAGACCAATAGCCATTGATTGAACCTATACTAATATTATAAAGCTGAAGAGTTTGTTTGTTTGTTTGAACGCGCTAACCTCAGGAATTTCTGGTTCGATTTAAAAAAATGTTTCAGTGTTAGATAGCCCATTTATCGAAGAAGGCTTTAGGCTATTTATCATCACGCTAAGACCAATAGGAGCGGAGCACCAATGAAGAATGTTTCAAAAACGGGGGAAAATTATCACGCTACGGGCAGTAGGAGACGCAAACGACGTTGCGTGGGTCAGCTAGTATTTAGAATATTAGCATGGATTGATGAGAAACAGAAATAAATGGATTTATTAAAGAGATTTTCATAAAACTTAATTCATATTATTTTTTACATTTTAAATTATAACGCAGCACATTGAAGATTTATGAAAATTATTTAAAAAAAAAAAATTATTAAGATCCTTGATCCTGATAACATTTTCAATATAATCTGTCAAAATATACTCACTTCTGCAACACATACAATGCAAATTGATAATAGCTCTGTACATCGCACCCTTTTGATTATGCAACTTTTGACCTGCATGGAATAAGATCAATATCGGAAATACTTCGGATATTATAAACCTGACCAGTTGCACCACCGTTCTCAAAATCGGGACCTGTTAAATTTTAAGCCTTTATATTATATCCAGGAATGGTCACAATGATCAATCTTTTTCTGCGGCAACATAGGTTATTTACAGATCTTATGCTTATATTAGCGGTAAACCATGTCCTACCACATTATTCGGTTTCCCAGTATTTAGTTTTTCAAAAATATCTTAAGTTAAATTCAATTGAATACGCCTAAATTATCAAAATATGTCAATAAAAATCAAGCTGTTTCCGTTTACATGAAAAGCAAGAAAAACATTTTTTTTTGACATCGAACTCAACGCCCTCTAGTATCAAACTATGCAGAGCTTGTATTATGGGTACTAGACAACTGATATAACACCCAAACTCCGAAACAAATATTTGCATATCATACAAACATTTGATCTAAACCAGGAATCGAACCCGAGAACTCAAGCACAGAAGTCGCATACACTACCACTGCGCCACCAAGGCAGTCAAAGAATTGTCAAAGAAGATTAAAATTACCTATATAGTAGATTGAAATTGTTAGGATAACATTCGATAATATAGTAATCCATATATATATATATATATATATATATATCTTTTATTGATTAATTACCTTCGTGATGAATAGCTTACATATAAAATATGATAAATATGTGTACGCGCAAATAGTCTTCGTTATCCAAAATATTACCTAAAAAAAAAAGAAATAAAATGAATTGATTACGTCAGATGAAGCGTACGCTTTTAAATGGTTTCTTTGAGATTTTCGCAAACGCAGATTTTAAAAAGTGACTGTAAATATTAAAACTTTTATAAGATATTTTTTTAGAAGTTAGTAGAGCCGATTTCAGCATGAACAGGTTCGTTCGACCGGGGTGGTACTACCCTCGCACAGAAGATGAACCTAAAATGACAGCATTGGTGCTACCGTGTTTCGTTGGTGAGTGCGAGACCGGAGGCCCAAATAGTCTAGTCAACAAGTTCCATACTTGTTGACTGGACTAAAAGATGCAGTAGCATCACTAGGCCGCCATGGTGTGGGTCACCATGCTGCATTGCTGCATTGTCTGCATTCACAATGTGTGTGGTGACCACCTGCTTATGCTTTCCACCAGGCACAGCAGACTCCTTTGGTAGGCCTGTACATAAAAAAATATATTAGTAGGTGGTTCTGTTTCAGTATGTTTTATTTTTAGATCGTTAAATAAAAAGAACCTAAGTTTTATGATATAGCTGATTATGTAATCTCAATAATTACTTGATATTTAAAACTCGCTGTCAGATTTTGGCTACTGTATACTAAATATTCATACAGCTCAGCCCAGCGCTGAATCTTTTCTAGCAATTTTTGTCTTTTTATTTCCAAATCTAATTGATTATTATCTGTGCGTATTTTTTCCTTGGTTTCTTCTAGTGTATCCGTTAAACACTTCAATAAATTTGATAGTATTTCTAAATAATTGTATAAAGCAAAAAAATCCATGATGTTGTTTATTTTATTACAGAAAATTGAGAAACATAGAATTATAACTATTGCACTGTCGTTTAAAAAGAAGTTAAGAAGATAATAGGTCCATGCACCAAAACATAGCTCTACGATTAAAAGTACAGTGCAACTGATAAAGAAATAAGTCACTATTTGTTTTAGATTTTCTTTGTAATGTACTTCCTCGCTATAGACGACATGGACAGCCATGAGATTAGAGATAGCCATTTCATATTCTCTTGATTTCAAGATGCTGTACACTATACAAATTACGTCGCCAATTAAAATATTCAAGTAAATATACAAATTAAACCACTTTATCTCTAGTGGCAAAAGCACTAGTGTAAAATATAAATTATTAATAAATAATAGGAAACACAGCAGAACTTTAAGAATTACGTAAATCAATATAATTTTTTTACTTCTTCTCCCATACAGGACGTAATTTCTATAAATACCCATCACATTCTCAGCTATTCTGAGATAGTGAATTATTTTTAAATTTTCCATTTTACAGACAGCAACTTACAACCATGTGATGTTAAGACACACTAGGGTTCTTTCAAGTAGAATACTAATAAAGAATCCATCAAAGAAAGCACATAGAAATACTTGACTAGCTTATCAAGAGAATCTACTGCCAGTAATTATTTTAAGTAATAACAATAAAAACATTACGGGTTTGTACTCGAAATGAATCGATAACTAGATATATTAGGCATATACTTATTAATTCTAGAACTTTCCGAATGAGATGTAGACCAACATTATTTATAAATAAAAAGTGTATCACAATGCTACACTATCAACCGATGTGATGCAATGTAACTGCATGCATTGTCTTGAATATAGGGACGTTCCTTGGTTTTATGGGTTGCGGTTACCTCTCTAACTGCATCTTAGAGGTAGTAGAGCCACGCTGATTTCAGCACGAATGGGCCGGCTCGACCGGGGCGGTACTACCCTCGCACAGAAAATCAACGTAAAATGACCACGTTCGTGCTGTCGTGTTTCGTTGGTGAGTGCGAGACCGGAGGCCCAAATAGTCTAGTCAACAAGTTCCATACTTGTTGACTAGACTAAAAGATGCAGCAGCATCACTAGGCCGCCATGGTGTGGGTCGCCATACTGCATTGTCTGCATTCGCAGTGAGTATGGCGACCAATACTCTTGGATTCTGCTTATGCTTTCCATCAGGCAGAGTAGAGTCATTATGGCGGGCCATACATAACAAAAAAAAAAAAAAAACCCTACGTTTCGTCGGTCAATGATCTCTGGGGTTATGCCAGTATAGCCACTCATGCCAGATTTGCCTAGAAGGAGACTCCTGACTACCGTGAAGGACGTGACGTTTACGTTAAGACGTCATGCCGTATTATTAAAGTCCCTTTGATCATAAAAACTAACATCGCGTTTGTAAAGGAAGGCTCAGCATATAGACTTCACTCACACAAAAGCCGTACTCAATTATAAATACCGCCAGTGACTGGACATTATTAGTGGACACGTATGAAAATCACTACAGAATACCGGAGGATATCTGTGCCTCGGCGTCCAGACCGGACATATTTCTTTATGCAATGTCAATTAACCGTGTAGTACTAGTAGAACTAACGGTGCCGTGGGAAACGAACATCCCTAAAGACCACGCTTTAAAAATAAACAAGTACTTTGACTTAACCAACGAAATAACTAAAAATGGTTATGTTGTTGCGCTGTATGCCGTAGAAGTGGGTGCGAGGGGTATACCAGCTAAATCCCTCTATAACCTGCTTAAAGACCTTGGATTGCCAAGAGCTTCAGTAAGCTCTTTCCTTAAACGAATATCCAAAGCGGCATTGCTAGGCTCATTTCAAATATGGTTAGGTAGAGGGGGTAACACGGCGGACAGTGGAGGTGAGCGTTGACGCGTCGTAAGGAGTGCTCCTTAAACCTAAACCTTGGTCGCTATTCCCAGGCACTGTCGAAGTCCCATGTGTTGCCCCCACCTATCACGCGATGGACCCGGCACCCGCACGGCGAATCCATGGAACACCAAGAAATAGGTCTTCTAGCAGAAGGCGTATTAGAATTGCAAGTAGGGCCACGAGGAAAGAGGAACTATGACGAGCTTGGTGAGCACTCACCCTGCGTCCGCGCTAGTAACTTAGGAGCTAGTCTTTTATTGACTTCACCACTTGATCGTAATCCCAGTAAGTACGTCGAGTTACGGTCATGTCTCTAACTTTACTGAGACCGAAGCTCTTGGCTTAACAGCTAATAAAAAAAAGTAAAAACTAAAACCCAACTACGACAAATAACGACGCTGAAAAACTATGGAACAAGATTGAAAAGCCGTAGTCACACGTTACATAGAAACGTACCATATCACTTTAAAAACGCGTGACTACGGCTTCTCAATCTTGTTTCATACTTTTTCAGCGTCGTTATTTGTCGTAGTTGGGTTTTAGTTTTTAGTTTTTTTATTTAAAATGTTTTGGTGCCTCTATGATATTAATTTCTTTGCAAAGTATATTTTAAATAGGTACCATAGAAATATCACTTCGAATAAATACGGACAAAGTCACATGAAAATGCTAAAAATATATAATTATATTTCTGAAATGTACAAGTAACGTCCTTTTGAATGATACCAAACACGGCATATTTATCTCAAATTTATTTTTAATACAGTACTTTATGTCTGCTAGAGAGCGCTACATTAGATTCAGTGACACGTCATATAGCCTATAATCAGCGGACAATCAAGACGCTTCTAAAGATATCTCATTTGTCTTATTCTGACTAGTAGTTTAGAAAGAAAGAGGGACAGACAAGCATACTATAAAAATATCACACTTATCGAATAAATACGCACAAAGTCCCGAGCAAATGCTAATTAAATATGTATTTTTGAAATGAACAAGTAATGCCCTTCCTAATGATACCAAACACGGCATATTTATTTCAAATTTATTTTTTAACACAGTACTTTATTTTTACTAGAGACACCACCACATTAGATTCAGTGACACATCATATAGCCTATAACCAGCGGACGATCAAGACGCTTCTAACGATACCTCATTTGTCCAGTTCTAATAAGACAGTACTTTATGTCTGCTAGAGAGCGCTACATTAGATTCAGTGACACGTCATATAGCCTATAATCAGCGGACAATCAAGACGCTTCTAAAGATATCTCATTTGTCTTATTCTGACTAGTAGTTTAGAAAGAATGAGGGACAGACAAGCATACCATAAAAATATCACACTTATCGAATAAATACGCACAAAGTCCCGAGCAAATGCTAATTAAATATGTATTTTTGAAATGAACAAGTAATGCCCTTCCTAATGATACCAAACACGGCATATTTATTTCAAATTTATTTTTTAACACAGTACTTTATTTTTACTAGAGACACCACCACATTAGATTCAGTGACACATCATATAGCCTATAACCAGCGGACTATCAAGACGCTTCTAAAGATATCTCATTTGTCTTATTCTGACTAGTAGTTTAGAAAGAATGAGGGACAGACAAGCATACCATAAAAATATCACACTTATCGAATAAATACGCACAAAGTCCCGAGCAAATGCTAATTAAATATGTATTTTTGAAATGAACAAGTAATGCCGAAGGGCATTACTTGTTCATTTCAATACCAAACACGGCATATTTATTTCAAATTTATTTTTCTTTATTTTTACTAGAGACACCACCACATTAGATTCAGTGACACATCATATAACCAGCGGACGATCAAGACGCTTCTATCGATACCTCATTTGTCCAGTTCTAATAAGTATTTGAGGAGCTATGAGGGAACAGATGTACATACATACGTACATACATAGCCTGTCAAAATCATAACCCTCCTTTGCCTTTGTAGTAGTCGAGTAAAAAATTACCCCGAATCCCGTGCTCTGGTCCGTGGCCAGGGGATGCATCGCTAATGGGTTGTTCAGTCGCTAGCGCACTCCCAGCCGAGGCACATGCGGACCCTTCGGTTGGGCACAAATCTTCGCTTGCCCGGGTATTAGGGGATCTCTGCCCGGGTCGACCTTTACTTCTGCTCCACTTCTCGTCCAACGACGAGGACGCATCACTTGGGACGCCCACCTCGGTGGGGCTCCCAGAAGTCAATGTGATTGCTGGGAGCCGAAAAACATCGGAACATTGCCTCCAAAAGTGGCGAGTTAAAGGGTCTCGGCCCCGTCAGGTTCCGCCTTCTGCAAGGCGGAATCCCATAGATGGGCTCGGGTGGATGGCGAATCCCAAGCGGAAGAGATCGCAGATCTCCTGCCTAAGATCAAGGAGGTGATGTTGGGGGATTCTGTGCTCCAAACACAATCCTCCATGCAGGAGAGAGGGAAAGCAGCGGTGGATATCATCCACAAGGTGGCCACCGTTAACCTTAAGGGTTCTTTTGTGAGGTCCCTTAAGGGTTCCTCTTCCGCTGTTGCAGGGGTCGTGGAAACCCTTAAAGGAGACGTGGCTCGTCTTCAGGCGACCAACAACCGCTTGACGGGGCAGGTGGCTCAGCACAGCGCGCAGTTCGCTGAATTTTGGGCGGATCGCCCCGAGTGAGAGGCCCCGTTAACGTCACGATAAGCCCCTACTGGGCCCGAGGTACCTGACTCCTACCTGCATCAGGTCCTGGTTGCGGTGGGGCACATGTTGGACGGACGTCTGGCTTGAAGGCGAGGCTGCCACTGGCCCCTGTTGTTCGGTATAAAATTCAGGTGGCAACAGCTTGCACACTGTTTATCTTTCATGTAATACTGACACTATTGTACCTGAATTTCTGACTTTTAAAAAGAGTGGCAATGAGTTAATTGCCAGTATTCTTCTCATACGGCTCTACGCATTTTGGAAACTGGAACTGGACCCAAGTAAGTAGTTTTTTTGTGCTTTCACCGAATTTACCTTGACAATACAGCACATGCTGTGGCGTCTGTTTGTGTCGATCTATGATTTTTAACTGTAACTTCAATTTAACGTTCATAAATCTCACTTAGGGTCTTAATTGAAAAAGTGAATTTGAATTAATAAATCCTTATATTAATTTAGTAACTGGATAATTTAGGAGTATTATTTTTAAGGTGGATTATTATTAAAAAATTAACGCATATATTTTCTCTAAATTGCGCTGTAGACAAATTCAATCGATATCGTAATGTTAAACTTTTCGATGATATTGGTTTTTACAGTGATTTTATGTTTAGTATCGTAGTACGATTTATATTGTACTATGGTTTTTAAAACAATATATGATTTTGTTTATTCGCAAAATTTTTATATAAAGTTATTTTGGAGATATATTTGAAAATAAATGTTTTAATAAAAAGATTATAAATATTTCATATATCAAAATTTTACAGCTACCAGACAAATAAAATAGATTTGATTAAAAAAAAAATAGTATGTAAGTACTTTTGACTAAATAATAAACGTGACATATTTCCTGTAAGATGTGGACGCAAAGAACCGGTTGTTCACGCAAAAGGGCCTTGGTGCAAACTCGGTTGTGTCGGTAGATTTATATTTTTTAATTGACCTACCCACTTTTTTTAATGACGAATATACTTTTCTTACGTTCACTGAGCTCGTCGTATTTTTTTACTAATTCCCTAAATAATACCTGGTGCAATCCGAAACATGGTCCTATCGAGCCTGGATGTGGAGTTTTGAAGCATATAAACTCCGATCAGCGTCTTTATTACAAGGATTACAAGAGGATTGGTGGATTTTAAAAATTATATTCAGCGACCACAAGGCCGTTCATTATGCTGCGTATTTCAGAAGAAATTGGAGGTTTACGTGGTTTGGATACATAATAGCTAAGAAAATGCATATTAATTATGAAATTAATCCACCCAACACTCTTTTTATCAGGTATTATTAGTTTAAGTCAGCCATAAATTACCAGGTTAGTACTTTAAAATCTATTGTCATTTTTTTTGTCTGTGAGTGGTTATAAATTATAATAATTATTAGCTGATCAGTGTTTTTTACTATTTTTATTATTTATACATTGTATTATATTATTATCTTATATTATATATTTATTAGAAGCAACTGCATTAATTTTCGATGTGCAATGTACTTAAAATAGTTACTGAGACAGTTAGGTAATCACATTAAGTTAGCACAGGTAGACTATAGAAATCTTGTAATTTTCATTGTAAAATTATCAAAGTTTGGTATTAAATAACCTTTTACGTATAGTTTGTTGTAAATTCTAATTATTCATGTATGTTATTCTACCTTCAATTCAGTATATTAGAATTCTTATACGTTTTACAGGCTGCATCATTATTAACCGACTTCAATAAGGAAGAGGTTCTTTTGTATTTGTATTTTAAACGTTGCTATAATAGTTATTTGTATACATTCCATGTTGATAGGCACCAGCTAACGCGATGCGAGAGGATAAGGAGCTGATTAGGAAACGAGCGAGTTTTAAGGGAAGGGTTACCGTATTTTTGAACTTTTTAAATACTTTGGATTCTTCTTCCTTGAGCCCTACCGAGGTAAGCGAATTGCAATTACGTTTTGGCAAACTCGAGGCATTGTATGTCCCGTATGATGAGGTGCAATCACTACTGGAGTGTAGTACTGACAATTAGATAGTCAGATGTTGGAGCGTAGCGAGTTTGAATCTCTTTATTATAAAACCCTAGCTCAAGCTGAAAAATTACTTAATGATAATCTTAGGAAAAGAGATTCTAATAATATGGGTGAGGTAAGTTCGCGTTCTAACATTCATAAGTTTGTTAAATTACCGACTATTCAGTTGCCAAAATTCAGTGGTTCCTATACAAACTGGCTGGAGTTTCACGACACTTTTGTTAGTCTTATTCATTCAAACGACGATATGAACGAAATAAATAAGTTCCATTATTTGAGATCATCACTAGAAGGGTCTGCTGCTGTGGTAATAAACTCAATTCAGTTTTCTGCTGCCAATTATTCGGTAGCTTGGAATGTTCTCTGCGAGCGGTTTGATAACAAACACCTGCTTATCCACCATCACGTTTCATCGTTATTTCAATTTGATACTCTTCAGAGGGAGTCATCAGTGAATTTAAAGGGCTTACTTGATATTATTAACAAAAATTTACGTGCCCTTGAATCTCTGGGCGAGCCTGTTTCAAACTGGGATACTTTACTCATTTACATTATCACACACAAGCTAGACAGTAAAACTTACCGTGAATGGGAAGAATATAAAGGCTGCCTGGCTAAAGATTCTAGAATTACATTTTCATTGTTTATTACATTTATTAAAAACCGTGCTGAGATATTGGATATGAAAAATTGGAATTGGCAACATCTACTAAACAATCAAGCACTTGTAAACACTCCAAACATATCAAAACAATGATGGCACAGGATTCCAGTAAAAATCATTCTAATTATAAAAATAAACAAGACGGTAGTAATTCTAATAAACCTAATATTTGTGTTATGTGTAACGGTGATCATAAGTTAAGCAGTTGTCCTCAGTTTTTGTTGTTAAGCAGTGAAGGTCGTTTGCAATTGTTACCTAAACATAGGATTTGTTATAATTGTTTGAACCCGGGACATTACGCAAATAACTGCAAAAAGTTTGGTTGTAAAATATGCCGCCGTAAACATAATACTTTAGTTCACGTTGACGTTGCTTCCAAGTCTTCAAGGTTAGACTCCATTGGTTCTTCTTCTGACAGTAACGACGCGAGTAGCAGTGCAAAAGTCTCCACTCAGCCAGCTGTTGATACCGGTATGTCACTTTCCGCAAGTGTTGAACAGGGTGATGTGTTATTATCTACTGCATTGGTCAAGGTGGTGGGGATAAATGGTCAGCAGTATATTGCTCGTGCCATGCTTGATAGTGGCAGCACGTCATGTCTCATGACCGAAAAGCTATACCAAGAACTAGGGTTGACGGCAAAGAATGTGAACAATTCTATTTTGGGTATTAATGGCTCGTCATCGTTTATCAATAAAATGTGTACTGCATCAATAAAATCTTTATGCAATAATTTTAGTGTTAATGTCAATTGTTTTATTCTTCCTTCAATTACAGATAAGGTACCCAGTACACATGTTAATCTATCAAAAATTACAATTCCATCTCACGTATATCTTGCTGATCCTAACTTTCACTTATCGGCCCCTGTCGATATGTTGCTCGGTGCTGACATCTTCTGGGATTTGTTAGAATCACAACGAATAAGGTTAGGTGATGGTCAACCAATTCTCTGTGAGACTAAATTGGGCTGGTTAGTCTCTGGCCCAATTAAGGGTAGTGTTTCTTCTAAAGCTTTAAAATGTAATTTAATAGAGGTGTATTCAGATTGTGACAGTAAATTAAATTGTAATATTGATCAACAACTAACAAAGTTTTGGCAACTTGAAGAAGTGAATACTTCGTCACCCTTTTCCTCAGAGGAAAAACTATGCGAGGAACATTTCATAAAAAATACCACTCGTTTGGAAAACGGTCAATTTTGTGTAAGGATTCCTTTGAAATGTTCTCCTGATGAAATGGGTGAATCTTTGTCAAGAGCAAAGCATTGTTTCTTTTCGTTGGAACGTAGATTTAAATCTAAACCTCACTTTTGTCAAATGTATAAAGAGTTCATGTTGGAGTATGAAACTTTAGGCCATATGTCTAAATGTAAATTTAATGATCAAGCTTTTTACATTCCGCATCATGGAGTTCTGCGTGAAAGCAGCGCAACCACAAAATTAAGGGTAGTTTTTAATGCGAGTAGTTTAACTAATACTGGTGTTTCTATTAATAATACCCAAATGGTTGGACCCGTTGTACAGGACGATCTTTTGTCGACCCTGTTGCGTTTTAGACAACACAAGTATATTCTAGCTGCTGATGTTGAAAAAATGTACCGGCAGATAGTTGTTCATCCCAATGATAGATATCTTCAACAAATTATTTGGCGCGATAATCCATTATCTGCATTACAAGCCTATCAGCTGAACACCGTAACTTACGGCAGGGCCAGTGCTCCATACCTAGCAACTCGGTGTCTTCGACAATTAGGTTTGGAATGTATTGATAAGAGGGTCTCCGGGGTTATTTTACACGATTTCTACGTGGATGACCTTTTAACGGGAGGAGATGACCTTGAAGAGGTCAAGGCGTTGCGTCATAAAATTACTTCAATTCTCGATTCAGCGCAGATGAATTTAAGAAAATGGAAGTCTAATGATATGAGACTAGTGTTTGGTTCTGACTTTCCCCAATCCTCACTGGATTTGAATATTGGTGGATTTGAGTCAACCAAAACCTTAGGCCTAGGTTGGCAGCCAACGTCAGATTATCTTTGTTTCCCAATTAGTCAGCCAGTTAATTTTAATAATACAAAACGGCACATGCTCTCAATTGTTTCACAAATTTTTGACACACTTGGATTATTAGCTCCATGTGTAGTTGTCATGAAAATGTTGCTTCAAAAATTGTGGCTACATAAACTTTCTTGGGATGAACAGCTGTCACCAGACATTAGTAAGTTTTGGAATGAAATTTTTATCAATTTACCTAAATTAAATGAAATTCATATTCCTCGTCGAGTGTTAATTGATTCTTATGAGTTTTTAGAATTTCACATTTTTACTGACGCTTCTGAACGAGCATATGGCGCTTGTCTTTATGTTCGAAGTGTTGACATTCAGGGTCAGGTTCTGGTGCGTTTGTTGTTGTCCAAAAGTCGAGTGGCGCCTCTCAAGCCGACGACTATTCCCAGACTTAAACTGTGCGGTGCTCTGGTCTTTGTTCGCATTTATGAAAAAATCGTTGCTGCATTACGAGGCAGCGCGCGGCGCAGCTTCTTTTTGGACTTTGGACTGACTCCACTATCGTTTTAGGGTGGCTCAAGATGTTATCGAATAAACTGCAACCTTTCGTTCGCAACAGAGTTGCCGAGATTTTGGATAAGACTGGTGGCTGTGAGTGGAGACATGTCCCAACTGACCAGAACCCTGCTGATTATTTGTCACGCGGAGTAGACATTCGCTTATTAGCTACTTTGGATGCTTGGTGGTCCGGTCCTTATTTTTTAAATCGAGAAGTAACCTATTGGCCTCGTAAATTGACGAATTTTGATGAATTGTTGCCCGAGATGAAAACTGATGTCACCTTGCATGTGTTATCTAAAGAAAATAACTTTAATGAATTTATTGATTTTACACGTTTTTCTAACTTTTTGCGACTTCAACGAACAGTAGCTTATGTTTTACGTTTTATTGACGCTTGTAGGAAACAACGTATGCGCGGTCCTCTTAACACTAATGAATTAGATAGATCTTTAAATTATATTATACGTATTTCTCAGAAACAATCTTTTAAAGACTACCAATTGATACTTGACAATAAGCCGTTGCCTAAGAAAAGTGCTCTAAATAAATTTAACGTTTTTATAGACGAAAATAAGATATTGCGTATTCGTGGTAGGCTACAACATTCGGATTTTCCGTACAATAAAAAACACCCGATACTTATCCACTCTAGTAATCACTTTTCTAAGTTACTGTTTAAGTATGAGCATAAAAGATTGTTTCATGCTGGACCACAGTTACTGTTGGCGTCTATACGAGATATGTATTGGCCCATAAGAGGTCGCAATTTAGCCAGAATGTGCTGTCGGCAATGTGTGCGTTGTTGTCGTTTTATGGGCAAAACGGTGAGTCCTATTATGGGTGATTTACCACGGCAGCGACTTTTAGCAGGTTTTCCTTTTGAAAACATAGGTTTGGACTACGCGGGTCCAATTCGGTCAGCTGTTCGTCAAGGTCGTGGATGTAAATTAGTTAAAGTTTACATTGCCATATTTGTATGCTTTTCTACAAAATCAATTCATCTTGAATTAGTCGGTGATTTATCAAGTAATACCTTTATCATGGCGTTAAAGAGATTTATCTCGCGTAGAGGAAAGCCGAGAAACATCTACTCGGATAATGGTACCTCATTTGTTGGTGCATATAATGACCTCTCTAAATTTCTTAAGTCTAATTGCGATTCGGTTGCTGAGAAGATGGGTAAGGACGGAATTAATTTTCATTTTATACCGGCCTATTCTCCTCATTTCGCTGGCCTTGCGGAAGCAGGTGTCAAATCAACTAAACATCATTTGAACAGAGTGTTGGGCCTTTGTAACCTTACCTACGAAGAGCTATACACCATGATGGTTCAGGTCGAAGCAATATTGAACTCCAGACCACTGACACCTTTATCATCAAACCCCGAGGATCTGACGCCGCTTACACCCGGCCACTTTTTGATTGGACGTCCTATAACCTCATTGCCGTCACCTGATTATCGAGATCAATCACTGAATTCTCTTACTCGATTTCAACGTATTGAATTTCTTCGACAACATTTCTGGAGTAGGTGAAGTAGGGAATACATATCTGAGCTCCAAGTTAGGATGAAATGGCGAGCATGTAAAGGCTCTCTGAAACTGAATTCCTTAGTCCTTATAAAAGAAGATAACCTCCCCCCACTCAAGTGGAAAATGGGTCGGATTGTTGCTACGTATCCAGGAATCGACGGCGTTGTTCGGGTTGCTGACCTCAAGACTTCTAGTGGTCTGTTACGCAGATCGTTCAGCAAGATTTGTCCGCTGCTGGTCTATCCGGAGGCAGAAGACTGTGGTTGAAAGGCACGCTTTCAACGCCCGGGGGAATTTTCACGCAAAAGGGCCTTGGTGCAAACTCGGTTGTGTCGGTAGATTTATATTTTTTAATTGACCTACCCACTTTTTTTAATGACGAATATACTTTTCTTACGTTCACTGAGCTCGTCGTATTTTTTACTAATTCCCTAAATCTGGTGCCTGGTGCAATCCGAAACACCGGTAGTTGTAAAGAATAAATCAATTAATTATCTTTTTTTTTATTATGTGTTTTTATTATATTTTAATTAATATATTGTAATAGAAACATAAAGATGTGGATGCAAAAAACCGGTGGTTGTAAAGAATAAATCAATTAATTATTATATTTTTTATTTTTATTATTTTTTTTACTATATACTTTTATTATATTTTAATTAATATATTGTAATAGAAACATAAAATATTTGTCAGCTATATCCTAAATTACTAAAGTATGTGAAATATTGTTTGAAATAAAAAAGAAAGTAATTAAATTAACCGTATATTTTTTTTTAAAAGACGACACCTGCATTAGGAATATATCCTGTGTCGCCGGGGACTTAACAAAATATATACATGAAATTGCCAGAAAGTACACCAAGACTCAGAATAACAATTTGTGAATAAAATATTGTTATATGGCATTAAAATGCGCAGTCGTTATTTATTTATTTAAAGTTTCTGAAATATGCCTAAACACTCAAATATATAATTTATTTTAGGTAAATAAGGGAGTTGCAATGTTTTGCAACAAAAAAATTATAAAGTAGAATGAAGGGATATCAATTAGAGTGTGGGGGACAGGTGTGTCATGTCCCACCAACACAAAGGGAGGATCCTCCGACCAGGCGAGGTGATCATGCCTGGCGGGCCAACTGCCCAACGGTTGATGTTGGGATGTTGTATGTATCTTAATTGGCGCGCGAACTTTCACTGCGCGATTCAGGATTGGTAATTGGTAGTTTCTTAGTTTCCTTCGTTACTCCGTAGTTCGATGTATCTTCGGTAGATGGCGCTGTAGTATGTTATGTTGTTGTTGCGCTGTATGTGGAGGTCGCCACATCACTCCCCTCCAAGACCGGAGGTCGATACGTTGTTGAGTCAGCTGTCTGTGCTCTGTTGTGGAGCTTGCCAGTGCCAGGAGTGAGCAGTTCCAGTGAGTCGGAACTGAGTGCCGCAAATTCCAGTGAGTCGGAACTGAATGCCGCTAGTCCCAGTGAGTCGGGGCTGAAGTCCGCTGATCCCAGTGAGTCGGGATGGCGTGCGGTGCGCGGTGCTGCGGTGAGGTCCCCAGTGAGTCGGGGCGGTTGCTGCGTAGTGGCTGGCTGCTGCGTAGACGGGAGAGATATGCTCTGCTTACATGGACCGTAGGTGCAGTGTGCTGTGCCTAGACGCTGATGAGGCCGTAGGGGTAACCAGGCTGAAGCGGTCGCTTCCTGCGTGTGGTGTATCCCTGTTGAGGCCGAGGTTGCTGGCTGGCTGTGAGACTTGCTGTGGGAGTGAACATGATGGTGGCGTGCTGATGCGGCATCGAAGGCTGCTTCCAATCACGTCGGGGTCACCACTGTGGGGGACAGGTGTGTCATGTCCCTCCAACACAAAGGGAGGATCCTCCGACCAGGCGAGGTGATCATGCCTGGCGGGCCAACTGCCCAACGGTTGATGTTGGGATGTTGTATGTATCTTAATTGGCGCGCGAACTTTCACTGCGCGATTCAGGATTGGTAATTGGTAGTTTCTTAGTTTCCTTCGTTACTCCGTAGTTCGATGTATCTTCGGTAGATGGCGCTGTAGTATGTTATGTTGTTGTTGCGCTGTATGTTGAGGTCGCCACAAGAGTATCAGTCAAATAAATAATTTAATTTAAAAATTATTCTAACGTAATCATAATCGATAAATGTCAAATTCACCACATCCCTAAGGTCTTCGATGAAACTGTTCACGAACACAAACATGCAAGTGAAACCCTACCTTAGTTGAAAGGTATAAGGTTTTATTTAGTAACATTGTCAGTGGCTTTTTGAACTTATATTAATTACATCCTTTGGACGAATCAGGAAAGACTTCGTTATGTGTGTATAATATTATTGATCGTTAATGTGTGCGTGTAGGCGACACAGTGTATCTTGCAATTGCTGCTCGACACCCCTTCTACGTATATGTTCTTTTGTTCTGTGGTCTCGCACTCACCAACAAAACACGACAACATGAATGTTGTCATTTTAGATTAGTCAACTGAAGCTTAACTAACAATAATATTAAATATAATCGTGAGTAATTTTATTGTAGGTATAAAAATAAAAATACATGTCAAGTCTATACAAAATCAAACAAAACAAAAATAAAACAAAAAAAAAAAAGTAGCACAAATATTTATGGGTCACTTAACCCATTCCCGATCGCTTCCGGTGGAAAGGTGCCCATTAGACTTGCGGCATTGCCGCGTTGAATGGCAATGGCCAACCTTTGCACCAGGAACGAGCCGGAACGGGAGTCACCCTTAAGCTCCGCAAGTCTACGGCCCAGTTCCCCCACAAACCTCAGAGTATCCGCGGCCCAGCTGCCCATGGTCTCCACTGCCACCGGAACGAAATAATACAGCTGCTCTAAGGCCGCATATTTCTGCCTCTTCTTGCAACAAGCATCCTCCGCGGCGGCCGACGGGGAGCGGATGGTGCGACTTATATGGCTGGCGGCAACAGTGCTGACACAAGTAGCGTCCCAGATCAAGCACCTGCCGTTCTTCCAGGGCACCAGAGTCAGCCCGTCCCGCCCGAGCATCGACGACAACTTAACGCGTGGTGGCCATCGGCCTCCACTACAGAACCGCAGGTACACACATGGCGCTCGCAAACCTTGCAGCCCAGGCGAAGCGCTACAGCGATGCGCAAAGAACTGTCATCCAGCAAAGTCCCCAAATGAGGCGAAGGCAGCGCGTGCAACCAGGCACCCGCCTCAGTCCGCGAAACAGCCCTCAGCCTAGCCACATCCACTCCCGAAGAGCCCTCCAATAAGGCGCCCTGGATCCGCTTCACCCCCACATCATCCCACGCCCGCTGCATGTGCGCCGCTCCGGGGCATGCTTCACCCGGGCTGAGGGCCAACCAAGCCGACGTAGCATCCACCAAAAACGGTATGCTCACCTCATCACCATGGGATCCTAATAAAACAGTGACAAGGTTCGCAACACCGTGCGCAGACGCCAGGAAAGCTGGCAGGCCCACATCCCGCATCCCTCGCACCCCCAGACCACCACACCGGATCGGAAGACTCGCCTGAACCCACTGTCTCTCATCCATGGAAACGTTAAGGATGCTTTCCACGACCGACTTCAGGACTTTGTCAAACGACGCAACTTCCTCCGGGCAAAGCCAAGTAGGAGTGGTTCGCAGCAGGTAATTAATTTTTGGGAGAGCGAAGCATGTACGCAACAGGACAATAGCAACATGAGCAGACAGGTCTTTGAGACGTTCATGAGTAGTGAGGAGAAGTTGCGTTCCGGAGACAATAGCCCCAGGAACAGCACAATGAAAAATGGGAGAGCCTAACAGGGTGAAATCGAAAGAAGACAGCTCCCTGAGGCCCGGCAAAACAGCCGCCAAACGAGACATGTGAGTACGAGCACCAACGCCGCAGGGAAAAAATTCACACTTCGAAGAGTTCACCTCCAGGCCCAGATCTTTGAAGCGAGGAATAAGGATTTCTAAGTCCTGCAACACATCCTCCGGCTTCCCCCCGATAGTGCCGTCATCCAGGTACCATACGTTAAAGGGAGATTTGATTTCGGTAATCACTTTGTGAATAGCCAAGCTGAAAACGAGTGGTCCCAAAGGGTCCCCCTGCTGAGCTCCCACCTGAGAAATAATGAGGTTGTCAAAAAAATAAAATTTTAAAATTTATCATGAAATTAAACAAACATGGCCATTTAATTTGTATTTATTTACATTTACTAAAACACTCATAATAATTAGTCTCACACAGAATATTGTTGCGCCTTCGAGAAAAATAGTCTGGAACAATCTACCAGTCGCGAGAAGCGAGGAAGGCGCCATAGATGGCGCTAGATTACTCACTCTGGTAATTTCTGTTTAGTGTAGAATGTTCTATCGAATATTATAGATCTTTCTAGGGATTTCAAAGCCATATATAAGCAGATTGGGTTACCCGTACGAGTCAGTATTGTTCACGATACAGCGGAGTTAACATCGAAGCGATCTTCTAGTGCGATTGACAAGTGACATAGGGAATTATTATTGTAAAAAGGGTTATAAATAAACAGTGTGTTATTTTTTTGGTAATCAACCGACTATCTTTAATTATTTAATATACGGCTCGTAACAATATTATTCAAATTTCGGGAAAAGTCTTGTAACTTTAATAAGATACATGTTTATTATAGGAATCCTCTCTATCTGAAATATTACTTAGGGACTTTAGAGGCCAAAGTCTTATTGAGAGATAGCACATTGAAATCTTCCGGTTAGCAATAATACTGTGGTAAATGACCATTGACGCGGGCTAGGGTTTGTTTATCAGATTGCAGACAGGTTACATGATGCAGAGATACTGCTGCTGCCCATGGACCACGTTTAACTTGAGTTCAACATATACCAATACCCATGTCAGGACTCCATTAAACTTTTTTACTTGATTAGCAACGGCTTAAATATATTTTTTAAATACGACAAACTGTTTTTTTTAAGTCATTTATTCATACAATTTTGAAATATCCATTAAATAAATTCTCGGCAAGCTAAACAATAATTTAAATTTATATTTACTTCAACCACAATTTTTTATATCTAATTAAATTACATATAGAACAACAACAACTGCACCGCGCGAATGAATATCGCTGTCAGTACTTTTGCCATCGCCGAGCAGTAGACCCTTCAACTTTAAGATTATAATTTCTAAAAAAACCTCTTATTATTTCGTAAGCTAATTAACCATTTAAAAGTATATAGGTTATGTAAAGGCCTTAAATTAAATTATTAAACTGCAATGCAATTATCACATTAGCTACTGTTGTCGACAGTAACATCGGTAACAAATACATTCCCAGAGGCATATTGGCGAACTCAATTCTTATTTCATTCATTTTTGTCAGAGTCAATAAATTTTTGACGGCTTTTTTCTCACGAGTTGCAGGACCTGAAAATAGGTAAATTTTCTTACTCAAATATTTATACGTATTTAAAGATAACCTTTACATTAAACTAGCTGACCCGAGGAACTTTGCGCATCTCGAAAATAATTTATTTTTTCCGTTGTTTTTGCTACATTTTTCATAGATGCTCGTTTTCTATTAGTTATAGTGTTACGCTATATACCCCATAGCTTTTCTTAATAAATGTGATATCTAACACTGAATGTATATTTCTATTCGAAGCACTAGTTTTTGAGATTAGAGTCATCTATCACAATCCTTCAATAAAGGAACATGTTATATTTTTTCTTTATTTTTCTTTATAAAGACAACTCCCGCACTAGGAATAAATCCTGTGTTGCGGGGGACTTTATAAACATACGTGAAACGGACACAAAGAACACCCAGACTCAGAACAACAATTTGTGAATCACACAAAGTGTTGTCCTACGCGGGATTTGAACCCACGACGCTTGGCGAAGTATGAAACGGCGTGGTGACCGTTAAACTACTAGGCCAAACGTGCAGTCTTTTTGTTAGTATTATGTTTAAACAAGCGCGTATTCCCGTTGACAAACTGTTCCGAAGTTTAGTGGATCAATATTTGTAAATGTGAACTTATTTCAATAATATCTTTTATATAAATACTTTTTATATTTAGAATATTGGTATGGATTGATGCGAAATAAAAGTAAATGTATTTCTTAAAGATGTTTTTATAAAACTTAGTCCTTTTTTTAATATAACCTAGCACTCTGAAAATTTATGAAAGTTGTTCAAAAGCTTTATTTAATAAGATCCTTGATCCTGATAATATCTTTACATCTATACAAATAAATAAATTGGAGTTTCTGTTTGTAATATTAAAATAACCGCTTTTAATAAATGCTTGTATGTAAACACTGTTTATCCTTCACCAGGGCTGCGTTCCCACCGTGGAACCCTTGCTAGCCATCCGGGCCATAGGTACAGCCAGCAAGTCCCAGACCTATCCACCTGGTGAAAGGATTGTCGACTTAGGGCACTTACACCCGTTTTACAATAATAAATACGCTTGACTGACTTATGTCTAATGGCAGTTCACCTTCGATGCTAGCGAGGGGTACCCCTATTGATAAGCTGCTTTCTTCCCAATCACGTAACGGTTTCAAGTTACGAGTCAAGCACCTTTTAAGGTCGGGGCAGATACCCGAATGCGTACTACATACCCGATTACAATCACTTCGCGAGGAATCGCACGATAATTACATTACGTATACAATTACGACGCGATTACAAGACACTCCTTTATATATTAAAGCTTGTCAAAGGCGGTGGCCGAACAATTTCACACCGAAGCTAAATTAAACTTTCTAGTCTATTTTATGTTCCGAATCACGAGGTATCGCTATTACTCCCAAAATAATAATAAAAAAAATATACGAGGTGGCAAAACCAAAGCTAAAATACCTTCAATTCACAATCAATTATTAATTAAACCGCTCGGGCCATGACACCCGTCGCGACCGAGACCAAAGTTAAAAGTTATTTTACTTTTATGATGTTGAGAGGGCCACCGCAGGCTTACAAAACTATCTCAGCACTCAACCAACACTCCCAAAGCAAATTATTACAATTACCGATCAGCTAGGGAGGATTTTAACTATTAATAACCCAAGAGACACGCCCGCACGTGTTGATTACATTTTTCCGTCTTTGACATAACCTAAATGTCACCACAAATAACATTTACCTCAAAGTATAACGACTAGAGGGAACATTTCCTTAGAGCAAATAATTTTACTCAAAGCATATACCAAATAGGAGATTTGGTATCGAACATACATATATCAAAATAACATTTGTTACAACTTTTGTCTGTCTGTCTGTCTGTTGGTCTGTTCGTTTGTTCCTGTTCAGTCCTCTCACTAGTGGAGCGACATTTGAGATGTCTTAGGACCCATAGTAAAACATTCACTCGCTACACTTGCCCACTAGCAAGAAGGCTGAACCACGGCTGTGTCACCGTGTTCTTAATCTAAACTAAAATCATCAAGCACTTACTGGAGTGTGTGGCTTCAGTGTTCTCGGCGTTCCAAGAGATATCTCTTGGGTAGATTCTTCTCTGCGTCGTCACACAATCATAACTCCTAAGTTTTACAACAAACTCGTATCAGCTATCACGGATATTCGAATTACAACAACTCGCTTCAGCTATCGCGGAACGCGCCTACAAAGTCCACGACCTAACACAACGGTAATCACTAAAGCCCGGGTCGATGGACAATACAGTTAGCTTACTATCAATTAATTTTAACAATAACAATAAATCGTCGGCCGTTTTCAACTCGCGTCATTCAAGTCCTTTCTTACATTAACCTCAAATGTCAAAACGTCAACACGAACAAGTGACAATCAAAATGTTGCCAGTACAATGACGTTCGAAATCCAACAGTTCCGGCTAATCTCTGGAACGGCTAGACCGATTTTAACGGGACGTTCACTGGGAGATAGTTTATGTAATAAGGAGTAACTTAGACTACTTTTTTTGACAAGCTTTGACCCGCGGTGTTTCCCGCGGTTGTAAGGGTAGCACCGCGGGACTCAGCTAGTTTTCAATATAATCTGACAAAATATACTCACTTGTACAACACATACAGTACAAATTGATAATAACTCTATTCATCGCACCCTTTCGATTTAGCAACTTTTGACCTCCATGGAATAAGATCAACATCGGAAATACTTCAGATATTATAAACCTAACCAGTTGCACCATCGTCCTCAGAATCGGGACCTGTTAAATTTATAGTCTTTAGATTATTTTCAGAAATTGTCACAATTATCCATTTGTGTTTTAAATATTTTTTTACCTTCGTGATGAATAGCACACATATAAAATATGATATATATATGTGTGCGCAAATACTGTTCGTTATCCAAAATATTATCTAAAAGAATAAACATAAATTAATTAATACTTTTATAAATGTTTTTTTAAGAAATTCGGCAATGCCGTTTTTAAAAATTGGCTATAAATATTCAAATTGTAATAAGATATTAGTAATTGGTTTCTGTTTCAATATATTTAATTTTTAGACCGTACAATCACAAATTTTAACAAAAAAAAAAACTTGGACCAAATTTAAATGAGACCACACGGGAAGCACCAGCTTTCAAATAAATAAAGAATCATTAAAAATCAGTTCACCCAGTCGAAAGTTATGAGGTAGCAAACAAAAAAAATATACAGTCGAATTGAGAACCTCCTCCTTTTTTTGAAGTCGGTTGAAAAGAAACTAAACAAGGTTTATGATATAACTAATTATGTATCTGAATAATTACTTGATATTTAAAACACGCTGTCAGATGTTGGCTACTGTGTACTAAATATTCGTACATCTCAGCCCAGCGCTGAATCTTTTCTAGCAGTTTTTGTCTTTTAATTTCCAAATCTAATTGATTATTATCTGTGCGTATTTTTTCCTTAATTTCATCTAGTGTATCCATTAAGCACTTCAATAAATTTGTTAGTATTTCTAAATAATTGAATAATGCAAAAAAATCCAAGATGTTGTTTATTTTATTACAGAAAATTGAGAAACATACAATTATAATAATTGCACTGTCGCTTGAAACGAACTTTAGAAGAAAATAGGCGTATGCGCTAAAACAGATCTCTACGATTAAAAGTACAGTGCAACTGATAATAAAATAAGTCACTATTTGTTTTAGATTTTCTTTATAATGTACTTCCTCGCTATAGACGACATGGACAGCCATGAGATTAGAGACAGCCATTTCATATTCTCTTGATTTCAATATGCCGTACACTATACAAATTACGTCGCCAATTAAAATGTTAAAGTAAATATACAAATGAAACCACTTTATCTCTAGTGGCAAAAGCACTAGTGAAAAATATAAACTATTAATAAATAATAGGACACATAGCAGAACTTTAGAAATTACGTAAAACAATATAAATTTTTTACTTCTTCCGTACTGGACGTAATTTCTATAAATACCCATCACATTCTCAGCTATTCTGAGATAGTAAATGATTTTCAAATTTTCCATTTTATAGACAACAACTTACAACCATGTGATGTTAAGACACACTAAAGTTTTTTTAGTTCGAATACTAATAAAGAATCCATCAAAGAAATCACTCACATAGAAACAATAGCTTATCAAGGGAACCTTCAGCCAGTAATTATTTTAAGTAATCAACAACAAAAACATTACGTGTCCCTATGTATGCATGTTAAAGTAAATCGATAACTAGATGTATTAGGCATATGCTTTCTAATTCTAGAATAAAGTTTCCTAATGGGATGTAGACCAACATTATTTGTAAATAAACAGTATATCACAATCCCACCAAGCCAAATGCAGTCGTCTTGGCAACATTTTGCCAAGACGACTGCATTTGGCTTACCCTGTGAAATAGATATCAAATCTCATGTAGAGCTAAGCTTCTGAATCTACACGCCCTGACTCTACCAACCCTAACTTCACAAACTCTACATCTCAGTAAAAATGCATGGCTTCGCCGTTTCGCTACCGTCACGAAGGCGAAACGAACGCCTTTTGTGTTTGCAAATATCTAGTTTTTGAAGTAATGTGTTATACGAATATTTAGTTTCTGAAGTAACGAAACCACCGCCTCCCATGGACACCCGCAACACCAGAGGCGTAAATTTTCCTAAATTTTCTAAAAAAATAATCCTAGTTAGATCGATATATGTATGTATTTATATATATATTCTCGTTTGTTAACTTATTGCTCGTTTAAAGCTATTAGATATATTTTTAAAAAATTAGGCAGCAATCGTTTTTAGGGTTCCGTAGCCAAAGGGCAAAAAACGGAACCCTTATGGATTCGTCATGTCTGTCTGTCTGTCCGTATGTCACAGCCACTTTTTTCCGTAACTATAAGAACTATACTGTTGTAACTTGGTAAGTAGATGTTTTCTGTGAACCGCATTAAGATTTTCACACAAAAATAGAAAAAAAAAACAATTAATTTTGAGGGTTCCCGATACTTAGAACTGAAACTCAACAATTTTTTTTTTCATCAAAACCCATACGTGTGGGATATTTATGGATAAGTCTTTAAAAATGATATTGAGGTTTCTAACATCATTTTTTTCTAAACTGAATAGTTTGCGCGAGAGACACTTCCAAAGTGGTAAAACGTGTCCCCCTCTGTAACTTTTAAAATAAGAGAATGATAAAAGTAAAAAAAATATATGATGTACCTTACCGTGCAAACTGTGAACAACTGTGAAGAAATGTGTGAAAAAACACATGTGTTTAATAAATCTTTAAACTTATAAAATACTTTTGTCTAGAATAGCGATCATGAGTGCTAAGCCTAAGAATGTAATTTATTTATAATGTGTATGTATTTAAAAATATGTAAGTACTAGTTATTGCCCGGGGCTTCGCCCGCGTATATGTCGGTTATCGCGGCAAAAAGTAGCCTATGTGTTATACTGATGTAAAAGCTATATTACTGTAAAGTTTCATCCAAATCCGTTCAGTAGTTTTTGCGTGAAAGAGTAACAAACATCCATCCATACATCCATCCATCCATATTTACAAACTTTCACGTTTATAATATTAGTAGGATGTATATTTAGATTAGGTATATGTATACAAGATTGACAGCTATGGTCTTTCTATCTAATGTGCGTTCTGCTGGCATGCTTATGATAAGATAGTTAACATCACGCTTAGGCCGATAGGAGCCGAGCACGAATGAATAGAGACGCAGCCGAAATTGCATCGATCAGTCAGTTTATTATAAGCCTTTAATGATGTGTTTCTGACATTGTGGTATAAATAACCATAAGTAGTTCTTATTATGAATTAAATTAAATGTAATTTAAAAAAACAAGCATGGCCATAAACAGTGTATTTACAAATATCCACACAAAAATCGTGATGTAGATACATTCAGTACTTTATTGCTACTATTAATAAAGTCCCGCGCAATACAGAAATCATTCCTGTTTCGGGAGTTTTTTTAGCTGTTCACTTCACTGAAACACATCTAATAGAGATAAATATTTTTTTTAAATCATGATAATCAATTATTAAAAAGTAATCGATAAATATATTTCTTTAAATCACGTTATTGAATTGCAAAGCTACTATCACATAAGCTATTGTTATTGACAAATGCATAGGAATCAAATACATTCCTACAGTTAAATTGGCGAACTCAATTCATAAATCATTATATTTTATAAGGGTCAGTAGATTTTTGACAGCTTTCATTATACGGGCATCAGAACCTAAAACAAAATCGTCTTATTAAAAATAAATTAATGATTATAATAATATGAATTTTGTTATTAAATATAAGTGTCATATCCCTACAACATAAAGAGAAGATCCTCCGACCAGGCGAGATAATCATGCCTTGCAGTTGTTGCAGTTGTATACAAGCTAATCAGACCGAAAACTTCTATATCGCGATACATTATTAGTAGTTACTCCGTAGTTCCGTGTTCCATCACAAAGATAGATGGTGATGTAGTATATTCTACGAAAATTAATAACAATTGACCATTTACAAATCTTGGATATTAAATGGTCTTCTTTAGCAATAATATTTTGAGTTTATAATATAGTATAGGATAGTATCGTAGTCCATTTCTAATATTTCCTTGATTACATTTTAAGAAATAAATATCCAAAATACCTACATTCACTTTTACAACACATAGTGTACAGTTCAACAATTCCTCTCTTCATGGTATTCTTTCGATCATGTAAGTTTTGACCTCCGTGAATTGCGATGAACAGTGGGAATACATCAGCGATTAAAAATCTAACTATACTATTTCCATTTCTTTATTTTCTCGATGACTGTTGGATTTCGAACGTCATTATAATGGCAACATTTTTGATTGTCATTTTTCTTGTTTGACGTTTTGAGGTTGACAGATAGTACTATTGAGACGCTTGGATCGGTCGGGCTGGAGTTTCGTTAAAAAGAGCCGATTGATTGTAATTTAGCTAATTGTCCATCAGATTCGGTTCCTTTAGTGGTTTACCGTTATGAGTGGTCTGATTTGGACTCGCGAGTTTTAGTAGTCACGTCAATTTAGGCGCGGTCCACGATAGTTGAAACGAGTGTATTGTAATTCGAATATCTTGGAGGTTGTACAGCACTTTAGGAGTCATGTATGTGTAACGACGCAGAGAGAATACCAAAGGGATCCCTTGGGCGCCGAGAACAAGGAGTCTACACATCTTCAGTAAGTGCTTGATTACATTAGCTTAGAATAAGAACACGGTGAAACGCCGTGGTTTATTGCTCTCGCTAGTAAACTAGTTATAGCGATTGTATGCTTATAACATGGGCCTATAGGTATTGCAAACGTCACAAGGTGATCGCTGCATTGGCGAGAGGAATGAACAATGACAGTTCTAACTTGATAGTTGTAGTGTTGTGACCAAATAAGTAATGATATCGATCACATATATTTATTATGTTTTGAACAAAGACAAATACAATAAAAACATTCAAATATATTTTTGCAAGCTGGGAACACTCAATGACCCACCACCATTTTGTGTTTGTTTTAATCTGTCACTCGCAACAAGACGGTCGTGCTTTAAAGTCACTACATTTCTGTTCGCTGAGTTTTTTCACATTATCCATACATACGTTACGTTGTGTATTTTGTGTTCCTCCGTGTTGATTGCTGTCCCAGCTGTCAAATGTCAAAATACCTAAAGGATCTGTTCTGAAAAGGCAGGCGAGAGAACTGGTGATCAAGGTTCGTAATAACTTTGAAGCAGATTAAAAATGGTGGCCCGCTATTGCCACTGTCGCAAGTGCGAGAGCGTGTTTAGGCCGCATTAGGAATTAGTGGACCTACAATTTCAAAAATTACTACCGGTACAAGCGGCACACAGGAAAATAAGCTTCGTATGCCGAAGAAAAAACGCCAACCACGTCGTGTGACATCGGTTGACAACTTCGACGCTGTCGCTTCGTCGTCATATAAATGACTATTACTTGCGCAAAGAAATTCCAACACTTAAAAAACTTGTTGTTTCTTTACGTGATTGTGGTTTGTTCCATGGCCAAAAATCGTCATTTAGCTTGGTTTTGAAAGAAATTGGATTTTCTTATAAAAAATCGAAAACATAAAATGTTGATGGAGCGTCACTACGTTGCTATGGCTCGCTGCGAATTTTTGAGCGAGCCAAAAATATATCAGATTGGTCAAATGTTATTTTCCCTGACGAGACTTGGTTAAATTCAAACCACACAGTATCTAAGAACTAGACTGACGACCCCGCCGCTTCCACTAGTTCAGTGCCAATGGGAAAAGGTGAACGCCTTATCATATGCCATGCAGGGTCTACGAAAGGATTCGTGTCAGATGTTTTACTGGCCTTCAAATCCAAGGAAACAGTGGATTACCACGAAGAAATGAACGCAGAGATTTACGAAAGATGGTTTAAAGAAATGATGCAATCTAAGAAATGGTGCAACTCTGGAAGAACCATCGATAATTATTATGGACAATGTTACATATCACTCCAGACAAATGATAAAATGCCGACGCAGGCCAATAAAAAACAAGAGATAATTGACTGGCTCTAACGTCATGGCGAAAATGTGGATAATACTTTATTAAAAGTACCATTAGTGACTATTTTAAAATCGAAAAAAAGCCTCCCTAAAGGATATATTACCGATGAAATAGCTGACGAATGTGGCCATTGGGTTCTTTGACTTCCGCCGTATCATTGCCAGTACAATGCTATAGAACTAATATGGGCACAAATCAATGGACACGCCGCTCGAAACTATACCCATCCCCCTTTTACTGCAAACAAGATGTTAGATTTATAAAAAAATGCATGTGCGGAAGAAAAACATTCTAGCGTCGGATTAGGAAATTCATGTGGCATTCAATCGCTTACCATCAGGCGATACGTCTGCTCGTTTGCCGGTCTATTTCATAAAAAAAAAAACGATAATATAGAAGTACAGGAACTTATAATATATGTTAGTGAGAGCTCATCGAGTGACAGTGACGATTCATTAGATTTTGATTAAAATAAATAAATAAAGAATCAACATAATATGATTACATCTTGTAATGAAATATAATATTAGTTAATAAATTTGTACAAAATTATCCGGCAATAGTTTAGTTTCTTACACTTTGTAAAAAAATATCGGGTCTGTTATCGTATTACGTTTATCGATAGCTCCATCCCTATGAGTTGCCATCCATCTGCTATGACCTTGTACGTGCGTAAGCGTCATAGTTTTATTAAATAATGTATACATAATGTAAAAAAAGTAAAAACTAAAACCCAACTACGACAAAAAACGACGCTGAAAAAGTATGAAACAAGTTTGAAAAGCCGTAGTCACACGTTTTTAAAGTGTTATGGTGCGTTTCTATGTAACGTGTGACTAAGGCTTTTCAAACTTGTTTCATACTTTTTCAGCGTCGTCTTTTGTCGTAGTTGGGTTTTAGTTTTTACTTTTTTTTATTTAAAATGTTTTGGTGCCATTATTAATATATATTATATATATTTGAAATGTACAAGTAACGCCCTTTACAATGATACCAAACACGGCCTATTTATCTCAATTTTTTTTTTTATTCATTACTTTATGTCGGCTAGAGGGCGCCACATTAGATTCAGCGACACGTCATATAGCCTATAACCAGCAGACGACCAAGACGGTTCTAACGATACCTCATTTGTCCAGTTCAAATAAGTAGTTAAGGAGCTATGAGGGAACAAATGAACATACATAATACATACATAGCCTGTCAAAATCATAACCCTCCTTTGGCTTTGCCGTAGTCGGGTAAAAAGACGCTCGTTCAAGTTTCCACAAAGAGCTGTCATCGAGAAAGTAAAGAGATGGAAATAGTATAGTTGTAACAACGCTTTCGAAATGTGAATCTAAAAAAATAATTTAAAAATGTAGGTTCATATATAAAATGCATAATATCTAATAAGTTATATTAGTTACAAGTTATATTAATTAAGAAGGGGTAGACAGACAACCAGCATTTCTGCCCAATATAAAAGGAGTGACAGACAAGATCTCAAACGTACTTAATAAGTTTTCACTCAATACTGTCTTCACTCCATTCAGAAAAGTGGCACAATGTCTCCGATTTTCCTTGGAGAAGCCTGGTGTCTATAAGATCGACCGCAGTTGCGGGAGTTCATATATCTGCCAAACTAAACGTACCATCGCGTGCCGCATGAACATAAAAGCGGTCAAAAGCAACGACCAACAGAAATCGGCAATCGCGAAGCATTTGATTGACTCGGGCCCAAATCACTGGATTGAGTTTCATAACCCACAGATAATTACTACAGAACGCCACTACATACCTAGATTGGTCAGGGAAGCGATTGAAATTACTAAACACAAAATTTTCAATCATGAGGATGGGTTCAAATTGTCAAATGTCTGGAATCCCGGGATTCGAATGTGCAAAAACCGGCGTAATCAACAAAATATAGTTTCGCGACCAGATACTGTTAGTGTTGTGTGTCGAGAACAATTACGAGTGAATAGTGAGTTAGTGAACAGTGGTACCGGGGGCGATCGTAGTAAAAGACTGCGAAAGAGGGTAGACCGATATGTCTGCCAATAACATCCCACCCGCAAGATCTTCAGTTTTTTTTTTTTTTTTTTTTTTTTTTTTTTTTTTTTTTTTTTTTTTTTTTTTTTTTTGTTGACGGGGTGGAAAATCCCTTCGGATCTCCGGTTCCTCGGGGACTGAGGAGCCAGGTATGTGGTGATTCCACTAAAAACCACCCCGGCGGCCGGTCTCAGGCGCCCTGCTCTGAGGAGGACCCGGACCATATTATTTCAGGTCCCCCCCAGGAACGACGCCGCGTCCATAGACTCTATCCTGGAGGAAGCCTAGGCTTCCCCCGGCCTGACGGCCCAACCGTTATATTGTATGTTGCGGCCTGACCGCAGTTTTGCGACCCGGCCGCCCCCCTATTGCTGACCGCATCAACTAATCAGCTACCAGAGGTCCCCACTCTCTGGCAGCTTGCGGTCCTGTCGGCGGCTGGTGTCGCCGGTGACGTCGCCTACGCTCGGGATCGGCCCTCTCCCGATCCCGTTCAGCGGTCTCTTTCTGGAGCATTACAGTCTCACAGAAAGAGACCACTGCGTCCCAGCCCTCCTCACCCTCCAGCATGGCAGCAATGATAGCTGACGGGGACAGGTCTCGTCCAATTTGGCCGACCAGGACTTCACGATCAGACGCCCACGCGGGGCAGTCCTCCAGCGTATGCTGGGCGGAGTCCAAGTCGGCTGCGCAGTGGTGGCATTGTGCCGTCTCCTCGCGTCCGATCTTATTCAGATACTCACCGAAGCAACCATGCCCGGTGAGTATCTGCGTAAGTCGGTAGGTGACGCGACCTCCCTCCCTACCTACCCAAGCTTCGAGGTTAGGCAGAACGGCACCAACAGCGCGTTGGCGCGCATTTTGCGGCTGTTCCAGCCGTGCACGCCACTGTGCCAGTGCCTGTCGGTGAGCGTTCCGCCGCATTTCGAGCTCGTCCTGCTCTTCCCCGCTCTCACCCCGGCGGATGGCGCGAGACTGGTCATAGACCTTCGCGTCCATATCCGCTAGGATATCAAAGGGCGGGAAACGAGCCAGGACTGTCGCTGCCTCCGACGAGATGGTGCGGTATCCTCGTACGATCCGAATGGCCGCTACCCGCTGCGCTTGGTTGAGCTTGGCTCTGCAGCGGGAGGAGGCCGATAGGCGTTTGGCCCATATCGGCGCTCCATAAAGGGCCATGGATCGTATCACCGCACCGTAGAGGCAGCGGACTTCCTCCCGCGGGCCCCCTAGATTAGGCAATAACCTCTGTAGGGAGCCCGCCACCCCTCGAACTCGGGGGATCATCCGCTCGAAATGCTCCTCGAAGCTCCAGCGGCTGTCCAGGGTGAGGCCGAGGTACTTGATATGTCGGCCAACCTCGACCTCCGTTCCTCCCACTCTAATAAGTGAGCGAGTAGGAACGGCACCTCCGCGTTTCCTGTGAAACCACAGGGCTTCCGTCTTATGAGGTGCAACCCGTAGACCCAGACCGCTGATCGTTTGGACGACACAGGCCACCCCTAATTCGGCGAGCTCCAGAACTTCCTGGAAGCCATCTCCCCTAGCCAGTACTAGAGTGTCATCCGCGTAACAGATGACACTCAATCCAGGGGGTAAACTGGTCCTCAAGACCGCATCATATGCGAGGTTCCACAGAAGGGGCCCTAGGACCGATCCCTGGGGAACCCCGCATGTGACTTCCCTTCGGTGTTCTTCGCCGTCCCGACCCACATAGGATATGGATCTATCGCGAAGATAGGCCCCGATGATATCCTGCAGGTAGAGGGGCAACTGGTGATAGACCAGTGCCTCTCTGATCACCCACCACGGGAGGGAGTTAAAAGCGTTGACTATATCGAGACTGACCGCCAGCGCCACTCCCCCCCGACAGACAGCCTCCTCCGACAAGGAACGGACGCGTTCTATCGCGTCCAGCGTTGAGCGTCCTTGTCGGAAGCCAAATTGACTATCTGATAGGTCGGGGCCCACTCGCGACAGGTGCCGGCTGATGCGGGCGGCGATAACTCTTTCAAAGAGTTTCGCCGCCTCGTCCAGCAGACATATTGGTCGGAACGACGAGGGAGAATCTGCATTCCTGCCAGGTTTCTGGATAAGGACCAGCCTGGCTTCCTTCCAGCCGAAAGGGAATACGCTGTTACGGAGGCAGCTGGTAAACAGCCGCCTCAGCCTATCCCCCAGGATCGCTAAAGCATGCACCAATGCTCGGCCCGGTATGCCATCAGGGCCCGGGGCGGTGTTGCGGGCGGCTAGTCGCTTCACGGCTCGGTCCAGCTCATCCTCCGTTACGTCGTAGTCGTCGGACCACATAATTGGTTCCGACAATAACGAAGGGAGTGAGGGACTACCCTGATCCCTGGGGAAGAGGGTATCTACCACTCTTCCCACAAACTCGGGGTCCAGGGTCTGCGTTAGTGGTGGGACCCATGGTCTGAGCTTGCCCAATACAAGTTTGTACGGGCGCCCCCATGGGTCCCTGTCCAGTCCCTCTATGAGCTCCTTCCAGGACCGAGCCTTGGCTTCCGCGATAGCAAGGCTTACAGCCTTTGCTGCGGCGCCATACTCCTGCCTCACTTCGGCGATCTCCTCAGCTGTGGCTCGCCGTCTTCTTCGGGTTCTCTGAAACCGGCGACGGGCTCTCGAGCACGCTATGCGAAGCTGCTCGAGTTCCGGTGTCCACCAGTACACAGAACCCCTACTACCTCCCGGCCTGACCCGTGGCATTGATGCGTCACAGACCTCGGTCATGACACCACGAAACCAGGCCGCCTGCGCTTCTGGCTCAGACGAGACCCGCTCTTCCTCTTCCCCTGGCCAGTCCGCGACGATGGCTGCGGCGACGAGCATATCTGTATTCATCCGCTTGAGGGACCATCGTCGCGGGGGGCAGCTACTGCGGCGGTCCAGGCCTGCGCCTGGTCGGCGGATGGTCACATCTAAGAAGATGTGGCGGTGGTCCGACAGAGTGACCACCTCCTCCGCCACCCTCCATCCTGACACCTGCTCGATACCTAGGGGAGTCGCCCACGTCAGGTCAACGATTGACTCCCCCTGCCATCGCACGCAGGTGCTTACTGAACCCCGGTTCACAATACCGAGGTTCAGTCCCGCCGCCCACTCAATGAGTGTATCTCCTCTCGCGTTGTCCAGGCGATCTCCCCACTGTGTAGAGCGGGCATTGAAATCGCCTAGGACAAGTACTGGACGGGATAGGTAAGTGCAGATGCAGCTCCTGATGCCGTCCAAGTACGCCTCGAATGCAGGGAGGCCGCAGTTTGGAGATATGTAGCAGCCTACAATGACCATGGGGCCCCATTCGACTGCCACAAACCCCATCCCTCGCTGAAGGAGGGCACAGTGGAGGCCGTTTTCTACCCCGGCCCAGAATATGGCGGCAGTACCGTCATTCGACCCGAACCACCGAGGGTGAATCGGGACGCAATACGGCTCCGCCACCACCGCTAGGGCAACCGACCGCTCGGCGAGTATCTGCATCAGCAGATCTTGCGCTGCGCGGCAGTGATTTAGGTTGCCCTGTAAAACTTTCTGTGGAGACGCGAACTTTAGGCCTCCATTGCCTCCTCTGCCGGAAGAGTTTCCGGCTGTGGCACCCTTGCAGCCAGCAAGTGCCGGCTAGTGCTGGCACTTGCCTGGGCTGGGGTGGGAGCCGTATGTAGCCCCCTTCTTTTATTCTTCGGCGGGGAACATTTCTTGCTCCCCAGCCGATGATCCGCGGGACGGCCAAGGTCTGAGCAGACTGGGCATCTCGGCGCTTTTGCGGTGCATGTTCGCGCTACGTGGCCTGTTTCACCACACGCGTAGCACAGCGCTCCACGGTCTGTCTCATTGGGACACTTTGCTCTCACGTGTCCCAATTCGAGGCACCGGTAGCACTGCAACGGGCGTGCTACTAGTGCCTCCACCCTGGCTGAAACCCAGCCCACTTGCACCCGTTTGGCGTTCGAAATTTTTCGAACCGCCGCAAGCGGGCAGCGGACCCAGGCTGTGCTCATCCGCGATGGGGAAGCGCGGATGGCTCCGACTTTGACGTCGGAGATGGTACATCCCCCCGCCGCTGCTATAGCCTTGGCAACCTCGGCTTGGGTGATGGACTCCTCTAAGTCCAGCACACGTAAGTCACCTGTCCTACACGGACGCGCAATAATAGCGTCCGTTGCGGACAGTACCTCCCGCAAACGTGCTGCCAGCTTGTCCGCCTGAGCGGCGCTGCCTTCACCAGGGATCTGTAAAATCAAAGCCCCAGTCATGGCTCGCTTGGTGCGGAGCCCGCCTGCGATTCCGAGGTCACTCAGATTTATATTGGCCTTTGCAGCCTCCATCAGCGCAGCTATTCTCGTTTCCGAGCCAGGAGGCACGGAAACAGTGACAGCCGCTGCTGTGGGAGGCCGTGGCACAGACCTTTTTTGGGGTGATGAGGCAGCAGTAGTACGGCCTTTCGACTGGGTAATAGTAGCCGCCTTTTTCACAGCCTTGGCTTTGGATTTCCGACCAACGACCAAGGCCCAAGTCTCACCCGTAGATGGGGCCGCAGGTTGCTGCTGCCTTGTGGGGGAATGAGATGATAGAGGCTGTGATGTAGCCAGCTGACCTTTCCTCCGCCTCTTCCTTTTTGAAGATGATGGTAGGGCATTGGCCTCTATCGCACCCGCTCCCTTTGCGGAGGTAGTCAACGTGCCCCTCTCTGGATACTGCTCTCCCAGCATCTTAGCCCGCACCTCAGCCAACACGCGGTCCAGTATGACCGTGTATTGGTCTCGGTCGGGCAAACTTGCCGGTGCCCTGCTTTTCTTAGGGGACGAAGCTCTGCCAGTCACACCACCCCGGGCTTTATGTTTTTGAAGGGGTTTGGGGCCCCCACGGCGAAGTTCCTCCATCTCCTTTTGTAAGGAGGCTATTTGGGAGCGTAGTGCCTCATTCTCTCGCTCTAACCTCCCTACTGCGTCCGTCAAGACTGATGTGTCAGTTCTCATAAGGAGTTCTGATACACCAGCCCTGACGGTCGTTATGGCTTCTTTAGCGGCAGCTCTTTTGCCGCCTCGAACTCCCTTTATTCCTACAAAGGCCTTCTCAACCGCCGACAGAGACTCTTGGATTTTCAGGTCTATGTCGGCGGCAGGTTTGCCTTTCAGTTCCGCCGCCTCTGCTCTTTTTTCTACTACTGGTTCTCCTTCTGGGGAATCCAGTGGAGCGGACGGACCCCCTGGGACTTCAAGCTCCGCTTCCGTCCCCGTTCCGCTTCCTTCACTACGTGTTATGCCTCTCCTAGACCGCGCAACTTTGGTGGGCCTGCTCTCTTCCGCCGGTCCCTTCGGCTTGCGCTTGCGGACTTGGGAAGGCTGCGAGGAGACAGAGACGAACGACGAAGCATCGCTATCCCCAGATTCCGCCCGTCGCCCTTCCGTCCCTTGGCCTTCTACAGGCTCTGTGGTTGGGCGTCCTATTGTTGGTGCCCGTATATTTCTTTCTACCAGTTCGCCTGACTGGGCGCGGGAAGACGCCAGACTCGGCGTTTTGGGACGCACAAAACTGGGCGTGTGCGACCCAATAGTTGTGCCCGGGCTCGGACACTGCTCTGCACGCAACTTTACCCCCCCAGAGTACGGTGGGCTGAACACTCCGACTTCACTCGAAGTGCCGAGTGAAGTCGGAGTGCCGAGGGACTCTCCAACCGCGGCGCGGTTGGTACCCTCCTGGGGTACTATATGTTTTTTGGTTGCATCCATTTTATTTATTTGCTCTTTGACGTGAGCTTACGTTTTGTTTTGTTGCCGTAGTGACTGGGATACCCCCCCAGCCGTTAACCTCGTCACCGGGCTTCCTCAGCTTGGGTTAGGGGTAATTTTTTATAGAGGTTTTCTTCCTCGTGACCTTCTCTACCCTTCCCCCCGTTCGAGAAGGCCCCCGCTCCCGATTTCTCGGCGTCTACGGGTTGGGCCGATCGGTTGCCGGAGTTCGGCAGTGACAACTACCGGTTGCTCCGTTCGGAGCTTCCGACGGTCATCCCGTCGCCCCTGTAAGACGTCGTCCTCCGACGTAACCCTCCCATGTGGCCTCTGCGTAACAGAGGGACACTTAGAGGGACATTCCTGGACATATGACCTGCGCCATCCTGCCCATGTAGTTTTTTATAGATAGATCTTCAGTTACTCCGTGATTATGGCGCTTGCAACAGCGCCGAAATATCGGATACTCACTAACAAAAAGGTACATGGTAGCAATCCCGTAGATTTCCTATTTCAATGTTACTGACCATGAAAGTTTAAAACAATATATATTAGTTACCTTTGTAATGAGGAAACCAAATATGGTATATAATGTAAATGTGTATCCAAATACCTGTAATATATATAGTATATAATAGTGTAGAATACCTAAAAGAATAAAAATAAACCAATAGCGTAAGTTGGATTATAATTTTTGAAATTGTTTTTTAAAAATCAATCTTAACTTTTAAAACTTGTAGTATTAGTAACTTAAACCTTTATTTATTAAATTTTAAATCATATATATATATAATCTCTAACTGTTAAGGAGTTTTACCTTTTATCATCAGCTCATTTGAATAGCTTGAAAGTATACCACTAAAGATTTATACATACGTATGAAAGTGAAAGAATTATCCTCTAACTCCTAACCAGTAAAGAGTTATACCTTCCATCGTCAGCTCACCTAAATAACTTGAAATATTACGACTGAAGGTAACAGACGCAGACTTTCATTCCCTGATTTACCCCCTTGGGGGTGGAGTTTAGTAAAATCCGATTTTAGCGGATGTCTCCACCCTATAAGGAACCTACCTGCCAAATTTCAAGTTTGTAGGTGTTATAGTTTCTGAGATTTTGTGCTTAATAAGTGAGTGGTATTTCGCTTTTATATATATAAATAGATTTAAAGAATTATCCTCCAACTCCTAACTATTAAGGAGATGTATCTTCCATCATCAGCTCATCATCACGAAATGATGACAAACAGATGCAAATATTGGAATAGCTTTAGAAAGTATATGATACATAACATAATGTTTTCATACATGAATAAGATCCAAACATAAGGTAGCTACTGTAAACCATTGAGGAGTTCCCTTAACTGTTCTTCGTCTTCATTATCAAACCGCTAACGACAGTTACAACCCTTCTAGGTGTAAAGTTCTCATCAATACAAATTAAACAAGCTCAAACACAAGGTAACTGCTGTATATCCTAGAGGAGTTCTCTTGACTGCCTTTTGGCTCCATCATCAGATCGACTCCAGACCTCCATTAAATTGTGGTGCTTTAAAATATTTATTAAAAGAAGTAACTTATGCACTAGTCACCCTTACGAATTTCGAAGTTTCCCCTCGATTTCCCTGGAATTCCATTATCAGATCCTTTTCTTTCCAACAAAAAAATAATCATTATTTTACGGGAATTAACGCGAACACTTATTTAAGGTGTTACATACCTCTGATTTGCCTGACGTTTCGACCAGGTTGCGCTGGCCGTGGTCACAGGCTGACTTGGTGACAGGTTAATTCCCGTTAAATAATTATTATATCATGGAACGCGAAAGTTTAAAAGTTAGTAAAAACATAATCATCAAAATCGGTTCATAAACGACGAAGTTATCCGCGAACACACATTAAAATATAAATACATATATATCGAGGTCGAGTTGAGAAACTTCCAGTCGGTTATTACGGTTTTTAGAGTTTCATTGCATGGAGTTTACGTGGATGATTTTAGAAATTGTTTTTTTTTTGTTAAAGAGTTTTTAATAACGTATATGTGAGCCTGCCAAAGTGAACCTACTTTGCCTAACGGAAAGCATTATCAGAGTCCAAGAGCAGTGATTATAATACTCACTGCAAATGCAGATAATGCAACAATGTAGCATGATGAACCACACTATGGCGGCCTATTGAGATGCTTCTGCATCATTAGGCCTCCGGTCTCGCCCTCACCAACAAAACTCGACAGCAGGAATGCTGTCATTTTAGATTAGTCAACTGAAGTTTAACTAACAATAATATTAATCATGATTAAAATCGTGAGTAATTTTATTGTAGGTATAAAATAAAAAATTAATCACTGAAATTAAACAAAGATGGCCATTTAATTTGTATTTATTTAAATTTACTAAAACACTCATAATAATTTGTCTCACACAGAATATTATTCAAATTTCGGGAAAAGCCTTGTAACCTTAATAAGAAACAGAAATCCTCTCTATCTGAAATATTACTTAGAAACTTTAGAGGTCAACGTCTTATTGAGAGATAACACATTGAAATCTTTCGGTTAGCAATAATACTGTGGCAAATAACCAGTGACGCGGGCTATGGTTTGTTAATCAGATTAACGTGCAGAAAGGTTGACTGATGCTGAATAACTGCTGTTGGCCATGGACTACGCTTCATTTAAGTCTAAAGATACGGAGGCTATGTTATTACTCCAGTAACCTTCCTAAGTAAGGAAAGTCTGTTTGCTTAGCAACGGCTTTTAATATGTTTTAAAAGGCAAACTGTTTTTTAAGTAATTTATTCATAAATAAAATTAAATATACATTAAAAAACAAATCGCTAGTCTACACAGTACTTTAAAATTATATGTACTTCAAACAAAATTTCATTAACTAATTAAGTTACTAATGAAACAACTGCACCGCGCGAATGAATCGCTGTCAGAACTTTTGCCATTGCCGGACAGTAAACCATTCAGCTTTAAGAATGTAATTTCTTAAAAAAACGCCTTTTTTTGTAAGCTAATTAACCATTTAAAAGTATATAACTTATGTAAATACCTTAAATTAAATGATTGAACTGCAATGCGATTATCACATTAGCTACTGTTGTCGACAGTAACATCGGTAACAAATACATTCCCAGAGGCAGATTGGCAAACTTAATTCTTATTTCATTCATTTTTGTCAGTGTCAATAAATTTTTGACAGCTTTTTTCTCACGAGTTGCAGGATCTGAAAATAGATAAATGTTCATACTCAAATCTTTATACGTTTTAAATATATCCTAAATATAACATTTATAGCTAGCTAGCTAGCTTTTACCCGCGGCTTCGCTCACGCAGACTTGTCTCCCCTGATTTACCCCCCTAGGGGTACAATTTTAAAAATTCATTTATTAGTGCTCACTTACGTTATATAAAGAACCTACATGCAAAATTTCAGGATTCTGGCTTCAGCGGTTTGGGCTGTGCGTTAATCTCTGGGTATGTCAGTCGGTCACCTTACCCTTTTATATAATTTTTTTTTTTTCTTTTTTTTTTTATGGAATAGACCGGCAAACGAGCAGACGTATCGCCTGATGGTAAGCGATTACCGCCGCCCATGGACACCCGCAACACCAGAGGCGTCACAAGGGCGTTACCGGCCTTTGGGGGATGGGGGGTGGATAGGGGGAGGGGTTGGGGTTTGGTATGGGCCTCCGGTATCCTCACTCACTCGGTGAAATACAGCGCAAGCACTATTTCACACCGGTTTTCTGTGAGGCCGTGGTATCACTCCGGTCGAGCCGGCCCATTCATGCCGAAGCGTGGCTCTCCCAGTCCTACCCGTTGTTTTTGCTACATTTACATAGATACTCGGACCCTATACCCCATACCTTTTTTTACCACGTGTTCCTGATATTAGAGTCATCAATCACACGCCTTCAATTAAGGAACTTATTAAATGTTTCAACAAGCGCTATTCTGTAGTTTGATGGATCAATATTTGTAAATATGAAATTGTTTCAATCATTTTTTTTTGTACACATACATTTTCATGTTTAAAATATTAGTATGGATTGATGAGAAATAAAATTAAATGTATTTCTTAAAGAGATATCATACTTAATACATAAACTTAATTCATTTTATTTTATATAGATAACATAAATTGAATCGCCGAAATGTGTGTACGCGCATAACTTCCGAACGACTGCACCAAATTGGATAATTCTTTTTTTCTATGTGTTCTATAGTGTTAGGACCAGGTTTATATAGAAAAAAAATAAAAGATCACCGTAAAAGTGAATTTCTTTTTGCAAGCGAGTGTACACTACCTATGGGAAACTGAGGCGAACCTAATTACTACAACAAGTTCTCCAGAAATTTGGAAATAATATTATTTCTGAAAGAAAAATATGGCGGTACAAAGTTCGCCGAGTCAGCTATTTTATTTCAAATTATACCATAGCACACTGAATATTTACGAAAATTGTTCAAAATGTTTTGTTTAATAAGAACCTTGATACTGATAACATTTTCAATATATATTTTTTAAATATACTCACTTGTGCAACACATACAATACAAATTGATAATAGCTCTGTACATTGCACCCTTTTGATTATGCAACTTTTGACCTGCATGGAATAAGATCAACATCGGAAATACATCGGATATTATAAATCTAACCAGTTGCATCATCGCCCTCAGAATCGGGACCTGTTAAATTTGTAGACTTTATATTATTTCCAGGAACGGTCACAATTATCCATTTATTTTTAAATAATTTTTTACCTTCGTGATGAATAGCTCACATATATAATATGATAAATATGTGTATGCGCAAATACTCTTCGTTATCCAAAATATTATCTAAAAGAATAGAAATAAATAAATTAAAACAGATGAATTATACTTTTTAAATTGTTTTTTTTAAGAAATTCGGCAATGCTGTTTATAAAAATTGACTATAAATATTCAAATTGTAATAAGATATTAGTAACTGGTTTCTGTTTCAATATGTTTTATTTTTAGACCGCAAAATAAAATAAAAACTAAACAAGGTTTATGATATAACTGATTATGTATCTGAATAATTACTTGATATTGAAAACACGCTGTCAGATTCTGGCTACTGTGTACTAAATATTCGTACAGATCAGCCCATCGCTGAATCTTTTCTAGCAGTTTTCGTCTTTTTATTTCCAAATCTAATTGATCCGTGCGTATTTTTTCCTTAATTTCATCTTGTGTATCCGTTAAACACTTCAATAAATTTGATAGTATTTCCAAGTAATTGTATAAAGCAAAAAAATCCAAGATGTTGTTTATTTTGTTACAGAAAATTGAGAAACATACAATTATAATTATTGCACTGTCTCTTAAAAAGAACTTTAAAAGATAATAGGTCCATGTGCCAAAACACAGCTCTACGATAAAAATTACAGTGCAAGTGATAAAGAAATAAGTCACTATTTGTTTTAGATTTTCATTATAATGTACTTCCTCGCTATAGACGACATGGACAGCCATGAGGTTAGAGATAGCCATTTCATATTCTCTTGATTTCAATATGCCGTAAACTATACAAATTATGTCACCAATTAAAATATTCAGGTAAATATACAAATAAATCCACTCCATCTTTACAGTTAATGTCAGAAGTACTAGTGCAAAATATAAATTATTAATAAACAATAAGAAACATAGCAGAATTTTGAAAATTACGTAAAATAATATAATTTTTTTACTTCTGCTCCCATACAGGACGTAATTTCTATAAATACCCATCACATTCTCAGCTATTCTGAGATAGTAAATGATTTTTAAATTTTCCATTTTACAGACAGCAACTTACAACCGTGTGATGTTAAGACACACTAAGGTTCTTTCAAGTTGAATACTAATAAAGAATCCATCAAAGAAATCAAGGACATAGAAACACTAGCTTATCAAAGAAACCTAGTTCATGTAATTATTTTAAGTAACCAACCATAAAAACAATACGTGTTTCTACATACATATGTTAATATAAATCGATAACTAGATATGTTAGGCCTATGCTTTCTAATTCTAGAACAAAGTTTCCGAATGTGATTTAAACGAAAGTGATTTGTGCTGTCGTGTTTCGTTGGTGAGTGCGAGACCGGAGGCCCAATTAGTCTAGTCAACAAGTTCCATACTTGTTGACTAGACTAAAAGATGCACAAGCATCACTAGGCCGCCATAGTGTGGGTCGCCATACTGCATTGTTGTATCCGCAATGAGTATGGTGGCCGCCACCGGTGGATTCTGCTTATGCTTTCCATCAGGCGAAGTGGAGTCATTTTGGCAGGCCAAACATAAAAAAAAAAAAAAAAAAACCAAAATTATTCGTCAATAAACGGTGTATTACAATGCTATACTGTCAAGCGATGTGATGCAATGTAACTGCATGTGGTGTTTTTAATATAGGGACGGTCCTTTATCTAGGGGTTGCGGCTACCTGAGGTCAACTCAATTTAATTTGTAACATTACACCTTCTGCTTTATTGGAACTTCGTAACGTCAAATGTTGTACATAATTACTTATACCTAACTGTCCATATAGTGACTTGACTTGACTTTAACTCGCGGGCCGGGTTTCCGCAACTCGACGACTTTGATGCGCCTATTTTGCGTAGTGGGTCGGCACTAGTGGTGCCATCCCAGTTTCTCCAGGAAGCCTAGCAGATCCCTGGCGTTGCCGACGACCTCCTGAAGCGACCTCGGCGATCCAAGGTATTTCGCCCGGTATTCTGCCACCCCAGGACATGCCAAGATGACATGGGCGGCTGTTTCCTCCTCCTCCATGCATGCTCTGCGCAGAGGGCTGTCCGTTACACCTAGAGTAAAAAGATGTTTGTTTAATAGTGCATGACCAGTCATTGCTCCGATCAGAAGTCAAAGCGGCGGCCTCTTAAGTTGTTTCAGCTTCCGTGACAATCCGGGGTTGATCATCGGGAGGGCCTCCTTGGTCTGCCTGCAGGTACAAAGGTTGGACCAATATAACTGGTGTTCTACCTTGGTGTTCTGTTGCAGTGTCCGTCGTAGCCAAGCAGCTGGCAAGGGCAATATTGGTTCTGGGCCGACTGCCCTTGTCTCCGATCCGCTCCTTGCTAGTGCATCAGCTGCATCGTTTCCGCGTGAGTTGCTATGTCCTTTGATCCACTGGAGAGTTATACTATTTGTAGTACTTACCTCTGTCAGGGCTCTGTGGCATTCGTAGATCAGCCCTGAGGTAGTCGTGTGACTTTGTAGAGCTTGTAAGACTGATCGGCTGTCGGAAAGTATGCGGATGGGGTATTCCGTTACCTTTCTGGAGATGATCGCATGTGCTGCCATTATTATACCCATGCACTCTGCCTGGAAGACTGTGTAGTGGGCTCCTAATGGTGTCGAGATGTGTATGTTCAGGTCCTCAGAGAATGCTCCGGAGCCAGTGCCTGACCTTGTTTTGGATCCGTCGGTGAAGATTCTTAACTCCCTTGGGTTAAGTCCTTCTTGGGGATCCTCGTACAGTTGTATCTTGTACTTTTTGTCGAAGACGAATTGCCTGGGTATTGTATCAGTTACCGCTTCCATGAGCGGTTCCTTACCTATGGCCTCATAGAGGATTTCGGTGTGTGGTACCCTAGGCGGTCTTCAGAGATTTTGTTTCTCTAGCCGCATTGCTGCAGCTAGAGCCTCCTGCCTTATAAAGAGGTGGAGTGGTGGAAGACCTGTAATGGCTTCCAGAGCCGCAGTCGGTGTAGTCCTCATACAGCCCGTGGCCGCCAGACAGGCCAATCTCTGGAGTCGTTGTAGTTTAGCTTCGGCTGTGGATAGCTTGGTCCGTGGCCACCAGACTATTGCGCCGTAACTTACCATTGGTCGGATAACTGCCTCGTAGAGCCACAGAGTGGTTTTTGGGCTTAGTCCCCAAGTTTTACCTACCATTCTGCAGCACTGCCAGAATACGACTGTTGCTTTTTCAATTTTGTTGTTGAGGTGGGCGCTCCAGTTTAGTCTGTGGTCGAATATTACCCCTAGATACTTTACCTCAGACGAAAGTTGGAGCTCTGTATTGAACAGCTTGGGAAGTCGGTGGTTTCCCAGGTTCCGTTTGTTGGTGAACATTACCATTTCAGTCTTCCTTGGGTTGACTGACAGTTCGTTGTCCACGCACCAGCGTTCCACTATTGCCAGTGCTGAGCGCGTGACATCGCATACTATACCTGCGTGCATGCCGCTTGTTAATACCACTATGTCATCCGCGTATCCGATGGTATAATGGTGATTGTTGTTCAGAGTGGTGATAAGGTCGTTAACCACTAGGTTCCATAGGATTGGTGAGAGGACGCCACCTTGGGGGCAGCCCTTCGCCACCAGTGCTTGTTTTGTAGCGTCTGCTTCGAGTCTGATGACTCTCTGGCTAAGCATCTTGTTTATCCACTCTATCATGACTGCATGCACTCCGTGCCTTACCAGTGCTGCTGTTATGCTGGTGAATTTCGTTTTGTCGAAGGCTCCCTCTATATCTATGAAGGTGCCTAAGCACAACATCTTGTTTTTGATTGCCACCTCAATTTTGGTTGTGACCGCATGAAGTGCCGACTCTGTTGATTTACCTGGACTGTAGGCATGTTGGTTCGGGTGTAGCGGTGCTTGTGTCAGCGCCGTTTCCCTCAGGTGCCTGTCGCATAACCTCTCCAGTGTTTTTAGGAGGAAAGAGGTTAGGCTTATTGGTCTGAAGGATTTGGGATCCGAGTAGTCGGTTTTACCTGGTTTTGGTATGAAGATTGCTCTGACATCTCTCCACTGTCTTGGCACATATGTATGTCTTGGTGTGCCAGACAGGCTCCCAGGACGTAGGTCAACCGTTGAGTAAGTGTCTTCCCTCCCCATTTAAGCAGGGCTGGGAAGATCCCGTCCGGGCCTGGAGATTTAAATGAGTCAAAGCTGTCGATTGCCCATTGCGTTTTATATGGGTCGATTACCTTGTGGGCCAGCTGCCATTCCTCCTCCGTTGGGATGGTTTCTTCATCTGGCCACCCGCCTGGACTGATTATTTCGCAGTCCGGGAAGTGTGTTGTTACCAGAGTACGTTCTGCCTCTTCCGCCGAGGTGGTAAAGGAGTTGTCTGGTTTTCGTAAGGACCCCAGGGATATGGCTGAGTTGTTGGAGAGAACTTTTCTTACCCTGTTGGCCTGTGCAGTAGTCTCAATATTTGTGCAGAAGTTCCACCATGAAATGGTACTCCTGTATCTGAGTCGTTTTTTGTACCTGGACTTGGTGGCCTTGTATTTATCCCAGTCCTGGTCTGTGCCGGTGTTCATCGCTCTATTGAGTTGCTTCCTCTTCTCGCGCCTGAGTCTCTCCAGCTCAGGCCCCCACCAGCTCATATTTTTCATTTGGCCTGCTGGTGGGTTGGATAAGGGGCATGTATGATGGTAATAGTCCATCATAGTGTCTGTGAGGAACTTTACCTGTTTTTCGATTTCTACGGTACCTATGATCCTAGTTGGGTTACTTCCCTGTTCCAGGGCCTGGCCGATCCGCAGTGAGTACTGCGCGCGATCGGTTTTTTTCGGGTTTCGCCTAGGTGGTGCCGTGAGTATGCTTACCTGAAAGTCGAAACGAATCCATCTATGGTCCGAACATGATAAATCGTTGGACACGTGCCAGTTTGAGATGTGTTTCGCTACTTCTTCAGTTGCCAGGGTCAAATCAATGATTGTCTTGCTTCGTCTGTTGACGAATGTTGGTACAGAACCTGTGTTTACTATGTTAAGGTTTGTCGTAAATAGGTATTCAACGAGCTTCCTACCTCTGTCGTTTCCTGTAGACATGCCCCACAAGGCATGGTGCGCGTTGGAGTCGGTTCCTACGATTAACTCGAGTCCCGCTTCCTCGCAGTAGTGGACCAGCCGCGATAGGTCGTGCGTTGGTGGGTCATCGGCTTCAGGCATATAGACCGATGCCATGACCACCTGCGCGAGGCCGGTGTCCTGGGCTCCCTGCACCTTTATGGCACATATGTCTCTAGAACAGAAACTAGTTAGGGCCTGCAGGTTTATGTCAGCTGTAGTGTATATGCATGTGCGGGGATTCTCTGGTCCCGAGGAAAAGAATGCGTGCTTGCATTAGAAATAGGGGCTCACACTTTGAAAATCGACTGTAAATTTAAGTTTAGAATGCAAAATAACTACATTTTAAAAATTACGATTTTTCACTTACTCCCGATTAAGTTCATTTACTCAGCCATTTGTCAACGTATTTAATTTTTTTATACTTCGTTGGATAGCTAATAAAACATACTTGTTTTTAAGCTATTACGACGATAAAATTGTAGGTGATTTTTTATAAAATTGCATTTAGTCATAAGAAACAGTAAAATGTATGTAAATTTTTAGATTCCCTGAATCATTATTCACTAACGGTACTACATTTCTGTTCTTTTTTGTGTTATTATTTCGTATTAAGGTGTTAGCAAACTAAAAACACTGTCAACAACTATTAAATACGCAAGTGTTTGTTTTAAGAGCACTTTGAAGTAGCGTGATCCACTTTTCTTAAAAAAAAAAGTTTTTTTATTTTATTTCCAAAACGGTACATTTTTGACACATTTACCCGAGGACAATTTGATAGCTAATAATCTCTACTCTCACCCCTTAAAGGGATTACTACATGTTACCAGTAACCCTGTAAATATAAAAGAGGAAGGTGACTGACTGACTGACATACCCAGAGATCAACGTACAGCCCAAACCACTGAAGTTAGAATCTTGTAATTTTGCATGTTGGTTCTTTATATAACGGAAGTGAGCACTAAGAAAGGAATTTTGGAAATTCCACCTCTAAGGGGGTAAATCATTAAATGAAAGTCTGCGTGAGCGAAGTCGCGTTCAAAAGCTAGTTTATTTAAAACAACATTTAGCGTCGCCAATGTATTCCAATCAAGTAATACTTGATGTGTCTTACGTAAAAATGATTAATAAAATTGTTAACTTTATACACGACTAGTTTTTAATTACCAGAGAAAAAAAATCTGGTATTCGGTATTCGATACTGAGCACATCCATGTAATTAAAACAAAAAAAAATGTTAATCTTATCCCCAAAACCACCAAACATTTGTTCATAACGCATGATATAATTCACTACGTATCCTTCAACGTGGTCAATGTCCTTGACTGCGGGTTGCGACGCGAGGGGGTAGTTTACACGTGCCGCGGCGCATCAAAGACGCCGCCCGCGCCGGACGGGAGCGGCGCCTTTATTTTGTGATACCGATACTCGAACGATCGAAATGGCGTACCAATTTACAAATCGTGAATACACATTAATGTTACTTGCATACTTTATGTCCGGTGACAATTAGAAATGAATAATAAAGTAGGTTTTAATAATAAAGTCGATTTTAGGTCAAGTGCCAAAATATTCAAATTTTCTCCGTCCTAAAGGTATTTTGGAGTAAACTTTGACTGTATGTTCTGTTTCATTATATTTTGCTACACATTTTTGTACAACAATTGTCCATGCAGTTTTCTTGTCACTTTCGTTTATTTTACATCTAATCTTATTGATTAAAGTTTAATTTAGCCTTTCATTCAGCCCATTTGAAAATCGTTCATCTACATTACACTATATTATTCTTTTTTAGGAAGTCTTTAAATTGCTTGGGACTTATCTTGTTTAACTATTGATCTGTTAATAGCAATTCAATATTGTGGCTTTGTGTTAGTTTTAGTTTAACTAGTTGTTGCCCGCGGCTTCGTCGTGTATGTCGGTTATCGCGGCAAATAGTAGTATGTGTTATTCTGATGTATAAGCTATATCACTGTAAAGTTTCATCCAAATTCGTTCAGTAGTTTTTGCATTAAAGAGTAACAAATATCCATCCATCCATACTTACAAACTTTCGCATTTTAATATTAGTAGGATACAATCATTTGAGCTCTGATTTCTTGATGTTAAAATGTAAGCATATCTTGTAAAATGATCAACAGGAAGATGCAAATACTTCTTTGTGGACTACCAACAGGAAGGTTAAGAAAAACGATAGCGATTTTTTTTAAGAGCATTTCCAGTGAAAAGCTATTTATTTGAAATCAGAAACAGACATTTATTTGTATAGATTAAAATTAATGTTGTTAAAATGAAACAAGCAGGGCCATACGCTGTGTATTTACTAGTATTCACTCAAAAACTATGATGTAGGTACATAAGTACATCATTACTACTATTAGTAAAGTCCATAAATAATTCCTGTTTCGGAAGTTTTCTTAGCTCATCATCATCATCAGTTTATAGCAGTCCACTGCTGGAAAGAGGCCTCTCCCAATGCACCTGTCCACCTGGCCTACCCCAACAGTTATCAGTTCTGCGTTTAATATGACTAACACACAGCCACATCTGCTTGCTAATCCAGTGAGCTATGTCGATAGCCTTAGGTCATTACCGGATCACCTCATTCCTGATACGATTCCTCCAAAGCCACTATCACATAGGCAATTGTTTTAGACAAGTGCATGGGAATCAAATACATTCCTAAACTAAAATTGGCAATCTCGAATCTTATTTCACTCGATTGTGTCAGAGTCAATAGATTTTTGACAGCTTTCATTACACGGGCATCAGGACCTGAAACAAAATCATTAAGTCTTACTAAAAATTTAGTAGTGATTTTATGAATTCCGTTATCTATCTTCTATATATATAAAAGAGTAAGGTGACTGACTGACATACCCAGAGATCAACGCACAGCCCAAACCGCTGAAGCTAGAATCCTGAAATTTTGCATGTAGGTTCTTTATATAACGTAAGTGAGCACTAAGAAAGGAATTTTTGAAATTCCACCCCTAAGGCAGTAAATCAGGGGATGAGTCTGCGTGAGCGAAGCCGCGTGTAATAGCTAGTTAAATTTAACTGTCATATCCTTACAACACCTGATCCTCCGACCATTCCAGATGAACATGCCTGGCAGGCCTCGGTCCGCCGGTTGGGAAGATGTATTTTAAATGCTAATCGGACCGAGAATTTCTGTATTGCGATACAGTATTTGTAGTAAATCCGTAGTTCCGTGTATTTGTTATAGATGGCGATGTAGTATGTTTTGTTGCCGTATTTGGAAGTCACCGCACTATGAACATTAATAACAATTGGCAATTTGCAAGTTTTCAATATTAAATGGGCTTCTTTAGAAATAATATTTTGAGTTTATAACAAGTAATAGTATCGCAGTCCGTTTCTGATATTCCTTTGATTACATTTTAGGAAAGAAATATCTAAAGTCCACTCACTTGTACAACACATATACAATTCAACAATTCCTCTCTTCATAGTATTCTTTTGATCATGCAAGTTTTGAGCATCGTGAAATGCGAAAAACAGTGGAAATACATCAACGATTGAAAACCTAACCAGTTGTAACAACGCTCTCGAAAATTGGATCTGTAAAAGATCATTATATCCTTTAAAAAATGTAAAAACAATATGTATATAATGATAATCTATTCAGTTTTACTAGTTACCTTTCTTATAAGTAAACCAAGTACGATATATAATGTCAATGTGTATAAATATATACTGGACATTATCCAATAGACTACCTAAAATAATGAAAATAAATAAATATCTTAAGATGGATGGTTAATTTTTGAAATTATTTTTTAAAATGCAATCATTATTTTCAATTCACTTGAAAAGTCAATCATATATATTGAAACTCCAAGAATATAACTCGTATTGACAATATAGATTTCATTGAGCTATTGCATAGCTTTTATGGCGGGCTTTGAGCGCGGCGACCGAATAAAGAAATTCCGTAACGAAATTAAACCTAACACTCGAGGCTCGCACGGATCGTGACAAGCTGCTCCAAAATCGGACAAATACGTAAGCAGCTGTTTTTATGAGAAAGTATATAGATGTATAGATATCTTTATAATGCCACACTCAGCTCATGTGCGTCCCGTAAGTATACATGTTTAAAGAAAAAAAATACTGCATAAATAAAAAATAAATAAATAATTATAAATTAATATGTTGATAAAAAATGCTATGCAATAGCTTTACCGCGGCAGTCCCCGAGTGCCACACGTTTTTTTTTAAATAATAATTAATATACAAATTTTGGCAATAGAGCGTGGTATAAGGCCAAAACCTCCTTCCTAAGGAGAGCTGATGATGCTGATGACGATGATAAAAAAATGGAGCCCATCGCAGGATGACGGGCATGTGTGAAAGAATATTTTCTTTTGTAAAGAAATTTATATAAAAAGAAATACGTTTAATTGGCGTGGTGACGTATCGCCACGGCAACGGATGGCAGGTCTGTTAGATTACAAGTAATGTTACTGACTATAACAATGTAAGAATATTTACTTGACACTTAAAACATGCTGTCAGCTGCTTTCCACTGTTTACTAAACATTCATACAGCTCAATCCATTGCTCAATCTTTTCGAGCACATTCTGTTTATTCATTTTTAAAACTAATTCAAGATTATTTCCGCGTATTTGTTCCTTTATCTCAGTCAATGCATCATATAAGCACTTTAACAAATTTGATAGTAGATCTAAATATATGTACAGCGCAAAAAAAACCAACGCATATTTAATTTTATTACAGGTTGCCGAGAAACATACGAAAATAATAGCTGTAATATAGTTCAGAGCGTGAATCGCCAGTTCCTGAACAGAATAAGCGCCAAAACAGAGTTCTGCAAGAATAATAACAGCGGCACTGGCTAAGAAAATAACCACCATTTGTTTCAGTATCTTTTTTAAATGTATATGTTTATATGTATGTGAATGTGTAGATGTCATGGACAGTCATGAGACTAGTTATAGCCATTTTGTATTCTGTTGATTTCAATACACCATACAAAATACAAATAATATCCACAACAAATATATTCAAAACACCAAACGCATATAAATGATTCATATTTTGAGAAGCTGGCAAAATTATTTCGACGAAGTAGAAATTGTTTATAAAAAATAGTAGACTTAGTAGAATTTGAAAGATTATGTGAAACAGTATTATTAGTTTACTTCTTCTCCCAGGAAAGGCGTAATTTCTATAAATACCCATCATGTTTTCAGTTATTTTGAGGTAGTCAATAATTTTTAATGTATTCATTTTAAAAGATTTTTTTTTACACCTTATGTTTAACACACGTCAGGGCTGTCTGTGCTTGAATACAGATATACAACAAAAGAATCGATCAAATGAAACAATTGTTTTATTAATAGTACTCCTAAGTAATTATTTAGTACACAGTGTTTACTAAAAGCCAGCCTACGGTTATCAATATATTTTTTTCTTCTTTAACCTAAAAAGTTCTGTGACTGCGTCAAAGTTTTTGAAAAAAAATAAAAACTTGTCTAAGAAACGAACTTAATTCTAATAACCACTTAAAAAAACATAAAACACAACTTTAGAATGCACCAATACATTTATTACTAGCTGAACCCCGCGGTATTACCCGCGGTTATTGTCGTACCGCGGGCAACCCCCTATATCTCCCCCCCCATCCCCCAAAGACCGGCAACGCACTTGTGACGCCTCTGGTGTTGCAGGTGTCCATGGGCGGCGATAATCACTTACCATCAGGCGATACGTCTGCTCGTTTGCCCGCCTATTCCATAAAAAAAAAACAAGCGCGGACAAAGCTAAACTAAAAAAAGTTGCCTAAGTTACTTCTTAGATTATCAGCTATCTGCCAGTGAAAGTCCCGTCATAATCGGTCCAGCCGTTCCAGAGATTACCGGAATAAACAGATAGACAGACAGACAGATAAAAATTCTAAAAAATGTTATTTTGGTACATAAATATCGTGTATACATACAGCATTTATTAAAAAGCGGTTATTTTAATATTACAAACAGACACTCCAATTTTATTTATTTGTAAGGATTTCGTTTTGTGATTTATGATATTGTTATTTATCGACCTTATATACAATCGCCTTAAATAAACCTTAAATAAAAAGAGGAGTAAGACAGGGTGACCCTCTTTCACCACTGCTGTTCATAGCAACTCTGGAATCAGTCGTTGGTCAACTCAATTGGAAAGGTCAGGGTATCAAGAATAAAGATGTCTACATAAACCACCTAAGGTTTACAGACGACTTGGTTCTTTTATCTGAAACAGGGCAAGAAATTCAGTATATGATAGAATCACTCAATGATGCAAATTGGTGAGTTTGGAAATGAACTTGTCCAAAACAATGTTGATGACTAACAGCCAAAAGAGAACACTATACATGGTGGCGAGCCTCTCAAATATACAGACAGCTACATATACCTGGGTAAACAAATTAGCTGTCACCACAATAGTAACAATCGATAACGTCGTTAACGCTTAAATTCTCGTGTGTCATTGGCTAATACTTTGTCTCAGATTACTTTGTCTAAGATGAGCCAATGACACACGACAATTTAGCCGTTAACGATTGCAGAAAGAAGAAAGCTTGCAACTTGGCTAGGGGGGCAGATCCATATAAATCCATGCATTAGAACGTGTCGTGGCCGCCGCCGCAGTCCCGCTCCCGCTGACTTCGTGTCCGCGGCGTAAGGGTCACGAGAATAAAAAAAACAATAAAACTGACACTAGACATTGAAGTTAAATAGTGATTTTCCTGAGTCCTGAAAATCGTAGCCAACATATAACACTCAAAAAAGTATTTATGTTCGAAAGAGAAAAATACGGGTAGAAATTGGATTTTGGACTTAGTCTAGTCTAGACTATCCTTTCTAGTGTATACTTTTGTACAAAGATCTTTGTGAATTAAAGAAAAGAATAGATTATTTAAACATACATACATTACTAGCTTTTAGGAGGGGTAACGCCGCGGGTTATTGCGGTAATAAGTAGCCTATGCCCTTCCTCTAGAATAATAGTATCTCCATGCTAATTTCATCGGCAGTGGCTTAGTCATGAAAGCGTTATAGACAGTCAGACAAACAGAGTTACTTTCGATTTTTTTTATGGAATAACGAGCAAACGAGCGGACGTATCGTCTGGTAGTAAGCGATTACCGCCCATGGACACCCGCAACACTAGAGGCGTCACAAGTGCGTTGCCGGCCTTTTAGGAAGGAGTACGCTCTTTTCTTGAAGGTTTGAAGATCGTATTGGTTCGGGAATACCGCAGGCGACAGTTCATTCCGCAGTTTTGTTGTGCGAGGCAAAAAGTTTCTTGAGAAGCGCTCAGTAGTGGACTGCCAACCATATAGATGTTGGGGATGAAAGTTCTGTCGCGTAGGACAATGGCGGAAAGAGGCGGCAAGGATCAGTCCGAACAATTCCTCGAATTTATAAAATTAGTACGGATATGGATGAGCGAAAACTGATAAGAGTTATTTTATACAAAATACTTTTTACTAACTTGTATAAACTTTCTACAAGAAAAATAATATTCACGATATTTTAGAAACGTTTAATACTTTTATAGAGAAGAAAGGACTTCTCTCAAGGCAGCCAGCAAACGACTTTCCTACGCAATTGTGACGGTAAAGTAACTAACTGTGATTTCGTTAAGACTTACATCGCTAAAGCCCTGCCGTCGTCGAAAGCATTTTAGCAAATTAATTAAGCCTCAAGTTATTCCGACCTCGGGAAGAAGACGGATTGCCTACCGTCTTCATATTAATTGTTAGAACCGTAGCCTCTTAATATATAGTCGAAAATTTCATATTAAGTATTCTCGTGTTGCGGTAACTTGTTAGAAATAGCCTGTCAAAATATTGAAGCCAATTAAGATGCTTTAGTAAAGTTTAAATATTACATTTCACGATAAAATTAAGCCTGATTTGAAAACAGATTGTTTTGCAAAGGCAATTGCTTTGGTTGGATTATTTACTACAGGTAGTAGAGCCACGCTGATTTTAGCACGAATGGGCCGGCTCGACCGGGGCGGTACTACTCTCGCACAGAAGATCAAAGTAAAATGACAGCATTCGTGCTGTTGTGTTTCGTTGGTAAGTGCGAGACCGGAGACCCAATGATGCAGAAGCATCACTAGGCCGCCATAGTGTGGGTCACCATGCTGCATTGTTACATTGTCTGCATTCACAATGAGTATGGTGACCACCAATCTTGGATTCTGCTTATGCTTTACATCAGGCAGAATAGAGTAATTTTGGCAGGCTCAAGTATATAAAAAAATTGTAGGCTGTTGTTCCTATCCTTGAATTCTATGATTGTAAATCATCACAGTTTTTTATTAGTCGTTTGATGAAATCATCATTGCATTATGTTTTACTTACACAGAGGCATGTTTCGTCACGACTTATAAACAATTACTCATACTAGTGGTCGCATAGTGGTCGAAATTCGATCATAATTTTTTTTTCTGCACTCCTCCATATAAACTTTACCTGTGCAAAATTTCACACTAATCAGTGCGCGTTATTTTCATAAAAAGAGGTAGGAACTTTTTGCTTCACCTATTAATGTACCTACTTATATAGATTTGTATCTCAAATCTTGGTAAGGTAGGTATTAGTGACTCCTTAGTTACGGATTCCAGTCAGGAGGTAAGAACCAAATATCAACTGCTGGCCCACATACTCTATAATACTTAGCTAATTTTCTGAATTTTTCATCGAGTCAAGATTCTTTAGTATAATATTTTCTTATAACAATTTATGTTGTATGATAATACTCTTCAAATTGCCTTGATTCCTAAAAAAACCTGTGCAATAGAGGCGTCTTTTTTTCTGACACCTTTTACTTCTAAGTAATTGTATTTAAGAAAAGTTACTTGGAACTAATTTTGACGAGGGTAGTGAGACCTTGTGGGTGGGACAAAAGTTATCTCACCAAATCCCCCATCCAAATGTTACAAGGCCTCTAAATAAATCATGTAGAAAAGGCAACTCGATAAACAGTATTTTTCACATTATTACAAACCTCCATTAATACTGTCAGCGCATTTCACACCTATAAATTAAGCTGCTATTTTTGTTGATCTAGCTTTAACTTTACCGCTGAATCTTAAAAAAGTATTAATGACATTATTTGTCGCTTACTTGCGCTTTTTAAATGGTCTACTGAATAGCTCAGCTTATCATTTTCCAACGAATGATTTTTGAATTTATGGATCCAAAGAGGTTTTAAACTTATTATTCGGTTTTCGAGTTAACCTTTTTTAGTATTATAAATTAAAATTAAAACATTACAAAAAAGTTCATAAAGGCAGTTAGTAATATACAAAGCAATTAATACTTGACGCTGGACATATATAGATATAATATATAGACATATATAGATACAAGACATTTGACTGAAACTAATTGGTACATTGAAATACACTTTTACAAGTAAGTTACTAAATTTAAAATGTATTTAAAAAATGACAAATAATAGTTATTTGTTATACAAGAGTGCAAAGTTGCTTTTTAACCGCGTGTTCAATTTTGATGACCGAGCAAGCGAAGGATTCTAAAATTGAATCACGAGCGTAGCGAGTGTTACCTGCGGTTTTTGTCGTACCGCGAGTAATACCGCGGGACAAAGCTAGTCTAAAAAAAGTAGCCTAAGTTACTCCTTAGACTATCAACTATCTGCCAGTGAAAGTCCCGTCAAAATCAGTCCAGCCGTTCCACAGATTACCCGGAACAAACAGACAGACAGACCGACTGACAGACAGACAATGTAACAGAAATTATAAAAAAAAAAATAGTATATGTACCGTGTATACATGCATATGCATTTAGCAAAAAGCGATTATTTTAATATTACAAACAGACATTTCAATTTTATTTATTTGTATGGATGTATAGATAAATTAAGAAAAATTGAAAGTTAAGTTGCTATAGTTACTTAAGAAGAAAATGGTGCGGGCAGAGCACATAAAAAAAATGCCTATACCAAGAAGATTCCGAGTCAGAGTTTTTAACAAATTAAAAAATATTGTATGACTAGCTGACCCGGCGAACTTCTTCGCCATATTTACATATGTGTCTCAGCTTCCCACAGGTTGTGTACAGTCGCGGACAAAAAAAAACACTTTTCCCGTTATCTTTTATTTTTTTCTTTCTAGCGAAAAAAGAATGAATGAAATCGGACTATTCGTGTTATTGAATTACAACTAAGTACAACATATTTTCACTTTCATCCCCTCTCTCCAGGGTACCGTGCTGAATTTCGGGATAAAAAGTATCCTATGTCCTACCTCATAGTATGAACTCAAATCACGCCTAGTTTCATTTGAATCCGTTCAGTAGTTTCGGCGTGATGCGCGGCCAAGATACAGATAGACAGACGGACAGACAGACAGACAGACGGACAGACAGACAGACAGACAGACAGACAGACAGACAGACGGACAGACAGACAGACAGACAGACAGACAAACAGACAGACAGACAAAAATGAAAAAAATTACAGTTTTGGCTTCTGTATCGATAATAGAGAGCCCTCAAAAAAAAAACAAAATATCTTTAATGTACAGAATTTGACCTGTTACATTTTTATTATAAGTATAGATATATAGATATATATAGATTGTATGATTCGGCACCATGGAGGTAGAAGTAAATAGGTTTAATGATGTTTTGAATTTACAAACTTAGTGCACTCGAGCGATGTTCTAAATTCAATTTACTTAATTCCTCTAGACTTCTAGAGAATAAAAACGGCTTTTGCACTCAGATATCGAAGAGCAAAAATACTCTTTACGAGCTGGTGGGATGAAAAAAAATTAATTGTTTCCAATCACCTGGGCTATGAGCGCCTCAAACTCTTTTCAATATCTATAAATTAAATACTTTCGTAATTCTTACGTATTTATGTAAATAAGACTAAGACAAATTACTATTTAACCATCTAAATATATCGAAGTGAGACGAAAGGGGAGAATATAGGATCATTGTGTCTACTCAAAAAGCAAGGGATTAGCTACTTGTGAGCGTTTTTGAATTATAATATTAACTTTACTATCGAGATAAGTATCGACAACTGATAGGATACTGACGAAAAGTAGCGTAGTTTATAGTATAGTTAGTGCGTATTGCATCTGTTTATTTGTGCGTGTTGAATACTGGGCGTCTTGGGTAGCCAATTGAAACGCAGACAATTCCAAATATTCAGTTGTATATTGTTTTAAAGAGTACAGTAGTAAATTAGTAGTAAAATAGTAGATTAAAGTTAGACTATAGCTTATAATGTAACGTGTGTGCTTGTACACACGTCATAGCAATGTATCGACGAGTGGCGGTGCGCTGCGGTGACGGCGGGCCGGTCGTACAATCGGAGAGCAACCGGTTCAAACCGCTTCTCTGGCTTTGTCCCTTTATATACGGCGTGAACAGTGCGTGTTTGGAACTACGCGCCTTTTTTTGCTTCAACAAGAACAAGACGGTGCGTTATCCTCCCTTTTTTTACTTGATCTGAGCTTGACTAAGACGCTTTTTAATAAAGGATAAAAGTTACAAGATACAAACATTTGTTTACCTACACTTAAAATTTTCTTCTTAAAGAAAATTTCTGATAATGTGATCATCAAAATTCTTTTGAAAGGCAAAAAGAAATAAAGACAAGCCCTCTTACTTTATTGGCTGTTGATCTTTCTTTTCAAAAAGATGGGCACATTATCGTGGGCTGTGACGGTAATAAAAATAACAAAAGAGGTCAATAGGACTTTTATTAATCTACCCTCTTGTTAGAAACGTCTTGAAGATGCTTTGCCGCTTGAGTTGAGTGTGCTTTAAACGTCTTGCGTAATGTTCCCGACTCTTGACTATGTATTTTCATTCTAAGTGAACGATTTCCGACGAACTTGATTATATAGATTTAGAATTCGGTGTATAGTGCTTCATATTTAATTCAGTTCAGATTGACTTTTTATGCAGAGTAATTTTCATTCAGAAGGACGTTTTATAGGTTTGCATGTTTCGTCACCTCAAACTTAAACCAGCAAATTTGAAATAAGACTAGAAAACATTTGATAAAGAAACTGAGAAAACATGCTATATTCAATATCTATTGTGATGAATTCTCACAATTCGTAGTCGGGGGTAGAATGAAACTATTTTTTTCTTAGTACGGTTATATTACTCCAACACCAATCACGATACAGTTCACTATTCTTATTTGATATCCGTTTCAGTCAAGAGCCTCGATCAGAATGCGCTCACGTTTTCTCAAAATTATCCTCAACCCATTTCGTTTTTTCAAGGCACGGAATGTGTCTTTTTAAACTGTTCGCTTTCCATAGACAAATAAAGTACTGGCATTCTGGATCGATCAACTGACTAACATAGATTAAAACCTATAAATCGAATACAATCATCGACTAGAATATTATAAATTGCATAAAATAACATGAATAAAATAACATTAATCACAAATTCATTACATTCGGCCGTCCGACTACGTGCGATCTCCTGACGCACGGTATACAATCACGTAGAACAATTTATATATTCTGATAAGTTTAGTAACAACATTATGAAATGATAGTCAACAGTAACTAATCACATAAGTCATTCATAGAACAATATTGTAAACCTAAACATACAAATTAACATTTCACGTAACAACTTTGTGAACCAATCTATATTTTATATCTAATTAAAAATTCATTACATTATATATTCTGATAAGTTTAGTAACATTATGAAATGATAGTCAACAGTAACTAGTCACATAAATCATTCATAGAATAATATTGTAAACCTAAATATACAAATTAACATTTCACGTAACAACTTTGTGGACCATTCTATATCTTATATCTAATTAATAATTCATTACATTATATATTCTGATCAGTTTAGTTACAACATTATGAAATGATAGTCAACAGTAACTAATCACATAAATCATTCATAGAATAATATTGTAAACCTAAATATACAAATTAACATTTCACGTAACAACTTTGTGAACCAATCTATATTTTATATCTAATTAATAATTCATTACATTCGGTTATTATTTGGACCCAGATTGACTTTCATCGTTATTACTTTCGCTATCAGATGTACTACTGTTATTAGCAACATAATTTTGTTCGGACACGTTTATATTGATCCATGGTCGAATCCTGTCAACTGCTACTACGCTATCAAATTTATTCTTGCGTTTACTAAAACCAGGTATTTCGATAATTTCATATCTATCATTTCCCAAAACTTCTTTTATTTTGAAGGGTCCTATAAATTTCGACATCAACTTAGTACTATTACCTTTATTATTAAAATTAGTCCTAGTTATTTTAATTAAATCTCCTACCTTATAAATGGGGGCAGGAACTCTATTTCGATCGTAGTTTTGTTTTTGTTTAATCTGACTAGATTCGATATTTGTATGAACTTTTTGTCTCACTTCAGTAAAATCGGGGTTTGGCTCACAATTAATATCTAACATATTATTTAGGCTATCTTTCAATCTAGTTCCAAATAGTGCTTCAGTAACTGTTATCTGAGTGGTCGAACTTGTGGTATTATTGATTGCCCACTGAATTTTGCCTAGACACATATCCCAGTTCCGTTCGTCTTCACCGTCACAATATTTTGAAAGTGAACTTAAGATCGTTTGGTTGTATCTTTCGGCTTGGCCGCTGGCTCTGGGACACGCAACTGCATTCAAAACATGTTTAATACCATGAGCATCACAAAAGGATTTAAAAGCTGCTGAAGTGAAAGAGGTACCTCGGTCCGATACTATTCGGGATGGTAAACTACAGGTTTATCATCCAATAAGTTTATTTTCATTTCAGTTGAGTTGGTACAACCTATTTCTCTTAAGTTGAACGCAAAGCAATCACGATAATTAAGTAGAAGTGAATGAAGTCTTTCTAACGTCTCTTTGTCAATTTGAGGACCAACTTTTATATCAGATATCAGTAAAGGTTCATATTCTGTACTATCTTTTGTCACTCTATTTGTAAAAGTCATATTTCTCTCAACAAAACAAGTTCCTTTAGCAATAGGATATTTTTTTGATAATATAAGGTTTTGACCAGACAAATTAGTCACAGGCAAACAGCACTTCCCGTCAACAACTCTATAAACTCCCTCATGTAAATAATGCTCTCTTCTAGGCTCACAATTGCAGTAACCTTCGATGTAAATATCTCCACAATAGTCAACGTCAGATGCGGTAACTCTAACTAATCCCGATAATGAAATATCAGCATTGTTATCAATATATAACTTTAAGCACTTCACCGGCTGAATTATGGTATCGGTATCGGGACTCTGGTAAAATGTTAGTTGATGGTTATTCTTAAATACTGTTACGGAAGGAAGTTCAGTAACATTTTGTCCCAATAGTAAAGCAGACTGAAGAAACTGATTGTCAACTACTAATACCTCCATATTTACCTCTATTCCGTCTAATTTCAGATCAACATTACTGCTGTATATTGGAATAACTGTAGAGTTGCCGAATCCTTTGATTACCGGCAACTCCGTAAAATTTTTAGGTAAATTTAGTCTCTGTGCATCCGATTCTCTGATTAAGCTACATTCACTGCCGAAATCAATAAAAGCAATCAACGATCTATCGCAGGGGTCACCAATTACTTTCATTAGAGGTCCTTTTTTTAAATAACATGATCGTCGCGGTCCGGAAAGAAAAAAACCACCCTAAACTGTACTATATAAATGTATGTAGATACATTATTATTGAATAATTAAAAAGAATATGTTTCGGAACATTATTTTATGCTGCTTCACAAACATATGTTTACCCAAACAAAGTGAGAAGTTTCAAGGCATTTTTTTTAAATTCTGAATATTAATTAGGACAAACAAATTTTATCCAAAACTCATGAAATTCTTGAAATTCATTCTTGGAAATCGATCATTTCCATTTGAACAGCAGCTTTATTACTCCCGAAAACATTTGCAGCTTCATTGCTCCATTCATCACCAGGATGCAGAGAGTAAATGTTACTGAGGATGTCGAAGACATTCTCATTTTTTTTTAATTCTGCGAATCTGTTTTCAAATTCTGATTTAAGATTCATAAGGAACGTGTTATATTGACCGACGTCAAGCTCGTTGTCACTGCTGATTTTTTTTAAATTAGGAAAGTGCAGGCGTTCGTTATTAACATCGATGTTGAAAAGATCGAGTTTTCGTAAAAAGCTTTTTACTTCTGCCAGGAGCTCCCATACAAGCTTTTCTTTGCCTTGAAGTTTAAGGTTCAGATCATTGATGTGTTTAAAAATATCTGATAGGAAAGCAATGTTAAGTTACGTTTTCTTTATCGCTAAAAAAACTTAAGTGGGGGTTTGCTGATGTCTGATCAATGTTGAAAAGAAATGTCTTTAAGTCTTCTAAAATGGTGAAGAATCGTTGTAAAACACTGCCTTTGCTTAACCATCTCACATTATTATGCAGCAACAGATCGTCATATTGAGCGTCCACTTCGTAAAGAAGTATTTTCAATTCACGATGTCTCAGTGCTGATTTTGCACGAGGAAAGTTTATTATTTTCATCACTCCTTGCATTCTTCTCTCAAGATTAGGATTGAGTCTGCAGCAAAGCACAGTTTGATGAATGATACTGTGATAGGAAATCAAGTTTTCATTACATTTTGCATTGGTGCTCAGTAGGTGAACTAATCCTTTTTTGGACCCAACCATCGCTGGTGCACCGTCGGTAGTTACTGATAAAAGCTTTTTTAAGTCTATCTCATTTTTAACGAAATAATCCATCATCGCTTCGACCATGTCTTCTCCTTTTGTTCTTCCAGTTAACGGTAAAATAACCAATAGCTCTTCAACAAAAGTTTCTCTCATTTTGTCCAAGAAGCGTACAAAAATAACCAGTTGTGCTTTATCAGTAATGTCACATGATTCATCCATAGCCAAGGCATAGTAGTCGGAATTATTTAACTGCACTTTCACATCACAATGATTTTCTTCTGCCAAAACGTGTGGGTTTCTTGAGTTAGTACTCGCAGATAACGGAATCCGTCGAATAGTTTCAACAACGTCTTTTCTGTTGTCAAACAAAACATTGCCTGCCTCCAGCATGCATTCCTTGACTATGCCAGCATCGGTGAATGGTTTCATATGCTATATATAGCTTAGCTAGAATCCAAGAAATACGTAAAGAAGCCTCACCACATTTTTCCTGCTCAGTCATTGAACGACTCATGATTTGAGTTGAAGATACGTAGCTTGACTATTGTCAAGCTTATTAACTTGCAATTTTTGATTTACGCAGGTTACTGCCAAGTGGAAAATTGGCGGCAAATGATTTGTGTTTGGTCTCATAATGTCGTTTTATATTCGAGCCTTTAATTAACGCAACAGTTTGCTGATCTTGCGCTCCGCGTCATTCGTTGGTGAGTCGACTGTAGCAAAGATAGCGCGGAAAAAATGAAATTCAACAAGGTCCGCACAAGATAGGTTGGCGGTCCGGATCCGGACCGCGGTCCGCCATTTGGTGACCCCTGATCTATCGTTTACCTTCACGGTTTTGTAAAATTTGTCACTATTGTTATTAAAGGTGGATATAGTCATAATTTTTCGATCCTGATTATCCGCTTGTTTGAGTTCTTTGCGTACGACGATTGGTTCTAATTTACAATTTTCATTGTTGTGACCTACCCGATAGCATTTTGAACATTTAATAAGAGGTTTAGGACATCGAAAGTAAGGGTGTCCCTTTGTGCGGCAATTGAAACAAACTATCGAACTTTCACTCGAGGATGTTGCAACGTTACCTGGTCGTACTGTCATGTTATCACTACGCTTTCTAATATATATATTATTTTCTAATATGGGATGTTGAGAGCTTAAGAAATTCAACAAGTCTTCCGGTTCGCGACAAGTCAGTGCCTGTGCACTGCTTCTAATCGACTTATCTGGTATTCCATAAACAATACAATCAACAGCCTTTTTGCCTCTTATTTCACATCGGTTTAATAACGTTAACTTATCGTAGAAGTATTCACGTAAACTTTCATTACTACGAGTAGTGCGAGCTAACATTTCTTCGAGAAGCCGACCATAATTCTGCTCATTTGGAAAAGCTCTCGTGAGTTTGTCTTGCCACTCCGACCAACTGTAAACAACACTAGGAAGGGCTTCAAACCACTTCCTTGCCAGACCAGAAAGCTTTTGTAGAGCAAAATGTATGGTCTGCTTCTCGTTCCATCCATAGATTACGGCACATTCGTTTACTTTCCTAACCCAACACATAATATTCTGGGTTTTACTAGACGGATCAAATTCTGGTACCACATTGTTAAAAAAATTACTATTCAAATTGATAGTTTTGTTTTTTTGTTCTTGAAGAGTATTGAATAATTCAAGTACCTCCTTAGTAGACCAACTGCCTCTCTCCTTGGATCGTATTTTCTTTGAACCCGGCGAACTATGGGGTGACTCATTGCTGGATGAGGAGGAGCTGGACGACTGCTTACGTTCCCTCCTCGATCGCTCCTTGGTTCTCCTATGCTTAGCTGCTGCTTTAGGGGAGGGCCGTTGACGTTTCCTTCTACGCTCACTTTTGCGAGTAGGCGAGCCTTCAGGAGTCATTGCTTCGTCAAAATTCATACCTCGAAAAAAAAATTAGGAAATCATTGTATTCAAGTCGGTATATATCTTTTTTTTTTTTTTTTTTTTGTAACGAATTAGCTTTTATGTTAATGATCGAATGTAGTCAAACTGTTTTTGGCTTTCAATTATCTTACACTTGGTTTGTAGGTGCACATGACCTCTAGTCAAACTGAGCACACATAGCTCAATAGGCACACATAGCCTCTAATAGTTCTAGCACACTTGGCTTCTCTTGATAGGCACACATGGCCTATGACAAGTAAGCACACATGGCTTGCTCGACTGCTAAAGTAATAAAATTGACTACCAATCATATATAACAGATATATTTTTTATTTTTTTTTTGACGTACATAGTCACACACTTAGACACACATATCTTTTACTATCTAATGACATGTCTAGTAGGCACTCTTAAGAATATAAAATCAATAATTCACAGTGCTTTTTCCACGAACTTAAATATAGCAAAATGCCTTCACAGAGAAACACTGCTGAAGAGTAGCCTCAACCAAGTGTCTCAAATGTGCTTCATTTCACCATTTCGCTTCTTCAGACTGGTATTATCAAGGAGTCGCCTCGACCAAATACCATCCCGTCAACGTTTAAGTATTAATAAAATACTATCGCAGCAGAACGTGTCGAAGTGTAGCCTCGACCAAACGCTCCACAAACGATGCATTTCACTATTTAAAAAAAAAATGGAATTATCGAAGTGTAGCCTCGACCAAATTCCATTTCGCAAACTTCAAATAATTCTGATAAACCAATGGGAATTTACTCAACTAGCGTACATAACTAGATCAATACCAAGCATGTCAAAAGCTTTTAAACAGGTTTTTTTTTTTTAAATCTATTTGTATAATTAAAATAATCGGGCCCGCGGCGTAACCTACGGGTGATGTCATGGGGCTCATCTGGTAAAATATAATTCTTTATCATAATCGTACATACCTTCCATGTGGGCTGTAGATTCCACTTCTGAAATGTGATGAATTCTCACAATTCGTAGTCGGGGGTAGAATGAAACTATTTTTTTCTTAGTACGGTTATATTACTCCAACACCAATCACGATACAGTTCACTATTCTTATTTGATATCCGTTTCAGTCAAGAGCCTCGATCAGAATGCGCTCACGTTTTCTCAAAATTATCCTCAACCCATTTCGTTTTTTCAAGGCACGGAATGTGTCTTTTTAAACTGTTCGCTTTCCATAGACAAATAAAGTACTGGCATTTTGGATCGATCAACTGACTAACATAGATTAAAACCTATAAATCGAATACAATCATCGACTAGAATATTATAAATTGCATAAAATAACATGAATAAAATAACATTAATCACAAATTCATTACACTATGAAGACATAATTACGTTTTTATTATGAAGGAGAAAAAAGGTGAACGGTTAACTGATATAAAGTGTCTGTCGCAGTTCATGAACACCTGCAATTCAAGATTCACCTGTAGATCTTGTTTTTTGTAAGGAAGTAAAAAATGCCTTTGGATCCCCAGGTACTTAGAGACTCCAAAGCTACTGTAGTAGCCTACTTCAGGCGCTCCATTCTGAGGAGTTTCTAAAAAATATTATTTCATGTTGTCACGCGTCACCAGCGCTGCCTCCTACCACTGCGCCCCTCCGCTCGGAACAACATAAAAAGACGACCACTGCGAACACTCGTCCTCTTTCCGCTCGGCGGCTGCGCCAGCAACTCGTCCGGGACTCTGTTACTAACGCCGAATCCAGCGCCTCTGCAAGGTGCCTCTCCAGCCATGACCCTTGGTTGCTTTCTCTAGGGTCCACCAGACTAACGCCTGGGCCACCAGCCTGGGGTCTCCCGCTTGCTGCTGCTGCTCCAGTTAAGTGCCCTCACGCTACCGTGGAGGTAACCGATGAGAACCGACGGATCTCTCTCATGAGCCACGCCTTGACTGTCTATCTGTATCTTTAGTGCTCGCGAACTCCATAATCTATAAATTGACGTAGTCAAGTATATAACATATCTCTCTATACCTTAAGGTCACCTCATGGCCACTAAAGCCTTTTTAACGTGGCAATGTCTCCCTTGAACTTACGCAGTACCTATCTAAAAAGTCATATTACTAAATTTTATACGCACCTGGTTGTTGGTTGGTAATTGTATCTGATCTGATAGTTGAATAATGGAACAAAAGCATATTATACTCGTAATAAGTTGATACAAACACAACGGAGTCGGTTGATTTACGTCATAAAAGCTTTGTGAGCTACCAATTACATGGCGCCTATTGTAGTAGAAACCAATTACATTCATCACAATAGAAGAATAATTATATGGCCATGAGAATAGTAGGCAGAAAGCAGATGATTTTTTATTAAATTTTCGATAATATTTATTTGACTGTGGTAATTTGCTAATATTTATTTCAATTTTGTTAATAGATACCGTATCGATTACCGTGGGAGAGCTTCGCTGAGGCATGAATGAGCCGGCTCGGCCGGAGCGATACCACGACCTCACAGAAAACCGGTGTGAAATAGCGCTACCGCTGAGTTCCACCGAGTGAGTGAGAATACCGGAGGCCCATGCCCCAACCACTCTGCATACCTCTCCTCATCCCCCTCTACCTCCCCATCCCCCAAAGGCCGGCAACGCTCTAGTAACACCTCTAGGGTGGCAAGCACAGAACAAGGTAGAATTGCTATGTAGGCGGGGTAGGCGCGCCGAAGTTTAGGGCCAATACCTCTAATAGGTCTGCTGGCATAAACTGAACGCTTTAATATACGTATTACTTTCGTCGGGAACGTAGCTGCGTAAAAAAATATGCAATATTAACAAAAAACTAAAAAGTATTATGTAATACACATGAAAACCGTTATATTCTAATCTATTGAAATAATCATACATTACGTATTAATTTTAAGTATGATTTGCATAGTTGCCACGAGAGCACGCAATGAACTGCATTTCCTGCGGGAATATTTCAAAACATTTGACACAAAAATATTTACTAAAAGTAATGTTTACAATTATTTGACATAGGGATGTAGACAAATTCAATCAATATCTTAATGTTAGACTTTTCGATGATATTGGTTTTTACAGTGATTTTATGTTTAGTATCGTAGTACGATTTATATTGTACTATGGTTTTAAAACAATATATGATTTTGTTTATTCGCAAAATTTTTATATAAAGTTATTTTGGAGAAATATTTGAAAATAAATGTTTTAATAAAATGTTTATAAATATTTCTTAATTATATTATCTTAATTTTACAGCTACCAGACAAATAAAACAGATTTGATTAAAAAAAAGATAGTATGTAAGTACTTTTGACTAAACGTGACATATTTTTAGTAATATAAGTTAGTTAGCCATTAATCCAACGGCTTCCTGTAAGATGTGGACGCAACGAACCGGTGGTTGTAGAGAACTTGCGAAAATGCGCAGTCGTTTCGCAACAAAAAAAATATAAAGTAGAATGAAAGTATATCAGAGTATCAGTCAAATAATTAATTTAAAAATTATTGTAACATAATCGTAATCGATAAATGTCAAATTCACCACATCCCTAAGGTATTCGATGAAACTGTCCACAAACACAAATATGCAAGTGAAACCCTACCTTAGTTGAAAGGTATAAGGTTGTATTTGGTAACATTGTAAGTGGCTTTTCGAACTTATATTCATTACATCCTTTGGACGAATCAGGAAAGACTTCATTATGTGTGTATAATATTATTGATCGTTAATGTGTGCGTGTAGGCGACACAGTGTATCTTGCACTTGCTTCTCGACACCCCTTCTAAGTATATTCTTTTGTTCTGTGGTTACAAGTGTCCTTGGGCGGCGATAATCGCTTACCATCAGGCGATACGTCTGCTCGTTGGCCCGCTTAGATCGTAAAAAAAATATTTAACGTATCCACTCATGCAGCCAATTAGTTATCAGTAAGAAGGCAATTTTGTCTTTTATGACATTTTTTACACGCTTATATTAGCTTTGCTTGTATGTTGGTTGTTTGTAAACGACTTCTTTGGACTTGATTTTGACCCACTTCTAACGATCAGGTTTTATGTAACCTTAGAGACTTATCGAGGACCGATGACAATACAATAATTTGAAAAATAATAAAAAAAAAGTTTAAAAAACTAAAAAAACACGCTTTACATGTCGCCCCACGCTTTTTTTACATTTAAATTTAAGTTATTTTCTACTTTATAGTTTAGTTTATTTATAAAAGCGTTTTTTTTAGTTTTTTTAAACTATTATTTATTTACGATGGAATGTTTAGGTTATTAAATGTTTATGGCCCGTTTTCTAAATACACTCATAGATAAAGTTGTTATTCGTTTAAAACTGTATTACTTGTATTTTAATCATTTACATTTTGAGTCCTTTAAAAGACTCGCCAAAAGAGCGAAGTAATTGTTGATTACAAATGTATTTTTGCAAATGTTGTTAAAAATCATCATCACCATCATCAATCCTTCATTTTGATAACAATATAGTAATAGGGCTATTGCTATTCACATTAATGTTATGTTGAAATTTTCTTGTTCTTTGTTCTAGTGGCAGTTTCACGAAGTGATTCGGTTTGTTGCTATGTCCAATTTTCATAAAAAATATTCTTTCCAGTAATGTTTAATTACATAAAATAGCTAGCATACAAGTATCAGTAATATTCATTCATCATCATAATTCATTACCCGACTACGGCAAAGCCAAAGGAGGGTTATGATTTTGACAGGCTATGTATGTATGTATGTATGTTCATTTGTTCCCTCATAGCTCCTTAACTACTTATTAGAACTAGACAAATGAGGTATCGTTAGAAGCGTCTTGATCGTCTGCTGGTTATAGGCTATATAACGTGTCGCTGAATCTAATGTGGCGCCCTCTAGCCGACATAAAGTAGTGAATTAAAAAATTAATTTGAGATAAATATACCGTGATATACCGTGTTTGGTATCATTGGAAAGGGCGTTACTTGTACATTTTAAATATATATAGATTATATATTAATAATGGCACCAAAACATTTTAAATAAAAAAAAGTAAAAACTAAAACCTAACTACGACAAAAAACGACGCTGAAAAAGTATGAAACAAGTTTGAAAAGCCGTAGTCACACGTTACATAGAAACGCACCATAACACTTTAACAACGTCGTTTTTTGTCGTAAGTAGTTGGGTTTTAGTTTTTACTTTTTTTTCAGTATCTCTTTAGTTAACATAACTATTTGCAGTTATTTTTTTTAGATGATTCGCTTGTAAAATGATGATTATTTTAAAAAATTATTTATTAAAAAGGATCATTGTGTCAACTCAAAGTGTAAGGAATAAGCTACTTCTGAGCATTTTAAATATTTATACGAATATACCAAGAAATGTTTTTGTACCGGTAAACTATAAAATTTTGTAATGTTAGGCATGAAACATTGTTCAGCCAATGAAGGTTATCGATCCCGAGATAATTGGGAATCTCAACACAACTATTTTGGTGTGTCTGGGAATGTGGCTCGTGGGATACAAAACGTATTCAAAAGAAGCGACCACAAAGTTTCCCGCCAGTCGCTCCAAACCGCTCAATCAAAATGTGACAGAGCATAGACACGAATTAGAGGCCCAGAACTTTAGGTGTATTGTTTTATATACAAGCAAATGTTTGAAATAAAAAAATAGTGCTTAGCTTGAACTATTTTAGTATTGACCTTTCTACCATGGCAAGTGCGTGATATAAAACCGATTATGTAGCGATTTTTACCAACAACTTAATAGTGTCTTTTTTCTTTAATTTGTATTTATAGTATTTAAAAAATAATAATAAGATACTTATTAGTAATCCGGTTGTTGTAGTAAAGGCATTTATTTGTTAGAAATTAGACGGTGTGAAGTTATTTTTACAATTATATATATATAGGCCGCCAATTGTACTTTCCTAGTTTAAGTTTTATTATTTAAGTTAATCTTGTTAATGATATGGTACAATAAAGAGATTTATTATTATTGTTAGATTTTATTTTTATTTTAGCTGAGCCAAAATGACTCTGCTCTACCTGATGGCAAGCATGAGCAGATTCCAAAAGTGGTGATCACCATCCTCAATGCGAATAAGGACGAAGGACGACGATTATAAAAGTGAGAAAAGGAAAGTGAAAAACTTTTTTATTTTTTTATTTTTATGTAATAGGCGGGCAAACGAGCAGACGTATCGCCTGATGGTAAGCGATTACCGCCGCCCATGGACACCTGCAACACCAGAGATGTCACAAGTTCGTTGCCAGCCTTTGGGGGGATGGGGGGTGAGGATTGGGGAAGGGGTTTGGGGTATGGGCCTCCGGTATCCTCACTCACACGGTGAAACACAGCGCAAGCACTATTTCACACCGGTTTTCTGTGAGACCGTGGTATTACTCCGGTCGAGCCGGCCCATTCATGCCGAAGCGTGGCTCTCCCACGGTAAAAACCACGGTATTACCAGAAAATGGACTAAGTTTCGGTGAAAACTGCATTTCTCGTTGCTACAATTGCTATGTAATTCAATATAAGCTGACAACAATACCGTTTGTGCTTGTTACCCGTATTCTGTAATAGTTTGTGTATCTGTTTCCGAGGCACGTCCCACAGCATTGGCTATCCGGATACGTCCCCACTCCTATGCATCAACTGTGACAACTGTGCTACTTACATTGCTTTCTGCTCTATTTCAGTAAGCTTGACTTTGAAATATTGTTCAGTGAGTATATACGTCACGTATTTTGTTTCGGGATTTAGTTTTTGTGGACGTGAGAGAAATAAAATACCTGCCTAGTAATGCTATGGTCTTCAATCAGTGAGGTTCGTGTTATATGGTCACGTGTGTTTCCATTTCGTTAAGGTCACAAGTTAGGAGTATATAGTCCTGGTCCCCAAAATTTATCTGAAAGAATAGGTTTTGTTAGACATCACTATGTTCATCTTGTATTTACATTTTGTATATTTATTTATTGTTTTTTTTTATTTTCTAATATTTGTTGTACATCGGGGTTTATTCGCGATAAGTCCAAGTACATTAAAAGTTATGTGTGAGTGTAAAATCGGGATACTTTAAAAACAGTTAGGCCATGTTCAGATAATGAGCGCTCAACGCGCGTTTTGCTAACGCGCGTTTACAACTGCATGTAATTTTATTCTAGAAACGCGCGTTAGCATGTGTACTCCTAGAATGAAATTACATGTAGTTGTTGTAGTATATCCATATATTATTATGTCGGCTCTGAGAGCAATGTGCCCGATCACCTCCGTCGCTCACAGTTAACTGAACTGTGTGCGACACCAATATTTAAAAAAAAACTGTTTTTTTTTAAATATTGGTAACTTTCACGAAATTAAATTGTGAATACTTCGAATAAAGTCTATCATATATATCTCACTAATTATATACTAATACAAAGCAATCTTAGTTGCAACGAGGCGTATAATATAAAAGCGGCCGAGTGCGAATCGGACTCGCCCATGAAGGGTTCCGAAGCAGCAAGTAACATATTACAAAAATTCTTGTAGTTCGTTGTAACTTTGATCGATGTTTTGATAAGTTACTGCGCTGCTTCACGACAACGCGCGACCCCACACTGCGCAACAGACAGTCTCCAAGCTGCAAGAGCTGGGGTTGGAAGCTCTCCCTCATCCGCCATACTCACCAGACCTTGCACCTACCGACTATTACTTTTTCCAAAATTTAGACAACTTTTTAGTGGGTAAAAAAATTAATTCCCGAGAGGCAGTACAAAATGCCTTTGAAGAGTTTGTTGCCTCCCATCCAGCAGATTTTTACAAGAAGGGCAACAATAAACTGCCAATGCGTTGGCAAAGATGCGTCGATTGCATGGGTGATTACTTCGAATAACAGAAATAAAAAAGTTTGAAAAAATAAGTACTTTCACTTATTGCATACAAAACGGCAATTTCATAGGTAAAAACCTATTATTTCTCATTACGGGCGGCGGGCATAATATTATATGATTATTAACAATAAATACACCCTTAATTCAGATTGCTTAAGGTTTGAGCTTACTGTAATAGGTCAACAAATTCATATTCAATGACAATTTTAGCATACCTACTGTTCGAAACCAAACGCAAGATTGCTTTGGTAACACTGTGTGATTGTCTTTGGTTATGTCAAGTTGTCAAATGTGATTCGTTGAGTTCATGGAACGCTCTCGAAGCTTGAGTCGGGAAATAATTGTCTAAGAGTAGGAACGCTTTTGAGGCCGGGCCTACTTTGAAATTCAGTTTGGAACTAGGTTTTGAGGAGATGTAGGTTGGTGACGTGTCTTGGTTGTAGAAAATCATTGTATTTAGCTCGGTATACGATTAGAATGGCCATCGAGGATCAAAATGTTGTATCGGGTATAGAGTAAATATTAGGAATCTCCCTCGGCCTTTGTGAACGTTAATTGTAAAATGAGTAGGTAATCGTTCAGGACGGTTCTCGTAATATTGGGAGTGGAATAAAGAGCCGGGACTCCACATTCGAACTTTAGTGTTTCGGAATCATGGCCGGTGCCATAAGTTTATAATATAACGTCCAGTGATATTGTTGTGCCTACTGTGACGGTTAAGCTATCAGGTACTTGTATGTAAACGTGATGTGTGTCTTATGAAGCTAGCTGATGGCATCAAAAGAGGTACCTCTTCCCCACTGCGCAGCGAGTCCACCTAAAGAAGACACATCAAGAACACTAGTGAGTACCTTGTGATTAATATTGTTATTTTAACAGGGTGATAACGCCCTAGGTTGACTTCCTTACCAGAAGGATAGTTTTCGAAGAACTAGCTTTGTCGGATGGGCCCGCAAAGGCTAGATCAAGGGCTTCCTTACTTCAAGGATCGAACCCTGGTAAGGAAATTAAACACCTACCACTCAATTATAATAAAGTATACCAAAAATTACTTCAGAACGATATTTGGAACTAACAAGTAGCATAAAGAATCTAAATAAATATTTTTATGACAAATAACAATCCCTTTGATACACATATAAAAAGCACTTAATAGCTACTCCTTTGATGTAAATATGTAAAGTTAACATTTGCAAATTAAATAAGAATTGAAATATCAAAGGCAGACATACATTGTAAAGGGCAAGCAAAAAATATGAAAATCGAGTACTCTCAAATTAAATTAAACAAACGGTTCATTAATAAAGATTCTTGATTACGATCATATTATTGTGGTTTAAAATAAATACCTTTTAATAAACTAATAGTAGTGTGTTTAATATATACATAAACAATTAAATATTCTATCATACATTCTTCTGATCCTACTAGTAAAATTGTAAAAGTGAAAAGTGAAATTTGTGAGGATGCTTGTTCGTTATTATTTACTCAAAAATAACTGAACGGATCGACGTGAAATTTGGCACAGAGGTAAGCAATGGTCTGGAATCGCATATAGGTTACAAAATAAAATCATAATGTTCTTAATAACGAATCTAATATCATAAATTCGAAAGTAACTCTGTCTGTTTGTTTGTCTGCTATGCCTTTGTAGTTAAACTTTAAACGATTCGGAATTAATTTCGGTATAAAAATGGACTGGAGCTTGAAGAAGCACATAGGATTTTTGACGCGATAATCGACATACACGCAGACATCGTGGACTAACAAAGATCAAATGTTTTAGTTACTCTTTTATAATTAATCTTTTGTCATGTAACCAAGCTAAGATGAAACCTACCAACCATATTTGGTAATTAATTTAAACATTAAGAATTTTGAAGTAAGCAATCCATAGAAAAACTATAGAAGCACGAATATGTACACAATTTGATACTTTATGACCCGTGCAAGTTTTTAAGAACACTTTTCTAAAAAGCAAAACGAAATAAAAGGAAAAAGTACCCTCGAATAAGAAAAAAACTGAATTCGACAGGTTGTCGCAATACGAGTCAATCGATCGATCACACATTAGAAAATAAACTCAAATGTTAAAATTTTAGAGCTGTATTTCGAATGTTGCAAGTAGTAGAGTAATATAAGGAATTGTTATATTTTAAGTTTTAAGTCTGTAACAGTGAGACAGACAAAGCGAGTGCGACCGCATCAATCTCCTTACTATATCTAATATTGTCAGAACACGACGTTGACTGATGACCGAGGCTGAAGCCAATATTAAATATCGCGCCACCGTCTTCATTTAATTACAATAGGGATTTTGTTTCTTGTATCGTGTTCAGAAAATTTGGAATTCTTTTTATAAGTTAAATATTTCGTGGGAAACTTGGAAGAATAAAATGAAAAAATTACCTCTAGATAATGGTTACGCAATAAACCTAGCTTACACAACAGAAAAAAATATTATCCAGTGTCTTAAAACTTATCAACTAGTTTGATTTACAATATTTTCAAATGGCTTTAGGATTTTGGTTGCAGCAATAATTAATATATCACAGTAGACACAACACAGAAGTCAGGAAAAATCAAGTACATAATCCTGACTTTGCACTACATAATAATGACTTATTGTTAATATAATAATCCCGAAATCCAATAGTTTTGCCACCCCCATAGAGGCCTCGAAGAAATCAAGATGACGACTACTGAGTCGACGTCTACCAGGCATGATCAACTTGCCTAGCTGGATCATTCTGTTGGACAAACTCAACACCCGTTCCTCCTAAATCTCAGTAGCATGTTATTTTCATTTGTATACCATTACCAGCTCCTCTGGACCACATCCGACGGAGAGCGACTCGTCGACTGCCAAGATGTTTCAAATCGGCTAGACTCTCTGGCGCTGCGTAAAGATGTGGCCTCGCTACCATCTTCTATTGATTCTACTATGGGAAGTGCTACTGAGGAATTGTTCGAACTGATCCCTGACGCCTCTTTTCGACATCGTCCTACGCGACAGCAGTTTCATCAATTAGGTGGTTGGCAGTCCACAATTGTGCGTTTTTATAGAAACTTTCTGACGCCTCTGGTGTTGCGGGTGTCTATAGGCGGTGGCAATCGCTTACCATCAAGCGATCCGTCTACTCCCATCTGACAATAAATATTATTATTATATTATTATTGATTAGCAATAGATTCAAAGGGGAAAATTTGTAGGGGGCTATTTTGTGTCTTTAAAGTAATTACTTTTGAAATTTAAAAAAACGTACGTACCTAAATATTGAGACTTTTATAACCTACAATGAATTCGTCTTCATTCTGTTTATTTTCAGCGATGTCTATTTTTACATGAAGTCAAAACTCTTTTGTTTTATTTTTTTACTATTCCTTCATTTGTTGGTACAAGGTCGAAACATTTTTATATTACCGCTCGTCTTTTCCAGATTCGAGTACAAAGAAGACTTTTATTGAATTTGTCGCATCTTTGACACAAGTGTGAAAAAATACACAAACGGAGGCTTTTTGTGAGGTAATGATGGAATGTTTTAGTCTTTACATTGAATATTATTCGCGCCTTCTTTTCTTAAGAAGTACCAGGTTTGCAGATGACTGCGTATAATGGAATTTCTGGTGTGAGAGTGCGATACTTTTACTACCAAGCATGTTATTTTGTAAGGCAATTTGGAGTACGTATTTCACGTCAACATCTAAAAAAGTTTTTAAGATTTAAGATCTTTGTACACATAATGGTTTCTGATTCAATTTAAAATATATTTTATATGCATACCTTGAAATTAATACCGAAAATAACAATTAGTAGCTTGCTGTAATACACATGAAATCTTAACATAAAACTCTATCGCTAAGTCAGTAAAGATGCCATTGATTTTTTAAATAAACCAATTGATTCCTGTATATGGACTGATATAAGATAGATGTATTATAGCTGGCAGAGTTAATTACAATATGTCAATAGTAGTATCAGATTAATAAAAATCTTTGCAAAAAAGAATAACGATGAAAAAGATAAATAAAAAATAACATCTAACACACAACGCCATCTAGTCTCAAACAAATACAGAGCTTGTATTATGGGTACTAGACAACTGATATTAATACATTTTTTTTGTAAATACATATTATAAATAGAAAACCGCACCATAGCATACCTATAGAAACTCCGAAAAAAATATTTGTAGATTACAAGCATTTGATCCGACCCGGGAATCGAACTCGAGACCACCTTTGCGCCACCAAGGCAGTCATAAGGTAAGATTTAAAATGTTATAATTAATTGTTACTAAGTTTATTAAAAATTCATTCTCCATACCCTCATAAACACATACTGTTTCAAATAGTTTGTAAAATTACCGAGTATGTGATTCACTATGGTTTCCGTGCGTCCTTTTTAGGGTTCCGTGCCAAAGGAAAAAAACAATAAATTTTGGGGTTACCCCTTACTTAGAACTGAAACTTAAATTTTTTTTTTCATCAAACCCATACGTGTGTGTATGGATAGATCTTCTTTTTTTTTTTTTGTTTGCGCGAGAGACACTTCCAAAGTGGCAAAATATGTGTCCTCCTGTAACTTCTAAAATAAGAGAACGAAAAAAATACATGATGTACATTACCATGCAAACTTCCACCGAAAATTGGTTTGAACGAAATCTAGTAAGTAGTTTTTTTCCTTCATGGGCGAGTCCGACTCGCACTTGGCCACTTTTTATGTTTTGTTATTAGTTTTTTTTCTCATCTATGTGAATATACTTAAATTCTTAGAGAAAAATAAAGATCTTAAACTTTAATTATATAGAAACAAGATGACTTCTAAGTAACAACAATATTTGTCTTAGTTGCTTGAGTTGAAAAGGGCTGAATTAATTACCATTTTAGCAAATAAAACTCCTCTCTTGACTTGTAGTATAAGCTTTATTAAATTCTTTGATCATTTTTTACAATTTGATTATTACGGCTCAGTTTTCACTGAAGACTTACATTTTAATTATTTGATTTAATTAATTCCACGGTTGATTGAAACTAAATTAATCACACAAACTTTGTTGGACTTATATTTGTTTAAGTTATCTCATTATAGGAATTTTTCAAAATTTATTTTACCAAATTTCAAACGTACGTACAAATACATTTTTTGTCAAACATGCATGGAAATATTGTCTTTATTTTCGAAAAAAGAACACGCGAAGTATCTAATTTACGGACAGCGAAAAATAAATCCATTTCAGGAGCGTTTTTTGAATTTAGAACATTACAACGCTCCAGCAATGTTGTATGAAACGGCGTGCTAGGGTTATTATACACTCTTTGATTGGATCTCTTTTATCATTCTTGGCATACCAAAATCTCTTTGCTTATAAAAGTACAAATTGCATTCACGTGGCTGTATGAGTAAATGCGTTTGCCTTTCGGCACAAATGATAAATAGACAATCGGCGGCAAAGCTGAAAATTCGTCTTGATTTGTTATTTAAATATTTAATAAATGTAAATTGAATAATTAAAATAAGTTCCAACAGTTCAGAGAGTGAAATGGAAATTGATTGTACTCCACCAGATTTGAGACTTTCTTTTAGTAACTGCCCCAATATGAGTAAGGATTTTTTTTTATATTAACTAAATGTATAATATAAAATTATGTTTTATTTCCCTGCATTCTTTTGAGAAAAGCACTATATATGCCTCGGCGGAAATGGCAATTGCCTGTCTCGTATTAGTGAAGTCCTCGCGTAGGCGAGGACTTCACTAATACTAGTTTGAAGGCCGAGCTGTAGAGCTCGGCCTTCAAACTCATACTCGACCTGCAATTGCCTATTTCCCGGCCTTTGCAATAATGTACTATTATTTTTATATATTTATTGAAGATTCGTTAGTAGAATAGTAACAATTGCTTAATAATCTCAAATTTTAACAAAAAAAACCGACTTCAATCTGGACCAAATTTAAATGGGATAAAAAAGAATCATCAAAATCGATTCACCCAGTCGAAAGTTATGAGGTAACAAACATGAAAAAAAATACAGTCGACTTGAGTACCTCCTCCGTTTTTGAAGTCGGTTAAAAATAAGTCGAATAGTTTACGTTTAAACTTATTAAAGTTAAGACATTTGAGGCAATTTAGTAACTTATTGTAGATTCGTAACGCCATATAGAAATATACCGCTTCATTCGGCCTAAAGTTAATTTATCTCATCATTTTTAAATTAACAATCATTTAAATACATAATATTTTATTTGAAATTATAATAGTTGAGACATTAGAGGTTAAATGAGGCCGTTAAAGTTTCTCAACTACTTCTTCGGTTTCCAGAGAGTGTCGGTCCTTCTGCCAAACAAGTTCTAAACGACTTGAGTTCCACTTCCAGATATGAAAGCGCAATTACCAACACTCTACGTCTATTTTTAATTAAACTCTTACGGTTCGATATTCAAATTTGTTCTTTTATACATTGTAATGTAACTTTGAATATACGTCTTTTGAAAAGTTAAGTTTTTGGTTTGCTGTTCCAACTGTTGTGTTTGAATCTTTGTGTTTTTAACTCATTGTTACATGTTTCTGCTAGTTATTTTATTTTATAAGAATCGACTCAATGTATATTCTTAAAATTCTTCGTTTCCTAATATGTCAATTATACAATAATACAAAATTTCAACAAAAGAAAACGACTTCCAGAACTGGACCAAATTGAAATTTGACCACATGGGAAGCACCAGCTGTCAAATAAAAAAAGAATCATCAAAATCGATTCACCAATCGATAAAGTCGGATGAGAACCTCCTTCTTTTTTGAAGTCGGTTAGAAAGTAATACGTTATTTTCATCTTTGCTCAGATTCTGGATTAAAATGTATGCTAACGCTAACAATATTTAACAATCTGTATTTGATTACAATTGTTCGCTCACCAATTGTATAATACCGAAGTTATTGGCGTCTGAAAAAGAAATTGCCTACTTATTTCTGATCAACCTCAGCCGTGGGACTATCCTTATTATAAACTAGCTGAGTCCTGAGGCGTTACCCGGAATAAATGCAGGTAACGCCGAGGGGCAAGGCTAGTCTAAGAAAAATAACCTAAGTTACTCCTATCATCAGCTATTTGCCAATGACAGTCGCGTCAAAATCGGTCCTGCAGTGACAGACATTACACGGAACAAACAGACAGACAAAATCCAAAAGAATTTTTTTTTGATGTAATTACCGTATTTTTCATATGCATTTAGTGAAAAGCTGTTTAAACCAAAAAAGACATACAGACACTCAAATTTTATTTTCTTGTGTAGAACAGTAATTGTTAGATAATATTAAATTCAAAATAGCAGTAAATCAATATTATCATTACTAATACTCTGTAAATAGCCCAGATTTCCAGAGCTTCACATAATACAATAGAATTGGATAGATATTGTTTTCCGCGCGAGTAATCTTGCATGACATGGACCGGACGATAAATTCATTGTAATCCATAAAATCGAGGGTACATTGCCTAACTATGCTCTATATTACATTACTTTGTGGGACACATCTGTTAGTTAGATTAGACTCTATTGAGTACTATTATCTGAAACTTACATATGATTGGTCTGATGTTCAGAAAATTAGATGTGGTAGGTGCATTATTGAATTATAAATAAAATATAAATAAATATTTCAGACATCTAACACACAACGCCGTCTAGTCCCAAGCTAAGCAGAGCTTGTGTTATGGGTACTAGACAACTGATACAAATACATATATACTTTTTTTTTTTGTAAATACATACATTTTATACATAGAAAACACCCAAACTCCGAAACAAATATTTGTAGATCATACAAACATTTGGTCCGACCCGGGAATCGAACCCGAGACCTCATGATCAGCAGTCGCACACGCCAACCGCGAGACCAACGAGAAATTGGACATTACACAACGAAATATGATTGAATTATGAATATATGAAAATAAATATTCTGTTTACAAAATAGTAGATCTACCTGGACCCATCTTTGCTCTTTTTTTTTTTATTTGGTATTTTTTTTTAAAATGAATCCTGTCTTATGATTATGATTTATCGCCCCCGAAATCCCCTGCATTTTTGTTTATAGAGTAGGGGGCAAACAAGCTGACGTATCGCCTGATGGTAAGCGATTACCGCCGCCCATGGACACCCGCAACACCACAGGCGTGTCAAGTGCATTGCCGGCCCCTGGGGGATGGGGAGGGAGATTGGGGTTAGGGTATGGGCCTCCGGTATCCTCACTCACTCTGCGAAACACAGCGCAAGCGCAGTTTCACAATGGATTTCTGTGAGGCCGTAGTATCACTCCAGTCGAGCCGGCCCATTCATGCCGAAGCGTGGCTCTCCCACGGCATACTAAATTTCAAATTAATCATGGGAAAAGGCTACGAGCATAATGATGAAAGAATATCACTAAATTAGCGTGACTGATACTCGTTTCATTTGCTTCTCTGCATACTGCATCTTCTCAAAATTTAATCCCGAATCGAATGTTTTCCAATTGTTTTCTATTGTCCGATTTGTCGATGGGTCAGCACATTTAAACGCAATTAACTCCAAAGCCTTAGATTATTTTGCGAACAAACCTACCAATTATAGCCTTTGCCGATGTAAAATTAAACTGTTATTTTACCCATTCCGATGATGTATTTTTAAGAACACAATCATGACCTAGTTAATTAATTGTAATGCTACAAAGACTATCTGACTTTTTTTACACGATTACAGCGAATCTGAAATGTAATATTTTTTAACCGACTTCAATAAAAAGGTGGAGGTTTCTCAATTCGACCGTGTATGTATATGTTTTATTTTTTTATGTGTGTTCGTGGATAACTTCCTTGTTTATGAACCGATTTTGATTATTCTTTTTTTATTGAAAAGGAAATATTCCAATAGTGGTACCATAATAAGGACACTAGGATCTGATAATGGCATCCAAAAATCGAGTCAAACCTTGAAGTCGGTTTTTGTTTTTGTTAAAATTTTACTTGTTGTCAGATGAATCCATAGTAGGTGGGTAAATAAAATTTGAGTAATATATAGCACAGTAGTTCTACAAACAATATATGAAGTCTAACTAGTGTTTTCTTTATGCTTTAGAAATAAAAGTGTGTTAAAGAAAGGACTACTTTTATTGTTATTTCTTTTCAGCTATTTTTTCGCACTCGTGTGTTTGCCGATCCTTGGCTTGAGCGTTATTTCAATACACCTAATATGTTATATTAAAATATACTAAAATAATAGTTAGTGGATTCTGTGTGGACGGATTAATAATAATGAGTCTCACTAAACCTATTCATCCCATGGGTGTCGTAACAGGCGACTAAGGGAGCATCGGACACGAACAGACCGACGACAACGGGCGCGGAGCCTGAGTGACAGCAATACTATATGAAATATGAGATAGGCGCCTTTTCACACAGGACATTATAGTTGTTTGTGGTCCGATCCCTTAATTCTGTATATAACCATGTGTTGTCCCCTGTATGTTACAATAAATTATTTTTCTTTCTTTAAAACTATGCTGGACGACATCACTTGATGCAAACCCTATACCAGGGATGGCGAACCAATGGCACCCGTGCCATTAGTGGCACGCGACGTAATATTTTGGGCGCGTCACTAATATCAATGTCAAGGTTCATTAAGCATATTTTCCAAATTTGAAAAAAATATAACAACAATTTAGAAATACTTGCGGAACTAAACGCATACCAAATTACTGAAGAATTTGTTTTTGTGATCGATCCTTTATCAATAAATTTTCAACGAGATTTTCTCAGTTCTGAGAATTATTGGAAATAGGTAACAAGTGAAAATTTCGCATTTTCACTAACAAAATGTTGGAACCATGTAAGCGTTAGCAGACACATTTAACTGTTTGAAGAAGATAGCTTCTAACCAGATTCTTACAATGTTTTCATGAACCTATGCCTGCGTGCCATTACTTTCAGAGATGAATAACATTAAAAACACCGTTCGAAACCGGTTGACAGATGACTCCAGTTCAACAACATTCACAACAGATCTTACACTAGTTTAACTTTAAATTACACGAATAGGTAATTTAATCATTACAAAATGTTCCTATTTTTTTAGATTAAATAAATAATTTTTAGTTGATATTATTTATTATTATTATTTTCCCAACAATCTCAGACACAAAATATTTGATGGCACGTCTATGACCTGATTGAACTTTTCTTTATGAAAATGGCACGTCGGTACTTAAAGGTTCGCCACCCCTGCCCTATACTAATACTAACCCATCTGGCCAACGTAGTATAGCAGACCGAGACCTCCTTGCTAAGGAGAGGTCTATATCCAGCAGTGCACTAGAAAGGCTGGAAAAATACGTGATCAGATAAACCAATCGTTTATCTACCTATTAATTTATTTACTAGTTGAGCCCCGTGGTGTTATTTGCGGTTTTTGTTGTACCTTTAAAATTACACACAGGTAGACCTGAGTATTTGATATGAACTTCAGCTTGATACCTCCACGCGTTCCTGAATAAAAGGGTATTGACAGATAGACGGGCAACAAAGTGATCATATAAGGGTTCCGTTTTTTTCCTTTTGAGGTACGGAACCCTAAAAACGTAGAAGAAAACCCTAGAAAAGTAGAGCCACGCTGATTTCAGAATGAACGGGCCGGTTCAACCGGGGCGGTACTACCCTCACACAGAAGATCAACGTAAAATGACAGCGATCGTGCTGTCGGGTTTCGATGGTGTGTGCGAGACCGGAGGCCCAATGATGCGGAAGCATCACTAGGCCACCATGGTGTGGGTCATCATGCTGCATTGTTGCATTGCATTGCATTCGTAATGAGTATGGTGACCACCACTCTTGGATTCTGCTTATGCTTTCCATCAGGCAGAGTAGAGTCACTTTGGCAGGCCCAAATAAAAAAATAAAAAAAATTTAAACATCGATCCACAGAATAAGGACTGTCTGTCGCGGGGGACTTTACAAACATACATGAAACGGACACAAAGAACACCAAGACTCAGAACAATAATTTGTGGATCACAAAAAGAGTTGTCCTACGTGGGGTTTGAACCCACGACACTTGGCGAAGTAGGAAACGGCGTGGTGACCGCTAAACCACTAGGCCAAACGCGCATTCAGTAATACTTCGGAATACCTTACTTAATCTCGTCTAAATAAAGTTTAAAATATTTATATGCGATGTTTTTATAAAACATCAACATGTATATGATTTATGATTCACTGTGGCACTAGTACTTAATAATTACTAACAGACACCACTGTAACACAAAGTATGAAAGTATAGAAACCGCAATGAATTTACTATAAATATTCCAATCACAAAGGCACTCATGCAATAAACTACAATTTTATTGCCTGCATTGCGACGTTGTGTACTGGCAGGGTATAAAATTGTCACAGACAAGATGACGTTTATTATCGATGGAGTATGGATAGAAGAATACCGCAGTCCTTCGGGAGCGGGTACTGAATCATGAATAACTTGATGTGAATTGATAGCTATTTTTTTTTTATAATTGGGACTAATCCCGCCCACACGCCCACCACTGTAACTCCTGTACACCAGGATCAACAGCAGTGACCCACTAACACACCGAGTTATGACACTCGGGAAGTCCCAGGAAAAATTAAACTGTCTTAGAACTCGCAACGAAATTAATCAGAAGAAAACTGGAGGAGTTTTAGCCTATAGTTAAGGAAAGAAGACAACACAAATTAATATACCGTTATTTTTGAAGTGAAAACTTCTTTAGCCGCGTTGAGTACTTTTTGGTAGGGAAAAATCTTATACCAGTAAGTTCGCGTCACCGTGTCACCGACATACTGACGTCACAAAACTTCTTTGGCTGCGTTGAGCACTTTTGGTAGGGGAAAATCTTATGAGTTCGCGTCACCGCGTCACCGACATGATAATGTTTGATTTCGATAATTTTAATTTAAACATTATGAAATTTCTAATTTTACGCATTAATTCTACAAAGAACATTCTAAGTTTTAAATTTTCACTTCTATCACCAGTCCTTATGACTGTCAATTTTTTTAATGCCTGCCTGTGCCTTTTATGCAAGACTAGCTGTCCCGACAGTAATTTTCAAAAATTAAATGTGTGCCTTGTGTGTGTGTGTGTGTCCTTTAAATTTTCTGGGATTTTTTTAAACTGATTTAAATAGGTTATTGGTTGGAAAATTTCAATGAATATACTGGTTGTTTACACTTGTTTTTAAAGCAAATTAAAACACTTTGCAAAAAAGTATTAGATACCTTATTTTATAAACACAAACAAGAGTAAGATTACTTAATTATATATTATATATATAATTATATACTCAGTTATCTAGCACCCAGTCACATTCTCAGAGTACGTGCTAATGTATTCACAATATGTAGGATATTTAATTACAAATGTAATTTCCAAATATTGTTAGACGCAAAATTTTCTATTGAATTTCAATGTACTCTCTTTGATATAACATCACTTACAAATATGCTTTATTTGAACAGTTCTAGTGTTTCTCGCATTATCGAATTATGTCATAATAATTGCGTAAGGCAAAGGAAATTTACTTAGGTGGTATATTGATCCAATAGGATTTATGCGTAAATATATCGGTATTTAGAAAGATTATGTAGGTACTGCCTATATTATGTATTGCAATATTGTTTTATTTTTATATAATCAATAATATTTAAAACTACTGCTGTAATTTATGTGTTGGCTTCACCCGCGTAATTATTTTCTTTCAGCTAACTTCGTACCGCCTTATTCATTTACGTGATTTTTTTTTAATTACCGAAAAACTTATTTTAGTAAGCCCGTGTTAACTTTTCGCAGGGCCGCAGTGTATACGACTAAGTGGACTAAGAAAATATAACAAACACTTCCGTTTTTCTTATATTTTTTTCTACACAACCCTTGTCCTAAAAATAACAAACACATAAAGAAGGAAATTATCCAATTTGGTGCAGTCGATCGAAAGTATGCGCGTACATACATTTTTGTGATTCATTTTTATTTAGATAAGATTTCGTGTTTCTAACTTTTAAAATGATGAACTTCATTTTTCCATTCATTTTTTAAGTATTTTATCCCAATAGGAGTGCAGTTTCCATAAAAATCTTTCATAGTATGTGCTTGCAACGTAAAAACATCAGCTGTCTAAATTCAAAATTTATAGCCTCAGTGGCTGAGGCTTGCGTTGATGAAACAGCTAGAGTAGGTGGTTTTATATGTTTATATCACTGTAAAAACCCGAACTGTGGTAAATTCTAAAATTTTCCATCATCAACAACCCATAATGTCCCACAGCTGGGCTCGGTTCTCCTCTCAGGAGAGGGTTAAAGCCATACGTCCATATCCTGGGGATGCGGGTTGGGGACTGGCAAGACAACGTTATGGCTAAGTAAGATTTTCCATAAAACCTAAGATTTATCAACTGTTAATGGTAAATGTTCGAACTGTTCAATGATGATCGCATGGACAAGAAAATTTTGTACCCGTACTATCTTAAGTTAACAGTAAAACCAACAATACAGCGACAGCTCACATATCTCAATCTGATGAACCTTTTACTTAACAGGAGCCGTAAATGATAAAGTTTGGGACAACATGAAATGCAAACAAACCCTAAAAGATAACCTGACCCTAAGTTTAGTTTCAGAAACAAGGTGTAACGAGTAATACATATGCACAAACAAATTAACTTTAAGGAGCGCAGAAGAGTAAATATTGTTAGAGGTATGATGTCAAGCTGTGATCTCGGACAAGTTTTCATCCTAGTTATATATATATTTATATATATAATTTGTAAGAGGATAGTGAAGAAAAATTATGTACATACATATAGATATACATACAGCCAAAGTTTGACATCATCTTTAAAGTATTTAATGTCTAAAGGTTTGTAGATGTCTTGCCTTGGAATAAATTTACAGCAGTAGTAATACATCTTATTCGCATTTCTTCTTTTTTAAAATCTCTAAATACCTAGTTTCCAGCTATTTTAACTGAATTGATAATGATTCAGTGACATCAATCTATACTATAATATTATAAAGCTGAAGAGTTTGTTTGTTTGAATGCGCTAATCTCAGGAACCACTGAAAATTATTACGCTACGGGCACGTAAACAAGTTTGCGTGGGTCAGCTAGTTAAATATATTGCGAATGTGGTACAGCTGAAATGCTAAGTCATAATTTGTAAATCGCAGCAACTTTCAAGAGTGAAACGAAATGTTACTGAAACTGTCACCCGCACCATGCTACAGCGCAAAGAGTATAGTATATCTGTTATTGTGGTAAAGAGTAGCTTATGTCCTTCCTCAGGAATCAAAGTATCTCCATGCCAAGTTTCATTGAAACCGGTGCACCGATTTAGCCGTGAAAGCATAACAGATAGATAGACGTTATACAGTTATTTTCGAATCTATAAAATTCCTAGCTGAGCCCCGCGGTACAAAAACAACTGCTATTAACGCCGTGGAGAATAGTAAAAAACAAAAACTTTGAAAAATTTCCTATCCTATGTCCGTCTCCTATTTCTAAGCTACCTCCCCACCAATTTTCAGCCAAATCGGTTCAGCCGTTCTTGAGTTATAAATAGTAACTAACACGACTTTCTTTTATATATATAGATAGACTAGCTTTTACACGCGGCTTCGCTCACACAGACTTTCGTCCCCTGATTTACCCCCTTAGGGGTGGAATTTCAAAAATTCCTTTCTTAGTGCTCACTTACGTTATATAAAGAACCTACAAGCAAAATTTCAGGATTCTAGCAGCGGCTTTGGGCTGTGCATTGATCTCTGGGTTTGTCAGTCAGTCACCTTCCTCTTTTTTATATTATATAGATTACGCTTCGATCAAATATATCATAGATGCACTGTTGCCGCTTAAAAAGTGGCACCGGCAAAACAAGGCATAAAACAACAATATGCCTTGTTTCGCTCTCATTCGCTTGGTGGCCGTGCTCGTGTTTACACCCAAAAAATTGTAAAAATTACACTCTAAAAATGCAAAAGAAGGATGGAATATCATATTTTCAGTAAGTTTATCTTTAATCTAACATATTGGTGTATTTTCGTTATGCTTTAAAGCTAATTTTATTAATATTTTCATCAAATTTGTGATTTAGAACGGCTTCTTATGTACGCATCCATCACTTTCACACTCACGCGCGATGTTCATAAGAGAAAAAAAGACAAGCCTAGTGCTAGCGAACAAAGTCAGTAGGATAATGATGGAGTCGCCGTTACAATGTTTTTAGGTTAATTAAAGATTTGTTTTTGTTTTAGTTTTTTGAAATTTACATATTCAGGAGAATAAAAAAGACAGCCTTACCAACTTCACAGGTAGGTATTATATTCTACTAAGAATATTTAACCGACTTTAAAAAAGGAGGTTATTAATTCGATCTACATGTATGTATTTTTGACAAAATTGCAAACTGTTTATAAATGTTGGTCTATACTAGATTCTAAACGTGATTATCAAAATTTAAAATTATCCGTCCGTTCGTAAATATCTGAAAAACATTTAAGTTGGAATATAAAATATATTTGATGATTATAGTTTAGGTATAGTCCAACTTATAGAATAGTGCAATATAATATGTATTAATACAGGCACGTAGGTATAGAAGGTCTAATATCTGAGTGGAATATTCAATATTAAATTAATACTTATTATAATTTATAATAAAATTCTATTCAAACTTTTAGCTATCAGAATTAAAAGAAGAAATAAAAAATGTGTGAAGAATTAATTATTTGTTGATCCATCCAACTACCGTATGTTTTTTAAATCAAAAAGCAACTCCATTTTGTCCATGTTCCAAATAGAAGCGATAAGACGCGAACACACTATTTAATGTCAGTGGAATGTAACTCTCGCTATCCTTTGTACTATTATGTGCTTTATTGTAATACGTTAAGTTTAATTTTTCAATACACTTGTTTTTGAGCATGTGCTGTTTTATTTCTGATTTTTGTGAGAATCATAAAATTTTATTGTCCTATCGTGTCATCAAACTAAAAGGTAATATGTAGTGAATTTAATATGGATTTATTTCCGTCCGTACGTCAATTGCTTAAAGTTAAAATTAGGTTAAGCTGTATACCAGTTCAGGACTTTTTTCGCTATATCTCAAGTGGTATACATATACCTAAGTACGTATAGAAGCGTGGACAGTATTTTGTTTACTTTTGTATGGAACTGTGCATCTATAATATATTTGATCGAAGAGATTACGTAAGGAATTTCTGCAACTTTGCTCGCATAAAGTTTATTCCATAGATTATAATAATAATAAATAATAATAAATATTTCGGACATCTAACACACAACGCCATCTAGTCCCAAGCTAAGCAGAGCTTGTGTTATGGGTACTAGACAACTGATACAAATACATATATACTTTTTTTTTGTAAATACATACATATTATACATAGAAAACACCCAAACTCCGAAACAAATATTTGTAGATCATACAAACATTTGGTCCGACCCGGGAATCGAACCCGAGACCTCATGATCAGCAGTCGCACACGCCAACCGCGAGACCAACGAGGCAGTCTGCAGGCAGATTATTCTTTATAGTAGTCCTTATCTTTTTCATTACACGTTGATTGTGCCTAACATTATTTGTTACGTTTTTGCCTCATTCAAGACACATCACAAACAGATTAGAAAAAAAAATGTTTTAAAAACTAAACAAACACGCTTTTGTAAATATACCAAACTAAAAAGTAGAAAATAAATTATAGTTTAAAAAACTAAAAAAACACGCTTTAATAGCAATCGAACTAAAAAGTAGAAAAAACTTTTTATAAAAAAAAACCGGCTTCCAAAAACCATCCAACGAAAACTCCCTGCCAAAAAACACTAAAAAGTCTTTTCTTCAATTCTTGTCTATACTAATTCTTTATTCATTTAAATAGTAGTATTATAAGGTGTGCTAGGTACCTAAAATCTGTTGGATGTCGGTGCCAAGCGACTATCGCTTAGATTTTTGTAATTGTTCTTTCGTATTCTTTTTGGCTTGGCACCGACTTCAAACAGATTTTAGGTTAGGGAGTTTTCGTTGGATATTTTTTGGAAGTCGGTTTTTTTTCTACTTTTTAGTTTGTAGTTTTTTTAGTGTTTTAACTATTATTTATTTATACTTTTTAGTTTGGTCTATTTACAAAAGCGTGTTTGTTTTAGTATTTTTAAAAGATTTCTTTTTTAGAAAAAAAAACCTTTTTTTATGGCTTTTTTTTAATTATTGTCTTGTCATCGGCCCTTTACTCCTGTGAAAATTTTCAAGTTAATCAGACTTCTAGAAGTAGGTGAAAATGAAGTTAAAAGATTCCATTACATACATACATACATACATACATACATACAGGTCAAGCTAATGAAAGCGTGTTAATAAAAAATGCTGCCGGGTTGGTCTTTAAATTATCTATCTAATGTACTAATGGATCAGAAGACGCCGCAGCTGAGAAACAAGCCGAGTGCCTAAAGGCTTTCATTAGAACTAAAAACAAAAGAATTTGTATTCTTTCTTTTGTATCTTATATCTCTTTGAAAATAGATATAGTGGAGTGTATACAATAATCTAATCCAACGAGTCACTTAGCTGAGATAAATGGAGGAATATTACTCAACTGGGACGGCCAAGCTTTGTGATGGGCGCTTCATTATACGAGTATTTACTTAAAGTATATTAAAAGTTCTTTGTTCATAATATGTAAACGGTTTATTACTAAAGGATTCAGGATTTATAAAATGCTTTATTAAAAATCAGACATTTTTCCTTTTTATATCCATCTCATAATTTATAAAAAGTTAATTTTACTCTACAAAAGAAAATAATTAACTAATTAATTACTAATTAACGTTAAATATTAATTACCGTGGGAGAGCCACGCTTCGGCATGAATGGGCCTGCTCGAACGGCGTGATACCACGGCCTCACAGAAAACCGGTGTGAAATAGTGCTTGCACTGTGTTTCACTGAGTGAGTGAGGGTACCGGATGCCCATACCACAACCCCTCCCCCCCCATTCCCCAAAGGCCGGCAACGCACTTGTGACGCCTCTGGTGTTGTGGATGTTCATGGGCGGCGGCAATCGCATACCATCAGGTGATACGTCAGCTCGTTTGCCCCCCCACTCCATTTCCATAATCCATAATAATAAGAATTAAATTATACCTTACAGAAAAACAATATTCACATCGACAATATATGACGCTATTAGTTATGCTTATTATCTTTAAGCTGTTAATCTTGGAATCAAAACTCTATTTAGTCTATGCGCTGATAGTTTATATTTGATAGTTATTGTTCAATTCTCTCGCCAATGCAGCGATCACCTTGTGAAATTTGCAATGTCTTAGGCCCATGAGTAAGTCATTCAATCGCTAACTATGTCACTGGCAAGAGCAATGAACTGACGGCTGTTTCACCGTATTCTTATTCTAAACTAATGCATCAAGCACTTACTGGAGTTGCGTGATGTCCTTGATCTCGTCGGCCGTTGATGGGGTATCCCACTGCCGTTTGTCCTGCCGCGTTCACACATACATGCTCCAAAGTGCTGAACAACCTCCAAGGTATTCGAATTACAATACACTCGTATTAACTATCGCGGATCGCGCCTATTTGACGTGACAACTAAACTCGCGAGTCCAAACCAGACCACTCATAACGGTAAACCACTAAAGGAACCGAGTCGAAGACAATTAGCTAAATTACAACTAAACGGCACCTTTTCACAAAGCCCTGCTTGACCGTTCAAAGCGTCTCAATGTACTATCTTGTCACTTCAAAACGTTAAACAAGAAAAATGTCAATCAAAAATGTTGCCATTATAATGAAGTTCAATTTCTAACAGTTATAGTTTAATATTACAAAGCTCAAAAGTTGGTTTATTTTTTTGGATGAACGCGCCAATCCGAGCAACTATTGGTTCGAATTAAATAACTATTTTAGTGTCAGTTACAAGCCGAATATCAAAACTGATAAGAACATGGTAAATTTTTAGACGATATTGCACAGTTCAGTTAGTCATTCATAAAAAGAGAATGTTATGGTCAAATTTATATACTTACGAGTAAGGTTCTAGTTTGGTAAAATCTTCTGCAGGAGGACTTCATACCATAAAAATGTGCAAACAAGTTTATAACTAAATATATTGATACTTTTCGCGTAAGGTATTTGTACCGGAAACATAAATACATATTGCATAATTGTACTTACTTACTACAATTTGGATCTCCCTTAAAAGCCACCCTAAGCCGATTGTTCGAACAAATTATCCGGTAAACCACGCATTTGGAATTACGAAATGCTGAATTTATATTGGAATTATTTTTGTTATTGTTGTTCAAATACTGAGGTTACCTACATTGCTGAAATCGAATTGGAATTTACATTTCTCATCATATTTGTTTTATTTTTTGTATGTAATTATAATTTCTGATACAGAAAAATGTTAATATAATTTGGCATGACATAAATAATAATCACAATTTTTTACAAAAAAAGAACCGACTTCAAGAACTGGACTAAATTGAAATGGGACCACACGGAAAGTACCAGCTTTCAAAAAAAAATGAATCATCAAAATCAAGTCCAAAGTTATGAGGCAACAAACATTTTAAAAAATAGTCGAATTGATAACCTCCTCCTTTTTTTGAAGTCGGTTAAAAAGTAAACAATGTTCTTCGAAGAATTTTAAGAGTTCCTGACGTAGATTATTATTTATGCTTTAAAAAGATTTACTTTTATAACGTTATCATTTGACTTCACTCCTTTCTAATACATATTATAAATTCGAAAGTAAGCCTCTTTTTTTTTAAAGACAACTCGATCACTAGGAATAAATCCTGTGTCGCGGGGGACTTTACAAACATACATGAAACGGACACAAATAACACCCATACACAGAACAACAATTTGTGGATCACACAAAGTGTTGTCCTACGTGGGATTTGAACACTTGGCGAAGTAGGAAACGGCGTGGTGACCGTTAAACCACTAGGCCAAACGTGCAGTCTGTCTGCCTGTTACGGTTTCACTGCTAAACCACTGCACAAATTACCATGTAATTTAATTCATGAGGAAGGATATTGGCTACTCTTTACCTGTACCGCACTTGTGTACGTTACACGTGGGCGATGCCGCGGGTAAAAGCTAGTCAAATATATATTGAAGGGAATCTTGGAAACTAAGAATCTTATCAAATATGGATGGCTGTACTAAATCGGGAATTTGATTCATTTAAATGGCAAGTCTTTTATTTATGCATTCTGGACTAGTAATATTTGGTAAAGTGGAAGTAATGATCACGACTAGATATGTCATCCAAAGTTACTACAAATGACTGGTCTTAACCATCACTTAGAAATATATTCTTCTCAAAGTAGTTGTGATTCAAAGTCAAGTAAGAAAAATTAAATGTTTTAAATGTTGGCGAGCAATTGATGTTAAGCTAATATAACTAAGATGAATAATTAACCAACATAGTTAAAAAGGACAACAAGAAAAAAACTGTAAAACTGTAGTAAGTACTAAACGAATGAAAAATATAATTTGTCACAGCCAGGTAACAAATGAAAAAGTGAATTGCAAGATTTTTTACATGGTTACAAATCGGACAATATTTTTAATGCTGACGAAACGGGGCTGTTTTTAAATGTCTTCCTGATAAGACTCTAACTTTTAAAAATTATAAATGCTATGGTGGGAAGCATAGCAAGGAACGTTTGACTATTCTGCTAGCAGCAAACATGTCGGTCACAGAAAAACTTTTACCATTGGTCATTGGCAAATCCAAAAAACCTCGTTGTTTTTCAAAATGTAAAACACTACCTTTGCAATATGAAGCAAATACAAAAGCATGGATGACTTCCGCAATTTTCAAAGACTGGCTCATAAATATTGATAAGAAAATGGCCAAAAAAAAAAGAAAAATCTTGTTATTCCTTGGTAATTGTACAGCCCATGATGATATTCCACAAATGAAAGCTGTTAAAATCCAATATCTGCCCGCCAATACCACATCAAAATTACAGCCTATGGATGAAGGTATCCTTAAAAACTTCAAGTCATTATATCGAAAAGAAGTTTTCAGAAACATGTTGGATAATATGGAAGAAAAAAAGAATTCTACTACAGATGTATTGCAAGCCATTAGAATGACTGATAAAGCTTGGTGAAATGTAACTGCGACTACTATAAAAAACTGTTATCTACACTGTGGTTTTTCATCGTCGTCAACAGAAGAAGCTAAAACCGAAGATATTTCACCTCCTCCAGAATGGAATACAGTGGTGTCTGAATCAGGAATAACCTTTGAGGACTTTGTTACGTGCGATGATGGAGTTATGACTGCTGGGACATAATCTGATGATGAAATTATCGATTCAGTAGCTCAGAAAACCGATACTGATGATTTAGATGACATAGAAGACTCGAAGACTACATGCGCTCCATTAAAGAGGCAAGAACCACATTGAATACATTACGGATTTTTATAGAGCAAGCCAGTAACTTTGAAGAACAAGAATTTTCTACTCTTTATACATTGGAAATGATATAGATAGAGAACAATCGAATTATCTAAAGCAAAAAAAAAAATACTGACTTTTTCTAATGTCATTAATAATGTTGATTTATAATATATAAAAATATGTGAGTCATCTCTGCAACTTGAATTTTTATTTACTTTACCTCTCCAACTTAAAATTTATAAGAATGAGACTCAACGTCTTTATGTCGAATCAAAATCCGCCTAAGTCGAAATTGTCTATAAGTCGAAAACTCTTTAACTCGAATTTTTTGGCGTCTCCCTTGATGTTCGACTTATAGAGGTTCTACTGTATATTTAATAAGTTTACTAATTACATTTGGTGCTGTGAATGTATGTGTGTGTGTATATATGTGTTTGTGCTTGTATGTATGTATTTGTATTTTTATCTTTTACATCCATATTGTCTTAAACATAAACGCTACTATATAAATAGTAAGTACAAACCACCCTTTACATGTTAAAACCATTTGTAACCCAATTCGTTTTACACTGTACAAAATAAATCTGCAAATCAAAGCTGAACACAGTACGATCGAATCTGGCATAGACAAACGCGTTAATTTATTCAATCGCAGTAGTTCATCAATACCAGTCAGAGGATCGCATTAATTTGCGACGCCCGAACAACTCGGCTACGCGGATTTGCATCTGTGTCCAATAATACAAACGACCCTAATTACATGGTTCGCGAGTAGTGTGCCCATCAATCTAGTGCAGTTAGGATGTTTATTTATTAAGTTTTTTTATGATAAAATATCAAGCAGTGATCTCATGGTTAGTAACTACCCGTAGATACCTGTAGCTTAAGAAAAGGGGGATAAGGTCTTTGATATCCTAACTCACTCAGTTGAATGAAATTATATTCGACTTTTTCGAAGCTGTAGTATCAATATGATACCCTTATGATACCCTAACGATATCAATATGATACCCTAACGACTATGATACCCTTTTTTCCGAAGAATTATTCTGAATGATTACTTATCACATTTACTCAAAACTATTTTTTTTATAAGCTGTGTTAGCAAAAAGTTAGGTTTTCACTCAATAAATTTTTCACATCAATAAAAGAAACTACTATTTGTTGGCCTGAGGGTTATGGCACATTTACCGCGCTATTACTATAGGAACTAGGTAGAATTTTTATGCGAGTATTTGTTGACTTGCTGTTATAAATATTAATCTTACATTAAATACTAAAAGCAACCTTCTAATATCATGCTTATTATGACTTGTAATACCACAAGCCTAATAACTGCCTTCGTAGAAATACTGAGTATTTACTTTCCGCATCAAAAATAGCTATTCTTAATATTCCCACGTATAGAACTAATGGGTTGCAAAACTTCCATACGCAACTTCTAGGAATTAATCTAAGTATATTGTTATATGGTTAATATCGATGTTTCGCGCTATTTTCATTAACTGTAAGATCCGTTTTTCCGTGGGATAGCCATGCTTCGGCATGAATGGGCCGGCTCGATCGGAGTGACACCACGGCCTCACAGAAAACCGGTGTGAAATAGTGCTTGCGCTGTGTTTCGGCGAGTGAGTGAGGATACCGGATGCGCATAGATCTATACTTAATCTAGGTATATTTAATCTTATAAATTCGAAAATGTCATTCACGTCCCGTCAGAACCGCTGAACCAATTTGGATGATTTATGGTATATGCATAGATTGGACCTTGGAGAAGGACATACGCTTATTTTTTGCGATAAACGATATTAAATAAATAATTCTCTAACGTAAAATATTATGAAATTTTCTAACGTAGTAAAATAGTTTTACTGAAATTAGTTATAGACAGATTTAAATACGAAACTAAAAGTTACGATTCATATTACACACTTCGCATATAAATTGTAAATTTGAGCGCTCTCGAATTTAGAGACTGAACATACAAAGCCTGAGTATATTGAAGTGTTAGATAAACGGCTTGTTTTACATTAAATATTCAGAATATTCATCACTTACTTTCACGATAAAGGCAGAGAATGTATGGAAATTATGTTCGCATGAAAAGACCCTAAAAGTTTTCAGTATGTGATAACTTCATCGGATGCTGACGTAAGGTGAAAATATCGCTTATTTACGAGATACATGAAATAACTTAAGTTCCAATAAACTCCCAAAAAATTATTACAACAGACTGCCAGGCATGTAGGTCTAATGTTCAGTAATTCTATTATATATATTTGACTGCCTCGTTGGTCTCGCGGTTGGCGTATGCGACTGCTGATCATGAGGTCTCAGGTTCGATTCCCGGGTCGGGCCAAATGTTTCTATGATCTACAAATATTTGTTTCGGAGTTTGGGTGTTTTCTATGTATAATATGTATGTATTTACAAAAAAAAAACAAAGTATATAAGTATTTGTATCAGTTGTCTAGTATCCATAACACAAGCACTGCTTAGCTTGGGACTAGATGGCGTTGTGTGTTAGAAGTCCGAAATATTCATTTATTTATTATTCTGACTGCCAAGCCAGAGGTTGTAGGTTCGATTCCTACCTAAGACAAATCGTTGTGTGATGAACCTAATCATTTGTTCGGTGTCTGGGTGTAAACTATGTATATTATTTATAGTAATATAAATATTATACACGTGGTTAGTAGAGCCACACAGATTTCAGCATGAACGGGCTGGCTCGACCGGGGCGGTACCACCCTCGCACAGAAAATAAACGTACAAGTTAAATTAAAAAATTATAAAAACCCCTACGCAAGCACTTATTCGAGTCTTATATCATTTTGGAAAAGGGGGTCTTACACTACTGGATCGATATAACCAAACATAGCTAAGAACACAATATTAATACTGGAAACAAATATAAACACCTTAGATTATTAATATGTCTAGATGGACTGTCAAAGCTGTAAAAACACACGAAAAAATAGGCTCTAACTGTTGACGCCTAAATGTTTTTCCGCGTTTAGTACCAAATGCACTGTCAGTGGATACACACATGTTGCTGTCATTTTTGTGTTGATAAAAATGGCGAATTGTGCGATATAAGTGTGTAGAAATTACAGAGTACGATCTAAATTAACAAAGAAAGTTACCTATTATCGTCAAGTACCATTGATATGTATCTATTACAGCAAACAAAGCCATTAAATAATTTCTAAAATAAATAATTATTGTAGTCGCCATTTTGGGTGTTGCTAGTTTATGAAGTCAAAACTCCCTCATAAAATGTGTTAGGCGGAGTTGTGTTGTATAAAATACTTCATGGTAGATATTAGATACGCTAAGAATTTCAAATCATTTTTGTAATTCAATATGGCCGCCGCATCATTTTTGTAAAATGACACTATGGGTATCGTGTAAGAGGTTTTTAGGTATACCGAGTCTAGATTTCATATCATTTTTTGAATCCAATAATTATGGCCGCAGCACCATTTTTGTAAAATGTCACTACGGGTATGGGTATCGTGTAAGGGATTTTTAGGTATACTGAGTATTAATTTCTTGTCATTATTTGAATCAAATATGGCCGCCGCACCGTTTTTGTAAAATGTCACTATGGGCATCGTTTAAGGGTTTTTAGGTATACTTACTAGATATGAGCTCCTCTCTGTTTTAAAAAAATAACTCCCGCATTACGAATATACATCACAAAAAACACCCAGACTCAGAACTACAACACCTGGCTTAATAGAAAGCGGCGTGGCGACAACTTAAACCACTAGACCAACCGTGCAGTCATACATTTTTCAAGTCCAGTTTTTATGATTTCAAAACAAGTATATCTTCGAATGTTCTTATCAACAGATAAGAATTGAGAAAATTTAACTTAAAAACTACTCGTCAGACCTCATTCAGATAAAAAAAATAGATTGTAAATCTAATAAAACAAATTGAAAGCCCAAGGTCTAATCCCCATGATAATAATACTGAGCTATCTTGAAGATGTCCTAAATCTAACACAAAAATAAAAATTAAACCGGTCCATTAGAAAAGTAATGTAAACATACATACATTTTTCTTACCTTTCTTCTTTTTTAATGTTGGTCAAAAAGACAATTAGAAGGGCTAATTATATATCTTACATATTTTAAAAGGTTAAAAAATCGTTAAGTACTGCTTTTACAATACCAGACTAAAATTAATATCTAGTACGACATATTTTTAATCATCACCAACAGCCTTTAACAGTCCACTGCTAATAATAATAAATAATAAAAAAACACGAGACATATTATTAGGTTGTATCACATTTTGTTTTCCTAGCATAGTTTTCTAGATAGAAAAGTTATTCAACACTATTAAAATTGTTTCCCCATTTTCACAAAAAAAAAACTCAACAACTGGTATCATTTACGCACTCACTACGAAATTTAGAATGACATGAGGCGAGTGTAAGACGTAGCTGTCACGCACACAAATATCGAAAAGTTGTGTCATTTAATTTTGTTCTTTTGTATCGCGATGCTCTATCTAGACATATTAATAATCAAAGATAAACACGTTGGTACCTATCGACTACCCTATCGATTACTTATGGTACACAACTCGTTCGAAGGTCTTGGTGTACGTTTTTATAATAAAATTCCTATACATGTAATCGACCTTCCTGTAAATAAATTCAAGCTAACTGTAAAAAATCACCTTATTAGGAAAGTCTACTATACGATCAACGATTATCTAAACGACAAACAGTCATGGGCTTAAGGTGTCATTAGAATTTAGATAGATACACACAAACTTCTTTGTCTTTTAATAAAGCTAAATATTAACAAACCATTGTTAGTTGAAAGTAATGCGTGACGATTATTATGGTAATTTAATTAGTAGGGATTTTTATCAGTATCTCGACTATGGTTTGTCATGCTCACTAAAATGTCATGGCTTGCAGTGTCGTTGTGGGGCGGGTCGTTTCCTTCCCTCTGATATGGCGAAGGAGATGATGGCTGGTCCATGCGTCATAATCGTGAACGGGTGCTGCTTGGGGTGACTGGTCGGCCTAGTCAGCGATGCTTTAGACAATACTATTATTCTGGTTCGTTCAACTGCAAACCTAGCCTCTTACTCCAGTCACGAACTATTTTCAACAGTAGATTTTGCAACTGAATGTAAGTAGATGTGCACCTTGAATGATTTCTATGTTTAATAGACTCAAACCTTCAGCGTAATCACTGAGTGTTTTTTTTTTGTTTGCGCGTTAAATTTTGGAGCTTTTTAATGAAAGGAATTTCAGGTGGCAACAGCTTGCATACTGTTTACCTTACATGTAAAACTAACACTATTGTACCTGAAAATCAGATTTTGAAAAAGAGTAGCCATGAGTTTCTTTGCCAGTATTCTTCTCATGAGCTCTACGCATTTTGGAAACTGGAAGTTATGGATCGACACAGGCAGGCAGTAGATTTTTGGTGTTGTCGCCTTATTTACCTCAACAATACAGCACATGCTGTGGCGTCTGTTTGTGTCGATCTATGATTTTTTACTATAGCTTCAATTTGACGTTCATGAGTGTCACTTGGTGTCTTAGATGAATAAATGATTTTGATTTGATTTGAACATTTCATCCGTGGTCATGGCAACAATGCTGAAATATCTGAAACGATGGTGGTGTTTCCAGCCCGTGCCTCGGAGAGCACGTTAAGCTGTCAGTCCCGGTTGTCGTTCTCTAGTCTAGTCAACTAGTTCAACCTTCGAATTCAGTTCACCCTCAGGGTTTCAGAGGTCCGATGCTAGTCGTTCGGTGGAAAAACTGATATTCTGGTAAAATGGGTTGACCTAGTAGCCGACCCCAAATAGGTTTGGGAATAATAAAGGCTAGGAAAAGGAAGGAGAAGAATACTCGAATTTCGACCGCTGGGTGACAACTAGTAATATCAGTTTATAAACACAAAAGTATGTAAGGATCAAATGATCTATGGATGTTTGTTAGTTTATAACTCCAGAACGGCTAAAACACGGCTGAACGGATTTCTATTAAACTTTAAACAGAAATAAATCTTTTTTTATCTATGAGCTCTTGATTACCAAGAACGAAATGAAAGAAAGCTATAAAAATCACTCTACTATTTTTAGAAGAGTAACCGTAAACATAAATGAAACTGGGTAAATTGTCTTGTTAAAATAACGAAGCTTTGTTATCTTTTCTAAATAAACTTCCAACAACATAAATATGATCGAATAAATATGCTACAGAATGCGTATTATCTCACACCAATAAATATTTATTCGTTGCTGCCGATAAAAGAAACAATTTCAGTTTTATGATGTTTCAAAGTAATGCTAAAAATGGGAGAAAATCGTCTATAGAATCGTAAAGATCCAATGCTTGTTTGTATGCCTTCGAAGTAAGAAGCTATTCACGTCTCAGGAGCTGGCTTTTGTTCTGTTAAAGAATCAAAGGAAAGTTTCATGAAACCAAATTGACATATTCTTTGCTTTATTTCGTCATCTATACTTATATTATAAAGCTGAAGAGTTTGTTTGTTTGTTTTTTTGAAGAATGTTTCAAAAACGGGGGAAAACTGTTACGCTACAGGCAATAGGAGACGCAAAAGGTTGCGTTAGTCAGCTAGTTTAATATATTTCTGTTTAGAGAAGGTAGGACGGTTTGTGGAGCAAGTTAGCAAATGTCTGGGGAATTTATAGACCCTTTCTCTCATACATACTCATTCATGATATATCGTAACTATCTTACCTGATTGATATGTTTAAATTTTTATAGATGAGTTGAATAGATTGTCTGATTCACCTACGTCTGGTTAGTTCGATAAATTTTGTTGGAATTAGTTGAGATATTCGTTAAACAAACCCTAAAAGTATTATTTTAAAGGTTTAAATTAGGTTACAAGATATATGAGCTATTTGTGATGATACTGTTGCTTTTTACCCCACATAGCTGCAACAAGGATCATGATGCACATCTTTGAAACAAAATTACTAAAATCTTAAACTGTATTATCAGAACGCATAATCACATTTGGCATCTTATCGTTACTTTTTACCGCCATAACCGACTTAAATGCGAGATAAGCCGCATGCGAAAGCTAGTCTATTATGAATACATTTTGCTTTCGAGAGATGAATACAGACATTCGACAATACTTTTTTTTTATGTTTGTTACCTCATAACTTTCGACTGGGTAAACCGATTTTGATGATTCTTTTTTTATTTGAAAGCTGGTGCTGCCCGTGTGGTCCAATTTAATCCAAAAGGTCCAGATTGAAGTCGTTTTTTTATGATAAAATTTGTATATTATATAAATACATAAGTACTTGTTCTGAGCGTTTATCAAATGCGATACTCATATACAACATAGGTCTCTATGTATGTACTATTAATATAGAAATAGTATGAAGAGAGAAGGATTTATTATCATTACTAGAATTCAATGGAACTAAGTTGCCAGTGATTTGCCGTTACGGACGCGTTTAACCAAATAATAATGGCACCATCAATAAGATCACCGATTTCTTTGTGCCGTCCCATTCGTTATTAGGGATTTTTCATTCTTGTCTAAGGAAATGAACAATTGATATCGATAACTGAAGGTAACATTAAGGATTTACTAGACAATACTAAAATTAAAGTGAGAATTAAAAAAAAAAGTCAGTGACTTAAATAAAAAAAATGTCCTTGTTTTCTTCGGCATAACATAGGGATTTGTTTATAATTTTCGATTCACTTACGTCTTTCTTAATCTGAATGACTAGTTGCTCAATGGTTGTGTAGTAACAAAAAGAAATGTTTATGAAGCAAACTTTACCTAATTCAAGTAGAAATAAAATTCAAAATAATCTTGGGCAAGATTTCGTCTGGAGGAGTGTATTAGATAACACTTCAATATTATTCATTACTTGCTGTTGCCCGCGGCTCCGCCCGCGTATATGTCGGTTATCGCGGCAAATAGTAGCCTATGTGTTATTCTGATGTATAAGCTATATTACTGTAAAGTTTCATCCAAATCCGTCCAGTAGTTTTTGCGAGAAGAAGTAACAAACATACACACAAACTTTCGCCTTTATAATATAGTGATAGGATTAGTGTGATAGTGTGATGATTAGCTGATCGGCACAACTTCGTCCGCGTCTCTCAAAAGGAATAAATCTTCATTGTTTCTGCAACATTTTCCATTGCTGCTCGGCTCCTATCACTCATAGCGTGGTGGTATATAATAGCCGTAAACCTTCCTTGATAAATGAACTATTCTACAATAGAACTAGCGAACTTAATATAGCTGTAATTTAAAAAAAATAAAAGATGAATAATTATACAAATTGTGCTGGTAAAACAGTTGTAACGAATAGAAATGGACCTACATCAATGCTAACAATGAAAACAAAATTACAAAAAGTGTGCGATGGCCGGGAATCGAACCCGGATCAACTGCTTGGAAGGCAACTATGCTGACCATTACACCACCATCGCATCTGGTACTTGAGCTATAATAAATGATTCAATTATAGTGCATATGAAAAATGTTTATTTTAAAATTAAGATTATAGCTACATGCCAAGATACAACTAGAGCTGGTGAAGATCGTTTTACACCAATTTTGATAACTTATTTATTAGACTTTTTTTTCAATGTCTTAACGAATGAATAGGTACACTTATGAACCTTGAATATGTAGGTCATAACGAATCCTACTAATATTATAAACGCGAAAGTTTGTAAGTATGGATGGATGGATATTTGTTACTCTTCCACGCAAAAACTACTGAACGGATTTGGATGAAACTTTACAGTAATATAGTTCATACATCAGAACACATAGGCTAATATTTGCCGCGATAACCGACATACACGCGGGCGGAGCCGCGAGCAAAAACTAGTTAAGAATACGTAGTGTCACTCATAGCATGGGTATCGTAAAACGCGACTAAGGGTCACACTATGAAGGAATACTTGAAAAGAATCTCGGTATAGTAGACCGAACTCTCCTTACTAAGGAGAGGTCTATGTCCATCATTGAACTATTAAAAACTATTGATGATGATGATGATGATATGATGATGATGTCCTTCCAGACGTATCCATCGACGCCGACACCCCGGCAATTTTCAACAGACATTCTTACGTTCATATGCCCGTACGTGGCTCGCAAAACCAAATTTGGTTTTAAATGTGCGGTTACAGGTGGCACAGTCAAGGTGCCATGCCTGTTGTAAGTGTAGTCGTAGGAGGGCTTGGGACGTGTTTTTTGAATCTGTGGTTTAGCGTCAAGGCTATGAATGAAGCCTATATGAAGGCTATGATGATGATGATGATGATTATGTGAAGCCTATATCATTATATTTGTTATTCAGTTGACACATCATTCATTAAAATAGGTTCAGTAGTTTAGGCGCTAAAGCTGAACATAAAAACATACGTAGGCTGTAAAACTGTTACTCTTCGTTATGGCTACGCGATCGGTCGGTTGGCATCGGGTAAATATGTTGCAATATTGAGGCGGCAGCTCTTCAGAAAATCGCCAACTTTTGTTTCCATTGTTTCTACACCGAGTCGCCAACAATTTGAAAAACATTTCAACTAAGCGTCTCCACAGTCCGTCTCGCTCATAGATCACAAATACTACTAACGCTTTAGAAAAAGTAGCCACTCATTTAGTGAAACTCCACATTAAAAGTTTGCAAACGGCTTGAAGAACTTCGGCCAATATAATATGTTCTAATACGGTACTGCCATATGTTACACCCCAAGCTACCCAATTCATTGTCTTTACATCGGCGTTAGGTTATTAAACTTTGCTATTTATACAAATGAGTAAAGTCTATTCGTTTAGATAGTGCCACTTTTGGTCGTGCCGCCGCGACCAGTGTGGGTTCTTGTCAAAGTAAAGCCGACACAAATCAAAGGAGCCGACAGGAATAAAAAGAAATCCAACTCTTCCAAGTTAGGTATGTTTTGCTTAAAGTCATTTAAGTACAATCAGAGTCGACTCCTTAAATTAGCTTCCTACACGTAAAGATTTATTTCACGTATGCATAATAGCTAAAGTACGTGTAACAGAAGCCGTTATGCTATTCACGCGCTACCGTGAAATTGGGTAAACCTCAAACAAAATAAATGGGTTCGATGCCAAAGAAAATTTTATGCAAATTAATATATTGACATTTACAAACTGTTCTGATTTATGTTTCAGGAACATTTAGGAAGTACAGAAAGACGTTATTTTAGCTTTAAAAGAATGGATCGCAAATGATTTAGGTTGTATGAAAATGAACGCATATTAAAGAATCAAAGCCCTAGTTTATTTTTACAAAAAAAAACCCTCAGTATTGTGTAAGGTTTATTTAAAACGTAAATTATTTTTGAAAAAATGCAAACAGAACAGTTTAAGTTTTTTTGTGAATCATATAAGATGAAAGTTCCGATTGTAATTATACATACATCATAAATTGACCTATCTATTTTAAATATAGCATAATAGTCGTTAGCTGTGCCGCGCTATGTAACACCGTAGGTAACGCCGAAGGGCGAAACAAGTTTAAAAAAGCAGCCTATGTTACTCCTTACGTCTTTATAACCGACTTAAAAAAAGAAGGAGGTTCTCAATTCGATTGTATTTTTCTTTTATGTTTGTTACCTCAAAACTTTTGACTGGGTGAACCGATTTTGATGATTCTTTTTTTAATTGAAAGCTGGTGCTTTCCGTGTGGTCGCATTTTAATTTGATTCAGTTCTTGAAGACGGTTTTTTTTGTTAAAAATATTGTTTTATAATTTGTGAATTTGAAATTGCAAACTGATACTTTAATTTTAATTATTTGTATAGATAGTAATTTACGCACAGTTCACATGTTGCACTCTTAGTCATAACACAACAAACGATTTACAAAGAATTCGAGCATATCATTTAACTAAAACTAACAGTTTAGTACTGGCAAATCCAGACAGACTGTGCCCGTACAATCATACAAAAAATTAAGTAATGTTTACCCTACCAAAATAGAAGAAGGTAGGATATAATCGAATTATAGAAGACCGAAAAACCTTTACATTATCAAGAAGGGTTTTCACCATACAAGCAATAAAGTAAAAAGCCAAAAACAGATTTGCAATTAATGAAGGAGTGCGTCAAAGAGCTGATGTTGAGCTATCAAGAAGAAGCACCAATTGCAAATGCTTAGCTGCGCCAAATGATGACTATTTTCCTTCGGTACTTGGTAGTTTAGGTGAAACGGTAATTTATATTATTCTACTTCCAAACGCCCATTGAAAATAGAAAAATAAAGTGTAAAATGAAGAAAAATTTAATAAAAAGCGAGACGAACTCTCAAAATAGTACGAACTTACTGAATCTTAATTAAGTGTCACCCGAACTAGAAACCGACGAAAAGTTTCAAAAGAATGTTTGAATTAATGAGGTACTGAAACCACCTGCACACTAAGCCCGAAAAGGTTTCACATCCAAAGAGAAAGCACCTACCAGCACACGTGACCCGCACTTAACCTCTTACTTTCCTGCAACGCCTTAAAATTCTAAGTTTACGAATTAATATAGAGGTCTTGAAGTTTTGGTGAATGAGTAAGTAGGAACTTTAATTAGTGACTAGTAAATGACTTGATTTTGAATCAGCTGACTGGTGCCGTATTTACAAATTATTAATTTTATAAGACATTGAAACTTGTAATGTAGAATTAATACTAGAATCGGATTTCCTTCGAGCTTTCGTCTATTGATTCGCATGGTTAAATTTTGGTTTCGACATGATTTATCTAGGCAGTTTATCTATGTCCAGACGATAATCTATAATCTAGTCACCAAGTGGATTTTTATTTCAAGCGAATACAAGTTCAAATTTCACGTAATTTTGCGGAGCTATTATCATAGCAAAAAAATTCATTTATTTAGACATATATTTACGAAAGTTAGTAAATATGCTTATTTCCAGCACGTTTTTTTTCAACTAGTTCTATGAGCAGAATTCACATCTAAGTTCGCCATTTTCTCTGAATAAAATATCAAATTAAATGAATAAAAGAACCCATAATAGTATTCGTTAGATTTTAAAAATTACTAGTTTTTTCATGAAGTTTCAATTTGATGATGTGGGTAAGTTGCCTGTAGCAGTAGAAATATGTTACTACCTTCGCTCCTAGGTTTGCCTGTGAAAGGAGGTTTCTTCTGAAAGGAGCTACTCGTAGGTTGGCTCACCTCGCCAAACTTACGATGATGCATACTCACATTTAGACTCTGGACTCTGGAACGATCCTTTGATCGTTCCAGAGTCCAGTGTCTAAATGTGACTATCGGGGCCATCACCAATATGGTAGCCTGTAGCGTTTAGTTTAGTTTACACCTTTCCTGAAGAGTTTTTATACCAATGGGGTCAAAACTAATCTCAAGACATAATTGTGTGTTGTGGAGGAACGGGTGTCATGTGCCTCCAGCACAAAGGGAGGATCCTCCGACCAGGCGAGGTGATTATGCCTGGCGGGCCGCGGCCCAGCGGTTGATGTTGGGATGTTGTATATAACTAATCGGCGCGAAAACTTCTATTGCGGGATTCAGGGTTTGAAGTTTCTTCGTTTCCTTCGTTACTCCGTAGTTTGACGTATCTTCGGTAGATATAGGTAGATGCACTGTAGTGTGTTTCTGTGCGTTGTATGTGGAAGTCGCCACATTTGTCTTTGTAAAATAATCCATACTAATTTTTAAATTCGAAGTCACTATGTCTGTTACGTTTTCACTGCTAAACCGCTGCACCTATTTTAATGAAATTTGACATTAAGTTACTTTGATTCTTAAGGAAGGACATGGGTTACTATTTACAGTCATAATCGACATATACACGGTTGTCATGAACACCTATGACTATCATTATTGGGAAGTCAGTGCCCTCAAACGTACTGACGACTAGTTCAACCTTTGAATTCAGTTCACCCTCAGGATTGCCGAGGTCCGATGCTAGTTGCTCCGTGAAAAAACTGATATTCAGGTAAAACCGGTTGAACTAGTAGCCGACCCCAATTAAATTGTGGACTAACAAAGGCTAGGAAGAAGAAGAATTGACATACACATGGGCGTTATTAAAAAAAACTATTTTACATAAAACAGCCAATTCTACCATTATTTATTTTGAGCCTAACGTTATAACGCGCTTTAAACCTGAACACTGGTACTCCATACATCACGTCTATTACATTTATTAATGGACTACAACTGTTTGTCATTGGCTTAACATGAACACACACGTAAATAATACTATGGGGTCCATGAAAACAGTTGTCTGAAGAAATTATTTTAGAATTTAAAAATACCTATTGGGATAAAATATTTCCAATACAAAATTCTACTGTTTTTGAAGTGTGGATCAGTTGCTACTTGTGATTTAACATCTAACACACAACGCCATCTAGTACCAAACCAAGCAAAGCTTGTACTATAGGTACGTGACAGGTACGTAGATAGTGGGAGAGCCACGCTTCGGCATGAATGGGCCGGCTCGACCGGAGTGATACCACGGCCTCACAGAAAACCGGTGTGAAATAGTGCTTGCGCTGTATTTCACCGAGTGAGTGAGGATACCGGAAGCCCATACCCCAACCCCTCCCCCTATCTCCCCCCCCACCCCTCAAAGGCCGGTAACGCACTTGTGACGTCTCTGGTGTTGCGGGTGTCCATGGGCGGCGGTAATCGCTTACCATCAGGCGATACGTCTGCTCGTTTGCCGGTCTAATCCATAAAAAAAAAAAGGTACTAGACAACTGATTTAGATATATACTTTTTTGTAAATCTATATACATAAAAGAGGAAGGAAGGAGGACTAACTGACTGACTGACATACCCAGAGATCAACGCACAGCCCAAACCGCTGAAGCTAGAATCCTGAAATTTTGCATGTAGGTTCTTTATATAACGTAAGTGAGCACTAAGAAAGGATTTTTTGAAATTCCACCCCTAAGGGGGTAAATCAGGGCATGAAAGTCTGCGTGAGCGAAGCCGCGTGTAAAAGCTAGTACTAAATAAAGTAAAAACTAATACATAATATTTATGCATAGACAACACCCAACCTCCGAAACAAATATTTTCAGATCACACAAACATTTGGTCTGACCCGGGAATTGAACCCGAGAAGGCACAGCAGTCGCATACACTACCACTGCGCCACCGAGGCATTCGATTTGGCTAGATCAGCTATATTTCTTTTCGCTTAACCTTTACTTAAAATGCACAGACCAGGTAATTTTAAAAAAAATATGTCATCCTTCTTGTATACTTGATAAAATGTACGCATTAAGTACATTATTATAAATGCATTCTTCCGCCACCACCAGAGTATTCGCTACCCGTACCTCAAAGATCGATAATACTGTGTACTTACCAACAAGTTTATTTTATTTTCAATTCCTCCCTATATCATAAGTTGCATAATATTTATAGTACCTACATAAAATACTTTAGAAATTCACTGCAGCTTTATTTTTATTTATAAACCATAAAAAAAACTTCGTTTCAAAAAAACCGACTTTAAAAACTAAAAAGTATCAAATAACTATTCATAGGCGTGAAGTCAGTGCCAAGCCAAATGTAATAGTAGGTACCACACTCGCTATATTTCGAGACGAACGTCAACGACGTCACCGACGCTTCGGTTGTTTTGTTCTACGCGAAGAGCAGCTATTCTGCTCAAGGTCACGCGCGGCGAGTGCGGTACCTACTATTATATTTTGGCTTGGCACCGACTTCAAACCTATGAATAGGTAGCACATACAAATTAAGTTATTGGAGCTTTTTAGTTTTTGAAGTCGGTTTTTTTCAACGAAGTTTTTTTATTATTTTTCGCTTTTTAGTCTTTCTCAAGTCTCTCATCATCATTTCACCTAAATAACTTGAAAGAATACGACTAAAGGTAACATACATACTATATAGAATCGAAAGGACTTCAGGTATTTTTTATAATAAAATCACAAATGGACTATCTTATATAGGTTACTATAATTCAAGTGATTTGAGGTAAACTGACAAGATTACTCGTTAGGACCCGTTTTATATAATTATGAAATTAAATGATGTCTACAGAATATGAAGGCATGCAGACAATTGCTCGTAACTTCATTGCAGGCACTCACGTAAATTTGAGGTTTTCCTCCGATTTCCTTTGGATCCCATCATCAGATCCTGATATGGTGGCCATGGGACCACATGGGGAGCATACCCTTTCGAATACAAAAATAATTTTCAAAATTGGTCCACAAATCGACGGAGTAATCCGTGTACATAGATAATAATAAAAAAAAACCGATGAAATTGAGAACCTCCTCCTTTTGGAAGTCGTTTATTTTTTTATGAATGAATGTAAATAGCGATTAAAACTAATAAATCAGTAATTTACATCATGTGAGCCACATTCACTCTGCTCTGAAATAAGTACTTGAGAATTCAAACTGAATTTGGCAATTGTTTCGTTTCGTCAGAATAGAAAAGTTAAAACTAGAATTGGAATTTTGAGTTTAAACCTCACAAAGTTATTTGACTGATGTGACCCTACTTCTACTTTTGCTGTTTATCCACTCGACATTTCAGATATATAAGACTGTAAATACCTAAAAACTTTTAGGTCTCAGGAAAATATTATATGGGCCTTAGGAACCCACACGGCGAAGATCCTGAACGACCTGTCGTGTGTCACATATTTCAGTCCTCGTTTGTCTTCACCATTATTATCCATAGACTTGGAACATGAGTGTACGATCCGTTTATTGCTGACCTTATTCTACTTAGGTTTAAGTCAAATAAGAGTTCAGGAGATAAGTCAAATAAGTTAAAGCATTAAAGAGAGGATATTTGTGGAAAGTTAATATACTGTAGAAAGATATAAGGAAGAAAAGAACAATCTATAAAAAAAATCAAATTCTTTTTTTTTAAAGACAACTCCCGCACTAGGAAAAAATCCTGTGTCGCGGGGGACTTTACAAACATACATGAAACGGACACAAAGAACACCCAGACTCAGAACAACAATTTGTGGATCACACAAAGTGTTGTCCTACGTGGGATTTGAACCCACGACACTTGGCGAAGTAGGAAACAGCGTGGTGACCGTTAAACCACCAGGCCAAATATGCAGTAGTAAATGTTTTTAGACCTGTCTGATTTTTTTTTCTCAGGCTATAATTGGATTCCTAAAATTTATTATAGAATTATCACGATTCTCTAAAATGAAATGCAAATTGAGTTTGTGTAATTTACTTTCAATTTGCGAATAAACTTCTACAGAAATTGGTTCGTTCATCAACCCTACTGAGTCGGTTATAACTCGGATAAAATCCAGAAATTAATTTTAAACCATAAATCTGTTCAAGGTAAGCCAGTTTATGTCTTTAAAGTAAACCCTACCGATAATTGGTATGTAAATCCTTTGTGAATGTTAATCTTACAAAATGTTCCGTGTTACCAAAATCCTGGTCACCTCTTACATCATCCATCATACAAAACAGCAACGTGTTATCGGTGTTAACGTAAACAAATTAAGTACCCGTAGTGTCGACTGTATCCGACTCTTCCCGAAACCGTGGATTAAAATTAAGCTTCAAATATTTGTTTTAAAGGGTTCCGTTGGCCGGCGATTACATTTAATGTGAAAATGTTTAGGTTTTATTACTTTGTATGTTTTAATGATTTGTAATTTGTATTAACACTAATTGTAGTGTTTGTATCTATATAGTAGATATACATTGTCTCATGTACCGCAGAGAGGGGCAACACTAGTCGGAGTCACATCACTAGTCAGTCTGTGTTAGACGCTGGACAAGAAGGGATATGCGTTTGCGCTCTCATCTGCGGTAGTAGCGAGCCAGTGATAGTTACACCTATTGAGGTTCCTTGGGAGTGGTGGCGATCACTACACTAATGTATCTCGTTTATCCCTGCAAAGAGATGCTTGTACTTTTCCAAGATACAATCTATGTGTTTATTTCAATTCATCCAAATTAGTCTATCGGTTTAGCCCTGAAAGGGTGACAGTCAGAGTTCATTTTGAATTAATGATAATATTGGATATATTGTAAAGTAAATATAGAAGTATAGAAGTTTTTTTTTTTCCAGTTGGACCCTGCCAAAATGACTTTACTCTGCCTGATGGAAAGCATAAGCAGAATCCAAGAGTGGTGGTCACCATACTCACTGCCAATGCAGACAATACAACAATGCAACATGGCGGGCTAGTGATGCTTCTGCATCATTGGGCCTCCGGTCTCGCACTCACCAACGAAACACGTCAGCGTGAAGGCTGTCATTTTACGTTGATTTTCTGTGCGAGGGTAGTACCGCCCCGGTCGAGTCGGCCTGTTCGTGCTGAAATCAGCGTGGCCTACCTTGTGTTTCTACGATTTTTTAATGCGTATTTGCTTTAGCGAATATATTTTGTTTCACTTTAAGTTTGATCGAACTGAATTAATCTCGGTACGTTTAAAGAAATGTTTGTTGGAAGGTAAGTATCTGACTTTCAAAATGTTATGAAGTTTTTAGATAGAGTTATTTTATTAATCAGAACGAATCCGTATTTCATTATTGTTTATTGGTCATTTCAAATTTATTTGTCGCAAAAATAAAAAAAAGGCTTTTCGTCATGTGAGATATCTACGCCGAGATAAAATCAAATATGTCATACATTCAATAGTTTCATCAATAAATAAATTACCTAACCCTAAATGTTTCAAAGTTATAAAACAGAAATAAATAAACACGATCCTTAGAAGTAAGTCAATGAACTCATTGTATTAGCTGTCAAAGGGACTTCATGAGAAGCAATAGTCGATGAGAGATGAGAGGACTACGAGGGCCTGAACAAACAATCGCAACATGGAACATTTATTAGGATATCGTTTGAGATGCTAATTGATTGTAAATTTTGTGATATCTGTCAAGAGGGATATATCAGTCACCGTCAGGCGAAATCTTAAAATGAGCTTCTTAATTCATAAAATATAAAAAGTGGCATAGAGTTACATAAACATCTAAAGATTACGTAAAAAGGTACGTAGTAGGTAGAAAAAACCAAATCTGGACCATTCGGGAAGCACTCTTTCAAATAAAAAAAGAATCATCAAAATCGGTTCACCCAGTCGAAAGTTATGAGGTAAAAAACATTTAAAAAAACAGTCGAAATGAGAACCTCCTCCTTTTTTTGAAGTCGGTTAAAAAATAAACGACAAATAAGCAGGAAATAATAAATCGCAAAGTACGTAACTTTAAATCAATATTTCCATAATCGTACAGAATTGTTAACGGCTGTCATATGACCTTGCTCGAGCAATAGATAAGCCGGGGGCTTACAAATTTCTGAAAGGGTTCCGACCCGTGCAGAGAAGGAACTGAATACCTCTGAGGACCAATGAGTGCGTGTGGGTCCATAAGTGGTCGACCTAAACAAACTCGATGACAAACGTGACCGGAAAAACATAGGACTAGATCAAAGTCGAAGATTTAAACAGAATAAAACTGAGGGTCACTAGGCCCCAGTATCCATATTATGTATAAGAATATTAAATACCGAAGAGCATGTTTGTTTGTTTAGTAAAACGCGCTTATCTCAGGAAGTACTGGTTTGCATGATTAAAATGTATTTCATTGTAGATAGTAAATTTGCACAGGTCTGCTAGTAACGTATACGAATCAAGTATAAAAAAAACTAATCAACAGGTCATTGTGATTCAAGTGCCTTCATTTTGGTACTCATGGTGATGCAATCATGTTCTAGATTGAACACTATGCAACTAAAATTGAACTGGCAGTCGTAGTTTAAACATCAAACCCAAATGTAATATAGATATTGTGTTGTAGTTAGTATTGAAAAAATCGTTACATGTAAGTGACGCTTCTTTATAACAAGTTGTAGGTAGAAATAATAATTACGAATATTACATTAGTGATAATGAATTCTGTTTATCGTGCAATCCAAAAATAAATAAAGACAATACAGCGCTGAGCGTTGGAAACCCATCAAAAAACACAAAACAAACTTTTTACTTTACCATCAGTTTTTAAACACCTCGGTGTAAACGTAGGTGTATTTCACCCCTCTAGACCAAACTCTGTTCAACAAAACAAAACTCTCGGTGAGATTCGAATTCAGTTAGCTAAACATAAAGTTGAGTCTCCAAATCGAATTTGTTGGATCTTAATTGACTTTTGACGTTGTTTTCCACTGTCAAAATATTGAACTTGATAATACTTCGAAAAAATTCATCCTAGAATGATTTGATATAATACACTCTTGAAGTCCATCATAACGCCAAGCGTTTTTCTCCTGTCAGAATGTCGACATTCTTTGTTTGTCCAAGGAAATTAATATTGGCGACAGCTGTGTCTGGGCTGTACTATGGTATATCAAGGTGCAGCGCAGACACAAGGTCACTTACGTACGTATGTAAGTGCAGACGCCTATTCCTTAGATACGTAAATGCCACTGACAAATGTTTTTATTCCGAAATACATCACTTCAATGAATCTCTCGTTACAACAATAAACTACCTTGGTGTAATACCGCTACGACTGCTGTGCTTGAGGGCTCGTGTTTGATTCCGGGGTCGGAACAAATGATTGTATTAGGCAATTATTGACGAAGGGATGATATCGCCGAGGAAGACCTGCTGATCCTCCACGTCGTGCAGCGCCATCTCCTGGAGGAGATGATGGAGAAAGAACTGCCCGACACCCCACCACCCAAGAGGACTCGCGAAGAGGACTCGGCTGAAGACCCTCCCAGGAAGAGGGCCGACCTCGAGTCGTCAACAGACGCATCGACGGGCGGCCCCCCCCCCTGAGACATTCAACACCTAAGCACGGAGACGAGGGCACCTTGCGCGAGGATTCATCCTCATACAGGTCCCTCCCCCCGCTGCCCCAACGTGCCCCTGCCGTGCCAGTGCCGGCGCGCATACCAGCGCGTACACAAGCGCCGACACCTGCGCATGCACCGAGGACGATGGCGACCGTATTGGCTGCCCCGACGCCTCCCAAATCACCACTACCTGCAACCACGGCGCGTACTGCACCGCCACCAACCACGTCAACCACGCAACAGCCTCCAACCCGGAAGCAGCCGATTCTTCTGGTGGACCGCCTGGACAACTGGACGGCCCACTTCAAGGAGTTGGCTGAGAAAATTGGACATCCACCGAACTGAAGGCCGTTCGGGAAGGGGTTCCGATTCCTGCTCAAGGACGACGATGAGTTCAGGGCCATCCAGGCCCACCTCGACGACCTTGGGCAGGATAAGGCGCCCTATTACGTGATAGCACCACAGCACCGCAGGCCTCTGAAGATGGCTATTCGAGGTCTACCCGCCAACACCCCCGCCGAGGAGATCGTGGAGGACCTGATCGGCAAAGGCGTGACGGTCAGGTACGCCAAGCACATCCGGGCCCGGACCGGAAGGCCCGGATGCATTTTCTTCGCGGAGGTGGACAAGACACCAGCGGCTACGAAAGCCTATGGCCTCGACGAAGTCCTGCTTATGCCGGGCGTCGTCATCGAGGCATGGAGGGGGAAAAAGGGGCCCGCGCAGTGCCATCGCTGCCAGGGCTTCCAGCACAGCTCCCTCAATTGCCACCGCCTGCTCGCCTGTGTTCGCTGCGGGGACGAACACCAAGCGCACAAATGCCCTAGACCAAGAGACCAGCCAGCCACTTGCATTAACTGCAAGGGCTCGCATCCCGCCAACAGCGTTTCGTGCCCCGTTTTCAAACGGGAGGCACGAAACAAGAAGGCCGGCCTGGCCCCGAGAACAGGACCGGCACAACTTATCGCCCAGCCCAACACCGTCGGTGACTCCGCCCCAGCCACACTCATGGCCGAGGCGAACCCGGCCGGCGCAGTCCCATCCAGACCTCGCAGGAAGCGTACGAGAAGGAAAGCTGCGCTCAAGGAAACGCCACAACCAACCGAACAGCCGGCGGTAGACCTTGGAAGAGAACAACTCGCCCCCATCTCTGAGCTGCCCATTGTGCAGCGCATGGAGAAACAAGACATCATAAACTTCATGAACGATCTACATTTCAGTCCTTAGGCGACTGAAACGTCCCGCTCGGGAGTTCATTACGACTCCCTCGAGCGAGACGCGGCCCCTAAGGACTACGATCAAGAACCGCCAGCCTCTCGCAGGCGCATTGCTGCCCCCCCCTCTTCGGAGGGAGACCGACGGTTCGAGCCTCGAGGCTGGCCCACCCCAAAGACCGGCTCATAGAGATGAGCCGCGTGGAGAGCAACTTCAAGGAGCCTGGAGCTCCAGGAAGTTTCTCCGCCCCCCACAAGGGTGAGAAGAAAACACTAGCTAGCGATCGGGTCAGTTACACTCGATCCGTCGTACAGTGCAGGCGTTGTAGCAGGAAACACAAGCTGTAAATAAGCTAAGTACCTGGGCTTCTTAATTGTTGTAAGTAATTATTAAACATCTGTGACTAATAATTTAAGATGGATTCAATGGCAACCCTGGGTTTGTTTACATTGCACTCGTATATAATTTTGAAAATAAATTACGCCCGAGTCCTATACGTATAATAACAGTGAGAAATTAGTGTGAAATATATGAAGTTCGAGTGTTATTGTTGGTGACGGCTTTTATCCGGTATTTTAAGACATAAAAGTGTAATGATGAAGTAGCAATTTTTGAAATATAGTGATTGTATTACAACAAAAATACGTCAGTGACATACAAACAGTTGTATACTGTAGTGTTAAACATTATCATAAAAATTAATAAACTAAAAACTTTAAACAATACAAAAACAATAAATAGTAATTGTCGTTACGAAAATGTTTTTGAATTCTACACCTAGCGGGGAATAGAAGAACTAAAGTGTTGCCATAAAAATAAATAAAATTCAGTTTTGTGTATTAGCTGCTGCCGTTCTTTCATAGGGGGGAGTAGCAGAACTAAAGGGATACCACACGAAAAATAGAACAACTGTATTGGTAGATTTTGTGTTTAGGCTGTTGCTAGGCTGCGCAAGTAAATAATATCAAACTTGGTATCTACTAATATACACTATGTCCCTGAAGCGAACTCCCCCGGTAACTCCATCTACTACTGTCATGGAACACACTTTATCTGAAAACGACCTAAACCAATTAGGTGAAGCTTGTTACGTAAATACTAATAGACATAAACGTCTTCGGTCTGAGCAGTCGCCAAGACCTCAAGACTTAGACCTCAAAGACGAAATTATGGAATTGTTTGGTATATTTAAAAAAGAGTTAGACCAGAAATTAGGTGATATGTGTGACAAACAGAACTCTTTAATTACAAAACTGGTAAAATTCAGGTTTCCAACGACGAGATAAAACAATCTATGGATTTTATAAATAACCAGTATGAAGACATTAAGAAGGGGTTGGAAAATATGCACAAAGAGCGTTTCGAACAACGAAAGTGTATTGAAAATCTAGAAAACAAAGTACAAGACCTACAGCTAAAATCAAGGTCCTCTTGTGTCGAGATGAGGAATGTTCCGTGTACTGACAAGGAGACTACAGCTGATCTTATTAAAACTATCTGCTCGGTCGGAACCCTTGTTGGTACAACCATATCTCCTTCGGATCTACGGGATATTTACCGCATTCCTGGCAAGCCAGGATCGACGCGACCAGTTGTCGCTGAGTTTCAAACAGTTCAAATGAAGCTGAAAACATTGTCAGCTGTGCGAGAATACAATAATAGTAAGAAAACGGTGGAAGAAAAACTGAACACTACCCAATTAAGCATTGCCGGTAAGAGACAGGCTGTCTACGTGGCTGATTATCTGCCGGCTAGCCTGAAAAAGTTGTTCTATCAGTCCCGAGAGTTTGCAAAACAACACGGATACCAATACTGTTGGACATCAAACGGCAACATCTTTATTCGCAGAGCTCACGATGAAAAACAAATTCATATATCATCTGAACAAATTCTGATGAATCTAAAGCCGAAACAATGACTGACGCCACTCTTTTTAGTTTTACATATAATCTCTTTTAAACTCTTAATTTATTACTTAATTTTATTATATAAAGTTAATATTATTCAACATGCACACAAACACATAAAAAAAGAAATTACACCTCCTAAACTACGTACATCTTACACTCACATTGCACAAAAACAAATACTTATGCTTATATTTTACACACGCATTAGCTCTATTCATTCCTTCGATCTTACCGTACCCACAATAGCTAGAGTGATGTTTAAATGGACAACATCCTTTTCGCATTACTTGTGTAAATCTCCAACAAATATAAATGGCTAATATAAACAATATTAATAATGACCTGGATCTTCTCGAGACGACAACTTCATTCACATGTAGACCAGAAAATTGCAATCTTTACATAAACGCACAAAGAGGTATTACACTACTACACTTAAACATTCGCAGCATAAATAAAAACTTTGATCAACTTCGCCTATTGCTATCCACCATAAGTATAGATATAGATATATTAATACTCACTGAATGCTGGCTCCAAAAAGTTATCGGCTTACCCCATTTGGACGGATATACACCCCACTACACTAAAATAAATCATAACCAGAACGACGGTATAGTTATTTATGCAAATGTACAACTGTCTTATAAAATCTATGAACCAATTTTTATGGGAGGTAATTGCCTAATTTGTGAAATGGGAAATGGTCTGAGTGTGGTAGCAATATATCGCTCACCGTCCTTCTCTGGTAAAGAAATTTTTTATAATTTTATTAACAGTCTTAATGACGTATATAACAAAGTAAATACACGTAACATATTACTGGCAGGGGACCTGAACATTGATATAAGCCCAACATCCACTGACCCTCTATGTGAGGAGTACCTGACTTTTAATGCTTCCCATGGTCTTTTCCATACACACTCAAAACCGACAAGAGAAAACTCATGCTTGGACCACTTTTTTGCAAAAACAGAATTTCCAACTAGTACACTAATTTTGGAATCTTATATTACCGACCATATGCCTATTGCCATATGTATAGATATAATCAAACCCCCCTCCGAGCACTACTTTTTCAGATCTCGCACATCTTTTGAAAACGTTAAAACGGATCTCGAAGCTACTAACTATGCTAACATATTATCAGAACCCGATGCTAACAAAGCTTCCAATATGCTTGTCACGCTCCTCTCCACCACAATAGATAAGCACACTAGAACCTCAAATGTCTCTAGGAGAAATAAAGTCCTAAAACCATGGATAACACCCGGTTTACTTAAATGCATTAGAAACCGCGATAGACTACATACTAAATCAAAAAAATCACCTACTAACATGATTCTTAAACTCACGTACATTCGTTATCGAAATTTTTGTAATAACCTTCTTCGTAAATTAAAGCTAGCTTATAACAAATCTCAAATCGACAATGCCCGTAATGAACCAAAAGCCTTATGGAAAGCTATTAGGGACATAACCTTGACCCAGAAAACAAAAATATCACCTAAAGAGTTGTTGAAACTAACTGATAAACCCGAGACGTCCGTAAATAATGTCAACATCTACTTCAGAGACATAGGCAGGAACTTAGCAGATAAAATTCGACAATCAAGCAGTTTTACTGTGAATGGTTCTTCCTTGCTAACACTTGACTCAAATTGCCCTCTTAATTCACTGGCCCTCTTAGAAGTAAGCATCGCCGAAATGGAAACAATCATCCTCGAGCTTCGTCCTGACAGTTCTTCAGGCTGGGACAATATTTCGTCTCGGGTGTTACGACAAAATAGTCACGTTCTAGCTCCAATAATAACGCACGTTTGCAATCTCGCAATAAAAGCTGGTGTCTTTCCAGACGTTTTTAAGAAGTCGATTGTACACCCTATATATAAGAGTGGGGACAGGGATAATGTGAATAACTATCGACCAATATCGGTACTTTCAGCACTGTCTAAGATCTTGGAAAAAGTACTAAACTGTGCGCTAAGATCTTTTATGGAGCAGAAAAAAATACTTGCACCGAATCAATATGGCTTTCGCCCAGGAATATCGACTGAAGATGCAGTCTCGGACCTCACCAATGCTATTGTAGACGCTATAGATGCCAAAAATAGAGGTCTGTGCTTGTTCTTGGATCTCTCGAAGGCATTTGACACGGTCTCTGTTCCTATTCTTCTCGATAAGCTTGAAAAATTGGGAGTTAGAGGTTTATCACACAATATATTCAAAGATTACCTCACCAACAGGAGTCAACGAGTAAAAATTGAAACACATGTTAGTGATGAGGCAACAGTAAGCTATGGCGTGCCGCAGGGAAGTGTTTTGGGCCCTACGCTCTTTTTGCTATACGTAAACGATCTCTGCACATTGCAATTACCCTACACTAAGATCTTCACATACGCGGACGACACTGCCATATTTGTCTGGGGTCCAAATTGGCAAACTGTAAAGGAGCGTGCTGAGTGCTCTCTGTCAAAGGTCATGGATTGGCTGAGCAGAAATCTCTTGACACTCAACATACCTAAGACGAGCTATGTGGCATTCTCTTTAAGCAAGGCGACAGATCCAAAAAGTAATTTCTCCATCAAAGCTCACAAATGCACCACCGGAAATGGGTGCTCCTGTCTTGAAGTTACACCGGTTACACACGCAAAATACTTGGGTGTGTTGATAGACAATAGACTTAACTGGAAAAAGCACATTGACCTAGTTACATCCAGAACAAGACGATTAATATACGTCTTTAAGTCCCTTCGAGATGTGTTACCGCGAGACAAACTGACTTTGGTTTATTTGGCCCTATGCCAGTCCGTTATACAATACTGTATCTTGGTGTGGGGCGGAGCGGCTAAGACGTATCTAATAAAACTAGAGAGAGCACAGAGAGCACTGCTAAAAGTAATGTTAAAAAAACATTATAGATATCCCACAGTCAAACTCTATGCTGACTGCAAAGTTCTCTCAGTCCGAAAATTATTTATCCTGAAAGCCATTATTAGAAAACACCGAGATGTGCCCCTCCCACAGCCTAAAAAGCGCAGCTCGTCATCGGTCTGTCCTCGCATAAAGTGCAGAACTTCCTTCGCAAGAAGACAGACGCGTAGTGTTAGTATAAAACTATACAATGACTTAAATAAAAGAATAAATATAGCCGTATTAAGTAGACGTCAAGCCAAAGTAAAAATTTTAAACTGGTTACAGGAACTTGATTACACACAGACGGAAGATCTTCTCACTTACCTATCACGAATTCATTGCATTTAGACATCAATACTCACTCATTCACCTACTTTAATAAGCAATGTCACATACATACAAACACGCACTCACCAGACGCACTCACACACAACCACACACACGACTTCATACACCACCCTCTAAACCTCACCCACCAACAACCTCTCTCCCCCCACACACACACACTCTCACATACACACCTGGTCATCATCCGTACTCTCACAATAATATTGATAATCACACGTGCATGAACATAAGTAATTTACTGGAAAAAAAGAAATGCATGGTAGTAGCAGCAAATTTGTGAACAACCTTTTTTGTCATCCTTAGCGCAACTGAAAACTGCTTCCCAAGATACAGGCTTAGGCCTAGTTTGGGAACCAGTACTAGTACCTACACTATATTAGTTATGTAAACGATGTTCCTACTATTAAAACATTATCTTGTAATTTTTTGAATCAAAAAAAAAAAAAAAAAAAAAAAAAAAAAAAAAAAAAAAGTGACTTTTAAAAGAGTGGCTATGAGTTTCTTTGCCAGTATTCCTCTCATAAGGCTCTACGCATTTTGGAAACTGGAAATTATGGATCAACATATGACCTTGACAATACAGTATATCTGTGGAGTCTGTTTGTGTCGATCTATGATTTTACCTCTAGCTTCATTAATTCAATAAACTATTTGGAATTCAATATTGTATTTGGTTGTGTAAATATACCCTACCTACCAACGTGTGTAATAATGAATTGATTGAGAGCGATTTCTATTGCTTAAAATCATAAGTGCCACTATTGAGATAATCAGTGACGTCGGCGAGGCTGACGTCACCCTTTCTAAAAATCATTGTTCGGTCTATCCTCCGACATATACATTTTAGCATTAGTAAATACAATGCAGTTATTGAAGTAGTTGACATTGATGAAAATATCAAACATTTTTAACATAATTTTTCATATTTTTTGAGGCATTTGTATAAATAAATAGACTGTTCTAAATAAAGTTTTCCCCTTGAATGGAATTGGAAGGTTCGATTGGTATTAGTAATGGTATCAGATTTTCATGAAACATGTCTAACGTAACTCACCTTTAATACAAAAAAAAAACTAAATTGAAATCGCTTCATCCGTTCGCGAGCTACGGTGCCACAGACAGACAGACAGACAGACACGTCAAACTTATAACACCCCTCTTTTTCCGTCGGGGGTTAAAAAGCAAAAACATACATTCAGAAACTCAAACATAGTATGTAGATTAATATAACAATACATTCGGATTCTCATGAATATGTATTACAAACAAAAGGCGGACTAATAATGATTCTAGTTTGCACAGTTGTTGGTTTTAAGGGAACTACTCCAAATATCGATTGCTTTACTGACATTGAAGCCTTTTCATCGTCTACAATGGATATGCGTAACTGTTTTGAAGGATCACAGATGTAAAATTAATGAAAAAAAATCCTATCTAGAGCATTTATAAGTAATTTTTCCCTGAGTATTAATGTTATCTTGTAACTTCTAACAGCATCATTTTTTTTATGAAATATTACCGTGAAACAAGGCACTCTCATTATTGTTTGTTTGTTTTAATTTTATTATTCCATGCATCTGGCAAGGAAACCACTAAAAAAATATTTTTAAACCCAAAAGCAACACACTCGTAATTTTTTTACGTTTAGATGACTAGCGAATCAAATTGTTTATTATATATCTATGAAAATATATTATAATCTAAAGAAAATAGGTATTCTATTGGGATCTCGGCGTAGTAACGTATCGAGTTAAAGAAAAATAACAAATAATATGAATTATTAGTGAAATGTGATAGAAGATGTAAAGAGATGTTTATTTTGGTAATGTATTTCAGACATCGGTAAATTCTGTATATATTTACACAAAAGTAGATTCCCACGAGGCTTACAATAACATTTACATCACATGCCTAAGCCGCCGATATTTGTAAGGGGCTTAAAATTGCCACAAAATAATCGAATTAACTCTTACACCTCAGAGACAAAAGCATTTTGCTTTACTGAGTGAAATGTTCTAAGGAATCAATGAAACTCAACTTTTTTTAACAAAAGAACTGAACAACAATACAACACATCAACCACACAAATCATTTTGTAATTTTATGCAGTTATTATTTATGAAACCTAGGGTAGTTGTTACAATAATCCTATTCTATCCCATTCAATCCAAAAATATCCTTATTCGTGAATAATAATTTCTTTGACATGTGTGTTATGAAATTGATCTATCCAGCTGTATGGCAAGTGTGGTTTAGTGCGACTAAACCTTCTTTCAGAGGTGATACCTAGGTTCGGCAGTGGGCTATTAAAGGCTATTGATGTAATGTGAAGCATTCCATTTTGTTGCTTTATACCGAGGTGAGGTTACCAGACATTCTCACTCGTGTCTCTTGAGTTTTATTATGTGATTCGTCTGCTTACTTGCTCCTATACCATAAAGAAAAAGAATGAAGTTTACACAACACGTTTATTTCAATTACTGATCAATAATTGTAGTACTAAACACTTACTAAAAACAGACATCGAAAACTTAAGGTTTTCTGGGACCATTACAGCGATCTCTTGAAAATGGGTCTGCAAAATACTAGATATGCATGAATACTTCCATATATGTATATTGGTCGACTTACTAAGGGTTAGCGTGAAGTAATAATATGTCGTAATAGAACCGACTCGTCACGATTGGAAAACCTTGTTCATGGTGTTCTGTCCTATATTCTACGTAGGCGAAACTGAAAGTTTTGTGTAACTCATACATAAAACAATTTATTTTAAAGCTTAAGTGTAATAAGATTAATTCGTTTCTTACCAATAATAATTGGTATGAAATGAATAAATCGAACCGCTAAAACCGTTTGTAACAGTACAGCAATATTAAATTACAGTCCGACAACAACAATGAATGTTATTATTTTTGTTTAATTGATGTAGAATATTGTTTTCGATCATTTATTTGTTACCTATACTATCTTTTGCCCTTCAGCTACGCCCGTAAAAAGTGACTCATGTCCTTAAGGTAAATTTTATCTCTATACTGAAATTCATCCTAATCGTAATTTATGCTCTCGATTGTCGATTTTTTTTCTAATTTCTAATTTGAATTTTGTAATTTTATGGCTTATCTTTAAATTTGTATTTTTTTTTTTAAATATTCCAATTTCCAACTCAACAAGTAGCGGTGGTAGATTTCAAAAATTGCCCCATTTTTGGGGAGAATTCCTTGTACTGACACACTGTTATTTCCATGTACCCACAATTGTTAGGTTTTTAACCGACTTCCAAAAGGAGGAGGTTCTCAATTTCTTCGGTTTTTTTAAATGTATGTACACTGATTACTCCGTCAATTGTGGACTGATTTTGAAAATTATTTTTTTATTCGAAAGGGTATGTTCCCCATGAGGTCCTATTGCCACCATATCAGGATTTGATGATGGGATCCCAAGGAAATCGAAGGAAACCCACCTGTGAAAACGTAGCAGACAGACAGACAGAGTTACCTCAGAATTTACTATTAAAATTTTATGTGGGTTGTGGCTTATTTTGGTCATTATCATGCTTGAAACAAACCTTCGAGAATCATAAACTAAATGTCTGACGTGTCCACTTTTCTATTTATTTTATGTTCTGAATATGTACATGTAAACATTAAACAACGTAACTTTGTATTATTTTATCGATAACTTAAAATAATTACTTCGACGTATCTCTATTTTAAAATATACCAACGCTTTATTAATTCATTGGTTGTTTACTCGAATTGAAGTACAGACCGTTATAGTGTGTCTTAATTGTTTAAAAATGGATTTTGATATTAAACATTTTAAAATCGTTCAATATCTCAGAACAGCTGAAAATGTAATGGGTATTTACAGAAATTACCTCTTAAAGGGGCGAAGACGTAAAGAACTTATACAGTGTCACGTTGTCGTTAAAATTATACTATGTCTACTATTGCTTATTAACAATATGTACCTTGTTGCACTTTTACCAATTACCAGAAACGTGAAATATTATCATGGGTGGGGTTTTGTTAATCTCTTTATTGGGGAATTAGTTTGTGTTGTGTGTAGCATATTAAAATCCACGGAATACAAAATGGTTACAAATAATCTTATGGTTGTCCATTGCGATTATGCAGAGGACTTACAATACAAAGAAATATTGAAAAAAATGGTACCTGTTTTCATAACTAGTTTCACTGTAGTTTTTGGGGCAGAACTCTATTTTGCTGTATATAATTATTACGATGAAAAACCTCTTCTAACCTATAGTGCAGTTATTGTTTTTATGAGATTCGCTGTGCTCTGTTCTAGAATTAGTTACACCTTAGATTTTTTTGCGTTGTATATATATTTAGATCTATTATCAAATTTATTGAAGTGCTTAAATGGTACACTGGCGGAAATAAAAGACAAATTGATTTCGAACAATACTCAGTCGGCTTTAGAAACGAACAAACAGTATATGTTAGAAAAACTACAGCGATGGGCTGAGATGTACGAACTTTTAGTACATAGTGTTCGACAGTTGACAGCGTGTTTTAAGATACAAGTAAATATTTATTTTCAATTAATGATCAAAATTTTCAAGTTACGCTGAAAGTTTTGTTATTTTTTTGTGTTTCTATTTCTTTCTATCCTGCAATCAGTCTTTTTTTTTTTTTTTATGTATGGCCCGCCAAAATGACTCTACTCTGCCTGATGGAAAGCATAAGCAGAATCCAAGAGTGGCGGTCACCATACTCATTGCGAATGCAGACAATGCAGTATAGCGACCCACACCATGGCGGCCTAGTGATGCTATTGCATCTTTTAGTCTAGTCAACAAGTATAGAACTTGTTGACTAGACTATTTGGGCCTCCGGTCTCGCACTCACCAACGAAACACGACAGCACAACCGCTGGCATTTTACGTTGATTTTCTGTGCGAGGGTAGTACCGCCCTGGTCTAGCCGGCCCATTCGTGCTGAAATCAGCGTGGCTCTACTACCTATTATTACTAGTCGTCTTGACTATGAGCAGATATGCTATAGTCAGGATGTGTTTTAGGATGCCAGTGAACTCCCAGTGGAGCCCATTCTTTAATTTATGAAGTCGGACAATATTAGTTATTTTAGTCGTCAAATGAGACGTATTTGATGACTGAAGTTGCTAATATTATAGCTTTTTCAATCGACGAGATGTTTCAGAAACGGTGAGCTGTCCTGTAAGCTAGTTTGGACGTTTTTGAAGTTATGATTGATCTTCTTTGATCGTAGGTATATTCAGGTATTCGTGTATTCCCTTTGTTGTAATGAACCATGTTATTTGTTTCAAGATATACTTTTGGGTCTTTTATACAATCGTTATATTGGAAACATATATGCCGAACCTCACAGTTCAATTTCGTATATCCAAGTCGGCTTTGGCATTGATTGTCAGTTTGAAGTTCCTACCCAGTACCTAATATAGGCCCTTATACCCGAGGTTGATCTGGTCGCTTTTAGTTTGTACGGGTTTTTTCAAGGTGAGTCTACGATCTAGGTGCATTCCCAGGTACTTGTCTGAATAATGATGCGAGAGTTGGGTACTATTGAGACTAAGTGGAGGGTAATCTTCCTTGCGAAGGTTAAAGGAAGTGGACTGATTTGGAATCACTAGCTATAAATCTCTATTTTACCATCCATTTCTCTATTTTCAAATGCTGCTTTGGAGGAATTCTGCTGTTTAAGTAAACATAATTATACTTTAGGAGAGCAAGGCTGTGTCATCTGCAAAAGTCGCAGGTGCTTGGGTAGGTTACATTTTAACAAGGCGGCAAGTAGAAGACGGGTTAAAGAACACTGGAGCACTTCTGTTTAAATTCTGTTGAATGAAAGGAAATGAATGAAATAACTGAGAATATTGTGTACGTTACCTCAATATCACAAAGCCTGTGTGTGGTAGGAACAACTTTATATTGTATAGAAAGCGTTAGTACTAGACCCTGTCGGAGGCTTGCAGTATGTACAGAAAAGCTGTTGAACAATATTCTTTTCTCTATTTAAGATTAGCCGTCCTTATTACTTTTCGTGGATAACTCTTGGATTCTGCTCAAGCTTTCCATTAGAAAGAGTAGAGTCACTTTTGTTAGGCACATATGTATAAAAAAGCCAAAAAAAAGTAAGTTGTTGACATGGGATAGCCACTATAATATCACAGGACAATTTCAATCGTTTAAGGAGAATGTGTAACTCCTGAAAGTTGCAGTTCAAGCTACGTAATTCTGTTGTAGAATATTTACGTATTGCGTATACTCTTGGAGATATGAAATGCATTCCTCCGGTTCACAAGAAATAGGGATAGAAATATTAAATTGGTCAATAGTTTGTATTAAATTATTTGTGGGATCGAATTTTTCATGAAATTATTACTAGTGAAAAAAAAGTACAAATAACAATATTTGTTTAAATTTGAAAGTAAGGTAAGAGTTGCATTTGCTGTGTGTGTACAGTAAAAAAAGACAAAGTAAATTAAAATTGAAGTATTCCCCTGTGTGTAATGGACAAAATGTATACATTGTAGATATATTAGTGTGGGTTGAATAAAAAATATAATATTTATGTAATTAATGTAACTATGTACTGATAGATATGGTTTATTACAAATACATATTATATTGTATAAGAGAGAATAGGCATGTGCTGTAGTGTATGTTGTGTATGTGTTTATTGTGAATGTTTGTAAATATACTGTGAGACTGAAATGTGTTAATAGAATAATATTATTCAAAAACATATGCAAGTATCTTGGTATGGCCAAAAAAAAGTAGGAGGTAACTTCGTGGGCTACTTCGCCGCATTTGTGTACCATCATTATTTGAGACACTTTCACACTCTTTTAACTTTAGCTGTGAAAAATTTCATACTTCTCCGTACATACAATTTCGGTAAAAAGGGGTACAAAGTTTTTGCTACACTTATCAATAAAATGGTTTAGTTATTTCTTGATTACTCTAAAAGTCCTAACAAAAGTGTAGTGCACCTTTTATTCATTCATTTCCGCACCACTCTACAGTATACTGGTAGAGAATGCTTTTGGCATTAAGTCGGCCATTGTACATTTTGTTCATAAATTAATTTCATAAATAAATTTGATGATAACTATGAATCGCCTCTCCTTTTTTTAGATCATATTTTGGGTAACGACGCGTATATTCAGATATACATATATACTATATTTCATATCTGAGTCACTCATTAAAAAGGTAATATCTGTGAAATAAGTTTATGTGTTACTTTTTGGAAAAATAAAATATACTTTTTGAACAGGTACAAATTGCCAGGGCTTTGACTGACTTGGTTAGGTTTATAATTTCGGATGTATTTCCCATGTTCATCGTTTTTCACGGAGGGCAAAAGTTGCATAATGAAAAGGCTACAATGAACAGAACTATTGCCAAACTATACAGTATGTGTTGTACAAGTGAGTATATTTTTGATACAACCTTTTTTTAAAAATACAATCAAAGGCGTAAACGTTAAGAATATTTTAAAATAAGTACTTCATTAAATCTAAATAAATATTGCATTTACTAAGATTTTTTTCAAATGAGACCCTATATCAATACCCTGGTATGTTATCAACTTATTGGGGTCCACTGCTGAACGAAAGTCTCCCCCAAGCAGCAGTAACTGGTCTTAAGCAGTCCGCACCGCGCAGACGGACTGGTGGTCGCTGAAGCCGAAATGAGTTAGAGTGTAGACCGGGATTAGGTGAACGTTGTTTACCTCTTATTTTCAAATTATTCAGTTAAAAATTATTTTCTCATTTTAATTTGATATAGAGATATTAGGTTAAATAATCTGTACTTATATTATAAACGCGAAAGTTTTTAAGTATGGATGGATGGATGGATGTTTGTTACTCTTTCACGCAAAAACTACCGAACGGATTTGGATGAAACTTTACAGTAATATAGCTTATACATCAGAATAACACATAGGCTACTATTTGCCGCGATAACCGACATATACGCGGGCGGAGCCGCGGGCAACCACTAGTTTACTTCATCAACAACCCATAATGTCTCACTATTGGGCTCGGGTCTCCTCTCAGGAGAGGGTTAAGGCCATATGTCCCCACGCTGGCCGAGTGGAGGGTGCGAGTTACTTAATTAACATAAATACATTTTTTTTTTAATAAATAACGACTTTGTTTTAGGTCCTGCGGCTTGTAAAATAGAAGCTCTCAAGAATCTGTTAACCCTTGCGAAAACGAGTGCAATAAAAATGGAGTTCGCTAATTTAACTTTGGGAATGTATTTGATTCCCATGTATTTGTCTATAACAATAGCCAACGTCATAATAGCTTTGCAATTTAATAATGTGATTTAGAGCTTTTAAAAAAAAGACAACTACCGCACTAGGAATAAATCCGGTGTCGCGGGGGACTTTACAAACATACATGAAACGGACACAATGAACACCCAGACTCAGAACAATAATTTGTGGATCACACAAAGTGTTTTCCTACGTGGGATTTGAACCCACGACACTTGGCGAAGTAGGAAACGGCGCGGCGGCGTGGTGACCGTTACACCTCTAGGCCAAACGTGCAGTCAAAATTGATATTGTCATTAGAATACAACTATATTACACCAATCGGAGACCTTCCGCAACTACTTTATAATAATTGATTGATTGTATTTTAAACATAAGTTGAAACCTGTTGGTTGGTGTAGTTGATTTTTTTATAAACCATTATATTACAGTTTGCGTAAAAAGGAAATTTATAAAATAATTATCTTCGAATGGCACTTACATGAGAAAAGTAATAGTTAACAAGCGATTGAATTTCACCCATTGGTACAATGGGGAGATTTCATCTCGATCTTATGAGAATAATCAGTCATCGAAAATGTCGTGGAATCTCTTATGAGCTTGAGGGCTATGATCAGTTAAATTAGTTCCAAGATTTTACAAGATTTCTCAAGAAATGTGTAATATATTGACGTCAATTATATTTTAAATATTTAGCATCATGCTTTGGTAGTGAATATTTGTGAATACACTTTTTAACTCAACATTTGTTTTATTTATTATCTTTATCAAAAATTTCAAGGCCAAGATCGACTAAATCGGCCCAGCCGTTCTCGAGTTTTAACGAGACGGGCGAGCGGCAGTAGATTTTTATATATAAAAAGATTGTATTATTGATTTAAATTGTATTAGTTTTAAGTATGTGTCCTCTCTTATTTGTAATTTTGCTGTGCCCGACAGGGTACATAGTGGAACAATTTTATACTACTGTAAGACCTTGTTATACCTATGTGATGCAATAAAGTATTGAGTATTGAGTAGCAAACAGTTGTACACTGAAATACTCAAAATCTTATTTACGTACTTTATTCCGTAGAAAAAAAAATTGGTTGTTACTCGTCTGTTTAGAGATAGGTGCCCAATCATCATTTCAATAAATATTTGAATTTTTAGTCTGTTGAGACTCATAAATATGCAAGCGAGTCGTGGTGAGACTTCAATCAAATCGATTTTGGACTGCCTGCAGCCGGCTGCATTTTCCACCATTGGGTTTGAGGCTTCACGAGTACGTTGTCTTACCGAGGAGCGATGCTGCTCGAAAGATAAAGGCAATAGCGTGGATGGGCCACCAATCGGTGTAGCCGAGCCCCGCCTTGCCACTTCATCTGCGGTGCCGTTCCTATGTGAATTGGTATGCCCTTTATCTATTGGTAAATTACTTAATTCATTGTGACTAACTAGCTGTTCCAAGCTTGATGGCATTCGAGGCTTCGAGGACTATGCCAAAATTCTTGGTGTGACTCTCCCTGCCATGGTGTTGGGTGGTCCTATCGTATTTTGGAATTTGTTTCGAATCACCTGGATGTCCATCCAGGTATTCAGGACAGTAATGCTAAGATACTTAAGTTCATGTTGCAACAATTATAATACATTCACACATGAATGTGCATGAAGAAACATATATGCATATGTATGTCCTTATACGATTTTTATTCATTTTAAATTACACAAACATTATGTACATAGTTAAATTAACATCAGCAATTTTGTAGGTATATTGATTTTCAATATGTGTTTTTGTTATTGGTGGATTACTTAGAATAATTAGTTCGGGGTAGCTTTAATGATAATATCATTAAGTAGGTGTTTCCATATCCTCCAATTGTTTTATTGATTCATTTGTTTTTTGTTCGCATTCAACAATAGACCGTCTTGGTGTGTCATAAACTAAATCGTTAGACTTTTTGTAAAATGTATAATTTAAAAATCATTATCTATCTCAAACTAATTGAAAATATTTTGGGTATTTATAGAAATTACTCCTTTTATGAGAGAAGAAGTAAAAAAATTATACTGCTTTACACAATCTTTAAAATTACTTTATGTCTGCTATTGCTTTTGAATAATTTATACTTTGCTGTGTTACTTTCTTCAGCTTCAAAGCAATTTCCATATGTTCATACGTAGAGTTACTTGAACATCTTTGTTGGAGAATTTCTTTGCATTGTGTGTAGTATATTGAAATCGAAGGAATACAAAATGGCTGTTGCTAATCTTACGGTGGTCCACGACGTATACGCCAAAGATGTATATTATAAGAAAACTGTACAAAAACTCGTATCTATTTTTATAGCTAGTTGCACCGTACTTCTTGTCATGGAATTATGTTTTGCTGTATATAACTATTTTTTTATAAAGGTCTATGTAAACGAAACTGAGGTTATTGTTCTTATGGTGTACTCAATTTTCAATAACAAACTAAATCAAACATTGGAATTTTTGGCGTTGTACATATATTTAGAGTTACTGTCCAATTCATTGAAGTGTTTGAATGGCACATTGGTTGAAATAAAGAAAGAAATACGTACGGTTAATAAACAATGCAACTACTCAAATCTGTTGGAAACAGTTCAGCGCTGGGCTGCGCTGTATGAACGTTTAGTATACAGTAGCCGACAACTGACTGCATGTTTTAAGCATCAAGTAAATATTTAAGCTATATTAGTTTCCTTGTAATACTTATTTCTATTTTTAATTTGATTCAAGAGAAGAATATCAAACTAGACGCGTCACTTACTTGATCTTAGATTTTGGATAAAACTTGTCTATTTTTGTTGACTTAATTTAAGATAAGCAGCTCATAAGACGCTTCCTAGAAATTATCTGGTTAAAGTGAATTGAAGTTCATCTATAAGAATATTTTTTCTTTCAATTCAATTCATTTGTCGTTAAGAATTTAAAATTTACTTTATAGATAACATTTTGGATAACGACAACTTCATGCGAATATACGTATACATTATATGCTGTATCTGAGGCGTTTATTATTAAGGTAAATTCAAATCTTTACAATATTTAGAAACCTAAGACATAGCGACTAATATACAATTATTAAAGTGGGAGAGCCACGCTTCGGCATCCATGGTCCGGCTCGACCGGAGTGATAACACGGCCTCCCAAAAAACCTGTGTGAAACAGCGCCAACCGAGTGAGTGAGGATATCCGATATCCGATATATTACCCCTCTCCCTATCTCCCAAAGGCCGACCGGCCGGCTATGTTGCTGACTGCATTAACATTCATGAAGTAGTTTAAAAAATCTAAGAGTACGTGAACTTCATTTTTAACCGTCTTCAAAAAAGGAGGAGGTTTCCAATTCGACTGTATTTTTGTTACCTCATAACTTTCGACTGGGTGAAAATTTGGTGCTTCCCATGTGGTCCGATTTCAATTTGGTTCTTGAAGTCGTTTTTTTGGTTAAAATTAGTGATTATTATATACTCTGTAATGATGTGATTTGGGAATTTTTTAAATACCAGTTATTAACAGGTCCTGGTTGTGAGGGCTTCGATAGACCTAACGAGGTTTATAATTAATGGTGTACTTCCAATGTTTATCGTTATATATGGAGGTCAAAAGTTGCAAAATGAAAAGACTCAGATGAACAGAGCTATTGTCGAATTGTACAATATGTGTTGTACAAGTAAGTATGTTTTCAATATACCTATTATTCTTTAAATACTATAATTTATTTGAAGTTTTTACAAATAAGATACGTTTGAAACGGAGGTTTGGTGCAATGTGTTGCGCGCGGACCGCCGGCCGCGCTCGCGGGGCTCGTGACCTCAATATGTTCCCCTCACCCTTTTTTATATTATTTTTAGAATAGGCTGGCAAACGAGCAGACGTATCGCCTGATGGAAAGCGATCACCGCCGCCTATGGACACCTGCAACACCAGAAGCGTCACAAGTGCGTTGCCGGCCTTTTAAGGATGGGGGGAGGTAGGGGTAGGGGATTGGGGTATGGGCCTCCGGTATCCTCACTCACTCGGTGAAACAAAAAACAGCACAAGCACTATTTCACACCGGTTTGTGGTATCACTCCGGTCGAGCCGGCCCATTCATGCCGAAGCGTGGCTCTCCCACGGTAACAGTCCCTCTAAGACTGGTTTGGATTGGACGCTGTGGCGTTAACACTTGTAGATATATTTATAGATTATCTGTATCTCGGAAACGATAAGCAAAGCTCGGTCATACAGATACTTTTCTATTATGTGACTAATTTTAATGAATTCATACCAATTTAATATCTGAGCGTAGTTCCTTATTTTTTAACCGACTTCAAAAAAGGAAGAGGTTCTCAATTCTACCGTATATATGTTTTTTTTATGTGTGTTCGCGGATAACTTCGTCGTTTATGAACCGATTTTGATGATTATTTTTTTTTAATGGAAAGGAGATATTCCTACGGTGGTACCATGATAAGGACACTAAGATCTGATGATAGCATCCAAGAGAAATCGAGTCGAACCATGAAGTCGGTTTTTGTTTTTATTAAAATTTTACTTGTTAAGTTGCCAATTGTTATAATTTATTTCATAATTTTATGTTTTAAATATCCTATTTAGAACAAATCACATAATTTCCTGAACATTGTTTCAGATCCCGAAGCTCGTGATATAAAGGAAATCAAAAATCTATTAACTCTGACAAAAGAGAGTGAAATAAAAATAGAGTTTGCCAATTTGCCTTTGGGGATGTATTTGATTCCTATGTATTTGTCTATAACCATCGCCTACGTGATAATAGCTTTGCAGTTCAATAATGTAATTTAAAGAACAACTTTTATTCAAGATGAAATTTAATATCTCAATCTAAGACGAAAGTCTCAATCTGGTAACTCTAATTGCTTTAAAAGCTAAAACAAAATTTAACTGTATGTATATGTCTGTTTCGTGTGTGACTTTGTTAATAATATGAAATAAAGTGTGCCTTTGTAAATAATATATGAATTTCAAGCACGTAAATTATGTTTTTGAGTAAATATTTGTTAATACACGTTTTACAGCGATCTTTGTTTTATTTATAGACTGATATTCATTCAAATATTTTTCTACCATCACACATATTCGACGTTGCCTTGGCAAATTCAGTATGTACGAAAAGAGCGTGACCGCCAAAATTTAATGAATACCTTAGAAATATCAAACGATAAATTGTAATCAATTAATTTGGGAGAGCCACGCTTCGGCATGCATGGCTCGGCATCGGCTCTACAGAAGTGATACCACGGCCTCACAGAAAACCGGTGTGAAACAGCGCTTGCGATGTGTCTCACCGAGTGAGTGAGGATACCCGAGGCCCATACCCCAACCCCTTCCCCCGTCCCCTAATGGCCGGCAACGCACTTGTGACGTCCTTGGGCGGCGGTAATCGCTTACCATCAGGCGATACGTCTGCTCGTTTCCCCCTATTCCATAAAAAAAAGATTAATACGGCGTCCAAGCTCCATTACTTTCCATAATCGCTTGGCATTTTCACAGTTACTTTCCGTCAATTTTTCAGCATAGCTACGAGAAAGACCTCCACGCGGGCTTCACGAGTTCATGAGTAAGGTCAGCGACGGTCACAACATTTTTTGCCCTTAGTTTAAGCTTCATTCACGCCCAAACATTTTCAATTGGATTGGCATCAGGGAGATGTGGGAGACTATCTAACACGTTATTACCATGTTCTGCTTTCCAAGTGGTGCGAGCCGACTTCGGTGTTTAGGATCATTATCCTCTTACTGAGATCTCTCAGAAATCATTTTTGTGTGGAAACATCTTCATAGCCGACGGCAATAATGCATTTTCGTCATCTTCTCAGCATTCAAAGTATCCGTAAACATGTGAAAATTTCCGAAACCCTTTTTTGAGAAGCATCTCCAAACATTCACCTTTGAAGGGTGTTTTACGGTTCGTACCATCAGTCTATTATCAGTCGTAGTCCAAGCTCGAGTCGAGTAACCGGCTGCCCCAATTGAGACTTCTTAAAAAAAAGATTTTTCCCAATCACGATCTTGGTTTTCCCACGCCCAATGCAGCCTTTTTTCAATTTGCGTTTCAAAAAGTAGAGGTTTCTTCACAGTACTTCGATATTTACAACTAAACCACTTTTGATGGTGTCAAGCGATATAATTAAACCCCTTTTTCACCGACTTCTAAAAAGGAGAAGGTTCTCAATTTGACCGTTTTTTTTGTGTGTTCGCTGGTAATTTCGTCGTATATGAACCGATTTTAGATGATTCTTTTTTTAATGGAAAGGAGATATCTCAACGGTGGTACCATAATAAAGACATTAAGATCTGATGATGGCATCCAAGAGAAATCGAGTCGAACCTTGAAGTCGGTTTTTGTTTTTGATATTTCTTCAGCGGTTCTTGCCTAGAGCGAAGTTATAATAAAGGATTCTCGGCAAGCAACTGCACAATCCATTTAGCCTCTACGAAAGACGCATTTTTCGATTTACCACGATCTGGTAAATCATCGACAGTTTTCGTTTGTGAATATCGACTGCACGTTTGGCCTAGTGGTTTAACGGTCACCACGCTGTTTCCTACTTCGCCAAAGTGTCGTGGGTTCAAATCTCACGTAGGACAACCCTTTGTGTGATCCACAAATTGTTGTTCTGAGTCTGGGTGTTCTTTGTGTCCGTTTCATGTATGTTTGAAAGTCCCGGGAGTTGTCTTTAAAAAAAATATCTCTTCACCCACTTGCTCACGAAGGTCTTAGACTTTTTCATATAATGGGTGGCCTGGTCGCAGGGCATTTTGGGTCCTTTCAGATGAGTACAGAGAAACACAGCTTCAAAGCGGTGAGCGTACGCGGCACTCATTTAAAAATAAAAATAACAAGAAAAACTGGAGGGAAATCTCATGTTTTTTTTACAGTGCATTATAGGCAAAGGATTGTTCTATTCAATCTATTATAGATTTTTAACCGACGAAAAAAAAACGGAGAAAGTTCTAAAGGCAACGTGTATATATTTTTTTATGTATAACTAGCTGATCCGGCAACCGTTGTTTTGCCATAAAAAAATTGGGGTATAAAAATAGATGTTGGCCGATTCTCAGACCTACCCGATATGCATACCAAATTTCATAAAAATCGGTCCAGCCGTTTCAGAGGAGTATGGCAACTAACATTGTGACACGAGAATTTTAAATATAAGATAACTAATTACAGAGTAGCCCGATCGTAATAATATTTTTTATTGTATAGGGTACCTTGAATTTGGTCCATGTAAATTTGAAAATTATTGTTTACTCAACGATTTTAATGCTGAGTTGTGTATTCACAATGAATAAAAAAACATAAAAAAAACATCACACTAAAATAGTTTTATTACATACCAAAAAAACCTCACTATGAATGATTTAGACCTGTCAGTCTCTTGTGTGTAGATCTCTCAGCCTCTACATTTCTGCTAAAGCTCGTTCATCGTGAGATTTATTGTAGACCTACACATGTTGGTATATAAAGACTGTTTTTTTAAGTATTTATATTATACAACAAATAATAGTTAAAGTAGGATTAAATAACAATAATTTTTAATAGCCAAAGTAAGGCAGGTATCTATTTTAAAAATAACGAAAAATTAAGCATGACGTTTATAGCCACAAAAAAAACGACTTCCAAAAAAACATCCAACGAAAACTCTCTGCCAAAAAAACACTTAAAAGCGTAAAATAAACTGGTTCTTCATAAATTGCGTATACCTAATTCTTTATTCATTTAAATAGTAGTATTATAATGTGTGCTAGGTACCTAGAATCTGTTTGAAGTCGGTGCCAAGTGACTATCGCATAGACTTTTGTAATTGTTCGTTTGTATTCTTTTTGGCTTAGCACCGACTTCAAACAGATTTTAGGTACCTAGCACACATTATAATACTACTATTTAAATGAATAAAGAATTTGGTATACGCAACTTATGAAGAACCAGTTTATTTTACGCTTTTAAGTGTTTTTTTGGCAGAGAGTTTTCGTTGAATGTTTTTTTGAAAGTCGGTTTTTTTTTTATAAAAAGTTTTTATTTTTCAGTTTTTAGTGCAATCAATCGTAGGTCAGTAGTAAGTTGAATTATTTCATCAAATTTCATCATCAAGAATACAAATTAAGGTCTATACCTACGTGTTATATTAAAATCATCCTCTAATCCCTAACTGTTGAAGAGTTTAACCTTCTATCATCAGCTCACCTAAATAACTTGAAAGTATACGATTGAAGGTCTTTAGATACGTATGAAATTGAAAGAATTATCCTCCAACTCCTAACCGTTGAGGAGTTGTACCTTCCACCTTCCATCATCAGCTTACCTAAACAATTTGAATACGACTAAAGGTAACATTTATACATATGATATTTAAAGATTTATCCTCCAACTCCTAACCATTAAGGATCATCAGCTCATCATCATAAAATGATGACTACCAGACGCAAATACCGGTGTACCTTCAGAAAATATACGAAAAACATAGTATGTGCCTATAAAAAATGAGGGTTTCCCTCAATTTCCCTTGGATCCCATCATCAGATCCTGATATGCTGGCAATGGGATCACCTCGGAAGCAAAAAAAAATATCAAAATCAGTCCACAACTGACGGAGTAATCGGTGAACATACATAAAAAAAAAAATAAAAAAAATACATACAGTGGAACATAGAACCTCCTTCTTTTTGGAAGTCGGTTAAAAATTATAAGATAAAAACTGAACAAGAAAATAATAAAGATTTTTTATTTAACCTTAATAACTAAGTTCGTAAACAAATTGAAGTATCTATAATCTATCGCCGCGCCGCGCATCACGCTTTACGTAATTATTAATTAATTTGCTTGTTTGGCGACGACCCAAAATTACGTAGGTATACTTACATTACTTTAAAATCTTAGTTATTAAGGTCAATAAAATGTTTATTATTTTTTGATTTTCATTTTTTTGGCTTTTTTTTTTGAAGCCATTATTATAATAGCCAGTCATGTTCTTGACAGACACACTTTACTTATAATTTTATTTTCGATGTGGATTTAGTTAAAATTTTAAAGCCAAGTAATTGTTAAACAAGCAAATAATAGAAGGTCTAACTTTTAAACATCACTCATGGATTTCCAAGCTTCAGTGTTAGAACATCTATGGATATCTGCAGAACTTAGGTGGATGGACAAAATATTTATCTCGATAAATATTAATATATATTCAGATTCTTGGGTAGAATGCGATCGCTAACAGATATTTTACATCAGATCATTTAGAATCACTATCAGATTTCATTGAGACATAAATGACTTGTTATCTAGTTCAGACTAGCTTTTGCACGCAACTTCGCTCACACAGACTTTCATCCCCTGATTTACCCCCTTAGGGGTGGAGTTTAGTAAAATCCGTTCTCAGCGGAAATTTATACCCTATAAGGAACCAACCTGCCAAATTTCAAGTTTGTAGGTGTTATAGTTTCTGAGATATCGTGATTAATAAGTGAGTGGTATTTCGCTTTTATATAAATAGATTTATCTATCTATTTACCCTAAACTGCCTCGGTGGTGCAGTGGTAGTGAATTCGACTACTGTGCTTGAGGTCTCGGGTTCAAATCCTGGGTCGGAGCTAATGTTTGTGTGATCTACAAATATTTGTTTCAGAGTTTGGGTGTTTTCTATCTATACTTATAATAAAAATGTAACAGGTCAAATTCTGTACATTGAAGATATTTTGAAAATTTTTTTTGGAGGGCACTCTGTTGTCGATACTGAAACGAAAACTATTTTTTTTTCATTTTTGTCTGTCTGTCTGTCTGTCTGTCTGTATCTTGGCCGCGCATCACGCCGAAACTACTGAATGGATTCAAATGAAACTTGGCATGATTTGAGTTCATACTCCGAGGTAGGACATAGGATACTTTTTATTCCGAAATTCCGGACGGTTTCCCTGTGAGGGGGGATGAAAGTCAAAATGTGTAATTAATTGTAATTCATTAACGAGTAGTCCGATTGCAATAATTCTTTTTTTGTTAGAAAGGAGATACTCTGAAGATTGTAGCATAAAGTATTTAATTTATCACAATCTCTCTATCTATTGGAAAAAAAAAATATAAAGAATTTATCATTAATTAAACAACATGTAGTGACATCTATTGCCAGCCATGCGTAATTAATAACACTTTGATTAATATATCGTGGAATAATCGTAGAACGTATTACGTATAATTCGGTGTAGCATTAAGTATTTGATTTATCGCAACCTCTCTATCCATAGGAAAAAGAATATCTATATCTCTCTGTAGACGTCGAATCTGTGTGTTTGGTTGTGCCCGCATGACTTAAATATTCAAAATAATCGTGGGAACGTTTTATGCACAAGTATTGTGATTAATGTGGTATATAGTTAGATAGGATAGGATTTGATAGGTAGGTATTTGTTTTATGTTCTCTCTTTCCATAGAAAGGGTTGTTTTAAATTTTCTTGAAAAATTTCTTTGCTTAAAACAGCGACATCTTTTGGAATCAAGTAACTAACTTTACAATAGGTACGTAATATGATTACTTTTAAACGCATAAGAAAAGTGTATAAGATCAATTCTGTACATTAAAGAAATTTAGATTTTTTTGGGAGGATGCTCTTATTGATACTGAACCAAAAACTAGAATGCCATAAACGTTAAATGGTCATTTATATGTATGATATTTATTTTAAGTTCAAAATACTTGAAAGAGGAGTAAACATATAACATAATAGTTCATCATAATTTACCAGAAAATGATACAAAACATCTTTATGATAGGTACCCGAAAGGCAGCGCGGGCGCGTGGCCTGCGCCCTGCCACAGAATAACTAATACATAGTACTGCCCTGCGTAGGTTACCAGACACGTCCAAATTGTTTAAAAAGCAGTACCCGTGCGGTCGGTCGGCTCCCTACGCGACACATGCACCCAAATCGACTTAAAAACTCAGTAGTAGTTCTTGAATGTAAATTCGGATAAAAAGTTATTTTTGGAACTATTTACTTGATTTTTGTTCTACCTACTATAAATATTACTTGGTATTATAATATTTCTTCTGTATTTTTAACCGACTTCCAAAAGGAGGAGGTTCTCAATTTCATCGGTATATTTTTTTTAACCGACTGCCAAAAGGATGAGGTTCTCAATTTCATCGGTATATTTTTTTTTATGTATGTACACGGATTATTCCGTCAATTTGTGGACCGATTTTGGAAATTATTTTTGTATTCGAAAGGGTATGCTCCCCATGTAGTCCCATGGCCACCATATCAGGATCTGATGATGGGATCCTAAGGAAATCGAAGGAAACCCTCAAATTTATGTAAGCGCCTGCAATGAAGTTAAAGCAATTGTCTGCATGCCTTCATATTCTGTAGACATCATTTAATTTCATAATATATAAAACGGGTCTTAACGATATCAGAGTTACGCTCAGATAGTCAGTTTACCTCAAATCACTTGAATTATAGTAACCTATAGAAGATAGTCCATTTGAGATTTTATTACAAAAAAATACCTGAAGTCCTTTCGATTTTATACAGCATGTATGTTACCTTTAGTCGTATTCTTTCAAGTTATTTAGGTGAAATGATGACGAGAGACTTCAGAAAGACTAAAAAGTGAAAAATAAAAAAAACTTCGTTTAAAAAAACCGAACTGAAAAAACTAAAAAGTACCAAATAACTTAATTTGTATGTGCTACCTATTCATAGGTTTGAAGTCGGTGCCAAGCCAAAATGTAATAGTAGGTACCGCACTCGCCGCGCGTGACCTTGAGCGGGATAGCTGCTCTTCGCGTAGAACAAAACAACTGAAGCGTCGGTGACGTCGTTGACGTTCGTTTCGAAATGTAGCGAGTGTGATACCTACTATTACATTTGGCTTGGCACTGACTTCAAACCTAGGTAGCACATGCAAATTAAGTTAACTGATACTTTTTAGTTTTTGAAGTCAGTTTTTTTAAACGAAGTTTGTTTTTAGGATTTTGTCAGGTTATAGCATAGGTATAAGCAGGCGATTTTTGTTGTACCTAAATAATTAGCGAATAGTCTTTTGTAGATACTAATTGGTTTTCTCGGTATTTTTAGAATTTTGTAAGGTTATAGCATAGATACCTAGGTACCTATAATTTACTTTTTTGTAGGATTTTGTTACGTTATTGGTATAGGCATAGGTAAGCAGATGTTTTTCGTTGCAAATATTTAATTACTTAGCCTTATTTGTTGGTGTTTTAATTTCTTTTAGTAAGTTGTAGGTACCTTCCATTTTTTTCGTTGAATTAGTTGTAGATACTTAATTAATTTAGTTTTATTTACGCTTTGAAAATAAGCTTCATTCGTTATGTCTAATTTTTCATTTAACTGTAGTGATAAATTTAACATTTTTTTCGTATTCGATTTTATCACATCACACTAATTTATAAAAGCGAATGTTTGTGAGGGTGTATGTTTGTTACTTCATCACGCAAAAAGCACTGGACGGAATTGGATGAAACTTTACAGTAATATAGCTTACTAGCTGTTGCCTGCAGCTTTGCTCGCGTGAAAGTTGATTATTTACAATATATTTAATTAAAACTGTAAGTATGTATGAATAATTTATTAATGTTTTTAAACGTACCTATTTATTTATTTTTAATCAATAGCCCATTAAAAAGGATTTCATACTAACGTTCGACCCTTATTTTTACCCCTTTAGAAATAGAATTCCCATAAATGATGATATAGGTATTAATTTATTTGTACCTCAAAGCCTAAGGACAAAGTTTCAGGCTACTAAATTAAAAATGACTGACTTCCAAACTAATCTACTTACGACATTTCAACACCTAATTCACCCCTTAGGGGTAGAAATATCATTTATGGGATTTCCTTTTGAGGGCGCTCTGGTTCCCTGGTTTCTAGAACCCGAGACGGTGTGCGGTTTTTAGTCGGTTCGAGTCCGACATAACCACCAGTTGGTGGTATCCGAGGGAATTTCCGCACAAAAAAAGGGGTAGATATAATATCCAGAGACACTTAGTATCTACGCGTTTTTAACTATTAGCCCAAAGATAATTTTTCATGTTTCTAACTTAAAAAAGACGGACTTCCATGCAAACTTTCAACCCCTATTTCACCCTCTTACGGGTAGAATATTGGGAAACGCTTAAATACGTATCTCCTATTTTTTTATCAATAGCCCTAAAATAATTTTTCATGTTTCTAACTTCAAAACTGACGGACTTCTAGACTAACCCGCTTACAAAATGTCAACGCCTTTTTTTTTTTTTTATCGTGTGGAAATCCCATCGGACCGTCACCCCACCGGGGTTTACGGCGGGGCGGTGTGTCGGACTCGAACCGACTAAAACCACACGGTGTGCCACTCTGCGCCTGTGAAGGGAGGAATCCGGGAACTGCAACGGGAAATTAACACATCCGGACCCCTCCCAGCGCTTGCCCGCACAGAAGCGGGCACCGTCACCTGATGGACTAAGTAGGCGACGTACGGCACACGCGTACGTCGCCCCCTCGCGGGTGGCCACTAGAGCGGATGGAGGGGAAAACCCGTCCCGACCATCCGCGGCCACACTCAGGGCGGCATGAGGCGCAGATAGGCGCGCCTCCGCCGCCCGGTTCGCCGGCGGCGGATTGGGTCCGAGTGGATATCATCCTCCCGGGCCTTCTCCGCCACCTCCTTCTGCGAGATTACATCTTCGCAGAAGGTTGCGACCGCGGTAAAACTGCTGTCGCTACCGGCCATGGAGCGTATGACGGCCGGTAGCGAGAGATCTCCTCCGATGACTGCAGTGAGGGCCCGGCGCTGCAACGCCCAAGCGGGGCAAATCGCTGGGCCGAGTCCTCACTGCAGTCGAGGTGGTGGCAGGCGGGACTCAATTCCCTCCTAGCGACCGAGTGCAGGTACTTCCCGAAGCAACCGTGCCCGGAAAGGACCTGCGTCAGTCGGAAGGAAAGGGTCCCGTGCTGCCGCCCTGCCCACTCGAGGATGACCGGCTGGAGAGCCTCCACGGCGGCAAAGCCAGCGCGTGGAGTCTCCAGCCGGAACGACCATCTGTCCATAGTGGCTCGACGAGCGGCTTCACGCCATTCGCGTACCTCTTCGGGCGGAGGGCGATAGCCATACTCCGCCCGATATCCAGCCACCCGTCGATAAACTTCGGCGAGCACTTCCGCCTCCAAATCCCACGGGGATGTTCCGGCCAAGGCGCACGCCGCCTCGGTCGCCACCGTGCGGTATCCGCGTATGGTTCTGACTCTTCTGACTGACTGATCTGACGCCAATACCCTCTGAGGCCGCCAGAGGCGGGCCTTATTTAGGGCAGTCAGAGCCGCCACCCACACCGGTGCACCATACAGCGCCATCGACCGGACCACCCCCGTGTAGAGGTGTCGTGTTGCGACGCTGGCTCCACCCAAATTGGGCAAAAGTCGCCCAAGGGCGGAGGCAGCGTCGACCAGCTTTGGACCAAGCTGTCGGAAGTGCTCGTCGAAGAGCCACCTACCGTCGAGGATCAGGGCCATCTGGGCCCGAACCGGTACGAGGACCGAGTTGACCTCTATGGAGGCGCCGGCGGGTGGACCACGACGGGGCCCATGGAACAATAGGGCCTCCGTCTTGTCCAGGGCCACCCGTAAGCCCAGCGCCTCGATGCGCCCGACCACCAGAGAAACACCCCTGGTGGCCAGCCGCGCCGCCTCTTGGAAGTTCACCCCCCGGGCTGTGATAAGTGTGTCATCGGCGTAACAAATTACGCCCAACCCGGGAGGCAGACGACTTCGTAGGACCCAGTCGTACCCCACGTTCCACAGGAGTGGTCCAAGGACAGACCCTTGCGGAACGCCGCACGACATGGGTCGCCGTCTCAAGACGCCCTCTCGGTCCTCGTACACGACGGTACGCTCCTCTAAATAGTCTGCCACTAGCCGCCTCAGGTACTCTGGCACCCCGTGGTAGTGGAGTGCTTCCCTGATGCAGCTAAATGGCAGACTATTGAAGGCGTTGGCGATGTCCAAGGACACCGCCAACACCACGCCGCCACAGCTCACTGCCTCTTCGGTCACGGCCCTAAGGCGCATCACGGCATCGACCGTCGAACGCCCCTCTCGGAATCCGAATTGGGCGTCCGACAGGTCGGGCCCCACCTCGCAGAGGTGCCGGACGATGCGGGCAGAGAGTATCCTCTCAAAAAGTTTACCCGCCTCGTCCAGCGACACGATGGGTCTATAGGCCGCGACCGAATCGGCAGGCCGTCCCGGCTTCCTCAATAGGACCAGCTTCCCGCATTTCCAGCACTCAGGGAAGCGTCCGGACGCCAGGCTAGCGTCCAACACCTCCCTGAGGCGGTCCGACATATGGTCGAGGGCTCGGGCCATCACTCGGGCTGGAACCCCGTCCGGCCCGGGGGCGGTGTTCTTGGAACGGATCCGAAGAACAGCCGCCCCAACCTCCGATTCCCTAACGGGCGGCACATAGTCCTCTCTACCCCCGTCATCTATGACCGCATAGGCCATCGACGGGGGTGTGTGCTCCGCCCGCTCAGGGAAAAGGCCCTCGACCACTTCCTGCAGGAAGCTGGGCTGGAGAGTCTCGGTAAGGGGGGGGCCCGACGTGCGGAGCCTCTGTCGGACCGCACGATATGGGCGACCCCAGGGGTCACGGTCGAGACTCTCCAGCATCTCCTTCTTTTTCTCGTCCTTGGCGCGGCAAATGGCCAGCTTCAGAGTTTTCCGCGCTTCGCGGTACTCCTCATGAAGCTGGTCCCCGCTACCGTCTCCACGGTGACGTCGCCGGCTGCGGGTGTAGGACCTCCGGGCACGAGTACAAGCCGCACGGAGGTCCGCCAACTCCTGGGACCACCAGTAGACCTCCTTCCGGGGAGGCCGACGACCTTGGACGCGGGGCATGGCCGTATCGCAAATCTGCGTAATCGCATCGCGAAAACGGCCAGTCCCCACGTCCACGCCGACCTCCCCGGTCGGGGCCTGCGGAGACAGCCAAGATTGAACAATGGCCGCCTCCTCTAGTAGGTCCCTATCGAGCTTGGCGACAGCCCACCGCGGAAAGCGGGATGAATGCCGCGCCGTGTGACCCCTACTGGGGCCCTGGGACCGGGAGAGCTCGAATCGGATATATAAATGATCCGAGAGCGTCTCGACCTCTTCCAGGACACACCAGTTCCTTACTCGTGCGGCCACAGCAGGGGTAGCGAACGAATGGTCCACTATCGACCCCCCTTGCTGTCGCACGCACGTGTTGGTGGAGCCTCTGTTCAGCAAACAGAGGCCCACCGAAGCCGCCCACTCCTCAACAGCTCCGCCCTTGGCGTCCGTCCCGGGAGACCCCCACGCAATGGATTTTGCGTTGAAGTCCCCCAGCACGAGGACGTGCCCAGACGCTAATCGCCGCATCGAGGTCTCCAAGCTGTTAAGGAAGACCTCAAAGTCGCTCAAACTCCGATTGGGGGAGAAGTAAATACCGTAAACGGTGATCCCCCCCCACTCGGCGGCAACATATCCAGAGCCCTTGTCTCTAAGCGACAAGGGCGGGGAATGAGCCGCCGCGGAACCGACGACTGCCACGGAGCCGTCCCAGTCACCCATCCAGTTTGGACGGGGAGGAACGAAATAGGGCTCCGCGACTACCGCAACACCTATTGACCACTGCGCCATGGTTTGCAGGAATAGATCCTGCGCCGCGGCACAGTGGTTCAGGTTCGTCTGGACAAGGAGGCTGCAGATTTGATCCATTACTGGATCGTTTCTACAACCCCCTCCATTGGCGTCAATGTTGACGAATGGGCAACGTCAGAGGCAGCCTGGGTCGCTAGGCTAGCCCCCGACGTCTGCCGAGAAGCGCGGGAAGGCTTGCAGTCCCCCTGCCCCATCTGGTGATTGGCAGGCTTATGACCCGCCGCACACACAGGGCAGTGGGGGGCGGCAGAGCACTCTGCCGCCTTGTGCCCCGGTCGACCACAGCGGAAGCAAAGTCCACTGCAGTCAAAGCAGCTGTCACACTTCACTCGGGTGTGTCCCGCGGCCAGGCATTTGAAACACCTCATAGGTCTCGCAGCCAGGACTGTGATCCTGGCGCTCACGAAACCGATGAGCAGCCTGCCGGCGTCGTCCAAAACTTTGGCTGACGCCACGGGACAACTGACCCAGACAGCGCCAAGTCCTCCCGGACCGGGGCGGATGGTGCCTACCCTGATGTTGTCCGCGTTGCACTTCGTCTTCTCTCTTATAGCAACGCGGACGTCATCCACAGTGACGGAGTCGTCTAGGCCCGAAATGCGCAGCTCCGCGCACTTCGTGGGCCTGGCGACCTTGACACCATCCGTGTTGGAAAATACTTCCCGTAGCCTCTCGGCGAAGGTGTCCGCCGTCTTTGCGCCATCGGCCCCAGGGAACTCGAGGATCCGAGCTCCCGTCTGGGCAAGGCGCAAGCGGACCCCTGCCGCTCCAAAATCTGGGGCGAGACAGTCCCGGGCCGTCTTAAAGACGGCCGCGTAGGACAGTCCCCCACTTGCCGCCTCCGGTGACACCGTGACCACTACAGCCGCGGTCTTAGGCGGCTGCAACTTCCGCGGCTTCTTTGGAGTGGTCCTTGCCACCGATGACGACTGCGGGCCAGAGGCTGCCTTTTGGGCAGCCTTCTTGGCCCGCTTCTTGGCCTTCTTTGACAGCTTGGCCCCTCCAACTACTTGCCAACCCTCATCAGTGGGGGCGGATGTGGAAGGGCCAGGCAGAGGTGTTGGAGTGGGGAGCGGAGGGAACTCCGCTCCAGACGTTGCCACCGTCTTGGGCGTCGGCTGCGGCGCAGCCGTCTTGGCCGCAGCCTTCGCCCGCTGCTGCGTCTTGCGCGTGAAGGCAGTGCCCGGCACAGACGTCGCCGCCGCGTACGACACGCGACCCCCCACCACGGGAAGCGAGGCCGGCGCCGAGGTGACCCTCGTCTTCGGCGCCGCGAGCGGCGGCCGAAGAATAGGGGCGGGAAGCAGCCTTTCTTCCAGGCCAGCCAGACGACCGTCCACCAGATTCCCCACCGAGACGAGGATCTGCTGCAGCATCTGCTGCAGGACGTCGTCGGATACCCCGGGGACAGCAGGGGCTGACTGCGACGTACACGGGGCAGGCTGGGACGCAGACGGGGCCCGCCGCAACGCACCCGGCGGCGGCGGCTCAGACGGGGCCGGCCGGGACGCAGACGGGGCCGGCCGGCATGTAGACGGGGCCAGGGCCGGCTGGGACGCAGACGGGACAGGGGCCTCACGCTCAGAGCACTCCGCCCGAAAGACGGCAAATTGAGCGCTGAGCCCGGCCACCTGCTCCGTCAAGCGGCCGTTGGCCGCCTCGAGGCGAGCCACGTCCCCTGCGAGAGATTCGACGACTCCCGCTAAGGCAGAGGAGGAGTCCTTAAGGGCCCTCACAAACGGGCCCTTAAGGTTGACGGACTTGGTGGCCACCTTGTGGATAATAGCCACCGCCGCGTCCGCTCTCTCCTGCATGGAGGACGGTGTTTGGGGCACAGAATCCCCCACCGTCGGCTCCTTGATCTTCAGCAGGAGATCTGCTATCTACTCCTCCGCTTGGAATTCGCCGTCCGCTCGAGTCCGCCTGTAGGACTCCGCCCTACAAAAGGGGGAACCTGACGGGGCCGGCACCGGGGTCAGCGATCGCTCCCTCTGACTGCTCGCCACCTTAGGAGGCAACATCGCCTGAGCGATGTCACTCTCGCAGCCAGTGGGGCGTCCGCGCTTCCGGTATTCCTCCACGTCCATCGGCTCCAGTGCGTCAGTCCTCGCACTGGGACCACCGCCCGTGACGCTCACGGCGGATCTGGAACGCATGCGCTCCATTGTTCTTTGGCTCCCAGCAGCCGGATAGACTTCTGGGAGCCCCACCGCTGCAGGCGTTCCTGCCGCAGCAATCTCATCATTCGAGGAGTGGGCGTCCGCCTTCCGGAACTGTCCGCGGCTGTTCCGCGTCTGGCGCGAGACTGCCCCACTTCTGGTTTCCGCGACCTTCGCGATATTGGTGCCGGATTTGACGCTCGGCGACGGGCGTGTAAGACAGTGAATGCCCCCCCCATAATACGATTGGGGGATACCGGAGCCGACTGGCTCCGGGAGGGATTCCCCAGACGCTTCGCGTCTAGGACCCTCCTGGGTAGGTATATTCCTATGTTCGTCCATTGTCATGATTTTTTTGAAGTTTAATGTCCTCCGACAGAGGACGCCCTTGGCACTGGACTCCCTCCAGCGATTCAGCTCATTGCCAGGCGTCAGAGCGTGAGCTTGGGGTATTTTTATAGAGGTTTACGTCCTCATGGCTTCGAAGAGCCACCGGTCCTGTCCGTTCAGGATTACGGCTGGGCCGGACGGGGTCTGCACCAGACCGGATCCGTCCGCCCTCTGTCCCTCTCGGAACTACTGGCACTCTAATACGCCTTCTGCTAGAGCAGAGGGACGTTTAGAGTGCCCCACGCGGCAGCCTGTGAAGACTCCGTCTCGTATCCCATTTAGTCTGGAGTCTCCTTCTGGGCCTATCCGGCATGAGTGGCTCTACCGGCATAGCCCCAGAAATCATCGACCCACGCAAGCCCCACCACGACGACAACGTAGGGATACATTGGGGGGACGAAATGTCAACGCCTATTTCATCCCTTCAGCGTAGAATATCGAGAAAGGCCTAAATACGTATCTATTCATTTTTAATCAGTAGCCCAAACCAAAAGAAAAGTTTCATGTTTCTAATTTAAAAATGACGAAGTTCCAAACAAAGTTCAACCCCTATTTCACCCCCTTAGGGGTAGAATATTAGGAAACGTTGAAATACATATCTACAAATTTTTATAAGTAATCCAAAAATAAAGTTTCATATTTCTTAAATAGCCCTAAAATAAACTTTCATGTTTTTAACTTCAAAAATGACGGACTTCCAGACTAACCTACATACAAAACGTCGGGGTTGACGTTTCACCCTTAAGGAGTCCGCTCTATTTATCAGAAACGCTTAAATACGTGTTTACTCATTTTTAATCAGTAGCCCAAAAATAAAGTTTCATGTTTCTAACTTAAAAAATGACGGACTTCCATACAAACTTTCAACCCCTATTTCACCCCCTTGGGAGTAGAAATTCCAAAATTCCTTCCTTAATGGGTATCTACTTAATGAAACGATCATACTCACCAAATTTTGTATTCCCAAGTTTAATAGTTTCCGCTCGGCGATGATGAATCAGTCAGTCAGTCAGTCAGGACATGTTATTTTATAAGTATAGAAGATATAAATAAATATAAATATATCAAATAAATAAAATTTGAGTGTCTGTTTGTAGTACAAAAATTACCACTTTTTACTAAATGCATATGTGTGTGTGTGTATGTATGTATAAACATATTTTTTTACAAATTTTGTCGGTCTGTCTGTCTGTTTGTTCCGGCTAATCTCTGGAACGGCTGGACTGATTTAGACGGGGCTATCACTGGCGATGTAATAAGGAGTAACTTAGGCTACTTTTTAGACTAGCTTTGCCCCGCGGTATTACCTGCGTCTGTAAAGGTACAACAATAACCGCGGGTAACACGGCGGGACTCAGCGAGTTGACAATAATTCTCGAGTTCTTTTTTTTATCTGTTTGGTAGATATATGTTGTATGACACAGAACACAACATGTCTGATGGAGATAAAACCACATTAAATGCCTTGGACATTAAGTCCACCGATGTACCTACAAAAGTACGTAAAGTTATAAATAAATTAAACATTGTTAATTAGAAAATGTATTTTTCAATTTGGACAAATATTGCTTTTCTTATGAAATAAAAATAAGGAACACGTTTTAATTCCTTTTTTTGAAAAATGTTACCATTAATTCAATGAATGATTTAGTGACGAACATTATTTACTTCATGATAACACATTTTATTCGGAAACGCTTCATTAAATCGTATATCTGGGCATTGCCCTCTATGGTTTTGAAACTTGGACAATAACTAAACAGTATAAGACAAGACTGGAAGCCTTTGAGATGTGGTGCTGGAGAAGAATAGAAGTAATCAGCTTAACGGAAAAAATTACCAACGAAGAAGTTCTAGAAAGAGTGAAAGAGAAAAGGCTGCTGATATCTACTATAGAAATTAGAAGAGGCAAGGTGGTAGGCCACCTTATACGCCACTATAGTTTTTTAAGTAATATCATAAAATGAAAAATAGAAGGACAGAGAGGAAGAGGAAGACTGAGACACAGTTATATAGACCAGATTAAGGAAACAGTGGCGGTTGCGCCGTATAAGGAGGTCAAGGAAACCGCTCTTGATAGGGAGAGCTGGATAAAGCTGCATCGAAAAGAGCGTAGCTCTTAAGTTAATGATGATGATGAACACATTTTAAACATAAATGTAATTCCATACAAAATATTATAGAAAAATATTAACTGTGCGCTAAATATCCCGAATCGAACTAAATGGCGTGCAATTGGAGAGGCCTATGTCCAGCAGTGGACTGCGATAGGCTTATGATGATGAAAATATCCCAGTAAAAACACCGATAGGACGTCATGATGGTAAAAAGTATTAGTCCCGTACGCTGATGTTGCGATAGGCATCCATCTTGGTGACGTAGCCGAACTGTCAGTACCGTTCGCAACGTCAGCCAGAGCTTACGCGTATTGAGTACCTGTACCACGTGTTTTTTTATTGCTTTGATTTCGTTAGCCTGACAGCTTTGATTTCGTTAGCTTGGCTCGCCTTGACTGTTAGCTTAACAGCCGTGCTCGTGAAATGATAATCAAAGTGGACAATTATTTTGTAAAGGAGAAAGAGGATAAATCTAATTCAATCTCTAAATTATTGATACAAAATATAAGCCGTGCCCTAAAAAATTCTTCGGACACTACTGAGGACATGAGAGAATGAATCTGTAACAGCAAGTGGCAGCAAAATGAAAACTCCTAGAAAAGCAAAGAGACGTAGAAATGAATATTTCCACGTATTTTCTCTAACACCATTAAGAAATATAATTCATTTTATGTATACGGTCAAAAAAGAAATACCTACAATGCGCGAGATCATGGCAGCTGCAAAAGCAACCTTAATTATACAGGAGGTGAAACAACGTTATGAAAAATAATCAAAAGTTATTTAGGATAGTAATTTAGAAGATGCTACCAGAAAAGACTGGCCCTAATAAAAATACCCCAAATTTAAGCGTGGAGGGCTAAATATTTACGCCGCATGAAAGACAATGACTTGCTGGGTGCAAACCAAAAACCTGTAATCTATCTCGATGAAACATGGATACACGCACACTACAGTGTAAAATAATACAAAATTTTAACAAAAAAACAACCGACTTCAAGAACGACAAAATTAAAATGGACCCATACGAGAATATTGAGTTATTCGTTAATTTGTCGCGCACATACTTAATGCAAATTGAAGACTTATATGGTTTTCTCATGGATGACATGTCAGAATTGGACCAAATTATAATGGGACCACATGGGAAGCACCAGCTTTCAAATAAAAAAAGAATAATCAAAATCGGTTCACCCAGTCGAAAGTTGTGAGGTAACAAACTTAAAAAAAAAAAAAAGTCAAATTGAGAATCTCCTCCTTTTTTTGAAGTCGGTTAAAAATGTTGGCAAACAGCAACCGATGTCTTTTTTTTTTTGTGAGGTCTATTTGACCTCTCTGCTTTACCCCGTCCATGAGGAGACAGGACCTTAACATTCTGTGTTATATTTTGTGTCGTCGTATTTAGTATTTGGTTCTCGCATCAAGTGCCTCCCACGATGCGCGAGTACGATGTGCGTCTTTGTCTCCATGACAACGTCTCTGGCGACAGTCCCAACCAGGTCTTCGAGCTGGGACTGCGCACGCACTATCATAAACTCAGTAGCCTTGTCTATGTCGACTTGGGTCTCTTCGATTTTCTCGCATATTTTGTTAACGATACCAGCGCCACTTTCGTCCATTCTCGAGTGGATGTCCCCTACGGCATCCCCAGTAACAGTGGCGATCAGATCCTCAAATTGGGTCTGCGCGCGTTCCACAACCCCCTCAGTCGCCTTTTCTATCTTTGTCTGGGTCTCATCAATCTTGTCGTTGACCTTAGTAACGATGTCGGCGCTCTGGCTGTCCAGCAACCGATGTTGGAGTGAGAAGGAATGACAGCCCGGGCCGTCGATCTATAATAGTGCACGCGGGAAGTGAAACAGGTTTTGTAGATAATGCACTTTTTAAGGCATATACAAAATCGGGGACTATCACGATCAGATGAATGCTGAGAATTTCACAAAGTGGCTGACTGAAAAGCTGATCCCTAACATACCAAGCAACTCAATTATTGTAATGGATAACGTGCTTTATCTTAGTAAAGAAGAAAATAAACTTTCCACCATATATTCTACAAAACGGGTGACGGTTGAGTGTCTCCAAGCTCACAACATTGAGTTTTCAAATAATTGCACTAAACTTGAGTTATATTTATTAATAAAACAGCACAAACCACCGAACAATTATAAAATCGACAAATTGTTAGCTGAAAATGGCCACAAAGTAGTAAGATTGCCACCATATAACTGCGACCTCAATCCAATCGAATATGTTTGGAACCTAGTCAAACAAAGAGTTTCAGAAAAGAATGTAGAACAGTTAGAAAGTAAAATTGAATCTTTGACCTTGGAGCCGTTGGCGTCAAGTTATTGACGCCAACGCCAATTCCAAGGCGATTAACTAGATGATTGAAAAAAAGAAATTAATCACGTGAAGAGACTCAAAGAAGAATGCTGGCGTAAAGACCGAATAACTGACGAATTATTTATCATTGATACGGCAGACGACAGTGAATCTGACACAACGGATTCTGAAACGAATTCTGATTTCGACAATAATATGAGTGGAATTGAAGAATTAGTCTAGAACTAGCTGTTGCTCGCGGTTCCGCCTGCGTTTATGTCGGTTTTCGCGGCAAATAGTAGCCTATGTGTTAATCTAGATGCTAATCTAAATTTTATCAAAATTGGTCCAGTCATTTGCGCGTGAAAAAGTAACAAACATACACTCTCACAACCTTTATAATATTAGAGTGGTTATTAAATTATAGTATTATACATTGATTTTATAAAAACGTGGTTTTAATTTTTTTAGTTAAAAGGTTTATAAATGAAAACGTATCAAACAGACAAGATTTCTTTGTTTGCCATCTGTACATATTTGCGGTGGATGCGGTTCACGCAGCTGTTATTGTGACAAGGTGCCGTCGCAATGTCAACGTGCGGGACTTATACCTTTGAGGACCATAAAGCATGTGCTAAGTGCCCAATTATTGGTTTATTTAAGTTTCAAGCAAATAAATTGTTTGAATAGTATATTGTGTACATGAATAGGTCCACAGAATTTAAATATGCCTTTATTCATGAATAAGTTATGAGACCTAAACTAATTACTTCAGAGTACCTTGTTGTTTTAAAGGTCATCATTGATTTTTTCATTGTTTCATTCATTCCTTACACGTATTCAACTATAAGTCGTCTCAGTGTGTCCTTAATCAATCTGTTAAAATTATTTGTAAAATGAGTGAGCTAAAAATCATTCGCTACCTCACAACAACTGAAAACATAACGGGAATTTATAGAAATTACGCCTTTTACGGGCGCAGAAGGAAAGGACTTATATTGTTTCACATAATCATAAAAATAATACTATGTGTCCTGTTGCTTGTAAATAATTTCAATGTTCTCATGATAATTTGGTATATAACAAAACATTTGAATTTTATTTTTATATGGCCTTACTTGAATGTCTTTCTTGGGGATCTCATTTGTCTTATGTGTAGTGTATCAAAATCAAAGGAATATAAAATGGCTGTAACTAATCTTATGTCTGTCCACAACGTGTACGGCGAGGATGTTCGTTATAAAAATTATATGAAACAAAGGATGGCTATTTACTTCGCTAGTTTCACTATGATTATTATCGCAAAATTCTGTTGTGCTGCATATAGTTATTATTCGATTACATTTTATCTACATCATAGTGTGATTTATATTTTTTTGGTATTCTCAATACTCAGTAACAAAATAAATTTTGCCCTGGATATTTCTGCTTTGTTCGTATATTTAGATTTACTATCAAACTCAATAAAGTGCTTAAGCGGTACACTGGTTGAAATTAAAAAAAACTTGCGTACGGATCATACTCAGATGGTTTTAGAAATAAATGGGCAGTACAATATTTCAAATGTAGTAGAAAACATTCGTCGCTGTGCTGACTTGTACGAATGTTTAGTGAGTAGCAGCCAACAGCTATCAGCGAGTTTTAAATTTCAAGAAAGTATTTGAAAATATTATATTATAATCAGTGTTTATTACAATTCTGTTTATGGTTTTATCATTTTGAATCTAGAAAAAAATAATATACGAGTCACACGCTTGTCTACAAAATCACGTCGTAATAATGTATTGTAAGAACGCATGCCATGTTAGAGTGACGTAACTTTACACGGTGTAGCGTCTTGTTAAGTGTCATATTATGATCTAGGAGTTCCAATGCGTTTCATCTGACATTAACACTTTACTTTCACAGATAATATTTTGGGTAACAACGGTAGTATGGGGACATACGTATACCTTATATTCTATAGCTGCGACACTCATTTTAAAGATAAACTTTCACGTAAAAAATTCTAAAGATAGTGTGTATACTTTTTGTAAATTATTTTATTTTTTACAGCAAAATTTCAATGTATCATTTGACGTGACAAGGTTTGTAATTGAAGGTTTATTTCCAATATTTATCCTGTTTTACGGATGTCAAAAATTTGAAAATGAAAAGGCTACAATGAACAGAGTAACTGCTAAATTGTACAGTATGTGTTGTACAAGTGAGTAGTTTCAACATTGTTTTTAATTATATATTAAGGGTTTATTATTATTCTCTTTAATATATCTAATTAAACATATTAATTATATTTGTAAATATATATAAAAAAATACATATTTAAAAATATAATAAATAGTAGACCACCGACTTCAGGTCAAGCACAAGAAACCAGTGCTTAGGGCTCCAAATACAGGAAACTCGGGACATACAACGGGGACTGCCTGCTGTACCAGACCCTTGATCCAGCCTTCTAACATTAGCTTCTTGAGGTGTTGATCGAGGCTCTTAGCTATTAATCAGTGAGCAGATATGATTATCGGGACAAATATAACTGAATTCACGTTCCATATAATATTTACAATCTCATGAGATAAATCCAAATATTTTATTTATTTTTTGTTTTCAACTTTCACGAGAATCTGAATTTACAAGTTTGTATTTAAGTTCAAGTTTTTGGTGTACCATCCTGGTTGGTTGTGTCTAAGTAAATGTTCACCATTAGCAAGACGAGCACAACCAGAAGTAGTATGCCTGATAGTTGCAACATGCCGCCAAACTCTTAAGCTTACAACCTATTGGCTAACCTTACCTATTGGCTAATGATCATGTCTATGATAAGGAGCTCTTTAGTACCACGGTCCCATCTCTACATACATTCTGAGAAATGGAAATTATTGAATTGTTATTATTATGTGTAGTCATTTTGAGTCTCAGAATAGATGTGTTTTTGGAATCCATGGCGCCACCAGATTTATGGAGTAAGTGGGTTATCATCATCAGCCTATCGCAGTCTACTGCAGGACATAGGCCTCTTCAATTACACGCCACTTGGTTCGATCCTCGGCTTCTCGCATCCAGCTCCTGCCAGATGTCTTGCGCAGCTCATTATTCTCACTGGGCCTGTGGACGTCGTACACTACGTTTGCCGAGACGCGCTCTCCACTCAAGAACCTGTTTACCCTAACAAAAATCAGTTCTACGGCTAATATGGCAAGCCCACTGCCATTTCAGCTAGCTAATTTGGGCTTTGTCGATGACCTTGGTTCTCTGCCGGATAACTTCATTCCTGATACGATTCCTCGGAGAAATACCGAACATAGCCCTCTCCATAGCACGCTGAGTGACTTTGAACTTGTGGACCAGCCGTGCCCTAAGTGTCCACGTTTGGGCTCCGTATGTCATGACGGGTAAGACGTACTGATTGAAGACTTTCATCTTTAGGAACTGTGGGATCGACGATGAAAAGACCCGAGGAAGTTTCCCAAACGCTGCCCAACCCAGTTGAATACTCCTGCTCACCTTGTCCTCGAAGTTATTTCCACCTAACTGCAAAGTCTGACTGAGGTACACGAGATGTACTCGCCATTGATATATATCCCATGTCCTTTCCAGTGTAGCGTCTTGAACAAATCCTCCATTGCATTTGTGAGTGATTTCGGGGAAATAACGTCCCTTTGTCTCACTCCTCGATGCAATGGTATGGGTCTTGTATGCTAATTTTGTACTTAGACGGACATAGTGGTGGCTTTGTAGAGACTTATCAGCACTTGGATGTATTGCCAGTCCACTTGAAAACGCTGCAGGGACTCCAGAACAGACCAGATCTAGATCGAGTCAAAGGCCCTTTCATAGTCCATGAATGGTAGACACAGGGGCTGATTATACTCTTCTGTATAATCTGCCGCATTGTGTGGATGTGGTCTATGGTGCCATATCTATGGAGCTTGCTCCGGTGGTTGGAATTCGTCGAGTCTTCGCGCAAGACAGATCGTGATGACTCTTAAGAACAGCTTGTAGAAGTGACTTAGAAGAGAAATTAGTTGATAGTTCTTCAACCTGGTCTACCCTTTTTAAAGAACAAGATGACCACACTTCTACTCTGGCATTCTCACTTTGAATAGGATACCTTAAAAAACTTTTGAAGCTCCCTCAGTACGGGCCAGCCTTTAACAGTTATGTTGTATCGCCGTCCTCTCCAGGGGCTTTTCCACATTTTAGCTGTCCAAGAGCATCTCGATTTTGTCAGTACTGACTTCTGGCAGATCTTTGGTGTAGTAGCGTATTAATATGGCTCTAGAGTCCTCATGTTGAGATGCATGCAAAGCGTACAAACCACCATAGAATATTTTCACTTCCGAAAGGACGGCCGGCTTGGAAGCAACGACTTCTCAATTTGCTGTGGTCAAACTTTGTCAGGTGGCTTCTTTTTTGTTAGGTTATACCAGTGATTAAACACTGGGGTAAAGATACGACACGTGCTTATGGTGTTGATAGTTTTCTTTCAGTATTACGATTTTATACATGGGCCTGCCAAAGTGACTCTGCTCTGCCTGATGGAAAGCAGGAGCAGAAGAGTAATGGCCATCATACTCTTTGCGAATACAAAGAATGTAACAATTTAGCATGGTGACATACACTATAGCTGCCTATTGAGATGCTTTAATGTGAATCACCAACCTTTTGACTATCTTCATGTATTTGTATATTTTATTCTTATTATTAAATTCCATGTGTATTACAGTTTTTCAAATTGGCGATTCATGTATCATCTAAGTTATTTTTGAGGTCCAGTTAGATATGAAACAAATGTTTACATGTTGTTATCAAAATTTATATTAATGTACTACATTAATAATCAGTAACGTCAGCTTTATTTTAGGTCTTGAAGGTAGTGAAATAAAAGCTATCAGAAATCTTTTAACTCTGACAAAAACAAGTGAGATACGAATGGCGTTCGCCAATATGATTTTGGGAATGTATTTAATTCCTATGTATATTTCCATGACAGTAGGCTATGTGATAATGGCTTTGCAGTTCAATAACGTGATTTAAACAAATATTTTAATCAATTACTAGTAAAATATCAAGATTGGATCTGAAATCCTTAAGAAGAAGAAGCATCCATAATTAAACTTTAAATTATTTTCTCATTCTGGTACTGCCTATAATGAACGCACACGCAAAAAGCTATTAGTACTCTTTAGACTGCTGCTCAGCCCAGAAAGAAGAGCAGAGTCTGTCAGAAAGAACTTGAGCGCAGCATGCTGAAGATAAAAAAAAATAACAAAATATGACACAGGAATAAGAAAAATAATTGAAGGAACAAACACTGCGAGCTATAATGCACAAAAATTGAAATGGAAGTGGCTCCGAGGCAAACTGATCCTATTTGGTCCAAAAAAGTGGCATTCTTTTTAGGCCCACTAAGTAAAAGAGCACGCGGAAGACCTATTACAAGATGAGAGGATGATATTAGAAAAGGTCCAAACTGGAGACAAGTCGCACACATAGATATTCATGTTACATACTTTTTAGGTAATAGTTTTTCAGCTTTTTAGATTATTAGTATTATTTCTTAAGTGAAAACTAAAGTTCGATAAGTACTTACATAAATAAATTCACATACAAATGGTTCAGATACTTATATTGGAGCGTGGACGCAGACGCCTTCTCATTATAAATAGCTCCGTTTTGTTGTTGAATTGTGGCCAACACGCTAAATTTGTGCACCTGGCCAGTTTCATTTTCCCTAGTGAAAACGCCGTCTTGTCGTGAAAACCCATTAAATTGATTGAGTTAACGCCATCTATCGGCGACTCATTTATTAAAAATCGATTGACCAGTGTTACCGCCGTCCATTGGCGGTGAAAGCGGCAACTCCCGGCTCCCTCTAGTGTCGAGCGAAGGTTCGACTGAAGGTCCCCACCATCAGGTGAACCTGGCGGAAGCGCCAAGGAGGGAGGCGTTGATGAGGCACTTGAGAAAAGGAACGAAGAACATTCTGGAAAAAAACAAATTGGTAGTCGGTTTACCATCGCAGAATACATTGTTAATACAGTTCACTATTAATTAATTAATTTTTAAGTAATTTACAAACCTATGTATATTTTTTTTCAAAGACAAGAAACGTCTACATCGACAACATATATACAGGAAGTTCATTGAAGAGTCCTTGACCACCCAACAGATTGATTTCTTTGAGCATCTTGTTGTGTTGCCCTCTTGTTGTGTAATTATTGGGACATGGGGCCTTGTGAAATACTTTTGTGAAAATAAACCATTCTGATAAAAGACAAGTGTGAATCACGATGGCACCTGGTTGGATAGCAGAGTTTCTGCGCAGTAGTTTAGTTCTTATTGTATATTGTAACTCTAACCTGATTAACTTTCAGCTGCATCCATCGGGTGAGTCGATACTTGCATTTTTAAGTTAATTTAAGGTAAATGTGTCGACTAAGACCTGATCTAGGGCCCAGCAAGACGGTAAGCTGATGATGGAAGATACAACTCCATAACGGTTAGGAGTTGGCAGATAAATCTTTAAATGTCATGGGTATGTTACCTTTAGTCGTATTCTTTCAAGTTATTTAGGTGAGCTGATGATGGAAGTTACAACTCCTCAACGGTAGGAGTTGGAGGATAATTCTTTCAATTTCATACGTATCTATAGTTCTATAGTTGTATAATTTCAAGTTATTCAGATCAGCTGATCATTGAAAGTAATATGATTAGGGGTTAGAGGATTATTCTTTAAATACCAAATACAATAATATGGCCTTAGTTGTATATATAATGCAGAGTTGTGTATTAATAATAAATATCAATTATTTAAAACATAAATAAAACATTAAAATATAATAGTTACATTACAAAAATAACCTCACGATGAATAAGCTTCAGACCTGTCAGTCTCTTGTGTGTAAATCTCTCAATTTAGTAATCAAAAATTAAGCATATAGTTTATAGCCGCAAAAAAAATCTAAAATAAAAACTTTCAACAAAAAAAATTTACCGCCGAAAAAACTGAAAAGCAAAAAATAATAAACATTTTTTATTTAACCCTAATAACTAAGTTCTTAAACTAATCTAAGTATACCTACGTAATTTTGAGTCGGCGCCAAACAATCAATTTGAAGAAATAACCAAAATCTTCAACGATAAACATTTACGTTCCGAAAAATGCGCTTTCCGCACAACCACTCTCAACAACGTGTGCCCTCACTTATGTGCCGTGTATGTGTTTAACTTCGTGAACGCTCTGCATTTTCCGGCCAAGGCCATGTCACGCCGCGCATCATGATTTACGTAATTATTAATTAAACTCGCTAAATTCACGGGCTTTATCTCTATTCGGACAACGAACTTTAACTTGAGATAATAAATAATTGACACGTGACTTCCCGCCAAAATGTATCTTCATCAACTAATAAGTTTGTTAAATGTAAAAAAAAAATATAATGATCGAAATTGAAACATTCATTGTGTACCATGTATTGAAAACTCGTCTACTTTAGGAGAAAAGTCCCTGATAAACCCACCAGACATAAGCCGCCCCACCACTAAGTGCAGAGAGCCTTAACTCAGGACACATCATGCCGGTCCCACTGAGGTTCGATTCCGACACACGACCCCGCCGAAAACCCCGGTGGGGTGACGGCCCGTGGGTGGTTCCAAAAGTAAAAAAAAGGACACATGCCATCGTCGTATCCAACCAGAGGCTGGCGCTCATGACGGCTGATGTTAGTTCTGGGCATGATTTATATACTCTTTGGTATGGAAGTTCGGACTCTTGTAACGTAGTGATTTATATACCTACTCTTTGGTTCAGGGCTTTCCAGCGTCTGGTCATCATAACGCAAAAATACCTTCATGCTTCCGAAATCCAACCATGCTTAGTGTCCAGTTATGGATTCCTTTCAAGTCTATTGAGTAACCTTTTTAACCGGCTTCAAAAAAAGGAGGAGGTTTTCTGTATTTTTTTTATGTTTGTTACCTCATAACTTTCGGCTGGGAGAACCGATTTTGATGATTCTTTTTTTATTTTAAAGCTGGTGTTTTTCGTGTGGTCCCATTTAAATTTGGTCCAGATTGAAGTCGGTTTTTATTTTGTTAAAATTTGTGATTATTATTAATAGTCATACATTTATTGGTCTTTGTATATAGTCTATCTATATAAATTATCTGTTGCGTTAGTGTATTAAAGTAATTAGTTCGGAATTAAGTTCATTAATTAAATAGATGTCCCTATGTAATTTATTGATCGATAATTTCTATGTTCTTTACTCGTTTTCAAATTATAGATCGACTCACTGTGTCTTAAAAACATTCTTATAAAACTATTTCTAAAATGAACAAATTGAAAATCATTCATTATCTTAACATTACTGAAAATGTAATAGGTATTTTTAGAAATTATGAATTTTGTGGAAAAATACGTAAAAGATTAGCACTTTTTTACAGTGTCTTTAAAATTATGCTAGGTGTAGCATTTTTCATAAACAACGCATACTTTCTAAAAATCTTACCAATTTCAGTCAACTTGAAACGTTACCATATATGTAGGCTTATTCAAATGTCTTTATTGGGGACCTTCTTTGTGTTGTGTGTAGTTTATTGAAAGTGAAGGAATATAAAATTGCTGTTTCTAATCTCATGGCTGTCCACGACGTGTACTACGAGGACGTTTATTATATAAAAAAATTGAAACAGTCGGAGACATTTTTCTTAGCCAGTTGTACTGTGATGCTTTTCGCAGAACTTAGTTATAACGTATATATTTTTTGTATTATCACACTCGATATAAACGAATCTGCTGTTGTTCTTATTACACGTTTAGCAATATTCTGTCACAAAGTACATTATGTCTTGGATTATCTTGCTTTGCAAATATATATAGATTTAATGACAAAATTATTGAAGTGCTTCAATGGTACACTGGCTGAAATAAAGGAAAACTTGCGCAGTGACAATATTCAGTCAGTTTTAGAAACAAATATACAATGGTACAACATAAATTTAGTAGGAAACGTTAAGCGCTGTGCGGAACTACACGAGTGTCTAGTACGTAGTGGTCAACAGCTATCAGCGTGTTTTAAGTATCAAGTAAATATTATTTCTTATTCTGTAACCACTTTTGCTACAATATTGCTTAATTTGCATTTCAAAGATAATATATTTGAAATAATTATATCACTCACTAATAGGGGGTCCGTAGCTGTAGAGGAAAGCGGTACTGAGGGTGAGCTGCTCTAAGTCACCTTCAAACATTGAGTTTCTTACATCACTCACTAATATAATATTTAGGGAGTCTGAATAAATACTGCCCTGGAACGGTATTTTAGTCATTCATCAGATTTTTTTTTAGATGCTTTTTTGGATAACATGTAGTGTATATAGAAACACGTTTACACTATATTTTATATCTCAAACACTCATCAACATGGTAAATATCTATCTGAAAACTTGAATGAATTAAATAAATATAATTATGGAGAACTTATAATGACATTTGATTATCAGGATTCCATTTTGAGCGCGTTGAGGGAACTGCTTATGTTTCTAATCATTGAAGTATTTCCAATGTTCATCGTGTTTTACAGAGGTCAAAAGTTGCATAACGAAAAAATTGCAATGAGGAGAGCTCTTTCTGAACTGAATAGCATCCATACAAGTACGTATATTTGTTCATTCCAATAAACTTTAGTTTGTATATTCTTAAGATCTCTACTAGATTATGTTGTACTTTCGATGAATAAGAAATATGGAAAACATATTTAGTATCCTCATGTTTTAAAATTTCCCTTGTATGTTGTAATTATTTATGTAAATATTTTGGCTTAAATAACTGTTTAGAATTACAAGGCTTTTGTTTTAGGTCGTGAAACTCGAGAAATGAAAGCTGTCAAAAACCTATTGACTCTGACAAAAAAAAATGAAATAAGATTTGAGCTCGCCAATTTAAATTTGCAAATGTATTTCATTCCTACATTTTTTTCTATGATAATAGCTAATGTGATAATAGCTTTGCAATTTAATAATGTGATTTAATGAATTATATAAAAAAAAAGTTCTTATAATTGATACACGATTTGTAATGTAATGAAAATAAACCTAAATAATTGTTTAGTTATAATATTACAATTATATAATATTGTTTTGTTCTCGTTTTAGTTGAAAAATTCAAACAAAATTGAAATTATTGAAATAAAATGTCACAATGGTGGTGATTCTCTTGTTGTCATAACAAACTTAAATTCACTAAAATTTGTCACTTAATTATATACACTAGTCTCATCCGCTTACAGTCCATTTTTCGATATCTCAAATCTCAGCTGTCACTGGTTTGATTTTGTACAAAATACACATTAATCAGGAACACACGCTTGTTTATTACTTGAAAAAGTAAAATTTACTTTGGCATAACTAACATTGGTTAAAATACTCAACTTAGACCATACTTTTCTTTTGCTATTCTTGTGTTGAATGTTTAAAACGTGTAACGTGTGACGTAAAACTTGACATGTCGCACTAAACTTAGACGACATCTAAATACATGCCGACTAAACCTACGTATGTAATTATTTCTTATAATTTTTACATTTAAAGTTTAGTTTAATTGATGGCAGTGTTTCCCGCCCGTACCTCGGAGAGCATGTTCAGTCCCGGTTGTCGTGAACATCTATGGCAATCGTTATTGGGAAGTCAGTGCCCTCAAATATACTGACAACTAGTTCAACCTTCGAATTAAGTTCACCCTCAGGGTTGCGGAGGTCCGATGCCAGTCGCTTCGTGTAAAAACTGATATTCAGGTAAAACCGGTTGAACTAGTAGCCGACCCCAAATCTTGGGAATAATAAAGGCTAGGAAGAAGAAGAAGATAGTTTAGTAAATTTTTTTTACTAATAAACAAGCGTGTACCAGTGATCAACTTTTAGTCGGTACTGAACTGAATATAGTGAATGCTAAGATATGAGACATTGAAAAAATAAACTTCGTTTAAAAAAACCGACTTCAAAAACTAAAAAGTATAAAATAACTTAATTTGTATGTGCTACCTATTCATAGGTTTGAAGTCAGTGCCAAGCCAATGAAATAATAGGTACCACACTCGCTATATTTCGAGACGAACGTCAACGACGCTTCGGTTGTTTTATTCAACGCGAAGAGCAGCTATCCCGCTCCAGGTCACGCGCGGCGAGTGCGGTACCTACTATTACATTTTGGCTTGGCACCGACTTCACACCTATGAATAGGTAGCACATACAAATTAAGTTATTTTATACTTTTTAGTTTTTGAAGTCGGTTTTTTAAACGAAGTTTATTTTTATTTTTCGCTTTTTAGTCTTTCTCAAGTCTCTCATCATCATTTCATTTAATATTTAATGATGTCTACAGAATATGAAGTCATGCAGACAATTGCTCGTAACTTCATTGCAGGCGCTCACGTAAATTTGAGGGTTTCCTTCGATTTCCTTAGGATCCCATCATCAGATCTTAATATGGTGGCCATGGGACCACATGGGGAGCATACAATTTCGAATACAAAAATAATTTTTAAAATCGGTCTACAATTGACGGAGTAATCGATGTACATACATAAAAAAAAAAACGATGAAATTGAGAACCAGATGAGATTAGATGAGATTAAGCAGATGAGATTAAAGTATATAACCAAACAACAAATTTTAGTGAATTTTAGTTTAGTGATGACAACAAGAGAATCACCACCAATGTAATGCGTTTGTTTTTAATTCATTATTTTATCACTACTTTTAACGATGACATAATGAATGATGATGAATGAAATAACGTGATGTAAAAATGTACAATATTTATTCAATGTAGTGCATTTTATAATATTTCTTTGATTTAGTTATTCATTTGAAATCCTGCCAAAGTTACTACTCAGTGTGCGTTTCCTACGCAGCTGAACGTGTGAATCTGAAGGTTTGAAGTGACCACGCCTAGCTCGCGGGTTCGAAGGCAGCGCCGGCGTAGGTCTCCGTTGAATAAAACAAACAAACATTCACTGAACCAAACGTTGAATTTTTAATATCTGACTTACTTATAATAATTACTATACGAGTTCTGAAAGTTATACCTCGATGTGGTGGAAATAACGGAGAGGCAGACCCAAAAAAAATCTCTGAATTAATTAAGCCTGTTTTTTTCTCAGGTGATTACAATCATAATTTACAATAAAATGCCTCGGTCAGTCAAGCGGATATTAGAACAGGTGTCTCAGGTGCGCGGTCAAACATGTCGTGACCACCGACATAATAAAATCAATTTCTTAAGGCTGAAACTTTATGAACTTTTGTTTTTTTATATGTAAATCAAAATTATGATAGTCAGTCAACGTTCTATGGGGATAGCGTGGCTCTCCCACTTTTTAATAATTGTATATTAGTCGCTAGGTCTTGGGTTTCTAAATATTGTAAAGTCGATGTTTCTGCATCATTGGGCATTATTACTGCATGTGCATTCATATGTGAATGTATTGTAATTGTTGCAAGATGAACATAACTATCCTGAATAGTCCGTCCAGGTGATCCGAAACAAATTCCAAACTAAATAAGACCACCCAACACCATGGCAGGGAGGACCACACCACGGACTCTGTCATAGTCCTCAAAGCCTCGAATGCCACCAAGCTTGGAAAAACTAGCTAATTAATTAACCGACTTCCAAAAGGAGGAGGTTCTCAATTTCATCGGTATTCATTCATCGCTATTCGTGTTTCGTGTATTCATCGCTAAACTATCTAATTAATTAATTTTCGAATTAAGTAATTTTCCAATTAACGAATTAAGTAATTTTCTAATTGGTAAAGTACATACCAATTCACATGGAAACAGCACTGCAGATGAACTGGCAAGGCGTGACTCAGCCACACGGACTGCTGGCCCATCCACTCTATTACCTTTATCTTTCAAGCAGTTTTACTCCTTGGTAAGACAACGTAATCGTGAAGCCCACAACCGAAGGTGGTAAAATTCACCCGGCTGCAGGCAGTCCAAAATCTTGTTGATTGAAGTCTCACCACGACTAGACATACAAATACTTATGGAAATGATTATGGGGCACCTAGCCCTGAACAGAGCACCTATTTTTACCCGACTACGGTAAAGCCAACGTGTCTGATATCATTTCACATTTCAAAAATATATATTTTATTAGCATTTGCTTGTGACTTTGTCCAAATTTATTCGATAATTTTATTGTGATATTTCTATGGTACCTATTTAAAATATACTTTGCAAAGAAATTAATATTATATGGGCACCAAAACATTTTAGATAAAAAAAGTAAAAACTAAAACCCAACTACGACAAAAAATTCACAGATTTCGTGCCGACATGACGCCTGTGAATAAACAAATTTATTTATTTATTTGTTCTTTGAGAGACTTACAGACATATAACAATGATATATTATTTTACAATTATTTAATCAAATTGCTAATTACAAGTCTCTGCATATAGGTACTCTGAGGAGAACTGTCGACTCCTAATAATAGTTCTTCTAGTAATAGTACACATTTAACACATGCACACAAAAAGTAACACATAATTGTACATTATATACATGGAGACATGCCAAAAAGAAAACAAACAACAAACAGAGTAGTACAGTTTGAGTGCCGCTTTACGTTTCAAAAAATGTATGAGCCAATACTTTCCTGGCCGTGTTCACGCTGGTACAAAACAAGTCTATATCGAGATTCCGTGTAAGTTGATTAAAACTATTTGCACTTCTCAGAGAAAAGGCGTTACGTCTATAGTTCGTTGTTGCAAAAGGTATATTTAATAGGGGTCGCTGTCGAAAACCAACCCTATTCACACTCATCTCCACCTTAGCAACAAGTTCCGGGCAGTCAATGGAGCCTTGAGCTACGTTTATCAAATAACAGATGTCATTGATACAACGTCTTTGCTCAAGTGGTAAAAAATGGAACCTTTTGCAACTCTGTAAGTAATCGTCGGACCATTGCTGCGCTTTAAAACTAAGAAATCGTAGAAATTTCATCTGGACACCCTCAATTCGTGACTTATAAATGTCATACTTAGGATTCCAGACTTGAGACGCGTATTCTAAGTGGCTTCGTACGAGTGAACAGTATAGAACTTTAATTGCTTTAAGGGATTTGAAGGAGGTCGTTGTTCTAATTATGAATCCAAGTGCTTTTGAGGCTTTTTTAATAATATCGTCAACATGTTGGTCATAAAGAAGTTTGCTGTCTTGTGTAATTCCTAAATCTTTTATACTATGGACTTTGCTTAGTAACTGATTGTTGATTGTATACCCCGTGCCTATTATGGATTTCTGGCGGGTGAACGTTACATGAAAACATTTAGACACGTTCAGTTGAAGTCTATTCTGAGTACAATATGCCTCAAACCTCTTCAGATCATCTTGCAATTCGTGTGTGTCAGACAGGCTTCGCACAGTTTTATGAACCTTCATATCATCAGCGTATAAAAGAATGTATGAATGCTTGAAGCAGCTTTTAATATCGGCAACGAAAAGTATGAACAAAAGAGGTCCCAAAATTGATCCCTGAGGAACTCCCGAAGGTATGTAACTCCAACTTGAAGTATATCCCTGCAACACAACAGCTTGTGATCTATTTGTTATGTAAGATGAGAACCACCTATACAGATCCCCATGAATCCCTGCCATGTATAACTTTTTTAAGAGCAGTTGATGGTCTATACGGTCGAAACATATGGTGGCATGGTGGTGACAAACAAGGCATACGGTGATACCTGATAGCTTACATTTCGAACAACGCCATGTAAGTTTTCTATCTCCCAACCTGCTATGGCCAGCTTCGGTGATACCCGCACAGTGGAAATGCAATGTCTGGTTACATGCTGCGCAATGAGCACCTTCAGACACTGCCTCGTCACAGGCACTACACTTATTTGAACTCATCTTGATGCAATATCTAACGATAAAAGTTGAGAAACACTGGTTTTTTTTTTTTTTTTTTTTTTCGAGAAACGACAGTAGTGTATAATATGACGACCGTTGGCGGTAAGGTCAACGACCGGACTGAAATTGCAAATTGCAAAATTTCCACACGCGTATCGAAGTTTGAGTAATAGATTATTACACAAATTTTTGAAGTGTCTTAATTAGATTCTATAGTGCTATTAAACCACAGATGAAAAGACATTTTTTTATTCAATCGATAGGTGCCTTCAAAATGCATTTAAATTTTACATTTTAAAATTTCGCGCGTAATTTGTCAAAACCGCTGGATACAGTGGACGCGATATTGCGCTGTGGTAATGACGTCGTTCGCTTTGTAAAATGTGAATGACATGAATATAATTTCAACAAACAATTTAAAGTATAGTACGCTGATCAGTTAACACTTTAGTGTACTTACAAAGTGGTGAGACGTAATAACATGGCGGCTACTAGTTCATGGTGTTATAGAACAGATAAAAAAACTGAAAACTTTAAAATAAATTATAAATTAAAAATTAAATTGAAATAAATTATTATTCTTGAACTAAAACTAACATTTCTAATTTCTAACTTAACTAACATCGGTAGCAGTGAGTTCCGAATCAATTCAACTTATTGTAGACCTCAGAGAAACAGATATATGAAAAGATTTGTTGTACCTCCTTTTAACAATTATTATGGACAAAGATGTAGAACATATTTAGTTCCAGTTATATTTAACAGTTAACTAATTTAACCATTAGAAATAGAAAATACTTGCACTACTAAAAAAGCTTTCAAAAATAAATTTAGTAAACACCTGCTAGATGATTATTATAATGGCTTCAAGACAGTTTCTTTTTTTTTCTCCGAATACGGATTGGCCGTGCTGTGGGGTTTACCACAACTGTTGTGATAATATAACATAAGTATTTTTTTGTTATTTTGTTTTAGTTTTCTCTATCAATATTAATTGTGCGTTAGAATGTGCAGCATCTCTTAAACTTTCTGCAGCGATTCTGCTCTGACAACGATATCATCGGCAAACCTTAAGTGCGAGATGTATTCGCCGTTTATATTGATGCCCGTCCGTTCCAGTTCAGAGTCTTGAAAACGTCCTCTATAGCATTTGTAAATAGTTTCGAGGATATCACATCGCCTTACGTCTTACTCCTCGATGCAAAGAAATCTGTTTTGTTTGACTATTCTGTTCTTGGACGGACATATCTCCTCAGCACCTCAATGTATCGAAAATCAACCTGTCATCGCTGCTGGGAGTCGGTCGGACAAGGTCTCGACAGTGTCAAAGGCCTTCTCATAGTCCATAAAAGCGAGACACAGAGGCTGATTATACTCCTGGGTCTTCTGTATAATCTGCCTCAGAGTGTGTATGTGGTCTATGGTCCCAAATCCTCCGCAGAACCCGGCCTGCTCCGGTGGTTTAAAGTCGTCTAGCCGTCGCGTCTGCCTATTTGCGATAACCCTGGAAAACAACTTGTAGACGTGGCTCAGGAGCAATATAGCACGGTAGTTCCTGAGAAGGCTCTTGTCTCCTTTCTTGAAAAATAGGACTACTATGCTCCTGCTCCACGCTCTTCAAGTTGGAAGTTGTGCTTTGGAACCTCGGTTTTGTTCTATTGCCTCCTTAATGAGTCGTGTATAGGCCGCCGTACCGCTTTCCGAATAAGTTTTAAGAGTGCTCGCTGGTCGTGCGCCATGGGCTGCTTATTTTCACGTCTCTCTCTCATGAGTTTTAGAGTCTCATCTGAAAGTTTGGACTTCTTGTCCGTATGCCTATTCCGACAGAACCTGTTACCCATATCCCTCACAACTTTCACTACTCTACTAAAGTCCTCGTCAATGCTGCAATCGGTTTCCAGCACCTAGAATCGGTTATGAAGTTCCATTTGGAAACTTTCAGAGCCAACAACAGTTTGGGATAGAGTAGGCCGGAGCATGGACTTTATCAGACGGGTGCGTTCTAGCTTGAAGTTTATGTTCAGAGTGCCTCGTACAAGTCAGAGATCACTTCCGGTATTGAACCTGTTGACCACTGAGACATCTCTGAATACCCGCCTCTTATCCGTTAAGATAAAATCGATCTCATTTCTGGTAGCACTATCAGGGCTCTGTCAGGTCCACCTTCTCTGAGGCTTCTTCTTGAAGAACGAGTTCACCAAGAATAGTCCTTCTCGTTCCAGGAAGTTAACCAACATTTGCCCCCTGTGATTTCTGCTCCCTATACCATGTGGTAAATTAATTATATATTGTTAATTAGGTAATTTATTCTTCAATTTTAGAAATATTGTTTATAGATATAAAAAAATGAACACGTTTGATTCCTACTAGTGAAAAATGATCCAGATCCTATGAATTCAATGAATGATTTCGCGACAAAATTTATTTACATCACGATAATACATTTTAAACATAAATGTAATTTCATACAAAATATTACAGAAAATATAAAATGCACGCTAAATATCCCAATAAGTAAACATAGTAAGTAGGTGTCAAAAAATATCTACCACCCATAGGGTATCATCATGGTCAAAAAGTATCTTCGAGAACGTTAAAGCATGTGCTAAGTTTCAAACCCATAAATTGTATATAATTGTTTACATGAATAGGTCCACAAAATTTAAATATGCTTTTATTCATGACACTTAAAATAATTACTTCGGAGTACCTTGTTGTTATGTCATTGAATTATTTGATTAATTCATTTGTCTGTACACGTGTTCAACTTTAAGTCGTCTAGTGTGTCTTAAAACTAATTATTAAAAATTAATCGTAAAATGAGTGAGCTAAAAATCATTCGCTATCTCACAATAATTGAAAACATAATGGGCATTTATAGAAATTACGCATTTCACGGGCGAAGAAGGAAAGGACTTATATTGTTTCACATAATCATAAAAATTATACTATGTGTCCTATTGCTTGTAAATAATTTCAAGTTTCTCATGATAATTTGGTATATTGCAAAACAACTGAGTATTATTTTCATGTGGCCTTACTTAATCGTCTTTCTTGGGGATCTCATCTGTCTTATGTGTAGTATATTGAAATCAAAGGAATACAAAATGGCTGTAACTAATCTTATGTCTGTCCACAACGTGTACGGCAAGGATGTTCGTTATAAAAATTATATGAAACAAAGGGTGGTTTTTTACTTAGCTTGTTTCGCTATGATTGTTATCACAGAATTTAGTTGTGCTATTTATGGTTATTTTTTGATAACGTTTCATCTACACCATAGTGTGATTTATATTTTCACGATATTCTCTCTGTTCTGTAACAAAATAAATTTTGCCATGGATATTTTTGCTTTGTACATATATTTAGATTTACTATCAAATTCAATGAAGTGCTTAAGCGGTACACTGGTTGAAATAAAGAAAAACTTGCGTACGAATCATACTCAGATGGTTTTAGAAATAAATAGGCAGTACATTAATTCAAATGTAGTAGAAAACATTCGTCGCTGTGCTGACTTGTACGAATGTTTAGTGAGTAGCAGCCAACAGCTATCAGCGAGTTTTAAATTTCAAGTAAGTATTTGAAAATATTATATTATAATCAGTGTTTATTACAATTCTGTTTATGGTTTTATCATTTTGAATCTAGAAAAAAATAATATACGAGTCACACGCTTGTCTACAAAACCACGTCGTAATATTGTATCGTAAGAACGTATGTTACAGTGACGTTACTTTACACGTTGGGAGTTTGAAAAAAATGGTTATGTCTTTTCAACCGACTTCAAAAAAGGAGGAGGTTCTCAATTCAGTTGTTTTTTTTTATGTTTGTTACATGAGGTTGGTTAACTTTGGACTGGGTGAACCGATTTTGATGATTCTTTTTTTATTTGAAAGCTGGTGCTTCCCGAATGGTCCCATTTAAATTTGGTCCAGTTCTGGCATGTCATCCATGAGAAAACCATATAAATCTTCAATTTGCATTATGTATGTACGCGACAAATTAACGAATAACTCAATATTCCCGTATAGTTCCATTTAAATTTGGTCCAGATTGAAGTCGGTTTTTTTTTGTTAAAATTTGTGATTATTATTAAATATAAAATGTCGTCATGACATTGACGTTAATAATTTACTTTCACAGATAATATTTTGGGTAACAACGGTTATATGGGCACATACGTATACCTTATATTCCATAGCTGTGACACTCATTTCAGAGGTAACGTTCAAGTTAAAATTTCTAAAGATTCTGTGTATAAGTTTATAAAAAATATTTAATTTTTTACAGAAAAATTTCAATGTGTCATATGACGCGACAAGGTTTTTAATTGAAGGTTTATTTCCAATATTTATCCTGTTTCACGGAGGTCAAAAATTGGAAAATGAAAAGGCAACCATGAACAGATTGATTGCCAAATTGTACAGTATGAGTTGTATATGTAAGTAGTTTCAGCATTGTTTTTAATAAAACATTAAGGGTTTATTATTATTCTCCTTATTATATCTAATTAAATATATTAATAAAATTTTTAAACATTTTAAAAAAAGGTCATATTGTAAAAATATAAAAAATAGTACACCATCGACTTCGGGTACAGAGAACAAAAAACCAGTGCTTAGGGCTCCGAATACGGGAACATTCTAACTTTATTTTATTTTTTTATGGAAAAGGAGGCAAACGAGCAGATGTATCATCTGATGGTAAGCAATTACCGCCGCCCATGGACACCCACAACCGGCCTTTGGGAGATGAGGGGAGCCGTTGGGGTATGGGCCCCCGATATCTTCCTCACTCGGTGAACACAGCGCAAGCGTTATTTCACACCGGTTTTATGTGAGGCCGTGGTATCAATCCGGTCAAGTGTGGCTCTCCCACGAGCAGATACGACTATCGGGACAAAGATCACTGAATTCACGTTCCACATAATAGCGACAATCTCGTGAGATAAATTCAAATATTTTATTTGTTGTTCGTTTTCAACTTTCACGACATTCTGAATTCACAAGTTTATATTTAAGTTCAATTTGTTGGTGTACTATTCTGGCTAGTTGTTTGAGCCTGAGTAAATGTTCACCATTAGCAAGATGAGAACAACCAGAAATAATAGTAACCGCATGCAGACAAACACCTCAATCTTACTGCCTCATATGGAATGCTTTCAGCTTACAATCTCCCGAATAGACTCTCTAGTTGTCTCGATCATGTAATCTTTCGCTCTAGAATTATTGCCACTACATTAATATTAGACTCCCTTCTTACAGCTCATGCTCCTTTTATAATTTTTTGTAACACTTAATTAAAAACACAGTCAAAATTGTTAGAAAGAGGTTTGCAAGCGTGACTCAGACTGGTTGATATAAGAGATGACGGATGTTTGAATATGTTTGTTAGGAACATTACTTCTGTTACTCATACATTCCGTGTTTTTCTATAATTTTATAATCTTGTATCCTATTGTGTTTGGCGGATATATTATTTAAAACTACTACGTCGTTTTATCAACTGAGCATCAAGGTGCGCTTTACCAGGTTATGGGCTTGCACGTATGCACGTAGAAGAAAGAAAATAGTATGCCTACAGAGGTAAACACAACTACGGGTGGCAAACTAGCGAGGTCGCAGCCGGCAAGAGATACAGGAGGTATGAGTTTCATGTCGATAGAAAAACTTGACTGAATCTCGAATTAAAGTTCATGGAAAATTAATCTGGAGTTGTATTTAATCCATGATGATCTGTGGGAGTACACTCAGAGGACACCGGACAGTACAGATGTATTAGGCCTAAGGCGAGACCAAAAAGCTAGAGTCCGAATATGTATTCAGTACAGATACAGTCGCATTGCCAGATACACGTGAGAAATGCGAAAAGGCCAAAAGAGGAGTCGGATTCTTTGAGGAGAGCTTTTATATATAGCTTTTAGCTATAACCGATGCAGACTTTTATCAAACTATCTAGTAAGCCTAAAACTTGAGCAGTTCACAACTATCAGAGGATACGTGACTGAGCTAATGTTAGTAGCACAGCAGCTGAGAGCGGAAAAGAGGTTGACGATCAGCTGTTAGCGGCGCTAATGTTACAAGGACTACCGGAGGAGTATAATCCGATGAGATTGGCGATAGAGAACTCCATTGAATTGACAACCGACTATGTCAAAACTAAACTGTTGCAAATGGACCAAGGCACAGCTTGCGGTAGTTGCAGTTCGGCGAGTAATGCACTTATAGCGAAGACAAAGAATCAGAACCAGAAGAAGTTTGTTCAGAGGAATAAAGGCAAAGAAAAAGACAAAGAAAAGAAAATAAGATGTTTCATTTGCGATGGATCGCCTAAAGCACGTGCCTGTCCCGATAATACGAAGCAGAAGGCGAAGGCGGTTAATATGGTAACTGCAACATCGACGGCAACGGCGCTTCACATGAGAAGTGAAGAGAAGCAAGATTATGCATTGTTTATTGATTCAGGAGCGTTAATGCATATAATTAGCAGCAAAGACTGGATGAGTAAATATGAGGCAGGTCATAAGGTTGAAGTGTCTGGAGGTAAGATGTATGGAGAGGGTTTTGGTACTGTAGCCGATGAGTATCTGAACATTGACAATGTATTGTAGGTACCAGTACTGACATCGAACCTACTGAGTGTGAGTAACATTGTGAAAAAAGGTAAATTTATAGTTTTTTCTAATAGAGGTTGCGAGATATTCAATGAGTGTGAGTATACGTCGAGTGGACAACCATGTGTGACAGGTGTACTTGAGACAGGTGTGTACAAAATTAAATCCCCCTTTCTACGGGTTTGTGCTTTAGCATCTACAGGAACAATGAAGCTATGGCATAGGAATGGCACACTTGGGTATACGGAATCTACAACTACTAAGGGATGGAATGGCAACTGGAGTAAGCTTTGAACAAGGTAACGATAGAATAGACTGTGTAGTTTGTTTAATGGGTAAACAAACGCGGCAACCGTTTGAGAAAAATAAAGCCACGTGAGCCAAAGATTTATTAGAATTAGTAAATTCGGATATTAGTGGACCAATGAGTGAGAATTCTTATGGAGGCGTGGAGGAACGGGTCACCGTGTGTAGGTCGCTACAGAGGTTTTAAATATTATATTCGCTTATTGCATGAAAAAGACAGATTGTAGAATACCAGAGTCTGGCAATACTCCAGGACTGTGAAAAACCTAGATTCTTGTAGATTTTGGTGACAGACACAGATCTGTGTTTTGTGGAATCTGAAAGCTCCATTCTTTCAGATTCTATAATTACACATTTTTTTACATACATGACTGTACACTTGTCTACAACAAATTCCATCTTGATAGAATTACTAAAGTTTTCGGTGACCTTTAGTAACGCTATCAATTGTAATTTAGTGGGGGCTAGTAGTTTCAAATCATCCATATAAAAGAGGTGAGATATAACTCGATCATCTTTCTGCAATCTATAGTCTAACCCTGAATCCTATAATAGAGCGCTTAAAGGGTTCAAAGCCAGACTTAGACTGTCAATATAAGATATGCGCCGCTCGATCATTATTAGTACATTGTTTACCACAGTCTACCAACATCCAGGATAGCAAAGTACTGTTCTTCATTGCCCTCATACATGACTTTAAGAAAGTGCACAGATTTGTATCCATCTTATACAACTCTAGCATCTTCAAAAGCCATGTAATTGTAGAACCGAGTCATGAGCCTTCTTAAAATCTCTCCAACATGTCGCCAAACTCTTACGATTACGACTTACCTGTTGGCTAATAGTCACGTCTATGATAAGGAGCTCTTTAATGCCACGGGTTCCAATTCTACATACATTCTGAGAAACAGAAAATATCGAATTGTTATTAATATGTACAGTAATTTTGATTCTCAGAATAGATGTTAGAAGTTTATACATGGTTGGGAAACATGTGACAGGTCTAAAATTTTTGGAATCCATGGCACTACCAGATATTAAGAGTAAATGGGTTGTACCAGTACTTAAAAACTGGGGTAAAGAACGCATCTTTCGAAATTCCACGTGCATATGGTGTTGCTGGTTTCTTTTATGATAATTATTTTATATATGGGTTTGCCAAAGTGACTCTACTCTGCCTGAAGGAAAGCATGAGCAGGAGAGTAGTGATCACCATATTTATTGCGATTGCAGACAATACAAGAATTCACCATGATGACCCACACTATGGTGGCCTATTGAGATGCTTCTGCATTGCAGTTAGATATGAAACAAATGATTTCATGTTTTTATTTTAATTAATATTAATGTATTTTATTAATAATTGGCAATGTCATCTTTTGTTTTAGGTCTCGAAAGTCGTGAAATAAAAGCAATCAGAAATCTGTTAACTCTGACAAAAACAAGTGAAATACGAATGGCGTTCGCCAATATGACTTTGGGAATGTATTTGATTCCCATGTATATTTCCATGACAGTAGGCTATGTGATAATAGCTTTGCAGTTCAATAACGTGATTTAAACAAATATTGTCATCAATTACTAGTAAAATATCAAGATTGGATCTGAAACCCTTAAGAAGATGAAGCATCCATAAATTAAACATTAAATTACAATTTCATCCTGGTACTGCCTATAATGACACGCATACGCAAAAAGCTCTTAGTACTTTTAAGACTGCTGCCTAACCCAGAAAGAAGATTAGCGTCTGTCAAATGAACTGGAGCGTAGCTTAATGAAGATCAAAAAGAATAACAAATTAAAAAAACACAAATGACATGGCCATTTTCAGCATAGTTACTCAGTGGCATGTTACATTAATGTACGCCTAATTATAAATAAATAAAAGTTATAAAACTATTTACATTTTCGTACAACTTAAAAAAAAAAATTAACTTAAATAGCTGTTTTTAGTTTCTTGCGTATCGAGATAACGCGCCACTTTGGATAAACGTTTCTTTCCCTGTAAAGATAAAATATTAATGTTCCATCAGAGTAATATTAAATATTATTCTGAATGATTATTCATTATCGTAATCTATTAATCTAATAATATTCCTATTTTGTTGATTGAGTAATCAACAAAATATGAATATTATTAAAGTTAAATATTTCATATATATTGAATAATATTTATTTTTACGAAACCTTTTTGCTTGTTTAAACAACAAAATGAAACGAAATGACAGTTGCAACATTCGCCGTTTTCTTCGTCTGACATTCTGAACTCATTGCGTTGTTTCTTGTTTGTAAACAGTGCCATAATATTTTTCAATATCGACTGCTATTCTACACGGACTGATTACATTGCCGTTTGTTTTTGGACATTGTGAACTGTTTACAATGAAGTGTAATAATTTCGGTATAGCAATGGGATGGCTAAGAAAACTTGTTGTGTCTTTGTCAGACATGCCTTTCCATGAAAAAAGTTCTCTTGCATTATCTAAAAAGCGCAGGGAATGATTTGTAGAAGCAATTATTATTTCTATTTAACCTTTAACTGGTGACAAGCAGTGTCACAGGCCGAGCGGTGTCAGAAACATCAGTTCACCAATTTCCCGGCGGTTACCACAAACATTGTAATAGCAGTTCTTTATTAAAAACTACGTTTAGAGTTAATTGATTAGTTTTATTTTATCATTTTATATATTATTAAACTATTGTTGTTGTATGTAACTGTGTTTAAAACCTACAATAAGCTAACAGGAGGTTCATGACCAAGAGATGTTTTTGTTAATTTCTAAGAAATCTGAAATTACTGAACTGTGTTACTTTTACAGTTAATTTTAGAGCATACTTAATTCAAAACAAATCAAAATTCGTTAATCTACGTGAATTTTTAGATGCTAGGCAGAGTGCCTTAGGTAAATTGCCCATCTCCTTTAAGAAACATAACTAAAGCAACAAACGCTTTGAGTTTTGCACAAAAATTTAAATAGAAGAGGGCAGGACATGTTACGCGGCAAAATGATCTTATTTGGTCCAAGAAAGTGACATCCTTTAAGGGCCCACTTGGTAAAAGAGCACGAGGAAGACCTTTTATAAGACGGGAGGATGATATAACAATAACTTCTTGCATTTAAAAAACCCCCTACTCAAGCACTTAATCGAGTAATCATACGCCAATGATATTTTTGCAGACATTCGTTATTCTTCCCCACTTTCACCCCCATAACTTTTAAACGACTCAACCGATTTTCATGAAACATGTCTAAGAACACTCGCACGTAACTCACCTTTCGTACAAAAAAAATGAAATTGAAATCGCTTCATTCGTTCGCGAGCTACGGTGCCACAGACAGACAGACACGTCAAACTTATAACACCCCTTTTTTTGCGTCGGGGGTTAAAAATAGCAGGTTCAAACTGGAAACAAGTAGCACAAGACAGAGTCAAACGGGCATCACTGCAGGAGGCCTTTACGCATTCTGGAGTTCCTGTAGATTAAATAAATAATTAGATTAGCTAAATAAATATGTGTAATAAAAATAGTCATAGATAGGATAGTTTTTTCCGCTTTTTAGATTGTATTAAATAATTAGTATAACTTAAGTGAGAACTAAAGTTCGAAAAGTAGTCACATAACTTCATTCACATACAAATGGTTAAGATACTTACGGATACATATTTACATTAAATAAACAAAATATACAAATTTAAATTTAAATTTTAAATATAAATATCCAACATTTTACCACTTTGGAAGTGTGTCTCACGCAAACTATTCAGTTTATAAAAAAATAATGTTAGAAACCTCAATATCATTTTCAAGGACCTATCCATAGATACCCCATACGTATGGGTTTGATGAAAAAAAAATTTTTGAGTTTCAGTTCCAAGTATGGGGACCCCCAAAATTTATTGTTTTTTTTCTATTTTTGTGTGAAAATCTTAATGCGGTTCACAGAATATATCTACTTACCAAATTTCAACATTATACTCCTTATAGTTTCGGAAAAAAGTGGCTGTGACATACGGACGGACAGACGGACAGACAGACATGACGAATCTATAAGGGTACCGGTTTTTGCCTTTGGCACGGAACCCTAAAAAGTAACATGAATAAACGAATCGAGTAATTTAAAGTTTTGGTGTTAGACATAATTAGAAAATTCGGTTCATTGAGAAAAATATAACTCTCGGTTACATCTATTAAAATGTGAAAAACTTCAGAGTTGTTGACAATAGCCCTGTTCGTTTTAGGGTACCGTACCGAAAGAGTGAAACGGGACCCTATTACTAAGACTCCGCTGTCCGTCTGTCTGTCCGTCTGTCACCAGGCTGTACTCGTATCTCATGAAACGTGATAGGTAGACAGTTACATTTTCAGAGATGATGTATTTCTGTTGCCGCTATAACAACAAATATTACGTGATTTTTTTGCTCGTGTCTGATAATGGCAGCAGGTAGACGCTTGAAATGTATAAATAATGGTACAGAACGCTTCCTACGTAAGTCCGACTCGCACGGCTATTTTTTTATTTGTTGAATCAATTCTGTAGATATCTTGTATGTTACAGAAAACAACGTATCTGACGAAGACGCAACCACATTAAACATTGTTATTCAAAACTGTACGTGAAACACCAGCAAATAAATAGTATAGAACTGTAGATCAATAATTATGCTTAACGACATGCATGATATTTTCTGGTACATTCATTTGGCATCATCAAGTTCAAAGACTATCTTCAAAGATAATATCATATTTGATAAGTGTCCATCAACTAATTTATATTAAGTTCCTACATCATAATTTACATGGTCTTATATGATCAAATATAACACCTCGGCTTAGTGATTGTTTTAATGTGATTGAATTGGTTGATTATTTCATTTGTTACATACACGTGTTCAACTATAGTTCACCTCAGTGTATCCTAAAAGAAATTGTTCAAAATTATTTGTAAAATGAGCAAACTGAAAATCATTCGCTATCTCACAATAACTGAAAACATATTGGGCATTTATAGAAATTACGCATATTATGGGAGAAAAAGAAAAGAACTTGCATTGTTCCACATAATCTTTAAAGTGATACTAAGTCTGCTATTTCTTATAAACAATGTTAATTTTCTCATGATAGTTGCGTCTTTTCCAAAAAAAAATAATCTTATTCATTGGTGGAATTATTTTAACATTTTTCTTGGGGTTCTTGTTTGTGTTTTATGTAGTGTATTGAAATCGAAGGAATACAAAATGGCTGTAACTAATCTTATGTCTGTGCACGACGTCTACGCCGAGGATGTACATTATAAAAAGAATCTTAACCAAATGATTACTATTTACTTAGCTAGTTTCATTGTGATTCTTGTCGCAGAGTTCTGTTTTTCTATACACACTTATAATTTTTTAAAGCGTCTGAACAACAGTGTGGTTTTTATCTTTACGATATTCTCAACATTCGATTGTAATATAAATTATGCTTTGAACATTTTTGCATTGTGTATATTTTTAGATTTATTTTCAAATTTATTAAAGTGTTTAAGTCGATCATTATCTGAAATAAAGGAAAAACTGTGTGCGCATGATACTCAATCAGTTATAGAAACAAATTTTCTAGAAACGATTGAGCTCTGGGCCAAGTTATATGAACATTTAGTTCATAGTTGCTAACAATTAACAACGTGTCTTAAGTATCAAGTAAATATTAAGCATATTATTATCAGTTTCGTCACAATTCTCATCACATGTTTCATTTTCATTCGAGAAGTAAAACATTAAAATGTTTGAATCCTTTGATTTGATCTGAGAATTTGAATAAACATAGTTGATATTATCGACTTCATCTCGAAGAATCTTAAAAAATAATAATATACAGACTGAGATTCCAAAGCCTCCTTTTTAAGGAAAGCCCTATATCTAAAAGATGATGTTAATAGTTTATTTTTATAGGTTATATTTTGGATATCGGTGGTTGCCTGTGGAAACACGTATAACTTATATTCAATATCTGAGTCACTTATTACAAAGGTAAACATTCAAGTAAAACTTTTAAAGATTCATAATGACATACCTTTTGGAAAAAATATAACATTTTTTGCACAGATCCAGATGTGGCATGCATTAGTTGGCCTGATAAGGTTTTTCATTAAGTGTTTATTTCCAATGATTTTCGTGTTTCACGGAGGTCAAAAGTTACATAATGAAAAAGTTACGATGAACAGAGCAATCGTGAAACTACACAGTATGTGTCATCCAAGTGAGTATATTTTGAACACATTTTTTTAAATGACCAAGTGTGTACATATTTATTTACTCATATTTACACATAATTACTCATAAGATGCGATAGTGTGATAGTGGTAGAAAATCGATCGAATTGATAGATCGAAGTCCCGTCAAAATCGATCCAGCCATTCTTGATACAGACAGAAAGACAAGCCAAAAATTTTAAAATTGTTCCTTGATGCGAGTACTGTATTACGTGTATATTCGAGTACTTCCATATGCATTTAGTGAAGAGCTTTTAATTTTAAATTGATGAATAATGAATGAACAAACAGACACAAAATTTTATTTATTTTACTTATATTTTTTAGTTTAATATATAATTATTTATGTTTAGATTATATTAATAATCGGCAGCATAAACTTTGTTTTAGGTCTTGAAGGTCGTGAAGTAAAAGCTATCAGAAATCTGCTAACTCTGACAAAAACAAAGGAGATACGAATGGAGTTCGCCAATATGACTTTGGGAATGTATTTAATTCCCATGTATATATCCATGACTGTAGCTTATGTGATAATAGCTTTGCAGTTTAATAATGTGATTTAAACAAATATTTTCATTAATTATTGGCGATATGACAAGATGGAGTCTGAAGAAGAAGAAATTTAATCCTAATTTATCTTTAAATAATAATAGCATATTAATGATACGCACGTGATTAGAGTGTACACATGATCCCACATGTGGAGTATAGGGGCTCCTGTACCTTTTTTTTTGACGAGACGCACTCAGGAGTATTGTGCTGTTCCCACTAAAAACCGCCCAGACAGCCGATCTCATTTGCCCTGCTCTGAAATGACCCGTACCATGATATTTCACGTCAACGCCGCGCCTAACCAGGCTCCATTCTGGGAAAGGCGCTCTTAGTACCTATTTACGCTTTTATTTATTTTTCTTCTACAGCAAAAAAAAATCTCATTCTGGTAGTATCCGAAGACTCCAATTGCTGCAACAGCTAAAACCAAAGTCTGAGTTCATCTTTGTATGTGGCCTATCCCCGTGTTTTGTTATTTATAATGGAAGCGTGTAAGGCTTAGACCACCATTGAACATAATGGAACGTGGTACACGGCACTAGAATTTTAGGTTAAGTAAAGACTGATTTATCTGGAGGACACAGCTGAAAATTAATCACGGTTAAGGTACAATATACAATAAGACCTGCTTCTACTGCGCAGTGATTGGCCCTTTTTACGTGTGGAAACCCCCAAGGGCCGACACCCCACCGGAGTTTGCGGCGGGGTGGGGTGTCGAAATCGGACCGACAAAAACCACACGGTGCGCCAGCTTTTAAAGAATTTATTAAGCTTAAATGTTGATTATATTGCTTTCGTTCGCAGCCTACTAGAATACGTTTGCCAGATAATTATATGATCGAAACTAGCGAAACCTTCTCTAAAAAGTCTTTTCAATACGCTGCTGAGTAATAAGATGCTGTGAAAAAAAAAATTGCTAGAACTTTTCGTCGAAAACTTCAGCAAGCTAGTCTTAAAGAGTTCAGAGCTAGAAAGAAAGCTGAGACAGGAACAAAAAGACCCGCTGTGCATGGGCCTTAAAATGTGGCCAGACAAATCAAATGTTGAGGTAAGTTTTGCCTGGAAGAAATTGCTTTTTAGCGATAAGGTCGCCATTTGTACATGGTCATTCTATTGATATGTTGATTTTATGTAAACTGTTTGATCTGGTGTATAATAAAGTTTATTCTATTCTATTCTAAGTTAGATAACTTGCATGTAAACATGGAGAAATAAATAAAATAGAAAAATATAATACAGTGTTAATTGCCAATTACAATTTCTAAAGTGTCTATTGTCAGTTGGTTTTTAGACGACGATGCACCGAAGACGCGGATGCAATGCAACTTACACAACCTGAGACACTGACATGTGACTGGCTCTCCCGACAAGATATCGTTTCGTCTATTGCCGTGGTGTCGCAGCTCGGTTACAATGCCATAATTTTTAGATAGGAGTAACGTCACCTGACTTGTATACTTATAATATTCTGGAGTGACAGTACAAGCTTGATATCGTTTGTGTTGTGGCAGTAGAAACAGTTCTTTATTTAACCTGTATTGGAATGAGGCGCAAATGTAATAAATAACGTAAATAGACACACTGTCTGTGAAAATTTGAACTTTTGCTGTATTTGTATTTATTTGTAATGTGTGACTGTAGTTTGAACCACTTTGACCAGCTTGATATAGTAGGCAAAACCTCATATCTAAGGAGAAGCCTACATTCAACAGTTCACTAACATACGTTGTCGTTGTTGATGATACTTTATGTTAACGAAAAAAAATCTCATAAGAAATGAATTTCTAAAAAATAGCTCGTAGGGAAAAACTTTAAACTGTTTTTGAAAATTCTAAGTGTTCTAATAGCTAATAGAAAATTCTCTAAATAGGAATGTTTTCTGTGTTATCTGGGACTTCACTATTAATATTATGTAAATGCTTAACAGCATGATTATTGAGTGGCAAATAAAGATTTTGTAAAAATCTGCAACGTATGTGAGTCTTTTTACTTCATTTTTGGGTAGTCTTGATGACTTAAAAAAAAATACATTATTGTTGTTTTATTATCACTAAGTAATGATGATTAGCAATGCTTTCTACTTTAGTTAACAGTGAAACATGGCACGGTAAATAAATAAATTAATATTTCGGACATCTACCACACAACGCCATCTAGTCCCAAGGTAAGCAGAGCTTGTGTTATGGGTACTAGACAACTGATATAAATATGTACTTATATACTTTTTTTTTTGTAAATACATACATATTATACATAGAAAACACCCAAACTCCGAAACAAATATTTGTAGATCATACAAACATTTGGTCCGGCCCAGGAATCGAACCCGAGACCTCATGATCAGCGGTCGCACACGCCAACCGCTAGACCAACGAGGCAGTTAAAATAAACAAATAAAAGCAGATAAACTTTATCGAAGGATTATTGGAACTATTCAGGTTTGTAATTGTTGATCTGTATCCGATGTTTATCGTATTTTACGGAGGTCAAAAGCTGCAAAAAGATAAGGCTACAATGAACAGAGCTATTGTAAAATTATACATCATGTGTATCTCAAGTAAGTGTACTTGTGGATCATTCACTTTAAAAAAAAAATACCGATGAAATTGAGAACCTCCTCCTTTTGGAAGTCGGTTAAAAATTAATATGGTCTTGGGCTCCGTAAACATTTTACCTATAGATTTACAGTGGACGGATGGACGATAGAGTTTGATCACTCCTAATCATTCCGTGGATGTCGTAAAAACTGAACAACAACAAACTAGGAGAACAAACCACGCAGGACAACAGTACTGAAAAGAGAAGGAAATCTTTAAACTATACTAGCGTACTACTAGCGTAGTACCGTAATCTAAACACCTCTTTGATAAGCAGATGCTTTGTTTAGCTGTGGACTTTTAAAGGCTATTCAAGATGATGAAAATGCACTGTTTTATTTTATTTTATTTATTTGGGACAAAAAACAGTTATACATTATAGTTTTTACAAATATCTAACAGATTGTGCTTATAACGTATAACCCACACTATTGTCCACGAGGTGATGAAAGGTGTAAGGTAAAGTAACGGACGTGCATTATACAAAAAGATAAAGAGGGTGGGGTGAGATTAAATTTTGAAACAATTCCAACAAATGCATGGTAAGGGTCTTCATTGAGCAGAAACAGATTTAGAAGCTATTTTTTTTAAATTTAGACTGAGTGAGAGCGAATATTTCCAAAGGCTTGAAATGCAAGTTGTACGTTATCAACAATCGGCGAAGAGGTGCACGCTCTCCAGCATTAGTTCTATACTGAGTCTAATTTTATGGGCGATGGGCATCATATTTATTACTCAAGTTTTGATGCAAGGTTAAGTTTGTGAGTGACAAAATATGTTGTAATTCTGTTTAAGGGAATTAACGCGCTCACGATAGTTATATCTCTTAGGTTGTGTAATAAGAGGAGTCGATTTGGTAGCATTTGCAGTAGTCCCAGACTTTTAAATAGAAGCATGAGAATTTTTTTTTTTTAAATAATGATAATGATAAAAATTTTAAAAATAAATAAATGATTTACTTATTTTCAATGATCACATTTTTAGATCTTAAAACTCGTGAAACTAAAGCAGTCAAAAGTTTACTCATTCCGATAAACTTTGGGAATGTATTTAATTCCAATGTTTCTGTCTACAACAATATCTTATGTGATAATAGCTTTGCAGTTTAATCATGTAATATAAACGAATACTTATATCAAAGAAGATTCTTATATTCTATCTTATAGTATTTGATGTTGGATGTATTGTCTCTTAAGATTTTTGTGAACCACTAGAACTTGAATTAAATTGTATAATATATATTGTACTTCTTTTTCCGTGTCGTTATGTGTTAAAAATAAGGAGTGTCACGACCCCTACTTATCTCATGGGTGTTGTAAGATGACTAAGGGAGCAAACTGAGCAGGATAATAGTACTGCCAAGAGAAGGTAAACTTGACATCCAACCTATGTCAACCATCCGTGCCAGCGTGGTAAAGTAAGCAAAACTACCTCACTAAGAAAACGCTTATGTTCTGGAGTATACTGCTAAAGGTCGTTGATGGCGATAATAATGATGAATATTAACAGTATTCGCAGCATTACAAAGCATGAACATTGAATATATCTGTCGCCAGCGGTATTACCGGATCAATACGACCTTTAAAACTTCAAGAAAAGAGCGTACTCCTTCTTAAAAGGCCGGCAACGCACTTGTGACGCCTCCTGTGTTGTGGGTGTCAATGGGCGGCGGTAATCACTTACCATCATCTTGATCATCGTCTGCTCCTTTGCCCCCTATTCCATAAAAAAAGTCTACAAGCGGGTGCGCGAGTAAAGGCATCTCATTAGAGCGCCATACCGTGAGTCACCATGCCATATTGTCCGCTTGCACCACAGAAAAAAATATAGGTAGAAATGTTATGTAGGCGGGGCAGGCGCCACGAAATAAGTCCAAATACCTCTATTTTGTCTGCTGGCATTAACTGAAAGATCGCATTCGCGTTTTACTATCAACGGGAAAGAACAATAAAACAATCATACATTGCGTATTAAATTCGATTACTAACAACATTGTTTCCACAAGAGTACGCAATGAACTGCATTTCCTGCGTGAATATTTCGATTTATTTCACCCGAACAGATTTAGTGTAAGGCATAGGGGTGTGCCCAAATATTTATAATGCATTTGATACCGCAAAATTGTAGATGTCGATGATATTGGTTTGTGTTTTTCTTAAGTAGAAAGAGTTGATTTGTTTTATATTATGATTTTAACCGACTGCAAAATAATTTAATATGAATTTTTTTTGGAAAGCTTTTTGATTAAATGGAATAGGAATAATATAAATATTTATTTAAAACTTAAAACATATATTGAAGATTAACATTTTCGGGCCGTCCGACGTCTATCGAAATCCATTGTTTTTTGCATTTAAATTTAGATATAAAAAATGTACATCTTGTGATGATTTAAAAGTAACCTCATAATTACTGTTAATTATAGGGTTGTACAGAACAATTATTAAGATTATGTGTGTTACGTCTATAGAAAGTTGTGTTGTGTTTATAAGTATGAAACGTCAAACTCCAAAATTAGATGTACAATATGTACCTACTTATGTTTTGACAAAACAAATGTCTTATTTTTATATTAACAAGAAATTAGTACAATTTCACTCAATCCATTTCTAAGACAGTGACTTTGATATAAAAAATTAGGATGGCGATATTTTAAAGTAAGAACTATTTCTTATAGTTATAGGTAGTAAGCAAATTTAATTATTATAATCGACAGGAGCACATCTCTACGGTGGGTGGGTCATAAAGACGAAGATCCACCTCTAAAAACAAAATTGCAAGTAAAACTCTACTTAATGCCAAGAGCATAAGGTTGTAGTTTAATATTATATTCATTAAATTCCTTGGACGAATTAGAATAGACTTAGTTATGTGTGTATAATATTATTAATCGTTTATGTGTGCGTCCCGGCGACAAAAGATTACTTACGAAATTACGTCAAAGGCATTTATAGTTGTTCTGTGGCTTGCACAATAAGTATGATGACCACCACTTTGGGATTCAAGTCATTTTTTCTATCAGACTGAGTAGAATCATAAAAAAATATCATAGCGTAAAATCTCTTAGATAAAGCGTTAGTTCCCGTAGCTGTTAAGCAGTGTTGTAGACAAACACGGTAAGTTATTCGTCCCACTTATGAGAGGAAACTTAAAATTGACAGTTTCTGTAAACTCCAAGTGCTCTAACTGCTATCAGAGAATTTTAGAAATAATGTGTTATCTAGGATTTTGCTGTTATCGTAAACAATTATATTCTTTATTAGCTAAATGTTTGACAACAACATTTTAGTGTAAATATTCTTAAATACACATTTTATTGTTATTCTTGTTTTATTTTAAAACCCTTGTTTTTAATTTGATATTTATCTGTAAGTATATATTTATTTGTTATATTAATTTTTCCTATAATCTTTGAAGCTTGAAGATTAATATTAAATGCGGTTTTTTACATACAAAAAGTCGAAATCAAATAATTAAAGGACAGTCTTAATCACACTCAAAAATATTCTTGACGTTTAATTTTAAATTGATAAAGGAGCACTCCTTTCAATTAAAGTAAACACTGAAAATTATTTTTCGTGGCAGTCATCCTTATCAAGTCTTTGGCTTCGTTACGGGCAGTTGGAGCACTTAACATTATGACACCGCTCATCTTACAGAACTCCAATATTGCCTGGTACGTGGGTTATGGTCTAGTGTCAGTCGTTCCCTATCCGTATCGCTCGAAGTTCAACCATATTGTAATTGACTACAACCATATTGTAAAGCCGACCCATTCTAGTTTGAGGAAAAGGCAATGGCAATGCTAAATAGTCTTCTATGTTATAGTTTAGTACATTAGTATTCAGATTTAATATTTTTTTAAAACCTCTTCTTTGACAATCGTAAGCCTTAAGTATCTCGGCGCCTGCACCGTACTTCATTCAACACATGCGCTAGTCACGTGGTCAGGCGCATTATTCAATTCCCCACTCTACCTACTACGAACTTGTTGCTCCTTGTAAAATACGAAGCCACCGTTTCTACGGCTGCCATGGATTCATTTGGAAGATTTTCGTCCACTTGGATCCCCTGCCTAAACCGATGGGGGATTTATTTGGATTTTTCGTCCACACAACATGGCTATTTATGACCAATATTGTATATAGGTTTAATGCCATATCTATTAATATATTTCATCACCAAAGATTACCTACATAACTCAAAACTCATAAATTGTTCACATAATATTTTTATATTTATTAAAAAATATTTAGAACCGAAATAAAAATATGAATATTCAGGGATTTTTTGTTTAGAGAAACTTTTAACTTATTATCAAAATTAATAATTAATGATCGAAATGTATAGAAAATTCGATATCAATATACCTGATACATACACATCTACCTACGTGTACATTACATATTTAGTTGATTACTTAAAGTAAATTACTGCGTGTAATAGCTTTAATTAAAACGGTTTCCGTGTGATCGAAGTACGTAATTGATACTATATCCGCTGTAATAAAGGTTAACTATAAACCGCTTAGTGTCCTAAATACTAATCGTTCGAACACTGCTTGTAAAATGATTAAATTAAAAATCATTCGCTATCTCGGGATAGCTGAAAACATGAATGGAGTTTATAGAAATTACTTCTTTTATGACGAAAAAAACAAAAAAAAATACTATTTTGTTTAACTTTGGAAATCCTACTACGTCTGAGTTTTTTCATAAATAGTACATATTTTTTCATGCCACTTATAACAGATAGCGTCAACATGAAAATAATTTATTGCCTTTTTCAATTAATTTTTCTTTTTAGTGACTTTAATAGTATTGTGTGTGGTGTGTGGAAATCGATGGAATATAAAATTGCTATAACTAATCTTACGATTGTGCATGATGACTTTATTCAGGACGTAAATTATAAAAGAAACCTCAAACAAACACAGGTTTTCACAGTTAGTTTCGCAGTACTTTTAGTGGTAGTGTTTGGTTTACATATCTGGCAATTTTATAAAATAACACGTATGGATTATAATTCAATAATCTTTATTATCTGGTATTCTTCAATAATCCGCAGTAAAATGAATTGTATCATGGACTTTTTTGCAACGTACGTTAACATACATCTACTCTCAAATTTAATGAAGTGCTTAAATAGTACAGTGCTTGAAGTACAAGAAAAATTGCGAACGTATTATAACACCGAATCAGTTTTAGAAAAAAAAATACAATATTTGAATCTGTTTGAAAATATTCAGCGCCTTGTTGAGCAGTATAATTGTTTGGTAAATGGAGCTCAGCTGTTGTCGAATTGCTTTGAATATCAAGTAAATATTTATATAGATAATTTTCAACTCGATTTTTGGTTTATTTTTAAAATTTTCTATTTTGTAAATGAGACTTTTTGAGAATCACAAAATATTTTTCATCTTGATCTCTTAAAAATGTAATTACGATTACCACTCTTAAAATTGACTGGTTTTTATATAGTTATATACTCTTATATTGTTATGTTAAGATGATCTTAAGGTTTACACTTTATATGAATATTTTGAGCGTTCGTGATTACAAAAAATGGGGGCGTACCATTTGAAATATTAACAAAAGCTGTAATGATTAAATGACCTGATTTCATTTGATATGCTTTTTCAGTTAAAACGATGTCTATTAATACCAAATTCCTTCTGTTGTTGTTGAATCCTTTGGATATAGATGAGACTATAACAAAATTACAGAATTTTGGCTGAAAATGAGTAAATATGAAATTCAGGTCAAATTAATGTTATATCAAAAGAGCATTACACACATTAAAAATTATATAACATAAACATTATGCTAAACGTTATAAGAGCAAACGAGAAATATATGACAATGATTGATTATAACATACATAATATGAAATCAGGTTAATATAATTTATGCCAAATAAAAATTGGATTATGTGAATGGAATTTCAAGTGGTATTATAGCTCTGTATACTGTATTTGTTACAAGGTAGTAGAGCCACGCTAGTTTCAGCATGTACGGGCTCAAACTGGGTGGTACTAAACTCTAACAGAAGACCAACCTAAAATGACAGCATGCGTGCTGCCGTGTTTCGTTGATGAGTGCGAGACCGGAGGCCCAATGATGCAGAAACATCTCAATAAGCCACCATAGTAAGGATCACCATGCTGCATTGTTGGCTTTCGCAATAAGTATGGTGGTCACTGCTCTTGGATTTTACTCATACTATCCATCAGACAGATTAGAGTCAGTTTAGCAGGCCCATAAAAAATCACATCCAAAAGTATCTTGGTATTTTAACAGAAATAGATGTCAGCGCATCTCGCAGTTTTAACAGCAATGGTTGATCTAATATTATTATTTACTTTTATTCTTTTAGATAATGTTCTGGGTAATGATGAGTATATGGGTACACACATATATTATGTACACCATCTTTAAGATACTCTATTTAGAGGTAAATATCCTAGAAATAACTTATATAGATAATAACAACAATGATAGATATTTCGGACATCGAACACACAAACCATCTAGTCCCAAGCTAAGCAGAGCTTTTGTTTTTTTTATTTTATTTAATAAGGGGCAAACGAGCAGACGTATCACCTGAATGTAAGTGATTACCGCCGCCAATTGACACCCACAACACAGGAGGCGTCACAAGTGCGTTGCCGGCCTTTTAAGAAGGAGTACGCTCTTTTCTTGAAGGTTTGAAGGTCGTATTGGTCCGGGAATACCACAGGCGACAGTTCATTCCACAGTGTTCATTGTGTTATGGGTACTAGACAACTGATACAAATACATATATACTTTTTATTGTAAATACATACATATTATACATAGAAAACACCCAAACTCCGAAACAAATATTTGTAGATCATGCAAACATTTGGTCCGACCCGGGAATCGAACCCGAGACCTCATGATCAGCAGTCGCACATGCCAACCGCGAGACCAACGAGGCAGTCAAAAAAAAAATAGATTGTGTGTACATATTACAAAGAACTTTCAAGATATTTTTTTTCAGACCAACTTTAGCGAAGGGTTCATCGAACTGATAAGGTTTTTAATTGTTGATCTGTATCCAATGTTCATCGTATTTTACAAAGGTCAAAAATTGCGTACTGAAAAGGCCACAATGAACACATGTATAGCCAAATTGTATAGTATGTGTTGTACAAGTGAGTATATTTTAGACCTATTCCTAGTAAAGTATTGGTTATCAGTGTGTATTTCTGTAAATTTAGTAGACCAAGATTAACTTTTAGAGGAGGCCAACTTTATAGAAATTACATTTTAGATTACTAGTTGCAATTTGATAACAATTAGGAATTTTAAAGATATAGAAATATCATTATAGTTCATCAACGAATATTTAAGTAATGAAATCAACTTATTTTCATGCCTGACTTTTCTGTTATAGGTCCCGGAGCTGGTGAATTAAAAGCTGTTAAAAATCTATTAACTCTGACCAAAACGAGTGAAATAAGAATTGCGTTCGCCAATTTAACTGTAGGAATGTATTTAATTCCCATGTATATTTCTTTATTAGTAGGTTATGTAATAATATGTTTGCAGTTTAATAATATAATTTGAGTTAATCTTCACATGAAAAGAGCGAAGCAGTTCACTTTACCTTATAGTGATCGATGATCTACATTTTTCGTATTACCAAATTTAGAATTAGAACTGTTGTTTAGCTTAATTTGTAAAATAAAATAGATTTGCAGTGTTTTTAAATAATTATTTCGATAAGGAATTGATTCTCAGGTAACTATTAAAATAATAGGCTATTTGACTGATTTTTGGAAATCGTTTTAAATTATTCTTTATTACGTAATAAGCACACTGCGTTAATATTTTGCGGAATTTCTACTGTATTATGAATTAAAATTTAAGATAAAGTTCAAGTTTGACAACCGCGTCAAAAAACGACATTTCTTTAATGGCGCTGGTCACATGACACGTGTGACGTCACACGCTAGTAAACAAATTCACAAAACGCGAACAATACTCAGTCGAGGAATCATTCGTTTACTAGCGTGTGACGTCACCAGAGTTGCAACAAGTCACAAGGCGTTCATGTCGCAGAAAATATTTCAAAAAATTGTTACAATTTATTTCGTGCAATCTGCGAAAAAATCACATTATTTTGTTTAATTCATAGTGAAATCTTTCTGAATCATGTCTTTTTAGGCTATTATCTGGTAGGATGACCACAATCCATAGTTTATTTTCAATATTGTCAAATAGCCTATTGTTATGGGACGACTGCGCCGGTGAGTGGAACGTTCTGAGCAGTACTCAGAACTCGTGTGTCAGGCCCGTCATTGTCGTTATCAGCCCTTAATAGTTCATTGTTAAATATAAGCCACACCTTAGCAATATAAAAGAATACACATTATGCATGTCGGTGTGACACGGTGGCACTCTGTATTCTTAATCCCGCAGTAGTCAGTTCATTTTTTCACAACTTCGCCTTTAACGAAAGTCCATTGGAGAAAGACCGCAGTCTCTTTTAGGATCTTGATCATCATCACCACTAGATACATACCGGTGTTATAAAGATCCCAATTTAGATTCTCTTAGGATAAGTGCTGGCCCCTTAAGTCAGAGAGTAAGGTTGTACAGAAAAAAAATCCACAAACGCGAGTGACATTTTAAATCCAATACATTTTGATATTCAGTTATTTATTCAAGCAATATCAGCCAAATTACTGCTTGCTGTCCCATACTGGTTATTATATAAAAGTCCGAGTGTTCTAATAGCTAAAAGGAAATTCTCGAAATCAGAATGACTTCTGTGTTATGTAGAATTTTATTAATAGTGTGAATTAGTATTATGGTCACGATTTTTTGAGTGAATATTTGTAAATACATGTTTTATGGCATATACTCATTTGTTTCACTTTAAAACCCTTGCTTTTACTCGCGATATTACGGAGAGAGTACGTGTTTGGGGTGTGAGGATGTGTGTGCAAACCAATGTTGAAATTATCTTAAAATCTATAATGAAGAAATAGAAGAATTGCAATTAAACATTTAAAAATGTTCATACATAATATTTACATCAAAATTACTGTAGAGAGACATAAAATATCATATTAATGGCAAGTACTTAAGTCTTTTCAAAATTCCAAGAAATATACTGGAGTACTGTTCTGTTACTTGGCGTCCCCACTATGCGACACATACCTACTCTTAGATTGGAACGAAACCAAAATAGATTCTACTGTACAGAGAGTCACTTGTCTTTATGTTTTTGGTTACCCACAACTAACATCAAAAATAAAGTTGAATATCCCCGTAGGTATCCTCAGCAACCAATCAAGCTGCTATACTGTAATCATGCAAAACAGTGTCCCAGACAAGTTGAACAACCAACTAGATATTTTTGACCAATCTATTTACAAATTCAAGAACCAAGTCCACCGCAGAACCAGCGTCTGTTAGAATATAAAGAAATATTTTATTGTTTTATTATAACTCTATTATTTTATTACTCTGTATTCTTTATTATTCTTATTGATTACTTAGTACTGTGTCGTAACCTAGTACTTTAAGTCCGTGTCGTGTATTTATAAAAGGACCATCATCTTATGCTGATCAAAGTTCTTAACTTTCTATATTTAGTTTGTAATGGCTGTAGTTGCTTGAGGAGTAGTTTGTTTTGTTGATCATCAACGATTACCTTATTATATTTTAATAACGAACTGCTTTTATTCTGACTCACAGGAGAAAAATGAACAGTAAGCAGGCGACTACACCGTAAAGCAAAGAAGTTCTTAGCACTCTTTACTATCCAGCCCATCCCGTGTCTTAACCATTTTTTGCGATTTTTGCACCACGGGAACCATGACACATATCTGCCTCTAGATCAACTGGCAAAAATTCGGTACATCGAAACTGACCGTACTATATCTTAATAAATTAAAAAGGTTTTTAACAACAATTTTTAGGATGGTTAATAGGATGTTTCTGGCCGAATCAAACGAATCCAAACTCGATGTTGTTGCGAAGTTTCTTTACAGAGTTCCTAAGGCCACCTTCCAGTTCCAAAATCGGATCAGCTCCACGTCTTTATAATATTGTATTGTCACGCTGTATACATATTATTATGCTTGCAAAATTTCAGCACAATCGGTTAAAGATATCTGCTTCAAAATTGAGTTGCAAGATTCCACCCGAACATACAAGCATATACAAATTAATAAAAAGCTTGTAAAATATTGATGAGCATAACAAATAAACTTCAATTAGTTGTTTCTGGCAAGTATTATGAAAGTAAAAATACTGAAATGTATCCCTGTGGTGAAAGAAGTTCAGAAAAGTGAGTGCCACCAACCTTATTCATTGGTGTCTTATGAGCAAACTAAGGAGGCTAGCTCTGTGGGAGAATAGCACCGCAACAGCACTTTTGAAGCAAAACTTTTACTAACCTGCGTCTGGCCAGCGTGGTATAGCTGGCCAAAACCTCCTCTCTAAGAAGAGGTCTACGTCCAGAAATATACTTTTCATCCCCCCATCTCAGAAAGAGTATTTTTGCCCTTCGACATCTGAGTGCAAAAGCTGTTTTTATCCGCTAGAGGATAAAGTAAATTGAATTTAGAACATCGTGTGCACTAAGTTTGTGAATTCAAAACATCGTTAAACCTACTTACTTCTACCTTCATGGTGCCGAATTTATCACACAACCTTATTTAATTTATTAAAAACGCAGTATCGGAACCTTCTTGGTGTAGTTACTTTTTTCTAATTTGCTTTGCCCGCGCCATTTTCTTTTTTGAATTTAGTCATTTTCTCGCTGAGGTGGGATGAAAAGTTACGTGTTGCACTCGAGTGCAAATTTTTCACCTCGTGCTCTTTTGATTCCCTCGCTGACGCTCAGGATTCTAATATTTGAATCCTTCTTTTGCTCGGTCATCAAAGCACGCGGTTAAAAAGTAACTTTGAACTCTTGTATAACAAATAAATATTTCTATGCGAGCCTGCCAAAATAATTATTCTCTGCCTAATGGAAATCATGAGTCCAAGAGTAGTGGTCACCACACTCATTGCAAATGCAGCCAATGTAACGATGCAGCATGACGAGATGCCTCTGCATCATTGGGCACGCGGTCTCACACTCACCAACGCAACACGACAGCACGAATGTTGTCATTTTAGATTGGTCTTCTGTGAGAAAGTAGTATACACAGCAAAGGCTGTTGATGATAACTATAAATTCTCAAAATTAAAAAAAAAAACCCCTACATAATAACCTGAGTTCCATTTAAAAAGTAAAAAACACGTTATGCGCTTTCATTTGAGACCCCAATCGAAGATATTTTTGCAGACATTCGGTTACTCTTCCCCACTTTCACCCCCATAACTTTTAAACGGCTCAATCGATTTTCATGAAACATATCTGAGAACACTTGCACGTAACTCTCCTTTCATACAAAAGAACTAAATTGAAATCGCTTCATCCGTTCGGGCGCTACGGTGCCACAGACAGACAGACACGTGAAACTGATAACACCCCTCTTTTTGGTCGGGGGTTAAAAAAAATTAGATAGATATCTGAGTTAAGAATAATCGCTATCATCGTGTTTGAAAATTACCTACAAGGATATTAAACTATGTATTGTACTTAATCTTAATTAATTACTTTACTAGACATAACTACATAGTTTAAGATACATACATAGTTACATAAGCATGAGTCATTCCTTAGGTTGAGACACTGAATTTATAATGTTATTTTATTTGTCTATTACTCAAAATAATTACTTTGGGTTTCCTTTACATTAAATTAAATATATGTCTTAACGTCATGATTATTCATTTATTCCTTACTAGTATTCAACTACAGACAACCTTCTTGAGTTGAAATATTGCTGACACTAATAAGAAATTGTTTGTAAAATGAAAGAAATAAAAATCATTCGTTATCTTGAAATAACGGAAAATATAACGGGTATTTTTAGAAATTACGCCTTTTATGGCAAAAGATGTAAAGCAATTATACTGTTATACATAATGTTTAAAATTATGCTATGTACCCTATCGCTTATAAATAATATATCTATTCCCGTATTACTTGTACCAATTTCAAAAAATATGAAAGCATTTTATGCCTGGGGTTATTTAACCATCTTTATTGGGGACATTATTTGTATTGTGTGTAGTATATTCAAATCGAGAGAATACAAAATGGCTGTAATGAATCTCATGACTGTTCACGACGTCTACTCCGAGGACGTACATTATAAAAAATATCTAAAGGAAACTGCGGTTATTTTCTTAGCAATTTGCGGTTTAATTCTTGTTGTGGAACTCTCCATTGGCGCATGGAACTATTATCTCATACAATTCTATCTTAACGAATGGGGGTTTATTTTGTTTATGCGTTTCTCAGTATTCTGTAATAAAGTAAATTATTATTTGAATTTTTTTGCATTGCAAATATATTTGGATTTAATTTCAAATTTATTGAAGTGCTTAAATGGTACACTGGCTGAAATTATGGAAACATGGCGTACAGATGATACTCAATCAGTTTTGGAAACAAATAGACAATATAAGCACTCAAAACTGGCAGAAAAAAATCACCACTGGGCTGAGCTGCGTGAGCGTTTAGTACTCAGTAGCCAACAGCTGACAGAGTGTCTTAAATATCAAGTAAATATTTATGCCAAAATCAATAACTTAAGTTTTTTCCATTTCAATGATAAATATACTTATTTTTATTTACTGTTTTTGGATCTATTAGTAATAATTACAAAAATAATAGAATTAATCGTATCCAGTCGTGAATAATTATTTTTTACAGGTAATATTTTGGATAACGACTAATATTTGTGCTTACACGTATGTATTGTATTCTATATCTGTGTCATTAATAAGAAAGGTAAGCAAACCAACATACAATTTTAAAGGAATTTCATGTGTAGAGTAAAAAAATTGCAATATATATTTTTTTAACAGAGTCAAAAAACAAAGTCGTTAGTAGACTTAACTGAGTTTCTACTTGCTGATGTGTTTCCAATGTTTATCGTATTTTATCGAGGTCAAAAGCTGGAAAATGAAAAGGTTACAACGAAAAGAGCTATTGTCAAATTGTACAGTATGTGTTGTACAAGTAAGTCTAATATAAATATTTTGTTAATATCATCAACTTAAATATGTTTTCTTTTCATAATACTTAATGCTTTGTTTTAGATTCTAAAGCTCGTGAAATAAAATCAATTAAAAACCTACTAAACCTGGTGAAAATGAGTGAAATAAAAATTGAATTCATAAATTTTTCCTTGGGAATGTACTTACTTCCTATGTATATGTCTATATTAATAGGTTATGTCATAATAGCTTTGCAATTTAATAATGTTATATGAACTAACATATTCATGAATTTATTTTTAACAGTTTATTATCTCGATTGGAAACTACTATTGATTTATTAGCTCAAGAAAAAATGTCAAATGAAATGAAATAGAGGGTGCTTTTCGTGGTCTGTGTGAAATTTGTAAATACACTTTTTGTTGCAATCTTCGTTTTATTTATATCACATCATTTTAATTTTTACCCATGATAAAATTCTTAATTTTTAATCCTTGATTTCGTTAAATTTAAATGCGACGTAACAAATTTTCTTTAAAAGGTATATCTATATATTTAAATTAATTATATTTTCCAAATTGGCCTTAAAATAACGGATAAGTTTGTAAGAAACATAAAAATACAAACTAATTGAAAATTTATTATTTTAAATTATTTAAAAAGAAACTGAAAGCTGTGATGATTGAAATAGCGTGTGATGAGAAAGTGCACTGGGATACACCGATGACAATGATGTTGAAATAGGAAGCTATGTTTTGTATTATATCTATCCATATCACTCAACAATCTTTTACATATAAAGGTCCCTTTTACATATAAAGGTATCTATATCGCAAATTATTGAAAACTAACAACGAAATTATAAACTTGACATCACGTCGTCTTAAAAACACTATTCAGAAATGGCTAATACTAAAATAATTATGTCGATAATGAAAACCTGCTAAACACTGTTATTTAACATCAGTCGAACATCACATCACCGAATTACATACAGTACACATTTACTAATATACAGGGTACACAAGCACGAACTCAGACCTACGCACATCTACATTCATAATATACACCACACACACACACACACACACACACACACGCGCGCGCGCACGCATGCACTCACTCACACACATGCGCGCGTAAATATTTACACACACAGACACATACTATTCTATACATTTATAATTTTCTTTGCTTTTCTTTATCAGTTAGTATTATCTTGTTTTTTTTTTGCATCATTTTCTTTGGATTTGACCACATTTATATAAATACATCCATAAAGCCATACGGAAGGGACTGGACCCCACGACATAGGGAGTCCTAGTGTGGGGACCAGACATATTTTTAGTTCAATAGTTATATTTACCTACTGATAAATTATGTAGATTAGGTATTATGTTAACAAACTTTTGTATGAATAAAGATTATTATTATTATTTTACTTTAAAATTCATCATATTGTCTGTCCATTTTTGTATTTAATAATAAAAAATAATTCTGATTCGTAAGTAATCATAAATTTCGGACATCTAACACAGAACGCCATCTAGTCCCAAACTAAGCAGGGTTTGTATCCTGGGTACTAGACAACTGATACAAATATATTTTTTGTAAATACATACAATATTATGCATAGAAAATATCCAAACTCTGAAACAAATATTTGCAGATCATACAAACATCTGATCCAACCCTGGAATCGAACCCGAGACCTCTCAAGCACAGCAGTTGCATACGTTACCACTGCGCCACCGAGGCAGTTGCCAATAATATCAGTCGATTTATCTAATTGAATAATAGTGTCTCTTTTTAACAAAAGTGATAATAGGGCTAAACGAGTAAATTTAAGTACGAAATAAATGTTAAATGTGTGCACCAAATTAAATAATGTTTTTTTAAGTATTCGTTTTTTTTTTTTTTTTATGGAATAGACCGGCAAACGAGCAGACGTATCGCCTGATGGTAAGCGATTACCGCCGCCCATGGACGGCGTCACAAGAGCGTTACCGGCCTTTGGGGGATGGGGGGGGGGAGATAGGGGGAGGGGTTGGGGTATGGGCCTCCGGTATCCTCACTCACTCGGTGAAACACAGCGCAAGCACTATTTCACACCGGTTTTCTGTGAGGCCGTGGTATCACTCCGGTCGAGCCGGCCCATTCATGCCGAAGCGTGGCTCTCCCACGGTCTAAACACGTTATTGTTAGGACAAGGGTTGTGTACAAGAAAAATTTAAAGATAACGGGAAAAGTGGACTGGATGGACTGCCTCGGTGGCGCAGTAGATAGATAGCGCTAGTACTATAAAACAAAAAACCAGACAGCTTAAAAGTAATTAACTGAAAAGAGAAAAACAAGTATTACAACACCTATTATTAAATTCAAATGACTAATGCATCGTTTAGTAAGCTTTAAATAAATAATAAAGTGTAATATGTTCAAATTAGGCAAACTAAATAATATGTACTTGATAGTACCGCGTGCTGTGACAAACGTAGTTTTGGTAGATCTTTCTTTGCCCGTAATAAAGTATTGTTGCGCCATAGAGAAATAGGTCTCGTATAAACAAGAACATTCGAGAGCCGAGGACAGCGCCATCTAGTATCAAGTAGCGCACGACTGTTGAGATTATGATTTATGATTCCGATATTCTAGGCGCTAGATGGCAAGTAATGCAGCGGCAGGTAATTCTAGGACATTCTATTTTGATCCAGAATGTTCTATCGAATATTAAGGATTATTCTAGATCTTTAATACCCACATCGTAACAGTATTGTTTTTTCCCGCCTGCAGCACCATAGTTCGACTGATTTGAATATACATATTGTATTCATTTTATTCTTTTATTTGATGTTCTCGAAGTTGTTCAAAATTATGTGTACCTCGGGCAGACTTTGCAGTTAGGTAGAAAAACTTCGAGGATGAGGTGAACAGGAGAATTCAGCTGGGTTGGGCAGCGTTTGGGAAACTTCGTTGGGTCTTTTCTTTATCGATCCCACAGTGCCTTAAGACGAAAGTCTTCAATCAGTGCGTCCTACCCGTCATGACATACGGAGCCGAAACGTGGACACTTACGCCAAGGCTGGTCCAAAATCGCTCAGCGTGCTATGGAGAGGGCTATGCTTGGCGTTTCTCTGAGGGATTGCATCAGGAATGAGGTAATCCGGCAGAGAACCAAGGTCATCGACATAGCCCAAAGTATTAGCAAGCTGAAGTGCCAGTGGGCTGGCCATATTAGCCGCAGAACTGATTACCGTTGGGGTAAACGGGTTCTTGAGTGGGGACAGCGTCTCGGCAAACGTGTGTAGGACGTCCACAGGCCAGGTGGAGTGATGATCTGCGCAAGACGGCTGGCAGGAGCTGGATGCGAGAAGAGATATAAATAAATAAACCACTTCGTTACGCAACGCGTTACGGCGCCAGCTCATCTTGCTTACATTTCCCTCACGCATACGGCAGCGGTAGGCAGGCTCCTCCTCTCTCACTGTAACCTATAGCGCTAGCCGTAAATAGTTCAACTTAGATTAGTTTTTTTTTCTCGTTTCAGTTCATTACTTTAAAGCAGACGGGTTTTTGTTTTTATACCAACTTTTTTTTCAGACTTTTTAGTTTAATTAACCGCCAAATTATTCAAAATTTCAATTTGTAGGGTTCAAATCCCGCTGTCGTTGCACCTGTTTCAAAGAATTTTGATCACGTGACCGATCTAACAACTTTTTGGGTTTGAGTTTACTAATTGCCAATTTGTGTCCAAACAGTAATATAAAAGTGATATGATACTTTAGAAAGGGTCTTTTTCGGATCTTTAATTTGATACCCATACTGCTGAGGTATGAAAAAAAACAAACGCACTGCCTCCTTTCTTCCCATTTGCGAATGCCTTTTCGAAAATGTATATAGCCTACGTCGTAACACGATGCTGATGAATTCAACGAAACCTCATATGTCAAAAACCACCCTCATTGTGAATGTAGACAATGCAACATGATGACCCAGACATATGGCGGCTTAGTGAAAGGTTTGAAAATTTCTTTGCAGCACTAAATACCTATTAATTTATAAATATTGTTAGGTCTACCCCTACTCTACCGATAAATTATGTAGTGCGAACCTATAAAGAGGCAGTACTTGGCTATGTTCGCTCTCTTGTTGTTCGAGCAAAGCGGTCGGTAAGACGTGTTTTTGTAGAATCATACGGCATACGTCAGCCATATCTTGTCGTTTAATGTTATATCGTTGTGAACCTATTTTTTAGTCGTTTTAATGTCGATCTGTTACGTATTTCGTTAATTGCTTGTAATCATATTTCGAATTATAAGACTAATTTATTGTGAACTGTTTAGTGTTTTAATTATAAATAAGAACTGAGGTTACGTTACCTTCAATTTGTTTCTTTTATTTAATTCTCACTTCTAGTTTATTACAATATATAATTTCATCATTATCATCAAATAAAAAAAATATCTGTCCAACTGTTCCCCTTAATCTCTGGAACAGCTGGACCGAATTTGACAGGACTTTCACTGGCATATAACTGATGATGATAAAAGAAGTGCCTTATGCACCTTTTTTATACTAACTTCGCCATGTGTTGTTACCCGCGGTTTACCTGCGGTTTTTGTAAGGTACAACAACAACTGCAGGTAACACCGCGGAGATCAGCTAGTTAAAACTAAACACAAACAAGGTCTGTGCATTCAAATAAAAACATACATATTAACCATACAGTTGATTACTTTGATAATATAGTAGCTTCTACTTAAAAGGTTTTCAAATATGATCGAATTACTTAATTGATTAAACTCTTGTACATTCAAATTAAACTATAGAACGCTTTAGTGTGTTTGGAAAGTGCTCGTGATATGAATAAACTGAAAATTATTCGCTACCTCAGAGTAGTTGAAAACATAAATGGCATTTATCGAAACTATTTATTTTACGGGAGAAGAAGTAAAAAACTTGTACGGCTTCATTTAACTTTCGATATCTTGCTACGTCTTCTGTTGCTCACAAGCAATTTATTTCTAGTCTTGCTAGTAACAAAAAATACTGATATTGAAAAATATGCCTCTTTTTATTTTCTTGGTGCAATAATTTATTTTCTTAGTGACCTTATTAGTGTCGTGTGTAGTGTATTGAAGTCATTGGAATATAAAATCGCCATCGTAAATCTCATGATTGTCCACAATGATTACGTTGAGGACGTAAATTATAAAAGGAATCTGAAAGAAACACAGTTGGTTGTTTTAATCAGTTTTACTGGTCTTGTTATAATCATATTTACCTATATTGTAATTCACTTCCATAGGTTATTGTATATGGAGAAAAGTAGTTCAATAATAATCTTTTTCCTATTTTTATCAGTTTTCCGCAACAAAATAAATTGCATCTTGGATTTCTTTGCGTTATACATATACATGAATTTATTGTCAAATTTACTGAAATGCTTAAACAGAACAGTGCTTGAATTACAAGAAAAAATGCGCATAGATACCCAATCTGTTCTAGTGGGGAATGGTCAATATTTACATCTGCTAGAAAATGTTCAGCGCTGTTCTGAGCTGCATGGATATTTGGTTAATAGTGGAAAGCAGTTGTCAGAGTGCTTCAAATATCAAGTAAATATTTTAATATTTTTTTTTGTTATCTTTATAAATAAAAATATTTTTTTTCTATTTTGATTTACAATTTTATATATCGACGGCGGAAAGCGAAAACGTAGTTGTCTACGGTAGTTCTAGTAGGGTCCTATTACTTAGGTAAATGTAAATAAAATAGAGTGAACTGTATAAATAAGACTTGTATTTAGTATAAATAAATACATATGTAAGGCAAGCGTCGCTGTCTAATGCGTTGCGCGGAGTGACGTAGAACCGAAGGCTCCCGCCTCGCGCCGCTGTCCTCCTGTCCCCCGCCGCTGCTCGGTGCCCGTGCGCCGACATACTGCCCGGGTTGAAGTACCTCATACTTCAATTAAAAGGTAAGGGGCAGATGGAGTTGAACCCTCGTGTGATGCTGCCCGTCTTCGTTCGGATCTCGGCCACCCTTGTGATTCGGTCGCTGCCAGGAAATACCTTAGTGACTCGGCCAAGTGACCACAATAGAGGTGGCTGCGTCCTGTCTCTGATCAGCACCATCATGTCCGGTTTCAAAGTTCCCGTAGAAGCGCTCCATTTTGACCTTTGCTGCAGTGTAGAAACATATTCATTAGCAAAACGTTGCCAAAAGTGAAGTTTAATGTTTTCCACTCGCTGGAAGCGCTCTAGATGCGTGATGGTCTCGTTCGATGTGACCTGTGGGTGCGGAACAGACGTTAGTGGTCGTCCAATCAGAAAATGGGCAGGTGTTAATGCGGAAAAATCTAAAGGATCAGAGGAAGCAACGGTGAGAGGGCGAGAATTAAGAATGGCCTCAATTTGGACCAAACATGTCGCCATTTCCTCATACGTGAGGTGAGTAGAGCCTAAGACTCTTTTGAGGTGGCTTTTGGCGGACTTGACGGCTGCTTCGGCGATGCCATTAAAGTGAGGTGAATATGGAGGAGCAAAATGAAATTCTATACCCTCTTGGGCTATGTCCGAAGCAACGTCCGGACCTGAAAGGAGGCTACACAACTCGTTACAAACTCCAACAAAGTTTGTCCCATTGTCGGACCAGATGCTGCGGGGTTTGCCTCGACGTGACATGAACCGTCTAAGAGCAGCCATGTATGCTTCTTTTGTCAATGCTGTGACAAGCTCGAGGTGAACAGCCTTTACTGCAAGGCACACAAAAATGCATAAATACGACTTAATCAGTCTACACCCTCGCCCCTTCCGATCAGCGATCAAAATTGGCCCTGCATAGTCCACACTACAATTAAGAAAGGGATATTGAAGGTCAGTGCGAGACGGAGGTAATTGACCCATAATAGGTTGTACATTTTGTGACCTATATCTAAAACATTTAATACAATTTCTAACAATGGCCTTAGATAAGTTTCTACCCCCTAGAGGCCAGTATTGCTGACGTACCTTTGTCAATAAAAGTTGTGGTCCAGCATGAAAAAGCTTTAAGTGTTCGCATTGGAATATTAACTTTGTTATAGGATGCTTACAACAAATTAAAATTGGATGCTTAACATTAAAATCGTAGGGAGAATTGTCAAGCCTACCGCCAACACGTAGAATGCTATTAGAGTGTATAAAAGGAGATAAAGACATGAGACGATTGTTACGCGGTAGGGACTTCCCTGAGTGCAAAATGGTATACTCTTCGGGAAACATTTGAAGTTGAGCATTGTATATGACACAATTTAATGATATTTGCAGTTCTTGTGTTGACAGAAAACTTGTAAGTTTATGACGTGAATTTTTAAAATTGTAAATAGCTCTAAATACATAAGCAACTACTCTTTGTAAATAATTGAAATTAGAATATTTAAGAATTAAATCACTAATTATTATAGAACTAAGTTGCGTTTTATTAGTAATGAGCTGATTATCAACGCCACTAACTACACTACAAACTACGTCTGGTAGATCTTGTTTTACATTACTGTTGGGCTTTTCTGGCCAATCATTTTCTGATTTTAATAAAAATGTTGGACCAGACCACCACAGGGAACTGTTGCTGATTGCATCAGCCCTCAGCCCTCGGGAAACTAGATCTGCTGGGTTGTCCTTCGACGGAACGTAGCCCCAGGTACAACCAACAGTACCTTGTTGGATTTCGTTGACTCTGTTACGTACAAATGGTTTGAGGTGATTAGGTGACGTGCATAGCCAGGCAAGAACAATTGTGGAATCGGACCACAGATAAATTTTATCTATTTGCATCGTAAGAGAGTCACGCACCTTCGTACACAGTCTTGTAGCTACCAAAGCACCGCATAGTTCGAGTCTCGGTATTGTAGTAGGATTAATAGGAGCTACTCGATTTTTAGACACTAACAATTGTACGCGAACGGAGCCTGAGTCATTAATAGAACGAATATAAAGACACGCTCCATATGCTTTTTCCGAAGCATCGGCAAAGACGTGAATTTCGTTTCTTATTGGGTTACTGCACGATACGAATCTAGGTATTTTTAGTTGATTAAGACACGATAAAGTACACGCAAATGAGGACCAAAGATCATTTATGTTTGTGGAAACTATGTCGTCCCAGTCATATTTCTTGATCCAAAGTTGTTGCACAATGATCTTAGCTTCGACAACGCACGGTCCCACTAGGCCCAGTGGGTCGAAAATCTGACTGATTACAGACAGTATGTGACGTTTTGTAATTTTTTCGTTATTTTGGTTGATATTAATGGAGAAAGAAAGTGAGTCTGAATCACATAACCAGTATAAACCTAACGTTTTAGAAGCTGCATTAATGTTACTATTATTAAATTCTAAGACATTATTGGAAGAAGGAATTTTATCTGTATTGTAATTTATTTGTTTTAAAATGCTAGGTTCATTTGTTTGAAATTTACGTAAATTAAATTGTGCTGACGAAAGAGTGCTTATGACGCCCCGACATAGCTCTACCGCGCCTGAGATAGAGTCACTCCCACTCAAAAAATCATCAACGTAAAAATCGTGCTGGATGGCGCGCTTAACTCGCTCATTGTCGGCCACTGCGGCTAGACTAGTAAGACATTTAGTAGCTAAGTATGGCGCTGAAGCAGTACCATATGTTACCGTGTTTAAGGTATAGACTTTAAGCGGCTCCTTCACATCAGATCGAAAAACTATACGCTGAAGTGATCTCTGAGAGGGATTTATGTCTATGGCTCTGTACATCTTCTCGATGTCGCCCGATATAACATATCTATGCTGACGGAAGCGCAACAATATAGAGAGAAGATAATTTTGTACCACGGGGCCAACCAGTTGGATGTCGTTGAATGAAAGACCGGTGGTAGTGGCTGCAGAGGCATCAAACACTGTACGTAATTTAGTTGTTGTACTAGACTCGCGTATGACTCCGTGATGAGGTAAAAAATAATTTATTTCTTTACCATGAACCGCAGAAAAGCTTCGAACAGTAGTGGTAAATGTCATATGTCCTAACTGTTCGTATTCACGCATGAACTTTACGTACCGTTCTTTAAATACGGAGTCACGTTGAAAACGTCGCTCAAGAGACAAAAATCGCTTTATAGCCAATTGTAAAGAATCACCTAGAAGGTTTGGGTCTTTTTTAAGAGGAATCGTGACTACAAAGCCCCCTTTGCTATTGCGATAAGTACTATCAGCAAAAATATGTTCGCATGAGTTTTCCTCTGCAGTTAATAAATGCTTAACCGGTACCGAGTCTAGTTCCCAGAAACGACTTATATTGACTTCGTCTTTTATAGCATTACAAAAATGAGACGAAGCTTGTGACGTAGGGCAATTGGTATTTGAATAGGATATATGCCCCGAAATGATCCAACCTAACTTCGTTTTATGAAGCTTAGGTTTATTTTTGCCTAAATTAACAGAATTGCGCCCTAAGACGTTCCAAAATATTTCAGCCCCGACCAGGATGTCTATTGCCGAAGGTATATTGAATGAAGGATCAGCTAGACGCATCCCTGAGGGAAGAGGGACCTTTTTGACGTTAATGAAACGCGATGGCAGCAATTTTGTTATCTCGGGCAAAACAATACAATCTAAGTTGACCGAATAGTCACCGCAATAAGACTCGAGCGTGAGATTACAAGACTGTGTACTATAAGAGGTCTGATTGTTAATACCTGTGACTGTTGAACCAGTGCCGTGTTGTGACAAACCCAGCTTGCTACATAAAGCTTGTGAAATAAAATTAGCAGTACTTCCGTTATCCAGCAAAAGTCGGGCGGTGTGCTTAGTGCCATCGGCACAATGCACCCTCGCCAAGGCTGTGGAAAGGAAGACAAATGAAGATGAGTCATCGTGCTCAAAATTTGTTGAAAGGGCAACATTATCACTGTTTGGCATTAGCTTAAGAGGGCTGCGTTCAGGTTCTTTATGCAAAAGAGTGTTATGCCGTGTTTTGCAATATTTGCAGTGTGACAGCCTGCACGTATTGCTTGCGTGGCCCGAACGCAGGCAATTCATGCAAACTTTAAACTGTTTTGCCTTTTCAATACGTACTTCTACTGGCAAGCTCCTGAATGATTCACAACTGTAAAGTAAATGGTTTTCAGTACATAATAGACATTTATTTGTAGATTTAATTGTATTGTTTTTAGATGCTACAATAAAACTTTTAGGTTTGTTTAAATTATTGTTGTTTTCTGATAATTTAATAGATTTAAGGTTGATTTTACTATTCTCTTCTAATTTTTCTAATAAGTTAATCTGATTTTCTATAAATTTAATAAATTGATCTAAAGTTGGAGGCTTTAATAATGTATTACGATGCTCTTCCCAGTAACGGCTTGTGCTGTTATCTAGTTTTTGAGACATCATGAAGATAACGAGCGTGTCCCAATGTTCCGTAGGTTGTTTTAACGTTTTTAATGCTCGAATATTCTTATTAGTAACGTCTATCAAGTAACGTAAGCTTTTACTAGATTCTTTAGAACACGGCTGAACACTGAACAACGCTTGTACATGATTATGTATAAGTAAGTTATTATTGTCATATCGCTGACACAGCAGATCCCAAGCATTTACATAGTTGTCGCTCGTAAAATCTAAATTTTCTATAACTAAAAGTGCACTACCGCGTAAACATGATCGCAAATAATGAAACTTCATTATGTTATCATTGCAGCTATTGTTATGAATTAGGGAAATGTACGTGTTTTTGAACTCAAGCCAACTTTGAACGCTGCCATCGAAATGTGGCAAGTCAATTTTCGGTAAACGGACATTTTTGTGTGCCTTACCTGACCCATCAGAGCTAGGATGAGTAGAAAGCAAGCTCCGAGCTAGGGTAGCAGCGGTGTGGTACTGTTCTTCGAAATCACACCGGCTTTTAAATTCCTCCGCGGGCGTGTCTAACAGCACCTCAATCTCCGTCTGTAACGCGTCAAAGTCACTATATAAGTTTTGGAGTCGTTCATAACGTCCTTCCAGCTCAAGACGCTGCAAATCGGACATGCTAGAAGTACTACTAAGCGGATAAATATAGTTTTTAAAAATGGTTAACTTGGCTTTAAGTGCACCTCGACGTTTCTTTAATGTTTCAATAGTCTCACTCATTGTGAATAAAATCAAGCGGATAACTAGTTAAAGTCTATAGAAATGAGTGAGAACCGGTTTTGTAAGCAACGGTATGCGAGCCTTGACCTTGAAACGGCTAGATATATGACGCGTTAGTTACCGTTAAAATAAAAAGATGCACAGCTGTTAAGCCAATTGTAATAAATAACAATTAAGAATGCGCTTTTATGAAGATTAAAAATACAGATATGAAAATTAGCAATTAAAATAATATCAATAAGTAGGTAGGTAACCGTACCTATCACAAAAAATAATTAAATCTCAGCGCTTAAGCCACATAAATGCAAATAAGCGCAATAAAATGTGACGACAAGCAAGACTGAGCGTTAAATTAAATGTTACGTTGATAAAAAAATGTGAAAATGAAAATAAGGTAAGTACCTATTACTAAAAAATATTTAAATCTCAGCGCTTAAGCCACATAAATGCAAATAAGATGTGCCAGCAAGCAAGACCGAGTGTTACATTAAATGCTTAATCCAAATTGAGGCGAAAAAGGTATGAAAAAAAAATACGAAAAAATCGTAAATTGGAAGTATAGATGAAGAAATAGGAAATCTGATTGGAACGAACTCACTTATTTATCCGAACCGTCCCACCAAGTCAGATGTCTTCAGCTCCGCAGTCTAGCAGCAACGTAGTAGCGGGCGATCCAAAGTCCGTATCGGGTTTAAAGTTCGCCAACGCCGCTTTGTAGGTAACTCGCTGGTTTTTTCCGGAATCGGTTTTATTCAAAAAAACTTAAGGACCAATGTCTACGGTAGTTCTAGTAGGGTCCTATTACTTAGGTAAATGTAAATAAAATAGAGTGAACTGTATAAATAAGACTTGTATTTAGTATAAATAAATACATATGTAAGGCAAGCGTCGCTGTCTAATGCGTTGCGCGGAGTGACGTAGAACCGAAGGCTCCCGCCTCGCGCCGCTGTCCTCCTGTCCCCCGCCGCTGCTCGGTGCCCGTGCGCCGACAGTAGTCATCCACAAAAACGAAAATGTTCACCAGAGCCAAAAAACTTTTACACTTTTCTTCAAAAAATCATAACTTGCGTGTTTTTTAACTTAGACTTACGAATTTTGGATATAAGACTTGTTATTTTTTCTAAATTATTATTCTAACTCTCAAATCTCATTCTAACAATTATTTGCCAATATTTTGTTGACTACGACATTTTGAACTATTTTTATAGAATGTTAAAACGCTGTAATTGCACTATCGAGTTTAATGGAGCTGGGTGAAACACATTATTTTAAAGAAAGCGAAAACGTGGTAAGCATCAATACTTGAACTAGGGCTGCCCAATTGTATGTAGTAAACGTGGTTATTCAATGAAACTAATCTCTTAGATATGGTGTAAACTAAAATAATTGCTGATTTGGGGTAAGACAAGACAGCGTTTGTGCTGTCGTGTTTCGTTGGTGAGTGCGAGACCGGGGGCCCAATTAGTCTAGTCAACAAGTTCCACACTTGTTGACTAGACTAAAAGATGCACAAGCATCACTAGGCCGCCATAGTGTGGGTCGCCATACTGCATTGTTGTATCCGCAATGAGTATGGTGGCCACCACTCGTGGATTTTGCTTATGCTTTCCATCAAGCAGAGTAGAGTCATTTTTGCAGGCCAAACATAAAAAAAAAAAAAAAAAAGACAAATTGTAATAGGTCTTTACCTATGAAATTGCCGTTTTGTATGCAATAAGTGAAAGTACTTATTTTTTCAAACTTTTTTATTTCTGTTATTTCAAGTAATCACCCATGCAATCGACGCATCTATGCCAACGTATTGGCAGTTTATTGATGCCCTTCTTGTAAAAATCAGCTGGACGGGAGGCAACAAACTCTTCAAAGGCTCTTCTGGGTAAAAAATTCAATTCCCGAGAGGCAGTACAAAATGCCTTTGAAGAGTTTGCTGCCTCCCGTCTAGCTGATTTTTACAAGAAGGGCATCAATAAACTGTCATCTGTATGTAATGAATGGATAGGTAGAAATAGAAAGAGGCTAAGTGACAGACTTTAGAAAATATTATTATTTTCAAAATCTAATAAGAGTTATACAAATACACATGTAACCTATGAAATTAAAAACAGAAAAATAATACGAGTGATAAAAGATTTTGTAGGCTTTATAAGTTGATAGCACGGTTTATTCCACTTTGTTTAAGATTTTGAGTGTTTTTATTTTACCCACAGAACAACTAGAAATGCGTTTGACGTAATTTCATAAGTAATCTTTTACCGCCGGGACGCACACATAAACGATTAATAATATTATACACACATAACTAAGTCTATTCTAATTCGTCCAAAGGATTTAATGAATATAATATTAAACTACAACCTTATGCTCTTGGCATTAACTAGAGTTTTACTTACAATTTTGTGTTTAGAGGTGGAACTTCGTCTTTATGACCCACCCACCGTAGAGATGTGGTCCTGTCGATTATAATAATTAAATTTACTAAATTTTTAATATAAAAATAAGACATTTGTTTTGTCAGAACATAAGCACATATTAAACATTTAATTTTAGAGTTTGACGTTTCATACTTATGAAAACGACACAACTTTCTATAGACGTAACACACATAATCTTAATATTTTTTCTGTAGAACCCTGTAATTAACAGTAATTATGAGGTTATTTTTATTTCGTCACAAGATGTACATTTTTTATATTTAAATTTAAATGCAAAAAACAATTGACTTCGATGGACGTCGGACGGCCCGAAAATGTAAATCTTCAAAATACGTTTTAAGTTTTAAAAGAAATATATATTTATTATACATATTCCTATTCCATTTCATCAAAAAGCTTTACAAAAAAAATTCAAATTAAAAATTATTTTGCAGTCGGTTAAAAATCATAATATAAAACAAATCAACTGTTTCTACTTAAGAAGAACACAAACCAATATCATCGACATCTACAATTTTACGGTATCAAATGCATTATAAATATTTGGGCACACCCCTATGCCTTAGACTTAATCTGTTCGGGTGAAATAAATCGAAATATTCACGCAGGAAATGCAGTTCATTGCGTACTCTTGTGGAAACAATGTAGTTAGTAATCAAATTTAATACGCAATGTATGATTGTTTTATTGTTTTTTCTCATTGAAAGTAAAACGCGAATGCGACCGTTCAATTAATGCCAGCAGACAAAATAGAGGTATTTGGACTTATTTCGCGGCGCGCCTGCCCCGCCTACATAGCATTTCTACCTATATTTTCTGTTCTGTGATTTTGTGATTCGACGACGTAGGTGAAATACAGACATCCCTATCCCCTAAAGACACATCAAAAGTGTCTAGGGATCAACATATATTTTTGCAATAACTTTTCTCCTGATTGATATTAATTAAAATTTTCTTTAAGGATTCATCAAATAAAGTGTTTTCGTTTGTCACAGTAACGATAAACCAAGTCACCTTTGCATTAATAAAAAAAATTGCCATTTTCCTAATAAAGGGATTTTTGACATTTGAATCACTAACATTAAAGTTCGAAAAAAAGACTGAAATAACAGTTTTCTTTAAAATTTTATTAAGTAACTTAAACAATTAATAATCCGTGTTTCTACCGCAAACACTAACAACACAAGAACATCGGTTTGGCATACTCAAAATGAGTTCATCCAAATCACGCTGTGGAATGGCCGTCCATGTTCGTTGCAACAACAAAAAAAGGTCTTCTTGCGACTGGATACCCTCCATATTCGGCAGAGCTCTTCTCTGTAGCATATCCCATGCATGCTCAATCGGGTTCAAGTCTGGCGACTGAGCAGGCCAGGGCAGGACATTGATGTTAGCTGCGGCGAGAGTCTGTCTTACAACTCTTGCGGTGTGCGGTCGTGCATTATCATGCATTAACTGAAATAAGGGACCGATTTGTACTTGTAGAGGAACGATGACGTCTGATACAATCGTCTCAGCATTAATTTGAGCGTTGAGGTTGCCTCTGATCCAAATCAACTCAGTTCTTCCGCCGATCCAAATACCCGCCCATACCATGATGGTTCCACCACTATAAGGATGGACTTCCTGGCAGGATTTTAATCGCTGTCGGCATCCAGGGGTTCTCCAGTGTCGTATACGTCTTGTATCCGGTCTCATACCAAAACGAGACTCATCAGAAAAGCACACGAAACGCCATTGTTCTTCTGCCCAATTTCTGTGTTCAAGAGCCCATTGATATCGAATCCTACGATTGTGCATTGCTATAGGTGGTACCCGTAGCGGTCTTCGGGAATGAAGGTTCACTTCATGCAAGCGGTTTCTGACTGTTTGGTCGCTAATTAAGTACCTGAAGAGTGATGAAGCCTCACGGCTAACATCATGGCGGTTATTGTTGGAGATCTTCGAGTTAAGATTTGAATGTATCGGTCTTGTCTCCGTGTGGTGCAGCGATACCGTCCTCCATGGCGCTCAGCCACGGTACCAGTGCTTCGGTAACGTGTCCAAAGTCGACTGATAACACTCTGACTTGTATTCAGAGCTAAAGCCACAGTACGTTGCCGGGAACCAGCTTCTATCATTCCCACGGCTCTGAGCATTTCTTCCCTGCTTAAATGACGTCGCCGCTCCATAATAACGTTGGTTTTAATCAGTAGTAGGGAAACAGTAGCACTAATAATGTCTTCAATGCGTTGTATGTTTTTATAGGGAAAATATTGACAGCTGATTTTCATCTTTTACTCGAATTTGATTGACAGTTCCTGATTCAAATTATGAAATGCACCAAAAAGGATCCATATAAATTTATAAAATCATAAATTTATTACAAAGCCACATCTCAATCTCAAGAAATCCGCATAAAAATGCTTGATCCCTAGACACTTTTGATGTGTGTACTTCCAAGGTGAAATGAGGACACTCTAATGTCTACTTTTCTCACCCGGGTGATGTCATGCAGGTGAATAAAGTAAACTTATAAAGGATATGATATAACGTACCTATATGATAATAGCCTATAGCCTTTTTCGATAACTGGTCTTTCTAACAGTGAAATTTTTTTTTTAAATCGGTCCAATACTTCCTGAGATTTGCGCGTTCAAACAAACTCTTCAGCTTTATAATATTATAGAAAAGATTATATTATTCTTGAGACATAAGAACTGGTGCACAGTGAAGTATTCTTTTTTTTTCTCTTGTGCGTCTAAGTTAGTTTTGTGAATTGCATTGGTAATGGATGTCGATGGATCTGGATATAACAATTCCAAATATTTAGATTAATCTGATGTAACTAATTAGCTTTTTTTCTCTTAGATACGATATTGGATAATGACAAATATGGTAGTATACACGATGAGCTTATATTACATTATTAAATCACTCATAACGAAGGTAAAATTCCCAATTAAAATCTGTACCTTTAAACCTTGTACCAATGTTTTTCTTAGAGAATTTTCAAAGCTTTTTTTGCAGGTTTCTGGTTTTGATGGGATATTAGAACTATTTAAGTTCATAATTGTTGAAATATTCACAATGTTTATCATATTTTACGGAGGTCAAAAGGTGCAAAATGAAAAGGCTGCGATGAACAGGTCTATTGTCAAATTGTATAATATGTGTTGTACAAGTGAGTATATTTCTGACATACTTTTTTAAAACAGACCAGCTCTTGTTCAAAAACCTTAGACCATTTTTATAAGTTGCAGTAAACTATTGTGTATTTAAGTTGATTTGATTAGAATTGTCTTTTATTTTCTTCACATTATCATCATATTCAGTTTTGCTGCAAATGTTGAAATTTCAATTTTTTTCTTTTAGATCTTGGAGCTCGTGAAATAAAAGCTGTCAAGCGCTTATTAACTCAGACGAACACGTGTGAAATAAGAATTGAGTTCTCTAATTTACCTCTGGGAATGTATTTAATACCGATGTTTCTGTCTATAACAATAACTTATGTGATAATAGCGTTGCAGTTTAATAATGTAATTTAAAAAATAGTGTCCATAATGGTGTTTTTTATGGTTACTGAAAAACATCACATTACACATTCACTGTCTTGATGATGCTGTGGTCGTGCATCCGTCTGCTGAGCTGAGGTTGTCAGGGTGTTTGTATGAATGAATAATAGTGTAATATCTATGTATTTATCACAAAAACGATTTCATCATACTATCTTCCATAGTACAAGCTCTGCTTAGTTAGAAACCTGATGGCGTTGTGTTACCGATGTCCGAAATTAATTATTATTATTAATGTTATTTTGTAATGCAGATTAACTGCATTGTTGGTGTAGTGGTTAGCGTAAGCGACTGCAGATCAAGAGGTCTCGGGTTCGATTTCCGGGTCGGACTGCTGTTGGGGTTTTCTTACAAGAAATTCTTAACAGCAGATCCCAAATCTTGGGAATAATAAAGGCTAGGAAGATGATGATTTTATAATGTGGATTAAGCGGGGAAATATTGTGTGATCCACAAATTGTTGTTAGACATTTTGCCTAAGCATTCTTATTAATCGTGAAATCGCAGTCTGCTTCGATATTATTAGGTTATTAGTAACTATTTATAATAACAAACACATGAGAAAAAAAAGTAAATAGGAAACCTCACCGTTCAATGGGCAATGACCGAATGGTTCGATCACTTTTTTTAGGTGGATTTTTTCCTGTTGGTCCGATGTAAAAGAATCAGTAAAAACAGAATTGTTGTCGTTTGTATTAAGTCTACAATTTCGATATTTGTATTTCTATAATCTGTTTTATTATTGTAGATTTTTCTTTTTAGAGGTCGGTTTTTATTTTTTGTCAAGTTTTTTTTTACTCTTGATTATGAGATACCAATGAGAAATGTAATGACCTCTTACTGAGACATAGACCTCGGACCTTTTTCTACGATGGTTTGAGAAAATATACTTTCATGTGTACATAACCTTTTAATTATTGAATTTTTAAACATGGCTGTAAATGGGCGAGTAATAATTATATGTATGAAAAGATGTTTCGACTATGAACCAATGCAATAAGTCTGCTTTGTCATATTAGTCGAACCAATAGAACATATAAAACCTGCATCCTCCGATCAATCGAACCAATAGGAAAAAAAGTCCGCGTCAACCGATCAATCGAACCAACGGGAAAAAAGGTCCGCGTCTTCCGATTAGTAGAATCAAAGGAAAAAATGTCTATTTTGCCCGATCAGTCGGACAAACAGGAAGAAAAATTCTGCGTCGTCCAAGTCGGACGAAGTGATCGGAACACATTCCGCGGTCACAGCCGTTCAATGCAGGGTCTTTGCTGTCAAGCCCGTGTCAGTGTACAGTGTCAAATGTTCTTGACTTTTTTAACACTGTTGAAACTATTTAAGCAGCTTAAAAATTTCCAGTTCTAACAGCCAAAGAATAATCCGCATACGAAAATGACTTCGAAGTTTTGTGAGATATTGTTAAAAATAAACAATATAACAAGTTCAATGTTTGACATAATTGTTCTTGAGTAAATAATTTGTAAATACACATTTTGTTGCCATACTTGTTTCATTTTATAAATTTTGATAGCAACATCCATAAAACTTCTTAACAGAGGATGATAGGCTTTACCGTGCCTCGCCTGTTATGGTGGCACGAATTCCTATGTTCCCCTATTTCCCTCAGTTTTTCACTAGCCTACTTCGTCACTATTTATTTTTTGCATCATTCACTCTATCTTCATCTATTTCTTCTCTTTGATTACTAATCATCACCGATGCAACCACAAAGTGTCACAGCGTAGAGTTTCAGGCTATAGCTTATTTAATATATATTTATATATAATAATAAGCCTCGTTCCTAGATTTCAACTCAGTCTGACGACTGTCATGGTTGTTACGTGCGTTATGTGCGAACTAGTAATTGTAATGTAAAGGTCATAGATATTTATATATTTAGTACTTTGAAAGCTATGACGTTTTTAAAACTTTAGTCATCTCTCCTGAACATTTTACTAAATGACCAGTTAATACATTTTGCCTTTCCATTACCAAATATCATCCATTGTTATACAACATTCTAAAGTACTTATAAATTCCGAACCATGGTCACCGACATTGCCCGGAGAATTGCCGTACTCAAGTGACAATTCTCCGGGCAGTGGGCGGGGCACATTGTTCGCAGACAAGACTGCCGATGGGGCCGAAAAGTTCTGGAGTTGCGACCACGTACTCTAGTACGTGTATATTATGTAATAGACGTGCGTGGGTACAAGGTGGTCCAACGACCTGATGAAGGTAGCGTCGTAGGTCACCGCTGGATGCGGGTAGCACTGTTCCGGTTGTTATGGGGAGTCTTGGGGGAGACCTATGTCAACCAGTGAACTTCTTTTGGTTATGATGATGATTCCAGTAGATATACCACTTAATATATGCCTATTGTTCTAGTTATTTCTTACAGACTATTGCACAGAATTCCGTTCCCTACCTTTATCAAATTGTTGTTTGTTTTGTATCGTACTTTAAGGACTCCAATAATTTTGGTACAATTGATATCTTATACAAGTACTTACTAGAATGTCAAGCCTTAACTTACTGTATATGGCAAGTTGTTGATTTAGTTTAGGTAGAGGCAGTTCTGATACTGACTGTCTAATGGCAGACTAATTTTCATATGCACACACTTCATTACTTAAGTAAATACTTCGGATTACTTTTAATTGTTCAAACGTGATCCGATTGTCCGATTGATTCACGTGTCCTTTACCTGAATTTAACTATAGACCGCCTTAGTGTAACGTAAATACAAATTATTTATAAGTTCAGATATGAACAACATAAAAATCATTCACTATCTAAGTATACATATAATTTTAACTCTCAATTGTCGGCACATGCTGGAACTTCTAAAACAAGAAGTTTTAAACTCACATGTATTTTTATTGCACTATTCAATGAACTTATTTTTTTTTACTTAGCCGCTTTATCCCTATGGCATTATCAAATGTTACTGTTCATAAAGTTTTCGAATAAAAGTACAAGTAAGTATAATTACAAGATTGCTAAAAATATACTTTTATTATTCTAGGTAAAACATTCAGTAATGCTAAGTATATGTGAAGACATAGTATCAGATTCTTAAGTCAATTATAGTAAAGGTAAAAAATTTTATTACAAGCTTGTATTGTACATATTTCGGGAAAAATTAAAGGAGTTTTTTTAAGGCAGACATTATCAACGGTTTATCAGAGTTGTTTAACATTTTAGTTTTTGATCTGTATCCAATGTGCATGTTATTTTACGTAATGAAAAGGCTAGGATAAACCAAACTATTGTCAAATTGTATAATATGTATTATACAAGTGAGTGTAAAATATGATACTAGCTGTTGCTCCATAAACCTATCAGTAGAAGAGCTGGTACCATTGGTAGGTATTAGAGGCAAGTTGAAAACTTGTCACACACCTCTCCTAATATACCCCAACACGAAACTGCAGACCTGGCTGGTGAGTAGCGAGGCAAATTTTTGACAACCAGCGATAGTGATGATGTCGTAGGCTTGTGTCTCCCACGTGAGCACTGTTTCTCAGAGTGCTATAACTGGCGAAGTATATCGTTATACCATGGCTATTGTAAGTCACGTGACCTCGCCAGAGGGCGGGGTTGATTTAGCCCCGCTACTCACCAGCCAGGTCTGCAGTTCCGTCTTGGGGTATAATAGGAGAGGTATGTGACAAGTTTTCAGCTTGCCTCAAATACCTACTCAAAAAATGGTGTCAGCTCTCGGACCATATTAGACTATCAGGACAGTGGACATTGATCTTTTTTTTAATGAAGTACTCTACAAATAATTTTTTATCTCGTTTTATATTAATAACAGATTTATTTCAGGTCACGAAGATTGTGAAACAAATCCTGGAGCTGTCAAAAACCTATTTCATTTGATAAGAACGAGTGAAATACGAATTGAATTTGCCAATTTACTTTTGGCAATGCATTTAATTCCGATGTTTATATTATTATTTTTAAACATCTTTAACTATCTTTTAACTTAGTAATTTAAAAGAAAAGGAAATTTTTACGACTTATTAAATTAGTCTATAGCGAAATATCGATTCGATCACATTGGGACACGTTACCTAATTATTATAAGTAATCAACATATACCATATCTTAGTGTAGAACTAATTATTAATCAATAACTAGACACTATTATGTTAATGATTTATTATCCACAAACAAAACATGATAATGATCAAAATATTTGACAAATATTAATTACTCTGTACCTACTAAGCAACATAGTAGATTAGAACGCAGGAGACAAATTTATTTTATTTATTTATTTATTTATTTGTACATAAACAAATTACAATTTGAACTTATCGACGGTTTCCGCACTAAGCTCGAGGCTTGTGTCGCGGCAACCAAGACCAGATTTTACATTATTCATTGGTGGTAATTCTGTTGTTCCAAAATCTCTCCAAACAAAACCAGAAATCAAACTAAAAGTTTGTGACGTTCAAAAGACTGGCTAAATTAAATTATATATATATAATTAAATTATAGTCAAATATTAATTAATATTTTTTTTACTATTGTAACCTTACAATGATTCAATCAACACCGATGTTTCTAAAAAAAGTTATAGCCACTGATAGAAATTTGTTCAGAAAATTTTCATAGATTTTCGCTTATACCGTTGTTATTTTTGGTTCTACAACTAAAAGTTGTTAGAAAAAGTTGTATATAATTCTGGCTCGCAGGTTTGCGCGCGCGCACTGACACTGAGAAAGTTATGCTGTTCTAAGCTTTTTGCCAATCATTCTACACGTGCAGCCTGTGGACTAAGTTTAAGCAGAAGACATACAGTGACCTGCGTGTCCTATATAATAATGCATTTAGGGTGCTTTTGGGGTTGACATGGAGTTGTAGCGCGTCTGACATATTCTTGGAGTTTCAGGTCAATGGGTTCGTCGCAATAATGCGAAAACGTTGCGCTTCCATGCTTGCACGACTGCGCTCCTCCTCCAACAGCATCCTGAATGTTTTTCAGATAGGTGGGACTCCCCCCTTATGTCCAGGTGGTTCTATATCCACACTAATTGGTATTTAATTAAATATTTATATTACTAACACTAGGTTGTCATTCTGTTACTAACAAAATATGGATGTTTTAATAAGTCCGAAATAAATAATTTGAATTTGAAAAAATTGAATTTAAATAGGGCATTTAGTACTGTTCTGCAAAATCTGAAGTCTACTACATCATCGTCATCATCAACTGCCTGAATTATTCATCTGCTGGACATAGGCCTCTCCTTAGCAAGGAGGGTTTATCTTATCTTATCTTAATTATCTTATAAAGACAACTCCCGCACTAGGAATAAATCCTGTGTCGCGGGAGACTTTACAAACATACATGAAACGGACACAAAGAACACCCAGACGTACCCAGTACGCCAAGTGTCGTAGGTTCAAATCCCACATAAGACAACACTTTGTGTGATCCACAAATTGTAGTTCTGAGTCTGGGAGTTATTTGTGTCCGTTTCATGTATGTTTGTAAAGTCCCCCGCGACACAGGATTTAATCCTAGTGCGGGAGTTGTCTTTTTATATAAAGAAAAAAAAAAGAAAAGAAAGATAGAATGTTTGTTCAGAACATCACTTGAGACCCCATCAAGGGTCTACATCAAGAAGGGTTTGATTGCAAATGATCAAAACATTGATGTCCCATTGCCCATTTGAGTGAATTAGTCTATAGTGAAATATCGATTCGATCACATTGGGATACGTTACTTACCTACCTTAGTATAGAACTAATTATAAATCAATAACTGGACACTATTATGTTTATGTTTTATTATCCACAAACAAATAATAATAATAATAATAAATATTTCGGACATCTAACACACATCGCCATCTAGTCCCATGCTAAGCAGAGCTTGTGTTATGGGTACTAGACAACTGATACAAATACATATATACTTTTTTTTGTAAAAACGTACATATTATACATAGAAAACACCTAAACTCCGAAACAAATATTTGTAGATCATACAAACATTTGGTCCGACCCAGGAATCGAACCCAAGACCTCACGATCAGCAGTCGCACACGTCAACCGCTAGACCAACGAGGCAGTCAATGATCAAAATATTGACAATTATTAATGACTCTGTACCTACTAAACAACATAGAAGATCAAAACGCAGGAGACATATTATAGCAATATATTAATTAATATTTGTTTTACTTCTTTCAAATTATATAATTAAAACTTTCAAATTACACCTTCAATTTATAACATTGTCATCAACTGACGGACTGCCTCGTTGACCTCGCGGTTGGCATGTACGACTGTTGGTCATGAGGTCTCGGGTTCGATTCCTGGGTCGGACCAAATGTTTGTATGATCTACAAATATTTGTTTCGGAGTTTGGGTGTTTTCTATGTATAATATGTATATATTTACAAAAAAAAGTATATATGTATTTGTATCAGTTGTCTAGTACCCATAACACAAGCTCTGCTTAGCTTGGGACTAGATATAGTTGTGTGTTCAAATGTCCGAAATGTTTATTTATTTATTTTACTCTTTTCTCAACTTTATTTGGGGTCGATGCAATGAGTTTTCCTCCTCCATTCTATTCCATCACTCGCCAGTTCCATACCAGGATAACCTGTTAATTCTCAACTTTGCATCTACTGGTGCTACTTTCAGGCTTCCTCTAATGTAGTTATTCTTGCCTTATCTATTCTATTCACACCACACGTGCATCTCAACATTCGCATTTCAGCTACAATCCTACATGCAGGCGTCTCTCATCGGTATTATAAGACATTAATAAAAAAATGTTTAATGTTTACCTACGTATATAATGTACATACATTTTATTATACTCTTAGGGTCACCATTAAAATATGATATTGCTTACTTAGCTCTGCTGTTTGATCTATCCGTACGCCAACGTTGCCTAGCACTTCCTCGTGATTCAGTCTCAAATTTTCAGGCGCGTGTGAGAAATGAAACAAAAAAACAAATCAAACGAGAAACAAATCAGTTTTAAGTGTATAAATTGTTATAAACTTAGTTTGTTTTTGTATTTTTTTAAATATCAAAATTGAATTTAGAAAGAAAAGAAAATCGAAACAACTGTTTATTATTTCAATTACTAATAATCTCAGTTACACACTAAACACAAATGGTAGCCCCTATCCTATAATTATTTTGTATAAATAGGTCAGTATTTGATTTTTAATTTAAAGACTACTACTACTAACTACTAAAATACTAAAACATCATAATAAATTGCGTGTCTACAGTCAAACGGAGTTGCAGTATCCATACATTAACAGCACTGGTGTAAAAATATATATTTATATTCTATGCGCTGGTCGGTTTCCTAATATATTTCACTATTGTGAAAATAAATTATATAACACAATATAAACTTATAAACTATAGAGTATAGATTGCAAAGTTACCATACAAACGCGTTTGAAATAATAAATGTTTCCTTATTTATTACAAAAAGAACAACAAATAGGACTTGAAAACTTGCATTTTCTTCTTGATGTATAAACGTCTAGCATCCCAAGCATTAACTTATCGCATTAGTCTTAAATGTTTAAATAATATTCGAAAATTGTAACGCTATCACCACCTGAGAAGCCGTCAATGATAACGCCAATGGAACTAAATACATCCCCAAAGTTATATCAGCAAATTTTACCTGGATAGGTTTTGTGCTCGTTAGTAGCTGGAAATTTTTGAGAGCTTTTAGTGCGCTTGTGGGTGATGCTAAAAGCAGTACAAATATACGACGATTTAGCAGATATCTACTGTAAACAAAAACTATGTTACAGAGTCAGATGCCTTTTTTTATGTATGGCCTGCCAAAAAAAATGAATCTACTCTGCCTGATGGAAAGCATAAGCAGAATCTAAGAGTGGCGGTCACCATACTCACTGCGAATGGAGACAATGCAGTATGGCGACCCGCACCATGGCGGCCTAGCGATGCTGCTGCATCCTTTAGTCTAGTCAACAAGTATGGACCTTGTTGACTAGACTATTTAGGCCTCCGGTCTCGCACTCACCAACGAAACACGACAGCACGAACGCTGTCATTTTACGTTGATTTTCTGTGCGAGGGTAGTACCGCCCCGGTTGAGCCGGCCCATTCATGCTGAAATCAGCGTGGCTCTACTACCTACAGCCTGCGTTAATGACGGAATCCTACCTGCTTGAATGCGATTCTCTCCGAACTAGCCACAAACTGAAAACAACGCATCATCATTGTTTTTAGCCGACTGCCAAGGAAGGGTTATTTTAAGAATATTAGTTTTGTTTAGGTCGATGTATATAACACGGCTTTTTGACTTTTTGTAGCTTCAATGACTGTTCGCGTCCCTAGCATAACCCAACTTTATGCTTTAAGCTTGGAGACTGTCTGTTGCGCAGTATGGGGTCGCGCGTTGTCGTCAAGCAGCTGCAAGAGCTGGGGTTGGAAGCTTTCCCTCATCCGCCATACTCAACAGACCTTGCACCTACCGACTATAAGTATAAGTATAATAAGGAAAGCAATTAAAGAGATGAAACTCGGATAAGGAAACGTATGTTTATCCTATTATATCAAAGATGCTACTAGAAATGGGTCAACTATTTTTTTTTTTTAAAGACAACTCCTGCATTAGGAATAAACATCCTGTGTCGCGGAGGACTTTACAAACATGCAAGAAACGGACACAAACAACACCCAGACTCGGGACAACAATTTGTGGATCACACAATGTTTTGTAGCGCGTGGGATTTGAACCCAAGACACTTGACGCAGTAGCAAGAGGCGTGGCGACCTCTGAAACTATTGATCACGTAGTTCTTAAAAAACAATCTTCGGATAAAAGCACCTTAAGAAAGTATAATACTTCTATACTTATAGCTAAGCAAGTTTAATTTGTGGAGTTCATTAGGATTGTGGTTAAATTTCGCTTAATTATACTAAACAAACGAAAAGTGAAAATTTAAAAAAAAATGCTTAATCTTTGTACTTACTAAGTATACTAAGTATTAGACACAATTCAGCTAACGCTTTATTTAAATTTACTGTTTCGTTAACAATTTTTTGTCCTGCGTTAAATACCATGGTCATAGTGTATATATAGAACAAAGTTACGAATACCACATCTATCTCAAAAGTGAGAAATGAGACTTTCTGTAAAGAAAAAAATATCATTTATATTACATTAACATATTATATCAAATTTTAAAAAAAAAAGTGTACTTACCATCGTAAATTGTAGCTCTATCAATCCATATATCATGCAAGTCATAAACAATGGGAACATTCTAATGCAAAAAGCCATCTAAAAATAAAGTTTAATAATGTTTAACAGTTATTAATCTATGTATAAATATGATCATTATTAGTCTAGGTACGTATGTGTAAAAATATGTCAAAATACACACTCATATTTGTAGGATTTTGGCATTTAGTAAACAAGCATGAAAATAGTGTCTATGGAAAAAAGACAAACATACAGCATTTATGACAAACGATTAACATTGCTCTAAATTTTTCCAATTAATATATTTTCAATAATACTTACTTGATACTGAAAACACTTTGACAAATGATTGGAACAATTTACCAGATATGAATATATTTCTATCCAATTTTCAAGATATTCAACCATTGTAGAATCATTATATGCCTTTCCGTTTAAAATGTGTGTTGTCTGTTTATATTTCATTTTTAGTATAACTGCCTCTATGCCATGATTTAAATACTTCAAGTAATTATGAATCATTATTATAAAACTATAAATGACAAAGTTTATTAAAATACTAGCTGACCCGGCGAACTTCGTACCGCCATATTTACATACCTGTCTCAGCTTCCCACTGGCAGTGTACAGTCGCGGACAAAAAAAAACTTTGCACGTTATTTTTATTTTTCTTTCTAGCAAAAAAAGAATGAATGAAATCGGACTATGTGTTATTGAATTACAACCAAGTATATATTTTGACTATCATCCCCTCTCTCCAGGAAACCGTGCTGAATTTCGAGATAAAAAGTATCCTATGTATGTACTAAAATTATGCCAAGTTTCATTTGAATCCGTTCAGTAGTTTCGGCGTGATGCGCGGCCAAGATACAGACAGACAGACAGACAGACAGACAGACAGACGGACAGACAGACAGACAGACAAAAATGAAAAAAAAATACAGTTTTGGCTTCAGTATCGATAATAGAGAGCCCTTCAAAAAAAATTTTCAAAATATCTTTAATGTACAGAATTGGACCTGTTACATTCTTATTATAAGTACTATGTGACCCGGCGAACTTCGTACCGCCATATTTACATATCTGTCTCAGCTTCCCACAGGCAGTGTACAGTCGCGGACAAAAAAAAACACTTTTCCCGTTATCTTTTATTTTTTTCTTTCTAGCAAAAAAAGAATGAATGAAATCGGACTATGTGTTATTGAATAACAACCAAGTGCATATTTTGACTTTCATCCCCTCTCTCAAGGATACCGTGCTGAATTTCGGGATAAAAAGTATCCTATGTCCTACCTCGTAGTATGAACTCAAATCATGCCAAGTTTCATTTCAATCCGTTCAGTAGTTTCGACGTGATGCGCGGCCAAGATACAGACAGACAGACAGACAGACAGACAGACAGACAGACGGACAGACAGACAGACAAAAATAAAAAAATTACAGTTTTGGGTTCAGTATCGATTATAGAGAGCCCTCCAAAAAATTTTTTCAAAATATCTTTAATGTACAGAATTGGACCTGTTACATTTTTATTATAAGTATAGATAATGTGTTTGGTTCCAAATGTCATAAATAACTGCTAAAATAGGCTTAGGTTTCATGTCTGCAACTGCCGAAGCAGTGATTATTATAGTAGTTGAATTCTTTACAACAACAAACGTGATTACGCTAATTAAAAAAATGAATTTCATTCGTTTTATACTTTTTATATGACTTGGTTCTCTGATACAGATTTTGTTTAACGCTTTCAAATTCCATAAAAAATCTTTGTAGTGTTCTGCACTGCAAATACTTTCGATAAGAATAATACAATCATGCAAGCCACATGCCGCAATATACATCAACACGTAGACACATTTAACATTATCTTTCAGTATAAATGAAATATATTCAAAATATTGTTTCAAAATTATAGAGTAGATAGCAATTTCCAAAGCTACGCGTATATAGATCATGTTTTGTTCCAAACTCTTTCGGAAAATATAATTTCTGTAAATGCCAACAAAATTTTCAAATCTGGCTAAAATATGAATAAATTTAATCTCGGTCATTTTATACGAAAATAAAACAACTATATAATAATAATAATAATAATAATAGTTTATTATCAAGAAAATCATACAAAGTTGTTACATTTACTGTGACAGCCACACTAGGCAGAGCCTGTGCCGTGGCTATCAGACAATACGATTATCTTATGCCTAGGACTAATATCTAAACAAATTATACAATTTATATTTTTAGAATTTACATTGTGTATGAGTGTGTGTGTGTGAGTGAGTGTGTGTGTATGTGAGTGTGTGTGTGTATACTCAGTAACCCTTCAAATTATTGATTTTAAAAGTTGTTCTGTGTCCGTGTAATTGAGGCCGGACACAAGGTCTTTAACTTTATTTTTAGCCTGGTACCTTGTGCAGTGCCGCAGATCGCACTTTTTTGCCATTTTATTGTACAAGTAGGGAAACATATAGTTAGGAAACAAAGGCCTGTAACGCACTAGTGACGCCTCTGGTGTTGCGGGTGTCCATGGGCGGCGGTAATCGCTTACCATCAGGCGATACGTCTGCTCGTTTGCCGGTCTATTCCGTAAAAAAAAAAACCCGGTGCTATAAACATTAAAATAATATCAAGCGGATGGCGATTTAAAAAAATTGCTTTTAGACACTACTGTTTTTGTTATGTTATCCCAGCAATTCGGTTCTGGTTATCAAACCTCTTCATTTAATAATAAAATAATATTTATCAATTATACATTTTTGGCACCAAGTGGAAGAAGAGAGATTCTAATCTCAAACGTACCTACTGTTTTTTCATTTACAACATTTATCGTCCGACTAAGTATTAATATTTAAAAATTGTATTCTAGTCTAATACATAATAATCTAATACATAATAATATGTGGGGGAACGGGTGTCATGTCCCACCAACACAAAGGGAGGATCCTCCGACCAGGCGAGGTGATCATGCCTGGCGGGCCAAATGCCCAACGGTTGATGTTGGGATGTTGTACATATGATTATCAGCGCGAGAACTTTCACTGCGCGATTTAGGATTGGAAGTTTCTTAGTTTCCTTCGTTACTCCGTAGTTCAGTGTAACTTCGGTAGATGGCGCTGTAGTTATATTTCTGTAGCGCTGAATGTGGAAGTCGCCACACATACATACATGTATCATTTAATTTCAATAATTGTTATTTATTGATAATATAATTTTAATATTAATTCGAACATATCTTGATTACGAAAAACCATTACTTATAAGTATATGTACTTACTAAATCGATCAAGATATTGTTGTGAAAGATAGTGAAGCAAGAAACGTGGAAAGGTCGATTCAATTGAAGTAAAGTTTTATAAAATGCGTAATATAGTCCAGTGCATTGAAGTGGCTGAAAACATAATGTGTATCTATAGGAATTACCTGTTTTGTAGGAAGAGATACAAAACTATAATTGTGCTTCGCATAGTTATTGAAGTAGTAATATTTGCTCTAATGATTTTCAATAACTTTTTTTTTATTATACATGAGGCAAAACTGGGTATCGATTTGAAATATTTGTATTTCCTGAACTACACTTTGTTTTTTGGTGATGTTCTTTTAGGGTTTTTTAGTGTATCCAAAAGGGCAGCATACAAAATTTTCATTGACAATCTTATGGCTGTAAACAACGTGTATAATAAGGACATTAATTATAACAGAAGTTTGAAACAATTGCGTATTGTATTTTTCACAACTTTTATTGCTCTTTCCGCAATGGCGATATCCCTGACTATAATTAATGTTACAATACATCACTTGTCATCAGTTGTCACCGGGAGTATATTTAACACGTTTTCAGAAAATTTCTCTCTGCTTCGAAATGAAATAACTTTCATTTTAGAATATATATCACTGTACACATTTTTATCGATATTGGCAAATTTATTAAAATGCTTAAACAGTACGATATTTGAGATACAGAAGAAACTGCAATTAAAAGAAGAACAATCGGAATACAGTCATTTAATATTGGTTGAAAAGCTGAAACAATGGACTGAGCTATACGAATGTTTAGTCGAAGGCAGCAAGCAGCTGGCAGCATGTTTTAAAAATCATGTAAATATTATGTTCTTTATTCTATCTCTGTTACTAGGTTGAGGGCTGTATTTTAGAAGATAGTTCTCACATCACAATAATTATAATGCTCCTCAGTTTAGGGTTCTTCTTTAATTTAATTTGCTTCAACTTTATTTGATATTTCGCTTAATGTTTTATTAGGTTTTTCTTTATTTTTGTTTTAGTCCAGGAACAGATTCCTTTTTACAAGTCCTGCTAAAGTGAAATTAGTAGAATTCAGAGATAATTGTATCATACATTGACCGTGGGAGAGCCACGCTTCGGCATGAATGGGCCGGCTCGACCGGAGTGATACCACGGCCTCACTGAAAACCGGTGTGAAATAGTGCTTGCGCTGTGTTTCACCGAGTGAGTGAGGATACCGGAGGCCCATACCCCAACCCCTCCCCCTATCTCCCTCCCCCCATCCCCCAAAGGCCGGTAACGCACTTGTGACGCCTCTGGTGTTGCGGGTGTCCATGGGCGGCGGTAATCGCTTACCATCAGGCGATACGTCTTTGTGATAGTCAGTTACGATTCCGTGCGAGGGATAAACGGCGCTAGCCTCCCACGTACAAGAAAAAATGTGTATTTGATTCCAAAATTACAACAGGAGACTTATAAGTGAGAACATCGCTTACATAATCACGTCAGTGGTAGTAGTAGGTACTAGTACTGATACTATGAATAGGTAGCACATATAAATTAAGTTATTTTATACTTTTTAGTTTTTGAAGTCGGTTTTATTAAACGAAGTTTTTTTTTTTCGATTTTTAGTCTTTCTCAAGTCTCTCATCATCATTTCATTTAAAATTTTATGATGTCATGCAGACAATTGCTCGTAACTTCATTGCAGGCGCTCACGTAAATTTGAGGGTTTCCTTCGATTTCCTTAGGATCCCATCATCAGATCCTGATATGGTGGCCATGGGACTACATGGGGAGTATACCCTTTCGAATACAAAAATAATTTTCAAAATCGGTCCACAATTGACGGAGTAATCGATGTACATACATAAAAATAAAAAAAGAATACCGATGAAATTGAGAACCTCCTCCTTTTGGAAGTCGGTTAAAAATGGTTGTCTGTAAAGTTTGTTTACCGACGATAGTTTAACGTGACAACGTCATAACGAAACATTGATGAAACGATGAGAAACGCTTGCACTATAAGCCTTAAATGGAACGCCGTATGACGTCAGGTAACGCCGCATGAGTCATGTTTTTTTCGTGCGTGCAGTAGGCTCCATCGAATTATAAGACAGTGTAGGGGGAAGGAGGTAGTGCTTGAATCTATGCATGTATGTAAATGGCGTCGTATAAAAGCGTTGAATGTGCGCGTGTGTGTATTGATGTGTGAGTTTATGATAGGTAAGTGAGTAGATCTTCCGTCTAGGTATGGTTCACTTACTGTAGCTAGTTCAGATTATTTTCTTTATTTATGTCATCGTATAACTTCATACTAAACTAGCTTTTACACGCGGCTTCGCTCACGCAGACTTTCATCCCCTGATTTACCCCCTTAGGGGTGGAATTTCAAAAAAATCCTTTCTTAGAAGAACCTACATGCAAAATTTCAGGATTCTAGCTTCAGCGGTTTGGGCTGTGCGTTGATCTCTGGGTATGTCAGTCAGTCAGTCACCTTACTCTTTTATATATATAGATTAAGACGTCTGTCTTCTCGCGAAGGTGGTTTTGCATATTACACGAAGACAGACCGATTACTATTGCAGTCAAGTATAAAAATTACAATAATTTCCTCTTAATTACAAATTTACCTAGTTGTGTTGGAGATTTCCGATGCTCATTTTCCCTATAAAACTTCTGCTGAGGCTAAAATTGACTTCATCATCATCATCTCAGGTGAACGACGTCACTGCCAGATATAGGCCTGCCCCAAGGCTCTCCACAACAATCAGTCATGTGTTGCCCGCATCCAACAAAACTATCCATTTCAAAACTAACTCGTTTAAAGATATTACCATCAAGGTTTTCCATGGTTTCAGCCATGACTACTGTCATCAGCAAATCGCAGGTTATTATGTTAATGCCAAGTCCATTCCAGTTCAAAAACCAAAAAACGTGGGTCTTCCAGTGCCGTGGTGAATAGTTTTGAGATATTACGGCTCCCTGCCGCAGTTTTCGCTGTAGTTGAAGGTTTCGAGTTCTGATCTTGTAGACAAACTGACGTAGTAGCGTTCTCTTACAAACACTTCAACACTTCGATAATCTGGATTGGTAGTCGATTTGGCACCGTTATAGAGACTGAAACACTACCCAAGTTTCGATCGAATCAAAAACTAGTCCACCAATGCCAATCTTAGGGGAAGGTTATAGTTGTTCGGACTTTTGTGTAAGGTGCCGCAGTGCATTTAAAAAATAATAGTAGTTCCCTGTTGAACATTTAAGGAAGGTTTTGGCTTAATACTACGTAATTATTATGTAATACTTCTTGTTACAAGTTACGTGTTTACTTTTCAGGTGATATATTCATTCACAGTGAGTTTGGGTTGGTTCACAGTTGTATTATATTACATAATCAGTATGCTCATTAAAAAGGTAATTTAAAATTAAAAAATACAATTTAATGTAAAAAAAATATTTGGTTTGACAGGAATATATTAAATTTTACAGGAAAACCTATACGGATTTATGATGAACATGTTTTGGTTTTTAATTTGCGATATTATTTCACTTCTTATGGCCTTCTATGCTGGACAGAAGCTGCGCAATGAAGTTCTTATGACGAACAGGGCTGTTACTAAATTATATAGTGTAATTTCTGAAGGTAAGTATTTTTTTATGCAAATATCATTTTGATTTCCAATACGACGTCATAAAAATAAATCAATACATTGAATAATGAACATTAAAAGTGCAAACAGGTCACGGTAAGTTACTAAGAGGCAATTGACACAACTCGAGAGTCAAAAGTCCGAAGGAGAAGCGGTGTAACCGATATCGCACGCAGGATCAGCACACTGAAGTGGAAGTGGGCCGGTCATGGCGGGACTCCAGGAGGACTGATGGTCGCTGGAGCCAACAAGTGTTAGAGTGGAGACCACGGTTAGGCAAACGCAGTGTAGGGCGCCCTGCGGCACGATGGACCGACGACTTGAAGAAAATGGCTGGCAACGGATGGATACGGACAGCCCAGGACCGGGATGGTTGGCGTTCTTTGGGGGAGGCTTTCTTTCAGCAATGGACGGTAATAGGCTGAGAGAGAGAGTCAAAAGTGAGCAAATTGGAAAAAGTCGACATAAATGGCCGCCTTTGTTATTAGCAATCCGAAATAAGCAATAGTATTGGTATTTGTTTGGTATACACATTATGTTTTTTTATTATTTTCGTTCCACATTTTGTTTTTTTATTATTCATATTTTTAATAAGAATAATAAGTAGCAAATAAGTAGCAATTTTTTTGTTTATTTGATATTTTCGTACATTTCACTTTGTTTCAGATCCTGAAAAACCCGTAGCAAAAACTGTCAGAAAATTATTAAATTTAATTGCGAGAAATACAGTTACAGTAGAATTTAGTAATGCAAGTTTGGGAATGTATCTAATTCCAGTGATTTTATCATCAACAGTCTCAAATGTAATAACGACTTTGCAATTTAATAATATAATTTGAAGAACAAGTGAAATATATTTGTGGAATTTATTGTAATGATAATATAGTAATAACGTTAAAAAAGAAATTATGTTGTGTTATATTAAAAAGATAAGTGATAATAAATGAGTGTGTGTTTACTTCTAATACGTTTATTTACTTCTAACGTTACATAATTTGGTTAGAGAACAGGTTACTAACAATGACGAAATAAGAAACACCATAGTGGTTTTTTTTTTTTAATCTGATGTATACCATGCCTTTGTCTAAGTTGTTTAAGATTTAATATAATTTACTAGCTTTTGCTTGCGTGTATGTCGGTTAATGCGGTAAAGAGTAGCCTGTATTCCTCAAGATTTAAAGTATCTCTGTGACATAAAGGCGTCTCCTGCCACTTTGGGAGCAGCCAAGGTAATGAATTTATCGAGATGGGCTGCAACGCACAAGAATCAAAAGATGAAAGCCTACCTTATGGCAACGTACGCCTCTGGGTCTGTGTTCCCGCAGAAACAGGTTTCCACGACGCGTCCTGTTCGGGTCGCGTGGTTCACTTGAAATAATAATAATAATATATTTCCAAACAAAGAACTTAATACTAAATTACAAAAAAAATATAGTTTATGTCCTAGGTCTAGGATCACTCAAAGTCAATCACACACAAAAAATATCGAGAATGTACCTTCTTGTTGATTTATTTGTTAGGTAGCACGTTTACCGTGCGCCGGCGATTTCTTCACTTTTCTTTTTTTTTTCTCTCGCGCCCATACAGATGGCGCGGGGTTCGCGGCCAATGAAAGCCCGCGATTGGACTAGACGTATGAGCGCAGTATTCACGCTCTGTCATTGGTCAAGCTTAAACTCCGGAAGCGGAAAACCTAAGCGTCGGCTAGACCATTCAATTTTTGGTGCATAGGCAGTAATTTGATTAGGCATTGAATACGATACTATTAAATTATGAATACGAATTTAATGGTTACGAAACAATCTCTATGCCTAAATTCATTGAAATTGGTGCAGCGGTTTAGCCGTAAAATTGTACAGACAGACATCGTTACTTCCGATAAAATATTATAGTTTAAATAATAGTTGTACGTATATGGAAGTATGGATTTAGAAAGAGATAGGGCACAGTGTGATTTGAAACACAAATTGAATTACAATAAATCTATATTTTTATTAAAATTAGTGTACTGCCAAAAGGTATAGCTTTTCAAAGTTATGAGTTTTTTTTGCCCCTCTTATTTTAGGTACCTATTTTTGGTTAAAACTACTACTGAATCTAACTACATATTTACAATTGTACGATACGTACATACGATATTAAGGTTACGAGTGAAAACTACGATTAATGACTCTTCTATGTAACGGGAAGATGACTTTTTTTTTTTTTTAATTTATTTTTAAGGGACTTTTACCCTATTAGGGTATGCCAGTCCCATACGGCCTTAGCTTAAGCAAGTATCTCCAATCTCAAGACATCCAAACAATTCAGGTTTAACTGCTTCATTACTACATTTCTTTTAGATTCGTTCTTGACACATTCCATCAACAAATGTTGAACATCGTCCACAATGTTACATATCTCACAATTTGGTGAGTTAACTCTACGCATTAGAAATTCAAATTGTTTTAATGGAATGTGGCCAGAACGTAATCTATGAGCTATTGTAACACACGATCTACTTATTTCTGAGTTACCGAACCACGGTATATGAGGAGGCTCGGACTGAATAGTCTTGTACCAAATTCCTTTTATTTTAGACTGTTCATCAAAATATTCTTTCCATTTATTGTTACAACTAATTTTGAATTTATGTAACAGCTCGGAGTAGTGTGGTTTAATATTAATATTATCCCCTTTTTTTATCGCTAATTTAGCTAATCGGTCCGCGTCCTCGTTGCCCTTAATATTAATATGCGACGGTATCCATTGCAATTTCAGATTTTTTGACGCACTGATATCACGTACTTTGGAAGATAACTTAATTGAAAAAAATACGCTTAATACGTCGACATTTATATTTTGCTTCTGCAATTTAAACTTAGAGCTATAATAGTTTTAGCGTTGATTTCAGTCTCCTCAAAATATTTTTAGGTGTACCCTAAATAAAATTCAAAGGGCTATGGATGATAATCACATAAATATTTTTTCGACATCTAACACATAACGCCATCTAGTCCCAAGCTAAGCAGAGCTTGTGATATGGGTACTAGAAAACTGATACAAATACATATTATTATATACTTTTTTTGTAATTACATACAAATTGTACATAGAAAACACCCAAACTCCGAAACAAATATTTGCAGATCATACAAGCATCTGCTCCGACCGGGGAATCGAACCCGAGACCTCAAGCACAGCAGTCGCATACACTACCACTGCGCCACAGAGGCGAATGTCACAATTATCTATGTGGCATAAATATCCACTAATATAATTTAAAGTAAATATTTTTTTCTGATTTGTTTACATTTGATTTCAATTATTGGTATTTATCGAGGTCACTTCAATATTATATATTTCAAACATTTGCTGAGTAGAAAAAACCATTACTATTGAATCTAAGTACGTACTAAGCTGAGTAAAATATTATTTTACTTACATATAAACCAGGAAGAGTATAAACGTCGTTTTAGCTGAAGTTGATTCTAATAAAATGCAAAATATAATCCAATGCATTGAAGTGGCTGAAAACATTATGTGTATCTATAGAAACTACCTGTTTTGTAAAAAGCGATACAAAATTTTAATTGTGCTGCGCATAGTTATTGAAATAGTCATATATGCGTTTATGGTCCTTAATAATTTAATTTTAATTGTACATACCGCAAAAAGTGGCGTTGATATAAAATATTTATATTTCCTAATGTATAGTTTGTTTTTCGGTGATGTTTTCTTTGGCTTTTTGAGTAAGTCAGAAAGCGCGGCATACAAAATCTTCATTGACAATCTTACGGCTGTTCATAACGTGTATAACAAGGATGTAAATTACAACAAAAGTTTAACACAATTGCATATTACATTCTTTTTAAGCTTCACTCTTATTTCTATTGTAGCAGTCTCTTTGACTGTATTTAATGTTTTTCAATATTTGACATTAGGAGTTGACTTTGGTCCAATTCATGTTTTAGCAGTAAACTACTCTCTACTTCGAAATGAAGTAACTTATAGTTTAGAATATATTTCATTATACGTACTTTTATCAATATTGACAAGTTTGTTGAAGTGCTTAAATAGTACAATACTAGAGGTACAGAAGAATCTGCAATGGAATGGAGAATTAAATACGGGATACAATCACGCAATGCTGGTGGAAAAACTAACAAAATGGGCTGAGCTGTACGAATACTTAGTGGATAGCGGCAAGCAGCTATCAATATGTTTTAAACATCAAGTAAATACAGTATTTTTTAAACTAGTTTTTGCCCGAGACTTCGCCCGCGTAAATGTTGGTTCTAGAGGTAAAGAGTACTCTGTCCTTGCTCATGAATCAAATTATAAATATGCCAAATTTCATTTAAAGCGAACCATTCAAATTTAAAAACACTAAAGTATACATTTAAAACAGTACTAAATTATTTCCATTTAAAAGTACAATTTTAATATTAGTTATCTACACAAATAAATAAATAAAATTGAAGTATCTGTTTCTAATTTCAAATTGATGTATTTTCACTAAATGCATATGAAAATACGGTATAGTACGGTACTTACACCGAAAGATCAGTTTATTAAATTTCCGTCTGTCTGTCTGTATGTCTGTCTGCCTGTCTGTTTGTTTCGGCCCATTTCTTGAACAGCTGAACCGATTATGACGGGATTTTCACTGGCAGATAGCTGATGATTTATATCATCAGCTATCTGCCAGTGAAAAAGTCTTAAAACTAGCTTAAGCTACACCCTATGGAGTAACTTTAGCTACTTTTAAGTCTATCTTCACTCCGTGGCGCTGCCTACGGTTGTTTTTATAAAAGTACAACAACATCCGCGGGAAACACCGCAGGGCTCAGCTAGTACTACAATAAAGTTCTATTAACGGAGTTTATATGCTTTGATTTCTTTGACTCCTCAAAATGATGTAATTTGTAAAAATGTATGTTATTTATTTTTAGGTAATATATTCACTCCTGATCAGTATAGGTTGGCTCACATTTGCATTATATAATATAATCAGTACCCTCATAAAAAAGGTAAATTAACTTAAAGTATATTGTTCAGAATTGAAATATTATTCAATGGAAAAATGACATAATTATTTCTTTTACAGGAGAATAACCTATATTTATTCATTATGAACATGTTTTGGTATTTGGTGTGCGATGTATTTTCAGTTGTGATGTTATTTTATGCTGGACAAAAGCTACGCAATGAAGTGGTTACGATGAACAGGGCTATTTCTAAATTATATAGTTTGGTTTCCACAAGTAAGTATGCTTTCCATTAGGTACAGTAGAGTCACTTTCACAGGCTCGTATATATGTAGATGTCTCAGTAAGAGTGCACTTTTAAATTTAGTGTCACTTTTTTCTTGTGCAAGTGGTAACTGAAAATTTGCAGTTGTCATTTATGTTTATTCCGATATTTTTAAAATAGAGTGCTTAACGAGAGAACAACGCGTTATAATTGTAAAAACTTAGTACAAAAATTTGGAAAGTTATGCTGAAATTTAGTTAAATGTGAGAAAGTGCACCTTATTTTCTTTGGGGTTTTGTGGAACCTCGGGTTTATGCAAATAAACCAAAAACAACTCTGATCTCAAATCCGAGATCCAAGGCGTCATCAGTGGGATAAAGCCACATCGAGAAAAAAATCATGGAAAATTTTATGAAAAGAGTTATGGCACCTCATCAGAGCCGTGGGCCATTTAACGAATATTTTGTTCCTTAATTAATCGGAACATGTCTTCTTAAGAAACTAATAAAAAAAAAAAGTGAACCCTTACTGAGACAACCTTTATAAAAAAAAACTTAACATTACATTAAAACTGCCTCGTTGGTCTCTCGGTCGGCGTGTGCGACTGCTGATCATGAGGTCTTGGGTTCGATTCCCGGGTCGGATCAAATGTTTGTATGATCTACAAATATTTGTTTCGGAGTTTAGGTGTTTTCTATGTATAATATGTATGTATTTACAAAAAAAGTATATATGTATTTGTATCAGGTATCTAGTACCCATAACACAAGCTCTGCTTAGCTTGGGACTAGATGGCGTTGCGTGTTAGATGTCCGAAATATTTATTTATTTATTTAAAAAAGCAAAAAACAAAAAGATACTTGATGACCACACCCACCACTATGGCCTAGTGGTTTAAGCGGTCGCCGCGCCGCTTTCTACTTCGCCAAGTGTTGGGGGTTCAAATCCCACATGAGACAACACTTTGTGTGTTCATAAATTGTTGTTGCGAGTCTGGGTGTTCTTTGTATCCGTTACATGTATGTTTGTAAAGTCCCCGCGACACAGGAATTATTCATCATGCGGGAGCTGTCTATAAAAAAAATCTTTAAACAAATTTTCCTTGTTTCAGATTCTGAAAATTGTGAAGTAATCACCATCAAGAATCTGCTATATTTAACAACTAAAAACACAGTCACAGTTGAATTTGCAAATATTTCTATGGGAATGTATTTGATTCCAATTATTCTTTCAACAACAGTCTCATATGTGATTACGGCTTTGCAATTTAATAATATAATTTAAAATATTACAAAACACGTGACTTACGTTTAGATTACATAAATGTGTTCGTGTCAAAAGATTATTGAAACGATATTGTTTAACGTATAATAATAATAATAATAAAAGCTTTATTCATTCCATACAAAATGTTTGCATAATTACATATCTGTATTAATTATATTATTACATTGTATTTATTATTCTTTTAATATTTATTTTAATATTATATTTGTTATATTGTATATATTTTTAAATTATATTTTATTAAAATTTCATTATTTTATTTTATTTTTTTGTTGTATGGACCCCTCTTGGGTAAAAGTTTATCGTATATATAAGCAAAAATAAATAAATGTGTGCTAACTTATACTAATTTATTAACTAAACTACCTACTTTACCAACTAATTTAACTAACTTAACTAGTACTAGGTAACTAAACCCTGACAATTTATTTGCATTTGAATACATAAACCCTACAGATATTATGAAAACATTTAAGTCTCTTAGTTCTAAAAAAACAGGGGACTTATGGTGGATTTCTGTTAAATTAATAGAAACGATTATAATTGATATAGCACTGATATTTTTAGCTATAACTTTCAATAGATGTGTTGATTCTGGTGTTTTTCCTAACCTCATGAAGTATAGCAAAGTAATACCTTTATTCAAGAAGGGTTGTACAACTGAACCAAGTAACTTTAGGCCAATCTCAATCTTACCGGTTATTAGTAAAATTTTTGAAAAAGTCATTTTGCAACAACTGGAAAGCCATTTTAATCTAAGTAATTTATTTCACAAAGAACAATATGGCTTTACAAAGGGTCGTTCAACAATTGATGCTGGTGCAACTCTTTTGAGACATATATTTAATGCATGGGAGAATTTGCAGGATGCGATAGGTGTATTTTGCGATCTTTCAAAAGCTTTTGAAAGCGTAGATCATAGCACGCTTTTTCTTAAACTTAGGCATTATGGCGTTAATGGTATTGCTTTGGAACTAATTGTTTCCTACTTGAAAGATAGAATTCAACACGTAGATGTAAATGGTGCGAGGTCTTCTGGACTACCTGTTACTATGGGCGTTCCGCAGGGCTCTATACTGGGTCCTCTACTTTTTCTCACATATATAAAGGATTTACCATATTATTTAAAATATATTTGTGATATAGTTCTATTTGCTGATGATACGTCACTTCTTTTTAAAGTCGATCGTAAGCAAACAGTTTTTGACGATGTGAATAGGGCACTAAATGATGTATTGATTTGGTTTACAACAAATAATCTCCTACTTAACTCAAATAAAACAAAGTGTGTGAGATTTACTATGCCAAATGTAAAACAGCTAGGCACTAATCTAACTCTAAATAGTGAAATCATAAGTATTGTAGACTCAACAGTATTCTTGGGAATTACAGACAGCAAACTACAGTGGGGAGCCCAGATAGATAGCCTTGCAGGTAGACTTAGTTCGGCAGCTTATGCAGTATGGAAGATACGTCAGCTCACTGATACGGACACAGCTAGGCTTGTTTATTTTAGCTACTTTCGCAGCGTCATGTTCTATGGTATACTACTCTGGGGCAAGGCGGCTGATATTGAAACGATTTTTATTCTACAAAAACGAGCCATCCGCTCAGTATACAATTTAGGTGCTAGAGTCTCGTTTCGAGAGTTGTTTAAAGATATAGGTATTTTAACTGTTGCATCACAGTACATATTTGCAAATGTTATGTTTGTTAGGCAAAACATTAATGACTATAAGAAAAACAGTGATGTACACAATATTAATACAAGAAATAAGTCTAAACTCGTTGGTACCTATCATCGTTTACATAAGGTACACAACTCGTTCGAAGGTCTTGGTATACGTCTTTATAATAAAATTCCTACATATGTAATTGACCTTCCTATAGATGAATTCAAGCGTACTGTAAAAAATCACCTTATGAGGAAAGCCTACTATACGATTGACAATTATCTGAACGACAAAGAGTCATGGGTTTAAGGTGTTATTAATGTTATTATATACACACTAACTTCTTTGTCTTGAAATTGAGATAAAAGATTTTTTCTTTTTTTTTTAATAATGTATAAAATAGTATTTGACATGTTGGTACTCCGGTATGAATTGTTTGTATACGTTAACCTAACGACATCTAATTCCGACATATAAGTAAGTTAAGATTTTGTTTGTAACTATTTTCTGTATAATTTTCTTTAATAACTTCCTTTTTCTCTTAATTAGTTTGTTCTTGTTTAAATTTTCCTTTATTTTATCTGTTTCTTGTATCAATTCTACTTAATTTTCATCTTTCTTTTTGTTTCTTAAATACAAATTGTTGATTGTTTTAGTTGCAACTTATAAATGAAAACATACACACATACTTGTATAATGTAAATGAATACATGATGGTACTTTGGTACTTATCTAACAATGTTTCCCCATTTATTAAATACGCACTTGTTATTGTATGAGCACCTTGTCGACTATGATTATTATTAATTATTAATTTCTTTGATATTGACCTGATGATTTGCTGTGCAGCCTGAGTACGCAGCTCAACTATGGTTGAATAGGTCGATGGCTGATCCATGCGTCTTACTCTATGTTACATTTGTGACATTTATTGATTATTTTATATTTGGACATATTACATCTTTTTAAATTTGACTGTGAGTGAAAGTGCTATTTGGATTTTATTTTCCATAAGTGGACCTCACAATATAACAATACAATGTCACAATATAACAATGTAAAAATCTTGCAGCTATCAGTAAGAACGGCGCATGATTGGTTAGCTCATGGCTGTGCAGCAATGACTCCAAACCTTTTATTTTGTTTTCTTTGGTCGACTTCGTTCTAATTTAAGTGAAAAAAATATTATAAACCGTATTATTATTTTTTAAAAGGAGCAACAATGGAGTTTCTTGCCAGATTCTTCTCCATGAAGGGTAGGCTGCACTTGGAACTGGCGACTAGAATCACTCGATTTTTTTGTGCCTGTAAAATAAGTGCCTATATGAATAAAATATTTTTGAGTTTGAGTTTGAGTTCGGACAAAGCTTAATAAAAACATCAAGTTCACGAGAATCAGTTCGGTTTTCGACCGGGCTTGTCTACAAAAAGCGCCATACTGTCTTTGAAATTGGCTGTCAGGTATTACAGTGACAGGAAAACGCCTATACTCGTATATGCGTGCTTCCTCGACCTATCAAAGGCGTTTGATCTGGTTTCTTACGATATTCTTTGGATCAGGTATTGGTATGGGCGAGGGCTGTGGCCGATGAGGCAGTGAGTTATGGCTGTTGTTGCATTCAATGGTCTGTTATTTGCGTCAAGGCAGCACTTAACTATCACGGAGTTCCAGAGTACCTGAAGCAGTTAGTGATAGATTATATAGAGGGGCGTACCGTGATGTATGAGAACCGATAGGGTAGTTTGAGTTGGCGGTTCATATCGTACGGTGTTCCACGTGTCTGTCCTCCGACTATGTCTGTGGAATATAGGATACGACTAAGCCATCTCGCCCCAAGCAGCCAGCTTGGGCGTAATTTGCTACGCTGATGACACACTGGTCACAGCCCTGGGAGCGAACTTCCAAGAGAAGGTGCACCTGGCCACCAGCGGAGTCCCTCTAGTGGTTGGGCACATTGAGGCGCTGGGGTTACGCGTGGCTCTAGATAAGATGGAGTTACCAAATTTCGTAGATTTTGGTTCAACTGCTGAAAAATAATAAACATGATAATTATAATGACTTAAAGTTGATGTGATTGCAATTTATACTCTCGATTGTCGGCATTTGATGGAAGTTGTTGTAATACGGCGAATCCGGTCAGGTGTAATCAAAAATAAAATAGTGGAATAAGTACAAATGATTTTAATTCTTGAATGTTGATGTGATTATTTTTCAGGTGATTTACTCATACACTGTGAGTTTAAATTGGTTAACATTATTATATCATTCAACCAGTACGCTCATAAAAAAGGTAAATGAAAAAACTGTGCCTAGCATAAAATAAAATTAAAGTTCATTATAGACTTAAGTATTTATTTTTACAGGATATAAACGTGAACACTTTTATAATGAATATGTTTGGTTTTTTATGTATCATATATTGCCGATTATGATGCCATTTTATGCTGGACAAAAGCTGCTTAATGAAGTAATTACGATGAAGAAAGCTGTTACTAAATTATATTGTTTGATTACCACATTTACCACATGTAAGTATATCTGTCATTAAAGCAAGTCACTTCCATTACGAATTTATAAATATACATTTTAATAATAGAATGGACAAACGAACAAATATTTTGTGACCTCATAAGAAGTAATGTGGTTTTTGTGAGGAGAGGGATTTAGAATACGAAGTGTCCCATCCCTATTCATCCTGTGAGTGTTGTAAGAGCTGAATAAGGGAGTAAATTACGCATGTCAACAGCAGCCTCAAATATAATTACGGCTTTACAATTCAATCATGTAATTTAAAAATGTACAGAAATAAGAACCACGTATTCTATTTCTATTACGTCCTCTCCTTAGCCAGAAGGTTTCATGTTGTACGGTGCACCATTTTTATTGATAATCAGTGCACAAATCGCGTTGATACGACGTAAATGTCACTCACCTAATATTAATATTGATTGATATTTAAATTGATAATTGATATTTATATATATTTATTAATAACTGATAACAGTTATCAATAAATATCAGTTTCTATCTATTATCAATCTATCAATCATTCCCAAAGCTATACAGTTAGCAGACTCTACATCTTATGTGGTCCTTCGAGCATCTTTTTTTCTTCGAGAACTGAGCAGTGCATATTTTATGAACAGTGTATCATTTATAGTAATTTGAGAACTATAGGATTTAAACGTTTACGTAACGTAACGTAACGTTTTAGTCCGTGTTGAACTATTGTGTATTGTGTATACTTTAGTGACTATCAATAAGCAAAAGTAACCTTGTTCACACGGTGATTGTGCAGTGCTCTTAGCAAGACAGGAGCATTAACCAGGGAGTTGCAGCATTTACAAGCAAGTTTTATCTATTTATCTCTAAGTCTTAATTCATGATGGAAGACATTCACGTAAATCAGGCCGATCTATTCGATACTATGAAATAGTCATTCACAAACATCAAGAAGGATAGCGCTAGTCGTAAGGCTGCTGATTATTTTAAACGGCTTTTAGAACTATTAACCACATACTGGCCCCAAAGGCCGGCAACGCACTTGTGACGCCTCTATTGTTGCGGGTGTCCATGGGCGGCGGTAATCGCTTACCATTGGGCGATACATCTGCTCGTTTGCCCCCTATTCCATAAAAAAATGAGATTTGGAAGACGCCCTGAAAGAATTACAATCAAAATGACGTGTAATCGAAAAACTGCACTGGCAATTAGATGGAGAGTTAGGAGTATTGGACAAACAATATGAGCAAACATATTCTAATCAGGAAAAATATGCAATAAGTTGAGAAAGGCTATCAATAGCAAGTTAGGGTCTATTGTTCACAAGATAAAGTAAACCCCGAAAAAGGTAGATGGAAAGATACCTGTGTTCAGCGGATCTTATCCACAGTGGACTACATAATTTAAGGATTTATAACTTGAAACAATTCACAAGAATAATTCTCTCTCAAAGGCAAAGAAAACGCAACTTCTCAAAAACAAATTGAAGGGAGGACCTGAGAGACTTATTCAACACCTCAAAATATCATCAGACAACTACATCCCTAGTTGGGATATCCTGAATCACCGCTACGGTAATGTTAAATTGATTTGTAGGGCCCGTTTGGATTCATATTATTCAACATTCCGACAACACAACATGCTAATGTCCATCGTATCAAACGTCTGCATGACACAACAACTGAGACATTGGAAACTATCAAGAAAATGGGGGTGGACGTAAGCTCTTGGGACCTTATACCTGAATATCTTTTGACTCCAAAATTAGATAAAAACACTTGTGATGACTCAGGCGCTCATAGCCCAGTTGCACTCGGTGATTAAAAACAATCACTGAGCGTAAGCAACGGCGGCAGGTCAGTACCTGGATGGGTGCCTGTTAGTGGCATGTTACCATGAGCGTCTCCGTGATTCACGTGGTCACGATAAGCAGTCGGTCCCGGTTGTTATCATATGATAATAGTCGTGAAGCCTAGTTGGAGGCCTTTGGGCGGCTTAAAAACATCTAACGGCAAGAAAACATAGCCACAACCTGCCCGACCTGCAAGTCCCCAACCTGCACTTGGCCAGCGTGGGGACGTATGGCCTTAACCCTCTCCTGAGAGGAAACCCGAACCCAGCAGTGGGACGTTATGGGTTGTTGATGACTGGTGATGACTATAGTGCATCATTGAAGGATTCCAGAGGTATACCAAAAATCCAACAATTCTTAACATTTTTAGGAGAGAAATTCACAAGTATGGAGTCGTCACTCAGAAAGCTAGACAATAATTTACATAGATCAATCAATCCCAGTAGCTATAAGCAATCATCATATCAATCTAAGCAACCTGGGCATTTACATCAATCATTTACAACACGTGGAGAGGTTATTTCACGACCGACAAGCAACGAAATTGCTAATTCGAACAGAAATTATAAGAGTCCAATTTGCAAGACAAATGACCACGGCTTGTTTCAGTGTAAACAATTTCTGGAAATTACGCCGCAAATAAAACGTAAAACCGTGACAAAATACGATGTTTTTCAAAACTGTCCTTATTCACATTTTGCTTGTATTTCACATAAACGATGCATCGAATGTAACATAAATCATAACACATTACTTCATGCATCATTTACACAATCGAACAATAAGTGGTGAGAGCGATCAGTTGGGATGCCTCTCACTGCTGTCAACTAAACTCAAAATCACCGCATTCTGGAATTATCTTGATGTTTTGTAAAAGTATTTACAGTTTTTTCGTTTTCTTCCCAAAGTTAAGTGAAATTTGTTAAGAACTTGACGTGTTTATTGAAGTATGTGAAACTGCTTAAGGATATGTGATTGGTTTTCTGGTGATGTATTATTTCACTGTAAATACCAGATGGTTTACACTTACATTATAATAAATGATAAGTAGCTCATAAAATAGTACATCATTGGACATAACCTTTCTAACCTTCATTTTGAACATATTTTGGTTTGTGGTTTGCAGCCTATTTCCGATTGTAATTGTACTTTATGGGGCACAAAAACTTTACAATGAGGGGGTTACTATTTACAAGGCTATTGCTAAACTTGTATGTAAAACTTTTTAAAAACAAACTTTTATTGGAATGCTCTAAAAAGAATAAAATAAAGTATTCCTTGAAAACTTTTCTATCAACTTATAATGTCATTACACAATTTGTAAAATACAAAAGCTTGTCGCGAGATTTCGTTACCAGTTTTTACTTAGTTTGAAAATTTTAAACATTGATATCAGTTAAATCAAGTTCTTTAATTTACTTTCTTAACTACACAGGGAAATCTCGCGACAAGCTTTTGTATTATATAAATTGTGTAATGACATTATAAGTTAAGAAAAAGTTTTCAAGGAATACTTTATTTTATTCTTTTTAGAGCATTCCAATAAAAGCTTGTTTTTAAAAAGTTTTTTTTATTTAATATATTATTTTATTTTATTCTACATTGATCTAAATTCCATTTTAATCGGACATCAACTATTGATATAAAAGTTTCATGTAAATTCAAACATTTGTTTTACCTAATTGCAGAATAAATGATTTCATTTCATGTTGATTAAAAAATAACAATTATATTAAGTGTTTAAACTTACTAAGTCAATTACAAATATTATTTTACTCACAGTAGAGCAGAGTGTAAACGTCTTTCCAAACAAAGTCATATACAATGCATAATATAATTCGGTGTATTGAAGTGGCTGAAAACATATTGTGTATCTATAGAAACTACCTGTTTTGTAGGCAGAGATTTAAACCTTTAATAATGTGTCGCATAGTTATCGAAGTTATAATATTTTCGCTAATAATCATAAGTAATTTATTTTATTTTATAGAAGCAGAATCTGATTTCAATTTGATAGATATATATTCTGTGCCATATTTTATATTCTTTGGTGATGTTGTGTTGGGATTTTTTAGTAAGTCTAAAAGTGCGGCATATAAAATCTTTGTTGAAAATCTCACGATTGTCCACAACGTGTACAGTGAGAACATAAACTACGAAAGAAGTTTAAAACGATTGCATATAATAAAATTTTTAAGTTTTACTGTTATTTTGGTGATAACAGTAATTTTTATCGTAACTTTTATTTTTCTTTTAATGATAATAGGTGTCAGCTTGAGTACACTGTCTGCATTAACAATGTATTACTCATTTTTTCGAAATTTAATAACGTATATTTTAGAATACATGGTATTATACACATTTTTATCCATACTGACAAATTTACTAAAGTGTTTAAATACTACAATATTAGAGATTCAGAAGAATCTGCAATTGAGAGAAGAACTTGAAACGGAGTATGGTTATTCAAGACTGGCAGATGAGCTAACACAATGGACTAATCTGTACGAATGTTTAGTGGAGAGTAGCAAGCACTTATCAGCATGTTTTAATGATTATGTAAATATTATTTAAATCTAATTAGGACCAGTTATTTCGGTAAAATTATTCCATTAAAAAAAACTTGTTTTGTGCCTAAAATATTTATTTAGTCTTTTCTTTAGACAAAATTTTGATAAAAAGTTACAAAATTAGTAAATAAATTCTCTGTCTTAAAACCGAAATCAGTGTCATTTATGTTAGTACCAAGTGATCATATTTCACTTTTGATTTTTGATTTTCATTGTCCTACAGTAAATCCCAACAACCAGTTTCACTACTACTGGTTACTCTGCAAACAGGCCGATACCTTATTCACTTCCGTTGCCCCTCTGTCACCAGAAGTTCCGGTTCTCTCACACGTCCTTTCGACGACTGCAACAGTTACCGATATTTCTCCTACGCTCGGGTCAGGACTCTCACAACCCTGTTTAGCCCTCCTTATCCTAGGATCCTCTTCCTAGGAAAATATAGTTTCACAGAACAATACCATTGCATTCTCGCTTTCTCTTTCCTTGTCATCCAACAGAAGTAATGATCGCTGACGGAAACAGATCATATCCGATTAAATCGAATAGTTAGGTGACGCGACTTCCACCCCACACGTTGAGTTTAAGAATAATGATACCACAGCGCAGGCTTTGAGCGTGCACATTTTCATTCGCACTCATTCTAGCTACGCGTGTCTCTTCTCCATTGCTTGTAGGTGATTTAAGGATACGAGCAAATAACAAATCACAGCATGTTTTATGCAATCGAAAGACATCTCACGAATAAGGAACAGTTTTAATATTGTTTAAAAAACCCAATGAAATTATGTAATATGTTTTCGTGGTTGCTTTTCAGGTAATGTATTCATTCGTGATGAAAATGGGTTATTGCATATATATTGTGTATGAAGCAGTCTCTGCGGTTGTACTAGAGGTAGGTAATAAATAGCTATGTAACAGTATTGGAATTTTTTTAATAGTAAAGTAACACCTTAATTTTATAGATGACCAGCGGACCAGAAGAAGAGAGTTGGTACAGTAATATCATAATAAGGATTGTTTGGTTTTTCGCTGGTGATGTATTACCGATTTTGATGCAATTTTATGCTGGTCAAAAGCTACATAATGAAGTTGTTACGATGAACAGGAATATCACTAAATTGAATATTTTGGTACCCATAAGTAAGTAAAAAACAACTTGAATACCATTACTAATTGACTAGGTATTTGATTTGCGTACCTGGAAGGAGCTCATAGAGGGACTGGACAGGGACCCAGGTACAAACAAAATAGCCCGTGCAAACTTGTATTGGGCAAGCTCAGACCGTGGGTTGCACTACTAACGCAGGGTTGTCGGTCGCGAAATACGCGCTAATGCGCTGTTGGTACCATTCTGCTTAACCTCGAAGTTTGGATAGGAAGGGTCGCGTCACCTGTCGACTGACGCAGATACTCACTGGACATGGTTGCTTCGCTGAGTATCTGAATAAGATCGGATGCGAGGAGAAGCCACAATGCCACCACTGCGCAGCCGGCTTGGACTCCGCCCAGTATACGCTGGAGGACTGCCCGCGTGGGCGTCTGAACGTGAAGTCCTAGTCGGCCAAATCCTGCCAGCAATCATTGCTGCAAAGCAGGAGGGTGAGAAGGGCTAAAATGCAGTGGTCTATTTCTGTGAGGCTGTAATGCTCCAGAAAGATACCGCTGAACGGGATCGGGAGAGACCGAGAAATTGTAGACACAACAAAATATAATTCGGTTTTAACTATTCAGTGCATTTTTATTTCAAAATGTACTCTGTTAGAAGTCGTTTTTTTTCTATTATTTTAGAATAGTGAATCTGTAGTTCGATAGTTCGGAAATACTACCAAAAATGAAAATATTACGCTGCCTTTTCACATTGACAAGTGATATCACTTGTCAATATATATATATAATAGTAACATCATCTACATTTAAAATCATATGAAAGAGTCTTAAAAAAACGTGTATTTTTAAGATCTGATGCAATGAGTTTTTGATAATCTACAAATATATTCAGTTTGAGATTGTTCGTAATAAATGGTAGGTATAATAAAATATGTGTGTGATATTTTTCTATTGATGTTTGTTGATATACCATTCCAAATCCATAAATTCGTTCCGGCTTGCTTTAATTTATTATTTTCTTGTGGTTAAGACCCACGATAGGTTGAAAAAGAATAAGATAAGTTCGAAAAAGAGGAAAAATTACTATTATCGGTGCCCCCTATTGGAAAAAAAAAATAAAGGAAAGACGAAATAGTAAAAACCGAAATCAAAGGTATCAAATAAAAGGAAACTGAAAAAAAAAACAGAGATCTCAATAAAGCTGATGGCAGAAGTCAGATATTAGATAACGAACTTACAGGATGTCTGTACTATTACGGCTATATTCCCAATCTACTGAAGAATAAATCACTTGCCAGACTTGCGGCAAGCAGGAACATTATGGCTGGCAGGAGTGGAAGATTATGGTGTCGAAGCTATCTGTTTATGACCGGTTTGTGAACATAACTACGGTTAAATATTCTATACCCCATCTCACTCAAGTCGTACCCCGTCTTGCCCTACAGGTGGGGGCAAAGGGTTTTATTTATGAAATACTAAAAGTACTTCATAAATAGCTACAATACTTTTATAGGTTAATGAATGTATTCTTCTTCTTCCAATGGCGCTACAACCCAGTGTGGGTCTTGGCCTCATCCACAATTTATCTCCAGCGATCTCTATTCAGAGCAGTACGTCTCTAGTTGGTCTTCTTTCTTATAGCTAGCCAGGTCTTCCTCAATACAGTCCCGCCACCGCTTCATGGGCCTACCACGCGGTCTTTTTTTGTTGAGGGGCCCAGTTTGTGATGGCCTTTATGGCTCTTGAGTCGGGCATTCTCTCAAAGTGACCTGCCCACCGAAGTCTCTGCGCCTTGCAGAATGGAATGATGGTTTCGTTGCCGATCAGGCGATTCAACTCGTGATTCATACGGATTCGGTACACTCCTTCGCTTTCCCTAACTGGTCCTGAGATCTTTTGCAAGATTTTTAGCTCAATGGTTGCGAGCTGGCTTTTTTTTCAGGCCTTATTATCATCTTATATATTGTCAGCTTGGTTGCTCTGGAAATTAGTTTTGACGCTAATAATTTCTTGCATGAGTAAAAATACCTATTACCCGCTAGAATTCTGAGACGGATTTCATCCTCGATCTTATTTTGAGCAGTGATAGTGGATCAAGGTACTTGAACTCGCCAACACCCTCAAACTCGTCCCCGTCAATATTTAAATTTTCTAATATTTAATGTATTCGTATTGTAGAAACATATCGGTGTTGTACATAATAGATTAGTAACTTATGTATGCTTTTAGAACTACAAAAAATATTTTTAATTTATTACTATTTTCAGATATCCACTTTGTATCAGATCCCGAAAATCCTAAAGTAAAAACTGTCAAAAATGTACTCAATTTAACAATGAAAAATTCAGTTACAGTAGAATTTGGTGGTGTATCTATAGGGATGTATCTAATGCCGATGTTTTTGTCAATGATAGTCTCAAACGTAATTATGGTTTTACAATTCAATAATGTAATTTGAAATTCATAACAGAAAATATATTTCATCAATATCTTGAAATAAGTAAATATTATCTTTAAATGTTATAATATTCTTCAATATTATTTGGTGTATTGTTAAGTAATAATAAATGAATGGGAGTTAGCTTGTGTGCTATGTTTATTTAACACCGAAGTCTGTTTTTTTTTCTAAAACAACATTTACCAAAAACTTTCATCATCTTTTAATTGTTCACTGCTGGATATAGTACTCTGAACAAAAAGGAGATATAAAAATGTGTTTGTAGTCAAACAAAAAACTACATTTAAGTACATTTTTTAGCACACTTCATATTCAAATTCATTTTTCAAATTCATTTATTTAATAAAACAATATACATACACATGCATCAAGACGCTTACATATTATGTCAAAACAATGATTTTTGATAAACATTTACAATAAAAGAGAAATAAGTAAAATAAATTTCAATCACAAATTCCTCAAATATAAATAACTTAAATATAAAAATGTCAACAAAATAAGATCCTAATTTTTTTTTTAAAGTCAAACTTTTCAATTAAATGTCCATGATACATAAATAAATGTCACCATTGAATTAAAATACAATTATTTAGAGTTATATAGGTATGTCATTACATTATTACAAAATACACCAGTCGTATAAAAAAATATGTCTGCACATGGGCTAGCTTTTAAAAGATCATTTATTAGATTGATCGCTACAGTTCAATATGTTCCATTAGGTGATCATTACTTTGATCCCTTTTATTTTCCGTAGTTACCACATCGTTTTGAATGATTAACAGTCAAATAGAATTCTCTTCGTATTAGAATCTCTTATAATGGCTTAGTTTAACGTAAGAAACGTAAGAGGCCTGATGTCCTCACTACCCGATTCTACCAAGAAAAAGTTAGTATCTATAAGCCGGCTACATAAAACTTTTGATATAATTTATATGGCCAATGTCACCCGAGTCATTATACCGAATCTGTTGACACCTCATTCATTAAAATCGATTTAATAGTTTAGGCGCCACGGTCGAACATACAAACATACATACACTGCCAAAACTATTACACTTCCTTTTGACTTTACTATAGTCGGATAAAAGGAGAGATTCCGTAAGAATTTAGAATCAATCCCAACACTCAAATATTACCATATTCCGCCTGCCTAAAGTTCCCATTATTTTGAAAGTTTTTTTTTTTAACTGTGAATTTTATGAACTGAGTAAGTTAAAAAAGCAACCGCGTAAAAATAACTAAAACTTTCAATTTTATAGTTATTTATTACATCAATCAATCGTAATAATCACCTGGGTCACTATTAGAGTAATCTATTAATACCTCATTCATTAAAATCGCTTTAATAGTTATTAAGAGGCTATTGTGGAACATACATACATAGACTGCCAAAAGGATTATTCTTCTTTTAGGCTTGTAGTCGGGTAAAACACAATTAATTCATTAGTGAGTGCGAGTGTCATCATTATGTTTTCTATGTGATGTTTCCCATTAATTTGAGTGAAAGTAAACATTTTATTCTGTTCTATATCTAACGACATTTAGTTTAAATTATTATTATACTTCATCGATATAATCGTTTTGATGTACATTAAGATATTGGTAGATTAAAAACTACCAATATTTTTGAGTATAGCTATATACTTACAAACCGATTTAACTATTTTATTACTCATAGTAATAGTGTACAAACGTATATTAAAATAAAAAAGTGCTATATAATGCATAATATAATCCACTGCATTGAAATAGCTGAAAACATTTTGTGTGTCTATAGAAACTACTTGTTTTGTAATAAGAGATACAAAACTTTAATTATGTTTCGTATAATTATTGAAGCAGTATTATATCCACTATTAGTTCTCAATAATTCATTTTTTCTTATACGTGAAGAAAAATGTGATATTGATTTGAAATATGTGTATACCATATTATATACTATGTTCTTTAGTGATTTATTTTTAGGGTTTTTTAGTAAGTCAAAAAGCACGGCATACAAAATCTTTATTGACAATCTTACGGCTGTTCACAACCAGTACAGCGGAGACATAAGCTATAAAAGAAGCTTAAAACGATTGCATAATATTATCTTTATAGGTTTTACTGCTATTTTGATTGCAACAGTATCTATTATCGCAGTTGTTATTATAAGTTATATGGTCTTAGGTTTTACCTGGAATATACTGAATACTATATCCGTGTATTACACAATTATCCGAAATACAATAACTTACTTTATAGAATTTATGGCATTATACACATATATATCCATATTAATAAATTTACTAAAGTGTTTAAATAGTACGTTATCAGAGATGCAGAGGAATCTCCAATTGCAAGAACTAAACACGGAACACAAACTTTCAATACTGGTTGAGAAGCTGACACAATGGGCTGAGCTATACGAGTGTTTAGTGGATGGTGGGAAGCAGCTGTCAGCATGTTTTAACTATTATGTAAATATTATTTATACTTAGTTAGGAAGCAGTCTAATTATTGAATAAGTTTATTTGAAACTTTGTTATTTTGCAAATGAAATTAACTGTCCCTGAAATGAAAACAAAGAAAACTTTTTCACTTTTGGAATACAATACAAACAAGTTAAAGACAACAAGTTAAAGAAAACAAGACAAGGGCTACTGAGATAGGTTATAGTGGCTATTATTATGAATACATTTCACTATGAAATACCATCCCACCCCAAACCTCGTCCTAAACCAAATCAGTTACTCACGGAAGCAATCACGACCCAGGGAATAACTGACCAGTGACAAACACAAATTATAATTAATTTCATTCAAAAATAAGAGCTATGTTTTAAAAAACCTAAAGTAATCTTACAAATAAAGAAAGAACACTTGTAATATTTACTTATTAAACTTCGGTAAAATTATGTCATTTTTTTAACGTTAGATGATTGCTTTTCAGATAATATTTTCATTTACAACGAAAATTTACAGTATACCCTCGTTCACGGACAACATTATTCCCGCTGAATCAAACCATCCTGTAAGTCACAAACATGAAGTAATCCATGCCATGGTACATAGACTACTTTCGATACCAATGCCTAAGGAGGAATTTAATAAAGAGCTAGAAATAATAAAAACAATAGCACATAACAATGGCTACTCGTCCAATCTAATAGACGCAATGGTTAAACATAAGACATCGAAAATTGTTTTAAATTGTGTATATCAAGCTAACAGACCAACCTCAGATACAGAAAAAGAACGTTGGGCTCGTTTACCGTACATAGGATAAATCTCCTATATGTGTTCCAGATCCTTAGATACATCAAAACCAGCTTTTTACACGACTTGTAAGTCTAAAAAGCCTCATAGGTAACAACAGTCTAGATAAGACTCCTATCACTAAAAAAAGCGGGGTGTACGAACTCACATGTGCTGTGTGCAATAAAAATATATTGGCCAAACAGGAAGGTCTTTTCAAACCAGAATAACAGAACATACTAGGGGTTGGAGGCTGAAAAAGACAGAGTCCAATTTTGCAGAACATTTGCTACACGTATGTGACAAGGGCAGGAAACTAACCGCTTTAGAGGCTTTGGAAATTAATAGGTTATTAATAGGGAATCGCGACAAGGTTCTGAATCAGCAATTAGACATCAATAATTCACCACTGTTAAGATACTTCAAGTAATGTCATCTACATCATTTGTGAGTTTGAATAATTTGGACGGATTGTAGTGTATAATTTTAATGACTTTATTATTTTTTTGACATGTAATTTAATAGACATATATGCAGTTTAATAGACATACAGTATAATACAAAGTTGGACACTAAATTTATATAGGACATGACATTATCATTTCACATCTAATTTTAAATGATTATCGATTTATCGAATTTACTTATTAAAATAATATTTCAGATTTTGAAATTTCATATCATTACTCTTACTTTATATAATTTTATAAGTTTCCATTTCCCTATTTTTCGGGGAGAATTTCTTACACTGGCACACTGATATTTCAATGTACCCACAGTTGTTAGGTTTTAGATGTAAAAAATATTTTATGTAACCATAACCTTTGAGAATGCCATAAGGCGAAACCGGTCAGGTGTAAAGATAAAATAAAAATAGTGGAACAAGTACAAGTGAGTTTGATTCTAGAATGTATTCTTTGATAGAACTTTGTCGCTGAACCTGACCTGGGTGACTTATAGTTGTACTGACTATAGAAATACTTAATAATAATACATTCTAGAATTAAAATCACTTGTACTTATTCCACTATTTTAATTTTGTTTACACCTGACCGGTTTCGCCTTATGGCATCATCAAAGGTTACTAGTGATTTCAATTCTAGAATTTATTATAACAATTTCCATCAAGTGCCAACAATCGAGAGTATAAATTGCTTAATAATAACTTTGTTTGTTGTTATAAGTTGGGTGTTTGTAAGTTGGGGTCTTAACCCCGATGCCCCAGAGAGAGAGGGAACAGATAGTGGACTTGTGTTTGCACACACACTTATGCATTATCAACTCTCCTTTCTGATTGAGTAGTCTCCGGTTAGACTGACTTTCATGGATGAAATCGGCTAGGAGTACATCATCAACAATTTATTTATTTATTTATTCTTGGAAAACTTATAGCTAGATATGTTCGTAAAAAAAAGTAGATTATTCATCAGATAGCCAATAACAAGTTTTCACTTATAGTTATAGACTAATATAAAATATTGAGAAACAAAACATAAACCGAACCCAAAACAAAAAGAAAAATCTCACACAATACGCCAAATAAGTAATTAATATATATGTCGGAGGGAGGTTAAACACGTGCTCAGGATCAGGAATGTTTTCTTCGCTCATGGTTACCGAATGGTTAAAATAAATGCACCAGCAGATAAAGAACACTTCTTATCGTAATCACAAAAATTCTTAAAGAAATAATCACAATATATCGAGATTAAAACAGATATAGTATCACTTTAATAATTCGTGTATTCTTGAAGGCCGCTCGAGCAAAAGTGAGTCCGTGTCCAGACTGATGTTTTCTTTTTATACCGTCAAACGTAACTGACAGCTACGAATGAAAGACGAATGATAGCGCCGGTGTTGCCACGCCGACATATATATTTTGCTTCAACGCAAATTTAGGCAACACTATGTCTGCTCAGAAAAACTAAGGCAATTAAAGGCAACTAAGGCAATAAAAATCGGCAAGAAGTCGTCTAAGACGCCTTCTTGCCGAGGATACATTTATCAAAAAGGGATAAATATTAGTTTTGTACTTTACATAATGAAATAGCATGTTCAAGAATAGACGGTACTAGAACTAGACAGAAATGTATAACTTTATTTTATTTGAATGCATCTATTTAAACCTGCATCGTGAATAAACTTCGTGATTAAACTATACCATTATTCGATAGGAGCATTCTAGTTTTCATCAGACTTTGATATTAGTAAATGGAGAAAGATTTGAAGCAGAGATTTAAGTGATAATATTAGATATTTATTAAAACTATATGTCACACAAACATGTCATAATATCTACATCAAAATTAAATTATAATACTTGGCAATAAAAAACAGTTAAAATATTTACATACAAGCGTCAAAAAATTCCTCTACATCATCACCTATATAGTCCGGGATCCCCGGTACAAATTTTATAAGTTATTACTATCAAGATAATTCTTCGTGAGTAGTGTGTGATTTTGATGAGGGGCACACCTTTCACCTTACAAAAAATTTCGATTGTGGTAGCTAATAGGGCTAGCAGGGAAAAAAATTTTTGAGCGTAGGACCGGGATAACGTACCACGCAATTTGTAGGACAATGTGTCTGTTAAATTATATCAATATTAACCAAAAGGCTGGCAGCATTGCAACTTGAATGGCAATGCTAATTCTCTGTGCTAGAAAAGGGCCTTCTGGTCACGAGAAGCGTCAATCAGTTGCTTAGCTAGTTGTTTAAAGTGATTAGATCCATGACGTAAAGAGAATGAAAAAGTAAAGTATTTTGTATCCAGAAATGTTCTGGTTATGTAATAAAAGCTTGCTTGTGTATTGAAGAACATAATTTTAAACCAAATTAATAAATAAATAGTAGACAACACATTCACTTAAACAATAATCAATTGAATTAAAATAATAAAGTAGTACTTGTGGAACAATTACTAGTTACGAGACATGTTTTTAAATAAGTAAAGTGTTAACTAAGTTAGGTGAATAGAAAAATTAATAGTAGGCTGTAAAACATTCTAATACCGGAAAATAAATGGAAGATATTATGACCCACAAATAATTTATACAAGTTATGATGCGTAGTAGTATAAACTATAGGCATGTTGTTATTGCGGCGGTAAGACCTGTTAAGAAGGATCGGCTTGAAAGACATCACGGAACCCTTTCATACCGGTTGACACAAGTGATTACTGGAAAAGGAAGTCTCGGAGATCACCAGTGTTTGATCCGCAATGGGCCAACCCCTGAGTGCCACCACTGTGGTGGCCGGACCCTGGACACGGCGCTTCACACGCTAGCAGAATGTCCGGAGTGTGTGGACCTCATGACGGCTATCGGAGTGGGGATTCTCTCGCTCGGTAACATTATTGCAACTATGATACGGACTACGACATCCATAGGTGTTAGTTATGCAATATTTGTTTCGGAGTTTGGGTGTTTTCTATGTATAACTCTTGTGTACAAAAAAAGTATATAATTATGTAATTATATCAGTTGTCTAGTACCCATAACTCAAACTTTGCTTAAATTCGGACTAGATGGCGTTGTGTGTTAGATGCCCGAAATATTTATTTAATATTCTTAATCCACCACCACAAGGAAATACACACATATACCTAAATACATACAAAGATCAAAGGGAAAGAAAGCTAAATTTCATTTCTAAGGAAAAGCCTTTGTCCAACAGTAAACTAACGGTGGCTGTTGATGGTGATTATGTATTTATCTAAAATAAATATAAGTTTCAGTGTATGAAATGTTTATATATGTGTATTTGATATGTTGCAAAACTATCTTCAACCACCTAAAATTCACCTCCATTTTATGTTCCCTGCAGAGAATGCCTTAGGCATTAAATCCACTAAATTACCTAAAGCACCTACATGATGTTTGATAAATTAAAAAATATTTGTAATTCATTAATTTTGTAGAATTAGCGTTAGTAGCTAGGGTAATAAATCACCCCTATCCATCAATTTTTTTTGTTAAATAATATTTAAATAAAGTGAGTATTGAAAACTGACCGGCTTACAACCACAGTAAACTAACAATAAGTAATTAAATAAAAATAATTTAGTATTCGTGATCTACTTTAATCAAGCAATATTGTTGAGTGTGTTGCCTAATTCGATTAAACATAAAAATCCTCAGTACTAACCAGAACCTTAATAGATACAACATACCTACTAGCAAGAACTATAACCTAGAATTCATAAGTGAACATACTAGTAAACTAAAAAATGAATAAAATCATAAAGAGCTTGGAAATGTTTGAAAATGTATTGTGTATTTATAGAAATTATCAATTTTACGGGAACAGAAGTAAATTGTTTATAATAGTTCATATTGTATTTAAGATGTTATACAATCTACTAGTATTATCGGTTTACATTTTTATGAAAAAAACCGCACCAAAAACTTACGACTATAAAAATATAATTTTTTTAACAATACATTTAGCTATTTTATATGGTGATACGTTTATTGTACTGTATAGTTTGTATAAGTCTGAGGTATACAAAACGTTCATAACTAATCTCATTTCCTTACACAACATTTACAATAATGATGTTAACTACAGCAGAAATTCGAACCGGTTACAAACTGTAGTCTTTACTATTTGCACTGCGTTGACCGTTATAGCAGCTATTCTAAATATTCTGAATACTATTTACCTTGTTATCTTTTATAAAGATTTTCCTATATTTACTATTCCTGTGACACAATTCTCGTTAACGTACAGTGAAGTGTGCTTTATTTTAGAATATTTAGTGTTGTACACATTCTTATCATTACTATGGAATATGTTACAAAGTTTGAATACAACAATGCTTAAGATATACGGACAACTACAGAAGAAAGAAATTCTTCTTGATTCTTCTTCAAATCTTATGGAAAAGATACACCAGTTGGCTGAGCTACATAAATGCTTAGTGAATCTAAGCAAGCAACTCTCTCCCTGCTTTAAATATCAAGTAAATAATAGTATAAATAAAAATTTCATATCATCATCATTGGTCACTAAAATTATTTCAATCAGTTTTAATAATTTTACCTGGAGGTACGTCATACTTATGCTTGCGATACTTATGACCGTTTTCACCCACGTCCATTAAATTTTAGGTACCTCTTAAAGAGAGTTAAGTAACTCTTAGTAATATTTTGGTTTTCACCAACCTTTGAGGGATACCTAAGTGCTTAGGTGTTTAGGGGCTTGAATGTTGGCCGTCCAACTAACTCTTAACAAGGTGATGAAGAAACTTTCATAATCATAATTCTAGTTTATTCAATAAATCGAGAATACACCGTGATAAACCAGGTTTATTTACAAAATATCCCGATAAATATTTTGTAACAAGATGTATGTTAATTATTACGAGTGTTATCTTTTTGTTGAATAAAATTGAGCAAATATTGGAATATCGTGATGTCAGGTAATACTAATAATATTTTTGCTTTTTTCGAAAAATAAATAATATGATAATTTAATGTTTCACTAAGAAGGTACAGGTGCAAAATTTACTTTATAACCTCAGCAACTCTCAGTACATGTGCCACATGGTATAAATTAGTCATCATCAATCATGGTATAAATAAAGTAAAATTTGAGATTAAAGGCGGTGCAAAAAGCGGATGGGACAGGACGGCGAAGCGACGCTAGCGGGACGGCATCGCGGCGTGGATGTCAGACTGCGGGCGTGATGATCGCGCTAGCATCGCGTCGGCCGACCCGTCGCACTCGGCGCGATTCCTCGAGAATTTCGAAAAGACAGTTTCATTCAAGTCCTTGCCTATGGATTTAATATCGCAGCTTTCAAATTCACATTTTTGTACTGTTGATGGCTCAAGTCATACATAAAGGTGTAGCCTCGAACAATTTCGATTAATTTTTCCACTTTCTCCACGTTCATTTTTGTGAATAGATAAAAAATTGGCGTCACGCCGAACGCGACGTGCTCCCGTCGCGCTGTCTATTTGACTACTCGAATGAATATCCATAAAACACACACATGTCATCGCGCTCACGTCGCGATCGCGCTCCGTCTCGCCGCACTCGTTTTGAATTCCCGCCGAACGCGGCGGCGACGTGACGCAACCGCTCGACTATTAATTAAAAATTATATTAAAAATTAATTATAAAATTATATTTTTTAGTCGAGCGCCGAGCGCGACGGCTCTATGTGATTTTTTATATTCTACACTAACTAATATATTACTACTCTTCACGTCCCGCTAGCGTCGCTTCGCCGTCCCGTCCCGTCCGCTGTTTGCCCAGCACAGAGGTTTAAACAAAACCATATTCAATTTCGTATTGAATGTTAATACTAAGTAATAACTAACCAATCTAACAATTTAATATTTCAGAAAAAGTCAATCGACATTTACATAATATACTTGCGCGCGTTTACGGTTTTGGAAATCCCCACAAAATAGGAGACCCTTAGTTAGGTGTCACTTAACATCATCATCATCAGCCTACGGCAGTCTATTGCTGAACATAGTCCTCTCCAATGGCACGCTACTTGGTTCAATCCTCGGCTTCTCGCATCCAGTTCCTGCCAGCCATCTTGCGCTAATCATCGCTTCACCTGGCCTGTGGACGTCCTACACTACGTTTGCCGAGACGTGGTCTCCACTCAAGAACCCGTTTACCCCGGCGGTGAAAATGAAATTAGATAAGATTTATATTTAGGAGCTACCTCGTTAGGGATTTTTTAGTTAGGAGATGGTTTAAGTGTAGTTGATGAAAACGGGCGTTAGTAATACACTGCTTTATTGAATCAGTTTATTCTGAGAACTGTGTGTTATTTCGTTTGTGTAGTTGCTCTTTTGCTTGCGTAACTATTTATTTTCCGTTCTTTCAGTAATAGTTTCTTTATGTTGGCAATGGTACCTTAAATAACTTTAATATTCGAGACATCCTTGATTCATTTTTTTACAAGCTTTTATTAACTTTCAATGTATGTATGTGTGCTTGTATGTTTGGGTGGAATCTTGCAACTCAATTTTGAAGCAGATATCTTCAACCGATTTTGCTGAAATTTTGCAAGCATATGTATACAGCGTGACAATGCAATGTAGTAATGACATGGAGCTGATCTGATGCTGGAGCTAGAAGGTGGCCATAGGAACTCTGTAAAGAAACGTCGCAACATCAGTTTCGACTCGTTAGATTCGTCTCGAGGCATTTCAGTATAAGCTTGTTTCTAAAAAGCTTTTTAATTTAATTTATTTCAGAAATCACTTTTTGAATTTAATCATTACTTATGTGCATAAAATTTTCTTTCGACATAATCACTTATTCATCATCACTTCCAGATTTTTGAAAATGGCCTGATATCATTGCTTTAAAATACTTTGTTTAATGTTTTTAGATGGTATACTTACTGTCCATTAGTAGGTGGATCTGCATTTTCATATTATATTTTCTGTTCAGCTCAATTTTGAGCAAAGTAAGTATTAAAATTTGATTTTATACATTTATTGGAACAATTTGACACATTCACTTACTATTTGTTACAGAGTGCGCTATTTAACACTACCTTATATAGTTGGTTCTGGTTTGTGATATCTAAAGTGTTCACAATGTTTATGGTATTTCATAGCGGTCAGAAACTGTCTAACGAAGTTATCACAATGAGAAGATCTATCTCAAAGTTGTACAGTTGGTACTCCACGAGTAAGTCATTATTATCATATCTGAGCATTAAATGAATAACTATTCTGTAATACACACATCAAAAGTGTCTAGGGATCAACATATGTGTCTAGGGATCAACATATATTTTTGCAATAACTTTTCTCCTGATTGATATTAATTAAAATTTTCTTTAAGGATTCATCAAATAAAGTGTTTTCGTTTGTCACAGTAACGATAAACCAAGTCACCTTTGCATTAATAAAGAAATTTGCCATTTTCCTAATAAAAGGATTTTTGACATTTGAACCACTAACATTAAAGTTCGAAAAAAAGACTGAAATAACAGTTTTCTTTAAAATTTTATTAGGTAACTTAAACAATTAATAATCCATGTTTCTACCACGAACACTAACACAAGAACATCGGTTTGGCATACTCAAAATGAGTTCATCCAAATCACGCTGCGGAATGGCCGCCCATGTTCGTTGCAACAACAAAAAAAGGTCTTATTGCGACTGGATACCCTCCATATTCGGCAGAGCTCTTCTCTGTAGCATATCCCATGCATGCTCAATCGGGTTCAAGTCTGGCGACTGAGCAGGCCAGGGCCAAAGCCACATCTCAATCTCAAGAAATCCGCATAAAAATGCTTGATCCCTAGACACTTTTGATGTGTGTATCTATCAAAAAAAGATTACTTGCCACGAGCCTTCTGTGAGGTCTAGCTACCAATCCAGTCAAGTTAAGCCTTAAATGAGTATGCAAGTTATTTATAGTTTTATTAATAATGTTTTGCTTCTAGGTCCTAGCAGTGTGGAAATCAAAACTATTAAGAATCTTCTAATATTAACTAAATCAAGCACAGTTGAAGTTACTTTCGCAAACAAGGATGTGGGGATGTTTTTAATTCCGATCTTCCTGTCTACTACGGTCTCGTATGTGGTGATAGCTTTGCAGTTCACCAATGTCATTTAAGTTGTACTAACAGAGATTCACAGTCAATTTACTTAAATTATACAGCGGAAAAATTAATATGTTGAAGAAACGAGATGTGTGTTTTTATTTGCGTATGTAAGAATTAAAATCTTTAAAATAAAATTGAAAATAATACATTATTTCTGATATCTCTCTGTAAACACTTATAAGATGATTCCATTTTGCCGGGTGGTTCGTCTTTAAATGATGTTCGATTTAGCAATTTGTGTGCATGAGGATCCAATAAACATGGCTCCATTCGGATGACAGTTTAAAGCAGATAGAAGAAAGCCACTAATATTTATTATAACTAACCCAATCATGATTAACAATCTTAGACTAAGCATAACGACACAATCTGTTTATAATGCAGTTTTTGCGATATTTCATTATTTATTCTATTAGTCAAGCAAACTTAACATTAAATTAAATACGAAAATTAGATACTATGAACACATATTCATATTTCTTGGTAGCTGCCTCTACACTATTTATATTATTATCACTACATAGTATAAAACAAAGTCGCTTTCTCTGTCCCTATGTCCCTTTGTTTGCTTAAATCTTTAAAACTGCGCAACGGATTTTGATGCGGGTTTCTTTAATAGATAGAGTGATTCAAGAGGAAGGTTTTATGTATAATAAATGCATAATATAGTATGGAAACACTGTTAATTTTCGAAGTTTCTAATGTGATGAAGCAAATAAACATATTTTTTTGCGCTTACATTGCAAACGCTGGTTGCACCCTACGAGATAGATCAAAATAATGTACTACAGTATTGTACACCTTAAAAAGATCTACAAAAAAGTCCGCGACGGTATATGTCTATCTCTTAGGGATAACCCACAACAACCGTTTTTTATTCCTTTCTTTTTACGAGAAATAATGCCTTATTTAGGAAGCGATTTTAAGCAATACAGAATGAACCCTTATACAATTAAGTAAATTAAATACATTGTGCATTAAATATAGATCAAAATGGCTCTATAAAGCATCTAATTGAAATGAATATATTCGAAGATATTACAGATTTAAAATGCACGAATCATGTCGTCGGCGGGGGCATCTGAAATCCACCCGTGCGAAGCCGGGGCGGGTCGCTAGTTATACTATAATATTTATACAGCCAATTAGCAAAAAGTTGTCTCAGTGTGAAAAAAATATTAGGAATAGTTTAAACATGACTATGTTTAATTTGACAATCCAAATTAATGGTAGTTTTTATGATAATTTAAATATTATTGACATTAGGATTGTCTATGATAATGTTTTTTCGACAACAAATAGTTATTATATGCCGAATTATTATAAAAGACAAATAGCTGATTTGCTATCTTATTATTTTAGAATAACAGCCAAGAACTTAGCTACCCTGACAGCTCATATAGAGCACTAGTTAGAATGTATGAATACTGTAGCTTAGCAAGCTTAGAATTTTTTCCTACTTGAAAGATAGAATTCAACACGTAGATCTCAACGGTGCGAGGCCTTCTGGATTACCTGTTACTATGGGCGTTCCGCAGGGCTCTATACTCCTCTGCTTTTTCTCATGTAATATATAAATGATTTATCATATTATTTAAAAGATCTCTGTGAGATAGTTCAATTTGCTGATGATACGTCACTTATTTTTAAAAGTAGATCGTAAAACATAGTTTTTGACGATGTGAATAAACTAAATGATGTATTTCACTGGATGGAATAGGAGATAAAATAGAAAAGGAAGGAATTGCGAATTGCAGTACGGATTACCCTTGCGGCTAAGGCGAATGGGCAACCAGTTGAGCTTATTCCGATATTCAGAGATGTCGTCAAATTTGCGCAATCCAACAATGAACCTTATACAGAAGTTTTAAAGCCTCTCAACCCTATTAAGTTAATCCTCGATGAAATCAAGGTGGGAGGTATCTGCGTAATTAAGAATTGGGAGAAGAAAAGATCCTGCTGCGCAACTTTGGTCGCAATCTGTAAAAAGTTACGCAACCTTCTCAGAGATCCCGCAGAGTAGAGAGTTGCGGACCGCAGGACAAGTGTTTATCGAAAATAATTTCGAGGTTGTTAAATGTGTCTGAAATCTCCAGCAAACTGAAGCTCCATCGCAGAATATCCGAGGCTGATGCGACCAATTCACTTTAGATAAAAACCTAGAGCTACCGATAACTATAGCTTGTGTTTTGTAATGGATTCACGGTTAACCCATGTCGCTTACTCCATACACAAATTTGCTCTAATACCTGGTAATAATTGAAGTCGCTACTCCTAGTTGTTCTACGGGTGCTTGGCCATGGATTGTAAATCATCTGCATAAAAGTGGAAGGAGGAGGCTTAATTATTGGAAATAGAGTTTATAAAAACTGCGAAGAGCAAAGGAGATAGAACGCACCCTTAATATCTTCACCATGGTCATCATCTTCTTGCCCTTTTATTTTATTCTGCTTTTAGTATTTATTGTTGATACAGCCTGGTGACAGACAGATGCAAAACTCACAATTCAAAGGCTCGCATCGAGCCGGCTTCATGGAATTAAATAAAAGTAATTTCCTTCGCTCTTACTAGAAGCGAGCCATAGAGCTAGACGCAAGCGTGTGTACGTGACCGCAAGTGGTGTGAGTCGAGCTTCAGTCCGCCGTTGACGATTAACGTAAAAACTGTTGTAGAACCTATTTTATAGTATATTCAGGCATCCTTAAATAATTGTTATAATCTTCGGGACAAACTTGCTAAATGTAGCCACCGTCTCCTTTGTTGAACAGACATCATTTGGCTCGAACGGTTCGCTTCGAGCCAAAAGACGCGTCACTCGATCGATCAATGCTGAATTTGTGGACGAAAGCCCGTGCCATGTTTTATACTCGACATGTTTGCTCGATCGAGTGAAAACCGTATGTGAGTACTTAGCATAATACAACTCTGCCTCTAAAGCTAGGGTGACCTTGTGTCCTAAAAGACAGTGGACTGTGCCCTTTTGTTCTTCTAGCATGAATAATGTGTGTGTATGTTTAATGTAGTGTTTGTTGGTGTGTGTCTAGAAGTGTAAATATTGTGTACATGTTATTCGATTAAAGTAATTTTTGTTATGAATACTGTATTATTTTATCACCAGTCGTTAATAAAATTACCGTCGATGTTGATCGATTAATCAACACATTCGCAGTTGAGTATGTACAGTGACTTGTTTCAAATCTTACAGTTTTCCCTTTAAAAGATCAAAAACCGACACTGTTTAAAAAAAATATATAACAAACCAAAAAATTAATATGAATAAAATTCACATTATCAAATACATGGAAATATTTGAAAACATTATGTGTATTTACAGAAATTACCTGTTTTATGGAAACAAACAAAGATATTTTATACTGGTTCACGTAATTGCAGAATTTTCATTATACTTAATACTATTTACTCATAATGTTACTAAAGTAGTTAACACAAGTCGATTAACCATTGATGTTAAAGCTTTCTATTTGCTCCTATGTTTCAGTATGCTATTAGGTGATGTAGTATGTACTATTTACAGTTTATATAAAAGAGGAACATATAAAAAAATTCTGTTTAAACTCCAAACCCTGCACAACATCTATAAGAATGACGGAAAATATAACAGAAACTTGAAAAAATTACAAATTATATTCTTGACGACTCTCTCTTGCATGAGTATCATAGCTTTTACTTTTGTAGCTGTAAATACTATTACTGCTATAAAGCTCAAAAAGGTTCCCGTACTTAGTGTATTTTTGACCAATCTCGCAGTACTGCACAGTGAAGTTTGTTTTACCTTGGAATATTTAGTAGTATACACTTTCTTATCGTTACTGTCCAATATATTGCAAAGTTTGAATGGCACATTGATGGAGATACAGCAACAAGTACAGAAGGAAAATATAACGTGTTTGGAAACAAATGAACAAACCAATTCTTTACAGTTTGTGGAGAAGTTACAACAGTTGGCAGAGTTATACAAATGTACAGCAAACCTTAGCAACCAACTCTCTGAGTGCTTTAAGCATCAAGTAAATATTAATAATATATACTTTGATTCTAATCCTTCTTAGATAGCACATTATTTTGTACTTTACTTATTTTGGTATAGATATAATGTCTACGAATGCTCTTATATTCATTCCTATTTACGTGACAAGTACTTAACCTTTTAATGATTCATCATCCTCATTAACTACTGCCTTTAAAAGTCCACTGCCGTACACAGGCCTCTCCTTAGCCAGAAGGTTTACAAGTAGCTAATATTTTTTTAGATGATACACAGTCTAGCGATAAGTAAATGGTTCTACACATGCGTATTGTACATTGTATTCAGAACAATTCTGGCAACAGTAAGTAATACTAACAAAATCGTTCATAATTGCAGCAGTATTAGGATATATAATTAGAAATGTGTTTTTTTCAGGATCCTAATTATATCTCTGTACTTAATTTGTTCGGTTGCTTAATTTGTGAAGTACCTACAACGTTCATGATATTTTATAGTGCCCAAAAGCTGACTAATGAAACTATAACCATGAAGAGATCTCTTTCAAAGTTATACAGTTGGTACTCAACAAGTAAGTTATTTATATATACTTAGTCTTGCCATAAATATTGTTATGAAGAAAAACAAAATATTTTTATTGTACGTAACATTTATTACTATATCAGTGTGTTAGTTTAATACATTAACATAAAACCATAAAAAATATAAAGCTTATTCGAAGTGGTCTCCATTGGCTGCAATACAGTCTTTTAAACGATGAGGCCAGTTATCAATAGCAGTACGCACTCTTTCTATGGGAATTTTTTTCACTGCCAATCGGATGGATTGTTTTAGGGATTCCAAATTATCATGGCCTTTAGAGCAAGCTTTATTCTCTAAATCTGATCATAAATCATAATCAAGTGGATTAAGATTAGGACTAGATGACGGCCAGTCTTTGGCTCTGATAAAATCCGGAACGTTCGTTTTCAACCAAGATTGGGTGGATCGAGGTGTATGACCCGGCGCTGAGTCTTGCTGAGATGACCATTCTTGGTTATTAAACATGGGGCTTAGCTATCTTCTCAAGAATGGTATCTTGATACATTCGTGAGGATGTTTTAATACCTTTTTCACAAAAATATGGCTCGTCACTCCTTCATAGGTATCACCCCACCAAACCTTCACTGAAGTCGGATAATGCTCACGTTGTACTCTGTTGACTAATTGGGAAGTCTCTTTAGAGCTTTCAGCTTAAATACGGTCATTTCGTTTGTTAAAACTATGCTCAAATGTAAAAAAAAACTCATCCGTAAACATTTTTTTTCTGTGACCTCCTTTTGCGTACCGCTAAAGTAATTGTTTGGATTTTACCACTGTTTTCTTTAACATTAAATTATCAGATAAGAAATGATCAATGTGTTTCTTATAGGCTGCAAGTCCTAAGTCATCTTTTAAAATACGCGATATGGTTCTAGGTGCTATCATCATGTCCTGCGATAAAATCTTTTGCTTTCGGACAGGATTTCTTCGAATTCTTTCCCTTACAGCTTTGATCACCTTTTTCGTACGAACACTACGTGGACGGCCAGATTTTTTGCTGTCACAAACAGACGGGGTTTCATTGTAATTACCCGGTACACAAACATTTGACTAATACCAAGCGTATGGAGGATATTGAAAATTGTATTTGGCTCCATACCTACTTTATGTAAAGCAATCGCAGCGATTTGATTTCTTTATTACTTCACTCCATTTTAATATCACAAAATATTTTAAATATATTGGCGCGAAAATAAGAAAACACAATGAACAATCGTATAAAATTGACAGATTCCAAATACAAAAGTAATATTTTGTTTATTTTTAATTGTAAAAGTATTTACGGCCAGACTAAGTATATAAATTGTGTGTGAAATGAAGGATATTAATTTATTAATGTTTAGAAGTGAATTCGCTGGAAAATCTAATCGAATCGTACTATTTTCAAGAAATATTTTTAGTTGTAATACTACTGTAATTTTTTCTTTATAATGTACTAGCTGACCCGGCGAACTTCGTACCGCCATATTTACATATCTGTCTCAGCTTCCCACAGGCAGTGTACAGTCGCGGACAAAAACTATCCTATCTCTCAAGTTGGATCAAACTGCACATGGTGTGCAAATTTTATTATAATCGGTTAAGTGGTTTAGGAGTCCATTGAGGACAAACATTGTGACACGAGATTTATATATATTAAGATTATTTATGACAGTTGTGATAACTAATAATTTATTTTAGGTATTTCTACTCCAGAAATCACAAAAATCAAGAATTATTTAACTTTACTAAAAACAAGTACAGTAGAAGTTAACTTCGCCCACATCGGTATGGGGATGTATTTAATTCCTTTGTTCTTGTCCACGATCGTCAACTACGTTATAATAGGTTTGCAGTTTAATAATTTAATCTAATACTTCATCATCATCATCAGCTTATTTGAAATTATTTATTATTATCATTATTTACGTCAATCTCTAAATCATCTGTGTAAATGTACGAATACATGTACTTTATTTATTCGGTAATAAAATAATATAATTTCAATTCTCAGTATTTTAATATTTTCTTAAACCCTACCATCATAATCATAGTTCTTAATGGATTAATAGATTACCACAGATGACCAACCTAAACTGATAGCATTGTGCTGTCGTGTTTCGTCGAGACTAAAGCAGCGATGCAGAAGCATTATAATATACCCGATGTGGGTCGCCATGTCACATTGTCGGCATTCGCAATGAGTATGGTGATCACTACTCTTGGATTCTGCACATGCAATCCATAAGGCAGAGTAGAGTCACTTTGTCATTCTTCCTTAAGAAAAATAAATATGTATAGGTATGTGGGAGGGGCAAGGAAGCAGATGGGTGACATGTGTGAAGAAAGAGACTACAGTGTCCTTCGTGACCCTGGATTCAACCAACACACGATTAACCCCCACTTCACTGATCTTTGAAGTGGGAGTTAATTGAAATTCCTTGAAAATAACACAAAAGAGAAAAAGTAAATTTGATGATTTTTCTTTTTTAATTGTAAAAGTGATGACTTCAACTAAAATAATTTTACCAGAGCATTATCCCTCATTGTTTAATATGAGAGCCATGCTTAGGCATTGGTATGTGGGCCTGAATCGTTGGGAGTGAAACGATCTTACAAAAAAACTCCCCGAGGCTCTTGTTTAGCAGACGATAATGATAAAAAAGTAAAAACATTCTTCTTGTATTAAATATACACATCTGTACTTTATATTTTCTACAATTTACTTAAAATAAAACCATTAATAAGTTCTGAGATTTCAATTCAACTTGAATATTATGTGTATTTTTGATTTCTGTTTTTATTACTTTCTTTTAGTTGTTTAAGTTCATTTTCATCTATTTTTATATTATTTTTATTTTCACTTGTTTCGGTTGGTGCATATTGTGACGCCTTGAAATGTTGTGCATTTAAACTAGAGTTAGGAACTTACTGTTCCTTATATACCTACATAAGATGTAATGTAACAATAACTGGTTCTCCAAACAAATAAATAAATAATGTCAATAAAAATAAGAAAATTAACTCATACTTACACAATAAAAGGTAGCGTTTAAAAGTACTATAGAGGTATAGTGTTGGGGTATAGTAACGTATAAAATTAAAAACAAGTTGATAAGAATAATGCTATATATTTATAGTAAGCAAGTTATTAGATTGTTGTAACCGATGTTGTTTTTAAACGTGGTAACGTATGCGACTGCTGTGTTTGAGGTCTCGATTCCCATGCCAGACCAAAATATGTTTGTATGATGTACAAATATTTGTTTCGGAGTTTTGTCGTTTTCTATTTATTATAAGTATGTCGGAATAAGGGTATCCGATTTCGATTACAGCCGAAATGTACGATGAATTTATAGATAAAGAATTACGAGTTCTGTTTTATTGCAAAGGTTTTTAATTCTTCATAGAAAGGAATCTACGCACATAACCCTTTGTTGGCGTGTGTCTGCTGTTAACAAGTTAAACCTGACAAACTGAAGTCAGTTTCCTTCCAGATAAGTAACTGGATTATGGCTTTAATATTAAAATACATCAATGTAGTAGAGCCACGATGATTTCAGCACAAACGTGCCTGCCTCGACCGGGGCGATACTACACTTTTTTTTCCTTGCGGATATCCCCTGACATGCCATCTCCTGGTGGCATGTCAGACTCGAACCGACTAAAACCACACGCCGTCTCGGGCACTAGATTCCGGGGAACCAGGTGCACCCTAGAAAGGAAAATCCTGGAACCCCAACGTACCTCGGGCCACCTACGGTTTATAGGTAGCCCCCTCCTGTGTAGGAACCCCGATGATTCCGTTACTCTCCCCTAGGGAGCGCACGCAACCAGGCCTGCTTCTGCTAGGGTGACAGGTGGCCTCATCTATCACCCCCAGGCCTGCGCTTAAGGAGGACGGAGAACGTGTTGAGATCTCCGGCGCCTGAGTCGCCTGCGATACCTGGCCTGTTGCCAGCCCAGGTGGGCCGGAAGAGTTCTGAACCTCTCCCGGTCAAGCTCCGCTGTCTCCTTTGCAAGTATAACTTGCTCTCAGAAAGAAACGGCAGAGTTCCACGCGCTCTCGCTCCGCAACATGGCAATCATGTTACCGAGCGAGAGAACCTCCACCTCGATGGCCGCCACGACATCACGCCTCGGCTCCCCGCGCTGGAGCTGGAGGGCGATACTACCCTCTCATAGAAGACCAACCTAAAATGACAGCATTCGTGCTGTCGTGTTTTGTTGGTGAGTGCGAAACCGGAGGCTCAATGATGCAGAAGCATCTCAGTATAGTGTGAGTCACCATGCTGCATTATTGCATTGTCTGCATTCGCAATGAGTGTGGTGACCACCACTGTTGGATTCTGCTTATGCTTTCCATCAGACAGAGCAGAGTCATTTTCAGAGGCTCATACATAAAAAAAGCAGTAGTAAGCAACTTCTATGCAATAAACAATCAATCAAATCGAATGATACTAATCAAATTCTATATTTTTTTTGTAAAAATATGAATAATTTAGTAATCAACTTTTATGAAAACGAATAAATTATAACTTGGTCGGTTCACGTAGTTCAGACTCGTTGCAAAAGTTGTTAGAGATCCAAATTGAATTGGTTACGTGATGCGTTATAATGGATTTCGAAGTAGGATTAAAATTAAATTATAGTATGATAAATTCAATATTATAAGTTATATTATAGTTCCTTTTGTATGCAACATTTATTTAAAGAATACGCAAATATTTGTATTATTTCTAATTACGTTGTCAAAAACGTGTATTCCATAATGTAATACAAATAATAGGTCTTTACCTATGAAATTGCCGTTTTGTATGCAATAAGTGAAAGTACTTATTTTTTCAAACTTTTTTATTTCTGTTATTCGAAGTAATCACCCATGCAATGGACGCATCTTTGCCAACGCATTGGCAGTTTATTGATGCCCTTCTTGTAAAAATCAGCTGGACGGGAGGCAACAGACTCTTCAAAGTCATTTTGTACTTCCTCTCGGGAATTGAATTTTTTACCCAATAA